>OX243812.1:4040255-4387755 GCA_945859605.1 Lumbricus rubellus
TTTTTGGGGAAACGATGTTTTTTTGGGGTGGGGTAAAAATGTTGTGACCTGCCGCTATTGGAATGGAAGGTTTTGGTAAATTTTCAAAAGAATCGGTGCATTACTTTCGGCGTTTTCGTGACCGCACTATTGCAAAGTTTCATTTTTATTTATATAGATATTGCACAGACGAAAATCTGTAATTAACCCCTTTAGCGGCCGACCGGCTTATAATATCGTATACAAAATTGACGATTATAATCGGAACAGCCGCTAAAGGGATTAAGAATTATTATAGGCTACAAGGTATCCATTTTTTTACACATACGTGCATACATGAATTCATACACACATTTATATATCGGCATGCATAGATGCATAGGCCTACTTTGCACAGTGCATGCACACATTCATGCAAACACACGAACACACCTACATAACATCATCATAAAATGTCAACGACAAAAAGCACAGAGATCACGTTACCCTTCTAGATTGACCTTTCGACTTGCGTCACTTAACTGAAGAGTTTTGCGTGTATAGGTCTACTGACGGCTCTTATTGTAGAATGTAAGCTTATGTCCTGACATTCTTTAAAGACACACAATGTCATGCAGAATTGGTTGCCATTAAATGAATGCAATGATGGAGAAACTGGTTGCTGCCCAACTGTCCAAGGGACTGGTGTTGGCATGGAAACTCATTTGTTAGTGGTCTACAGTTAAGATGGGCAACGCTAAGAAAGAGCTACGTTATGTAGGCCCATTGGCGGAAACCTAGGGGGGGACGCCCCCCCCCAATAAAAGTTTTGGGTGGACGGCCCATGCATTGGTCCCTCCCAAATCATTGAGCGTGATGAGAAAAAAGGGCATAGGCTACAATTATTTTATGCCGGTGAAAATAGACATATTTTGGACTTTGGCGGTGAAAATATAAAAATTTCCGGAATTTTTGGCCGGATGACTAAAAAAGGTCATCGACTTTTTGGGCTGCGAAAATAGAAAATTTTCTTGACTTTTCGACCAGATGACAAAAAATTGTCGCGTCTTTCCTTCAGCCACACTCGTTCGTCCCCCCCCCCCCCAAGTCTCCGTCCAGGTTTCCGCCTCTGTGTAGGCCTATTCAGACAGTGCCTTAGTAAGACGATGGCATGCTAGTCATGCAAACCGTAACTGACAGCGTCGAATAGGGCTATACTGCTCTCCAAGATATCTCTTGCTTTGCACAAATCACAGTAAGTAGGTCCTAGTCTCTGCCTATAAATAATTGAAGAAGATCACAAGAATGATTTGCATGTGTGATGCAATACAGTGCTAAAGGAGTGGTTCATAATTAGGCCTATAGGCAAAGGGTGTGATCAGAAAGTTGATCTTCTCTCAAAACCGTCTCTTTTTTCTTCTTTGGCTTCAATAGAAATCAAAGTGTGGTTATATGGTTATATATGGTTAAAATGTGTTAAACACTTCTGGAAATCCTGTACTGTTATAACGTTTCGAGATATACAGATGGATTGAGTGCCCAGCAATTATATGCTAATAGATCTATTAATATTCGCCGCGAAGGCAGCTGATGCACAGCTGTGCTATAACGCATTGGGGCGCGGTGGTGTCGTGGGTATGTTCGTTGCCATGCAGCCGGAGGGTTGCAGATTCGAATTCATCTCAGGCCGCCGCGTAAGGACCTTGAGCAAGTCTTTCACTCGCAATTGCTCGTGCGCTTCGGCGTGAAACTCCAATGCAGTGTCCGCGCTGAAGTCGAGAACGCCGCTGAGTAGAGAGCTTGAAGGGGTGCTATAGGAATGGAGAATAAATAAATAACGTAGTTTCTGTGCGAGTAAACTTAGGCTAATGTTGTTTTAGGAAAAGAGAGCCCAGTGCTGGTTTTTAAAGAAGTTTTAGAACTGCACAACCCCTTCCTTTTCTTGCCCATCCTCCATGGTAAATTACTTCCAATCGGAGAACAATGACCTTTTTTGCTAGTTTTAACTGTACAGAAGTGCTTCTGCAACTGCACATTTTGTGTACAAGTGCACGTTTTAAAAAACCTCAGAGAGAGAGAGAGTCTGTATTTGAGTGAGAAGGCAATAATAAAATTATTCTTGCTGCACGATTAATTATTACTAAAGACGCTATTAAGATTTTTGAATCTGTAATTTGAAACTATGAGCTTGGATATCATTGATGAAAGCTCACATTCTGAATTCTGGTATAATGAGGAAAACCGCTCACACAGGAGGCAACTGATTGCCCTAGAAAGTTAATTGACCTAGAAAACTAACAGGAGAAAGAAAAATTCGTAGAACAAGAAAAAACCTACTTGCATGACTGAAATAAGCTTGAAGCAGCGATGGAACTCACAAACGAATCTTGTCAACACAATTATTATTATCCTGCAGCATTGACTCAAGTGCAATTATGCAGTCTGTTTAAGAGCAAAGATGAAGCTAAAAACCGGAAATGAAAAATCACCGGAAGTGTCCAATTAGCTGGATGCACCACGAGCAAGTCAAACGAAAATCAAGGAAAGACCAGAAGGCAGCAATGAAAGTGGAAACGTCTGATTCCAAGAAGGAAGATATTGTTTAGTTGGTCGGTCGGTTTAATTATATCTATTCAGTTGCTGCTAGTATGCGTGTTTGTAGATAAATGCAGCTGGAGGGTAGAGGTATTAAGCTGCAAGTGTTTTTGTAATGTGTGGGTATTAACCGTATTACAAGCATTTTTTTTGAATCTTGTTTAAATTTTGTTAAAATTTCATGCCCAATTGAGAAGAAAATAAAATGAAAGATTGTAGCAGCTATTATAGGAGGATAAAGAGAGGTAGGAGGAGGAGCAGGAACAGGAAGGAAGAGGAGGAGGAGGGAGTAAGAATAGCGAAGAGGAGGAGAAAGATGAAGAGGAGGAGGAGGAGGAGGAGAAGGAGGGAAGAGGAGGAAGAGGACTCTTAGAGGAGTAGGAGAAGGAATAGGAAGACGAGAAGGAGACGCGAAAAGGAGAGAAGACGAGGGGAGGAAGATGATGACGAGGAAGCTGGATGTTGCTAATGAAATACTTCAGCATTTCTAATGTACATGTACCTCGACCTCATTTTGATGTAAATTTGATTATTGATGTTTGCGGTGCACAAAAATTATTAATATTGTTGTTATATTCAAGATATCTTGAGATTGTGCTTAAAATAGTGTCCAGAAATTTCATCTTACTTAAATCTGGATCCGTGTTGTGTGACAATAATTAGGATATTACTTCTGTCTGCTTGCTTGTCAATCTGTTTTGCATGACTGTTGTGCGTGTCTTCCTATATCAGTATATCTGATACCTTTAAAAAATGTATTTCTTGGTTTCTTTCTCTTGCTCTATGCATGGCATTGCATGGGTCCATGTGCTCACATGCATTTCTAAATTAATTTGTTTTTGCTATTCTAGATCTATTTCGTAGTTTTCCTATAAAATTGTCGCTATTCGTTCCATTCTTTTTAGTATGGCTTGCAATCTTCGACGTGCTCTAACTCTGAAGAATATAAACAAGACAGTTTTAGATTGTTTATTGACAAATACCCTAATGCAGTAGGCAACTGAAACAATAACTAATGAAATTAACACGTTTTTAGCAAACATGAGATATGTATTTATAATTAATCTGTCTGCGATGGCGCTTCAAATGTATTTCAATCACGATACTGCAGTCATTCGGTGGCAACACCTGTTCCGTGTTCGTCCGAAATGCACGCCAGAAGACACGATTTCCAACTTCCAACTTACTTTCCGTACATCAACTTTAACATTTGCAACAAAGAGATCCTTCAAACCATTCAACACATCCATAAATAATCGTACTCTCTCAATGAAATTGAAAATTTCGAACTTTCCTAAATTCATTTTTATGCAATTTTTTCATTCAGCAGCGTCAAATAGTTACCACTAGGTCTAGTTACTCTAGTAGAATATCTAATAATATTCTAGACTCTAGAGTCTAGAGTATATAATTATAGTTTAGACTACTTACTCACAAGTACACGACATTTAAACAAAATAATTACAATAAGGTGCGCATTCAATTTCGTAAAGTCAGTTCGAAAGTGCAAAATAAATGGTGCCCTCATAAGCGAGTACCAGCTCCGTGAACACGTGTTCCAATTATAAGTTAGTCCATATTCGGTACTTAACCTGGCGTGATCACAGATCAGCATGACTTTATAGAGTATACATAAAGTATGTCTCCCAATTTAAGTAAGTATGCGATACGTCAGCAATACGATCATAATAAAGATATCAGAAGTATTGGACCCTCGTTAAATTAGGTTCGCGGCACTTAAAGTACGTTGCTAGTAGGTAATAGACATGGGCGGAGTTTGGTTTCCGTTCTTGGAGGGGCTAATGCCTTCTTAGGGGGGCTAAGCCCGAAAAAAGCTATAATTTACATGGTAAAAAAGCTGAATCTGGGCCTTCTTGGGGGGGGGGCTTAGCTCCCCATAGCCCCTGATAAACTCCGCCCATGGTAATAGATGATAGAGTACTTAAAAGAGTTGACTGTTTTTAAAGGACAGTTGCTGTTTCTCTTTGGGTGACGGGGTGCCTCCCCTCCCCATCGCTGTCATCTCCCTTTTGATTTCCAACGATCTGGGGGCCCTCCGGCGACCCGAGCCCCTCGGGGCGTCGGGGCCCGACTGTGGCACAGCGGAAGGCATCGTGTAGACCCTGCGGCGGTATCCCTGGGCGCCCTGAAGGTCCTCCTCAGCCTGTCCCTGGGTGGGACCGACCCCAGGCAGCTGCGTCGACCCGGACGGCGAGTAGTAATAGAGAACGTCGCCAGGATCGCTTTCCCACAACTGGACGTGCCGCGAGAGGCGCTGGTTGCACCGGAAGTGAGGGTCACGTGACCGGCGCAGCGACGGGTTCGAGTTGATGCGCGACATCGGCTTCCTGTAGATGTTCTGAACGGGCTTCGCCGGTGCCGCAATGGCTGACGGGACCAACATGGCCGACGAACCGTCCGCAGAGGATCGGGATCGAGAAGGTCGCTGGTGCAGCTGTGCTGGAGTGGGATTTTGAAGGTGAGGATCTCCTGCAGTCATACCTGAAGAATAAGCGGAAAACGTCGCAGAGTCACATCGCGACGCTCTACGTCCGTTGACCCATGCGCCGATCTGGCATTCTTCCTCTTCTTCCTGCTCTTGTTGTCGTCGATCGCAATCTGCATCCGGTTGGGGAGGAAGTAGAGGAGAATGGGGAGGTTGGGGATGGTGGGATGGGGAGGAGGGAGGAGGGGGAGGAGGAGAGAGGCAGTCGGAATGAAGAATGACGCTGAGGAAGGATCGCAACTTGATGCACAGCAGCGACATCTCACGATGACGACGACGACGGCGGCGACAGCGGAAGTGGATGGTTAAGCGATGACGTGTGTGCACTTAAGTCGCACACCAGTGACCGGAAATGACGTACTCTGGCGACACCTGACGCCTGAAAATGTCAATAAAGACAACGATGTGTGACTCTGAGTCTTTGACATTCGAGACGACACGGGGGTCAACAAATTAAGGAATACGGTAATGGAATGACGTATAGCCTATATAGGCACTCAGGCTGTGCTATATGCTATGCTTTGCTATATGCTGTGTTATATGCTATGTATGCGCACTTGTTATGTATGCGCACTTGTTATAGCGCCCCTTCAAGCTCTATCTACTCAGAGGCGCTCCCGATGCAGAGCGGACACTGCATCGGAGTTTCACGCCGAAGCGCTGAGCAATTGTAAGTTAAGGACTTGCCCAAGGTCCTTACGCGGGGAGGTGGATTCGAACCTCGGACCTTCCGGCTCCAAGGCAACGACGCCACCACTAGACCACCGCGCCCCACCAATGCTATGCTATGCTATGCTGGCATATGCAGTTCTGTTCTATGCAATTTTATGCTATATTGTGCTGGCATATGCTATTCTATGCTATACAATAATTATATGCTGTTCCGTACTGGGAAATGCTACTATTCCAGCCTATATGCTAGCAAATGCTGTACTATGCTAAGTCAGCATAATTATGCTGCCATACTGCGCCGTGATATGCTATGGCAGCTATGCTAATACGCTATGCTGTGGTATAATGTGCTATGTGATGGTGTGATGCTATGCTATACTGTGCTATAATAATCTTGACCATTTTGTCCTATAATACTGAGAGAAATATGTCATACTACGACATGCTATGCTGTACAATGATGAGCTATGTTGTCATATGCCATTCCGTGCTAGCATATGCTGCACTATGCCATGCTTGCACATGCTCTTCCGCGCTACAATAGCACATGCCATTATATTGTATGCTATTTACTATGCCATGATATTCATTCTGCAATCTGCACGCAGAGCACATTGCAACAGACGTAGCATATCAAAATGTGTGCATGGAGCAGTAGGCTATGCTTCTGCTTCTCTGTGTCTGTCAGTCTGAATGTTTGTATATCTGTCTCTGTGTGCTTATCTCTTCCTCTATGCATGTCCCCGGATGTACCTGCTTCTGTCAGTCCTTCTGTCAGTCTGTCTGTTTCTCTACTTCTGTCTTTGTATCCATCTCGCTCTTTCTTTGACATTTTTCGGTCTGCATAATATTTTATGCTCAATAAAACTGGGCTTCGGCCTCTTCCTCTCCCTCTGTCTCTCTTTCCGTCTCTGTCTGTGTCTGTCTGTGTCTGTCTCTCACTCTCTGCTGTTTGCTTTCTTTGCTCTTCTCTGTGTGTCTGTCTTTGGCTGATTTTTGTTTGTCTGTCTGTTTGTCTATCAGTTTGTCTGTCTGTCTGTCTGTCTGTCTATCTGTCTGTCTGTCTGTCTGTCTGTCTATCTGTCTGTCTGTCTGTCTGTCTGTCTGTCTGTCTGACTCATACTATTTTTTATGTTTTCCTCTCCTTTGTCCCAGTTTTTTGCAAACAGATCAACAGAGTTGAAGACGGTAGTCTACATGTATGTATTTCTTTTGTTCTGTCTGTATTTCCGTCTTTCTGCTTGTATACCCGGACAGACAGAAAGACAAATAAAGAGACAGTCAGGAAAACAGACAGACAAATAAAGAGACAGACAGAAAGACAAATAAAGAGACAGCCAGGAAAACAGACAGACAGATAGACAAATAAAAAGACAGTCAGGAAGACAGACAGACAGACAGACAGACAGACAGACAGACAGACAGACAGACAGACAGACAGACAGACAGACAGACAGACAGACAGAGACAAACGGAGACGGAGATAGCCAGGCAGATAATTATAACAGACGAAAGCTGGTAGATATAGATGCAACAGTCGTGGACTGGATCCTAGAAATAAGCCTTAGCATATATATAGGCCTACATGTTAACATGTATGTGTGTATATATATATATATATATACATATACCTTAGCATATATATATGTGTATATATATATTATATAATATATATATATATATACATATAAGCGCGATAATCCTTCTTAGCCAGGAGGAGCAGTGGCCACCTAGCGGCGCAGATAAATGCCACGGTGGCACCGACGATTGCGTCTGCAGAGGTTTTAGAGCTCGGCACACACAAGGCCATCGACATCGCATTATGACGACGACATTCCCGTCCAACACGGCCTACATGTGGACCGAGATACAAAGGCACAAGTGTCAATAGTATTATATATATATATATGCATCCACATATATGCATCTACAATAAAATTATATATGAGACTGATGCATATACGACGATTTATATAGCGCCGTAAAACAACCGGCGGTCGAAGAAAAGGTCATGCAGATTGCATGGTCTTGCATCCAAGCATTTTTTACATGTGCACACAGTGCACAGATGAACGGGTCATAGGAACCTATTTCAATAAATATATATGTATTATATATACGAATAGATCTATATAACATTTAGGTATACATAATATGAGATCTTATATAATTATGTATTTAATTATACTACCTGTTTAAATGTGAATCTGGTAATACATGTATATGTTATTATGCACAATGTGACATTATTGTAGTTAGGCTACATGACATATGCATGTCTGCCAGAGTTACGCCAGAGCCGGCCTTAGAAGTCAGAATCAGTCTGGCAGTATCCTTAAGACTACACACAACCTTCAACCCTGCAGAAATTAAAATAGTTGGGATTTACGATACGCCCTTCCCCCATCTTTTTTATCTTGGTGTGTTAGCACTAAGCAAGACCTTTCCCGCAAAGATTCAACAACGTAGGCCTCTCACTTGCCGCAGTATATGGGCTACAAAATAAGCAAGATTTGGACCAGGGCTAATATAATTTATCACCACGCCCACCACCACTACACCATCATCATTATCGGTTCCTAACGTCAGACAATTGACAATAATAAATTACCTTCATTTTCTTCAGTGATAATAATAATAGATTAGCTTCATTATTTTTCCTCGGTCACTTGTCAGGTCCAATGTTCCCCTCAACGTCATTCCAAGTCTCCTCATACCATCATTCATATTTTCCATCCAACGCTGTTCTGAAAGTCGTTTGTCTCTTTTCAATTCGTGTCCAGCAAGCAGTCCATCGCGTGGGACTTGACCAACTGTCCGTTCTTCTAAGATGACCAAAACATCGCAGTGTTGTCCTCGTTGTATTTTGTCCGGCAGAGTTGTTGTTGCTTCGATGCCTGTGTCCTGTGATCTTATCACGTGTAATTATTTCTAATTTTCTGCGGTTTTGAATTTCAATCAATTTTTCGCAAACAACTCGTTCTGGTGTGGAAACTCTCTCTCTCTCCTCATCTTGCGGTTACATTGTAGATAGACTTATCGTAGCATTCTGATCGGAATACACTAAAGTAACTAAGCGAATGAGGATCGTTGATAAAGGTGCAGCTCTCGTGAATAAACTGGTGCCCTGCTTTGGGTTATATAGCCTACGAGTGGTACTTTAGAAATTTGGAGATTTCTTACATGCATTTGATTATAATACGATGATTAATATACTCTCGCATTGGTCCCCTTTGCTGTTTATACGCTAATCAAAGTCATGGTCGTAATTTCAAATGCCTATGACAGATCTGTGATGTGTCAAGATTTTTGTGTGTGTCTAAGCTTATAATACTTCACTGCTCTTATTTGCCCTACAAGGGCAAATAACAGCATAGGCCTATCGACGAACTGTTCTGCTACGGTAGGACTACTTCAATAATCCTCCTGAGGCCCCTTAGAACGAATTCTGATATCAAGTGTCTTTTGCTTTGTTTTGGTCATTTTACATGACCATTTTTTGTCTTCACCGCATTGATAATTCGGCCGAGCCTTCCAGTGGCTTAATTAAACTTTGTTTTAATAATAATCATTATTATATCCTGTGTTTCTTGTCTGCTTCTACATTGTGTATACTGTATAGCCTACTAAGGCGTGATAATAATAATTATTGTCCATTTATCGAGCTTATAATGTTCACCTGTCTTCCGTTATTAATTAGAATTAATTAGCCAGAGTGTCATGATCACTAGCCTATAAATATAGGCCTAGATCTGGGCCTAATGCTTGGTAACTATGGTGATAAGACTCTTCAATTTCCTTTTCTAATTGTCGTCGAGAGACAATACATGTAGGTCTCTTTTATTTCTCTCTTCGGCAACCGATGATTATATTATTATTATCGATCCATCACCTGTATTATAAGGCTGAAGCCCATACGGTATGTGGAGTCTATAGGCCTACAGGCCGAACCAGTTTCTACGGTATATGCGTGTATTTCACATATCGCATTTCCACACTCCATTGTTGCACACGCACACGTCCTTTACATTTCAAACATCGCCAATCTACATATATGCACACCTAGCAGCAATGTAAATCACAGGTGGAGTTACTATTGCGATGCAAGCTGTAGCATTATACATGGATGCATTTAGCGCTCGACTTTTCAGAGTTTCGCCAAAAGCCATGTTGTGAGCGGTTCAAGAAGATTTACAACGTTGTGCATGCAGAACTGACGAGAGAAATTCTCGACCCCTGCATGCATGGCAGAGCAATCATAATGTGGCCTCCTATTCCTAATTAACTATCTTATGGCTTTGTGAGAAAAATTACTTTGGAAGCAAATTAGAATAATAAAAGAGCAGGAAGCCATAATTTATAGAACTGCCATCAATTCTGTTGCTTGCAAGTGACATTAAGTGCTTTTAAAACAGTGGCAGTTTTTGTGACGTTTCATCGAATTTTTAAACGTTTGAGTCGTGATTTATACACGAATATCTTTTTACGGACTGTGTATATTTTCAGTCACGCAAAACACAATCGGAGTCGCATAGCATAGTGACGCACGATCCCATTCAATGTATAAGGCCTATATCTTTTATATCAGTCGTTTATTCACAAAAATATGAACAGCAGCAATACACAGAAAGCTTTCTTAAATATAGGATTCTATTCAGGAATTATTGTGCATGTATAAGGCTTGAGAAGGTTATGTAGCCTAGGGCCTATACATAGAAATGTGATCATACATGAAAGGGTACAACATGCAGAAACCACTACATGCTTATGCTTAGGCCTACACAGGTGAATTGGATTACAATACAGGAGCATATATGTCACATATCGATTTACAGATTTGCAAACGTTCCTGTGCAAAGATAAAAATTTCTTGTGTAAATATGGAGACATGTAACCGGAAGTGGACTTGTGCGCATGCGTGGAGCCCACCAGGGAGCGTGAGACTTATTGACGGGGAGATAGAGAGGGGGAAGGTCGACCGCTGGAAGGGCACTTAGGGCTCGGCCACCCCCCCCTCCGCCCCCGGTCAGTGCATGGCGGCGGCGCTGCCCTTAGGACTCGCAGGCCTCTCCTGCATGATGATGGTGAACGTGGAATTCACGTTCGTCATTGATGGCTGTGTTTGTACAGCGGTGACCAGGTACACAATTGCTCAGGGAAGACAGACCCTGGACGGTCGGCGCTGAGAGAAATAGTGAGAGAGAGAGAGAGAGAGAGAGAGAGAGAGAGAGAGAGAGAGAGAGAGGAGAGAGAGACAGACAGACAGGCAGACAGAGACAGACAGACAGACAGACAGACAGACAGACAGGCAGACAGACAAACAAACAAACAAACAGACAGACAGACAGATCTGTTCTTGTTCACCACTTCATCTGCCTGTCTATTCCTCAAACTTCCTCTCTCTATGCCTGTTTATCTGCTTCTCTGTATCTCTGTATACGCCTGCGACTGTTTCCCTGTCCAACTTCCTCTCGATTTATTCGTCATCAATCTACGACAGTGTATGTCGACCAAATACTCGGCCACGAAATAATGGAGCTACACGAATCAGAAGGAATTTGCTTTTACTGCTTACTCATGCTCTCTGTCTGCGTGTCTGTTTGTCTGCGTGTCTGCGTCTGTCTGCGTGTTTGTCTGCCTGTGCTCGCCTTTTATATCCTATCGATCTATTCTTCCATCGTTTAATATGTCGGCTAATAAATCTAAGTCACACTCCTGTTCCCCGTTTGTTTGTCTGTCTGTCTGTGCATGTGCTTACTGCCTATCTCTGTCTGTCGCCTTTGTCTATCTCTGTCTGTCTGAGTCTCTGCGTCCCTGTCTTTCTCTCTCTTTCTCACTATATCTCTCTGTATCTCTCTCTGTATCAGTCTGTCTGTCTGCCTGCCTGTCTGTCTGTCTGTCTGGCTGTCTGTCTGTCTGTCTGGCTGGCTGTGTCTGCTAAGGGACCAGCGCAGCGTGTGGCCGAGCATTGTCCTCGTGTCGTATAAGTCATCATTCGATGATGATTGATGATGCTCTCTGTTGCAGCAACAGTATCAGCAACCGCAGCAGCAGCAACAGCAGCAGCAGCAGCAGCAGCAACAGCAGCAGCAGCAGCAGCAGCAACAGCACCAGCAACATCAGCAGCAGCAACATCAGCAGCAGCAACAGCAGCAGCAACAGCAGCAGCAACAGCATCCGATCGTGTAACTCTCGGTCATTACAAGACAAAGACCATCATAAAAGACCGGCATTTAAATAACACAAAAGAGGCTTTCAACAATAATAGGTGCAGACACCATTAATCTTTATATATCTACATCTATCTGCCTGTCTGTCTGTCGATTCGTCCGTCCACCCGCCCATCCGCCCATCCGTCCATCCATCCATCTATCCATCCAGCCATTCAGCAATCCATCCAGCCATCCATCTATCTATAGTGTACCTGTCTGTGGGTCTGTCCATCCATCCATCCATCCATCCATACATCCATCCATCCATCCATCTATCCATCCAGCCATTCAGCAATCCATCCAGCCATCCATCTATCTATAGTGTACCTGTCTGTGGGTCTGTCCATCCATCCATCCATCCATACATCCATCCATCCATCCATCCATCTATCCATCCAGCCATTCAGCAATCCATCCAGCCATCCATCTATCTATAGTGTACCTGTCTGCGGGTCTGTCCATCCATCCATCCATCCATCCATCCATCCATCCATCCATCCATCCATCCATCCATCCATCCATCCATCCATCCATCAATCCATCCATCCATCCATCCATCCATACATCCATCCATCCATCAATCCATCCATCCATCCATACATACATACATACATCCATCCACCCACCCAGTCATCCATCCAGTCCATCTACCTGTCTGTCTGTCTGTCTGTCTGTCCATCTGTCCATCCTTCTATCCATCCATCCATCCATCCATCCATCCATCCACCCATCCATCCATACATCCATCCATCCATCCATCCATCCATCCATCCATCCATCCATCCATCCATCCATCCATCCATCCATCCATCCATCCATCCATCCATCCATCCATCCATCCATCCATCCATCCATCCATCCATCCATCCATCCATCCATCCATCCATCCATCCATCCATCCATCCATACATACATACATACATACATCCATCCATCCATCCATCCACCCAGTCATCCATCCAGTCCATCTACCATCTGTCTGTCTGTCTGTCTGTCTGTCTGTCCATCCTTCTATCCATCCTTCTATCCATCCTTCCATCCATCCATCCATCAATCAATCTACCTACCTGCCTGCCTGTCTGTCTGTCTATCTGTCTTTCTTTGTCTCTAAGCCGCAGACCATGCAAGCAAGATCTGTCTTCGCGGCATAATAGGCAGACTTCTATAACTTCTATAGCGCCGAAGTCATAAGTCATAACGCGCAAGTGAACGACCAATATTGTCTAGTCTAAATTAATGTAATCTGGTCTGATCAAGAAGTGACTTCTATGTCGCCATTTAAATCACGATTTATCACGATTCAAGCGACATCTGTTGATGTATGGTCGACTCAAGTGAAGTCAGAGTAAGAACTCAACTAGAATAGATAAACTATGCGCATCCGCACGCAGTGGTAACTGGGGCACTAAGTCCTGCCCGCCCCTCTATAATTTATACCTATTTGTTAACTGCTATACTTTGGGGTTTTAACAAATTTCCTCACAGTGATAACACCGTTACAGAAAGTGAAACTAAGAAATTTACATTTAGAGACTTCTGTGTGAAATAGGAATACACAATGTTTATAATTTCCTGCTTGCTAAAATTTTAACCGTGACCATTGTGTTTGCCCCCACCTCCCCCCCGGTAAAATATCTGCTAGCCCGTCGGAGACACAAAATGAAGCCTTTATCGAAAGAAACCATTGTATTACTGTATTAAAGTAGTGCTATAGAACATGTGACAGAGAGATACGACGAAGGATAGCTTTGGGAAAGACGGCAGCGAAGGGGCTGGAGAAAATATGGACGGATAAACACGTGAGCCTAATGACGAAGACAAGAATTGTAAGGGGTCATTGCATAATTACGTAACGCCGAAAATGACCGTTTTTCACCCACCCACCCACCCACCCTGTAACGCTTCGTAACGCTTCCCTTCACCCACCCACCCACCCTCCCCAGCGTTACGTAACGATTGTTACGAAAAATCAGATAAGATTTAAGCCTATATACCAGACCTAGGCTATATGCGAATTCGTATTTATAATTCATATTAATTTTTCTTAGCGAATTTAATATAGTAAGTGAAATATTATTTGACAGGCTGTAGACTAGGCTTATAATAATTATACAGAATGATTTTTATCTATAGGCCTAAATGACTGTCATGCCTAAACTGCAATTTTCTTAAATTTTACCTCTAGAATAAAATTTTACACACTACTGAAACGTTTCACGAACTAAATTGCCCATTAATAATTAATCAAAATTAAGATGAACGAATTATTTACTTAGTCTGGGCACTTCGATAATGATTTATAGAAATATTGCCGAGTTTTGTTGTGCATTAATTTTCAAAGTTTGAGATTGTGTCCACTTGTCCACTAAGTAAAACATGCCTCAAATTGGTTCTTCGATGTCAGGAATTCAAGGAGAATTAGGCCTACCACGTTGTTCCGTTGGTAAAACTATCACAGATCCAAACAATTGGAACAGCGATTTCCAGTTTAGCCTACACAAATGGAAGCACAGATATGTTGACCTAGCATGTAACTGATGTCTGCTGCCGTATCTTCTTCAGATAATATATGCCTACAGTGCCCTACTTCGGTTACATTTTAAATCAATGCCACAAAGTTTAAACATCGATCACATCATTTGTGTAATGCGTCATTAGAAGGTAATTTAATATTCATTAATATTTTTTTTCAGGGCGTTACGTAACGTTCAGCTTCCCCCACCCACCCACCCCCGTAACGTTTCGTAACGTTCTCAATGACCCCACCCACCCACCCTCGAGCGTTACGTAATTATGCAATGACCCCTAAAGGCAATGATATTCCCAGTGGTGCTGTATGGATGTGAAACGTGGACAAAAACAAAGGCCTTAGAAAGGAAAATCGATGCTTGCGAAATGTGGATATGGAGGAAGGTATTAAGAACTTCGTGGATTGAAAAAAGAACAAAATGAATCCGTATTACAAGAGATCGGACAGTCAAGAGGGAATATGTCATTGGGACAGAGAGCGGCAAGGCAGAAAATGGCGTTATTTGGACATGTGATGCGAGCAAACGGCTTGGAAATGATGTTGGCCTGCGGAGAGGGAAAAAGGAAGAGAGGACGCCCAAGAAGAAGGTGGATGGAAGAAATACACGAGAGAACAAAGATGAAACTGGAGGAATTGAGAGACGCGACGGAAGATCGTAACACATGGAGAAGGTTTATCACAGCGGTCGCTAAGGTTCCAAGAATCGACGGCACAAGGTGACAAGGTGATAGAACATGTAGGCCTATGACATTGCATGTGTGAAAGCAATGCTTGCTTATTATATACATGTATTATAATAGTCTAAATGACATAACATTTTAAGGAATCACCTCTGTATCCCATGTCCGCCTCTATCCATCTCCAATAAATTGTGTCCATGTGTCTTTGTTTGTCTGCTTGCGTGTCTGTCTGTCTGTCTGTCTGTCTGTGTGTGTGTGTGTGTGTGTGTGTGTGTGTGTGTGTGTGTGTGTGTGTGTGTGTGTGTGTGTGTGTGTGTGTGTGTGTGTGTGTGTGTGTGTGTGTAAATTAGTTCAGCGTTTTTACAATCGCAGCAGCAGATGTTTCATCGCTTTCATGTCTGTCCATTGAAGTGTCTGTCTTTCTTTCTATCCGTCTATGCATCTGTGTATCTCTTTCTCTGTCCTACTATAGATGCATGTTCGGATGTTCTTCTATCTCTGTGCCTCTGTCTCTGTCTCTGTGTCTTTCTTTTCATTCGCTGCTTTTAATCTATTTCTGCCTTTTCGTGTTAATTACTTTGTGCTGACGTCTGCCATCTTTTGTGTGTGCGTGCGTGTGTGTGTGCTTGTTCGTACGTGCGTTTGTCTGTCTACATGTCTGTTTGTGTGCAGTTTTGTGTGCTTTTCATCTGTATGCCTGCCTGTTTTCCCTGTATATGTTTTCTCTGTCTGTGTGTTTGACGCTGGTTGTCTGTCTGTTTGTCTGTCTGTCTGTCTGTCTATCACGTCTGTGTCTACGATGTGTGTGTGTGGGTTTCCGTCTGAGTGCTATCTGACTGCTATTGTGTAGGCCTATAATATTATGTCTGTTTTCTTTATGTGTATTTGTCTCTCTATCTGTGCGTTTCACTGTCTGCCCGTCTGCGTGTCTGTCTGTCTGTCTGTTTGTGTACGTATTTGTTTCATTCCCTGGTCGGTGATTCGTCTGTTATTCGACTTGTAAGACACGTTTTATTTCTTCGTTGAGTTCGTTCAACAGCCATCTGCCTTCGTCATCGTCGTCGTCGCTTGCCAACGTAAAGACTTCTCTCTCTCATCTTAACAAATGTACTGAAGCAGCAGCCAGCTGTCTTTGAGAGCTCCTTAAGATTCGCTATATAAATGTTCGGCAACACAGAGGCATGGACACACGTATAAAAAGAAACTCAGATAAGACGAAAGTGAAATCACGGACATCGTTTGTTTGCATGCACGCCACTGTATGTGGGAGGTATATACTCAGACGCGTGAAACTGACTGGTCATTTAATTGTTTTATACACGGCTCTCTGTGTTAGAAACTTCTCAGAGGAGTCCAGGCAAAGTAACAGTTATTGTTTTCACTTAATACAGAAGGTAGTTAGGTGCATGATCGAATGTGTAGTCATAGATTTATATCGCGTCTCTTCAAGAAAATTTATTAGAGGCGATCTTGACCTATCGACGGGAATCCGTAGGAAAGAAAATAACAAAGCAATGCGGATCAGATGTCCAAATTGCTTAAGGAACAGAAAGAAACAGTTAGGAGAGAAATTCTTCAATTCTGGAGTTACACAGACGTGTGGAAAGGTGTGAATGACAGCACTTTCTCTTAGTGGACAGAGTCACAGCGTTTACAAAGAAGCTAGCAAAATTGAGCTATTAAATTTTCGTCCTTAATATGCAGTGGCTCCAACGCCGACCCATCCAGCGTCTTATAACCACTCTGCAGCCCTTATTACCGTATGTTATGTTATAATATTAAGTTAATGTCTTCAAGCACTAACGGAATAAAAAGTTTACGAAAGACAGAGGCCCTTAATATATCATAAATGCTATAAGTACGCTAACGGTTGCGCTAACCTACATGTATAATTCCATAAAGTGGACCGACCACATTAAAACCTCTGTGCTTCACTTGGGGGATGTTTTGGTTTCGGGAACAACCAGGCCATTTTGTTCAACCGAGCGATGAAATCTACCGCTAGGAACTGATGAAACTCCGAGATACACAACTTCATATAAGCTTATAAGTATAAGATAAGATAGAGCACTGCACAACCCGTGCACCCTGAAGCAGTCATTACGCAAAAGCCAGGATCTTATACTCAATGCGATTTTGCATCGGCTGTCATTGCAATACCTCCCACGTATATGTACATGTATATCTTCATAATGATAATGAAACCACCAATGATGGTGACTGAAAAGCCCTTGGTTAAGTGTACGTCACTTGATGGGGGGGGGAGCTTCTCATATCATAAGCATGACGATAATAAGGGTACACCACAACACGTGCTTGCATGCACGCCACTTCTATAGGAGCTTCTAGGAATCGTGGTCTTGATACTGAAGGGCGTTTCAAACGAAGAGCATACATGAAGCAACCAGACAGCTGATGTTCATGTGACGTAATATGGAATAACGATGCACTTATGTAACGCAGTTCAGATTCACATGCACCCGCGCAATGATACATTGCAAGCAAACAGAGAGCGACGTATCCGCTCGTACCGATTAAACAATTATTGGTTAAATTAATGTTCAGTCATATTAGATTGGTTGCCTTGCTGCAACTTAATAGGCCGCATATAGGTTAAACGTTGAAGCAAGGAATGGATCGATGCAGAACTTTTTAACGTGCACTTCTACACAAAATGTGCATTTGTACGCCTAAATGAATTTGTGCAGTTGTAAAGCAATCTTGTGAAGTGATAATCATCAGAAAAAGGTAACTGCAGACAATTAAATTTACCACGGAATAGCGAAACGGAACGAAATGCTCATGCAATGAAAAATATGCAAAAAGGCCAAATTTCCAGCGGATGACTAAAAAATTGCTTATTAAGTGCTGTAATATGCCAAGCAAATTTCTGTCCAGGGTAACGGCCTCTGTTGTCATAGACCCTGGTCAAATCGGATCCATCCATTCAGTACATTCATAGATACATTTACATTGCCGCTGACGTTTTCATACTCTTTTGCCTCGGTCATCGATCCAGGGCTTTTATAAAGTAACTTCTAGAACTGCAAAACCATGCAGCATGTTTAAAAAACACTCTGATGACTTTTTTAGTCGTTTGTCAGAAATTTCCCCAAAACTGTCGCAACTCGCGGCGTATAAAATCTGATGACCATTTTTTAGTCATCCGCTGGAAATTTGGCCTTTTTGCATATGTGTTGACATTCAGATATTTAGATATGTCGGGCTAGCACGTGTGGGGCGCGGTGGCACAAACACCTGCGGAGCGACATTGGGCAAGTTGCTTACCCATCATTGTCTGTGGGGAAGGCAACGGGAAACCACCTCACTCATCTTATCCCCAGGGGCGTAAAGCCAATGAATCTGCCTTCGGGCATTGTTGACTTGAGCAAAGCTTTTTAAATCCATACTACACATTGCAGACACCAGACATGTCAACCGGACGCTAGACAATGTCATCTATGGACAATATTTATGTTGGAAACAGCACATTGTAGACGTGTATCATCACTCTTCAATTTTCCGGATCCTGGTTTTCATGTCGGCCGCAGCAGAACGAGACAACGATTAATAATAATAATAAGAAGTCGATTCGGTCTGTCAGGTTTCACATAATAGCTGGATGTTTTCGAAAGTCGGTCATGCGTGTCGAGACCTGTTGTTTTGAGCACTGGAACGGACAGTGACAACGACCTTCTTCGGCAATCCATTCTGTCTGAATATCTCTTTCAATGTTCGCTGCTCGTCATACTCCCTGCTTATATCGTTCTCCACTTAAAACCTTCCTGTTGCAAGTTGCCTACTTGTTGCTGTTTAACGATGCCGCCATTTCAAATATGATTTGTGTAGCCCTCCTCATTTATTCATGCTTTGGACTGGCGCAAGAGTGCCAGAGTTGCGGAGTTCGCTATAGTTTCTTATCCACCATTGACGTATCATGCATGTACATGCACGAGAACGCATTATGTCCCTGCACGTCTCTCTATTATTGGTTCTGCGTCCGTCTCTCTGTCTGCCTCTGTGTTTGTTTGTTTTTGTCTGTCTGTATCTGGATGTATGCGCCTTCGTGAGATTCTTGTTGAGGCGCTATATACATAATCATATACATACATACATACATACATACATACATACAGGGTGGTCCAGCATAAATGAACCAACTTTGCACGCGTATAACTTTGCCAATTTTTAACACTTATTTATACTTAATGCATCAAATTAAAGGTATTTCACTCTAGTATTAGCTCTAAAAAAGTCGAACTGATACTAGTTTAGGTTTTAATTATATACTTTGAGCAGCGCTAGCTACCATTTTTTGTCATTACTGACGCAATATGACGACGTTTTCCGGAAAATTCTATCGTTTTTTGCTAAAACACGCATAGACGTGATAATTTTGGGTGTTTATAGGGTCACTACCATGAATATCTTCTCATCGCAAAACCACGTCCTTTCAATTTTGCCAACAGCCGTGCACTGCCATGCGCTGCTTCAGACGCTTGCACGCTGTAAGCCGTTTCTTTGAGCAAGAGTTGGACTTCTCGTCGACGATTTGCTTTAGCTTTAGGTCTATATCATCTTTTCCAATACGTTATGCAGTGCTTCTAAGACTGCCTGTTTTGCGCTGAGTTTCCCTGGGAGATTTTCATGTAGGGCCTGCCCTGGTCATTGTCTTGACTGCAAATTTACTCAGACACACGACCAATGTTAGTGGATGTGAGCGCCGTGCGCACCGATTCCCATGCATGGTTTGCGAGTAGAAAGTCCTGTTTTATCAATTTTTCGTAGCAGATAATTCAAGGTATTGTTTATTCCATCCTCTGTTAGAAAATTCGTTAATAATCTTAAGCGAATTAAATCCCTTATCAGTTCGTAAAATTAAGATCAAAACGCCATCATCGTCTTTCATCGGCGCCAGATTGCGTCACAAATGACACAAAATATGGTAGCTTGGGCTGTTCCGGGCATATAATTTAAACCTAAATAAGCACAAGTTTGACATTTTCAGAGCGAATACTAGACTTAAATGTCTTTAATTTGACGCAAAAGTATAAGTAAATGCCACAAATTGGCGGAGTTATATGCATTCAAAGTTGGTTCATTTATGCTGGACCACCCTGTACATACATACATACATGCATGCATACATACATACATACATACATACATACATACATACATACATACATACATACATACATACATACATACATACATACATACATACATACATACATACATACATACATACATACATACATACATACATACATACATACATACATACATACATACATACATACATACATACATACATGTCTCTTTTGTCTCTAACCCAGCTCGTCTTTCTCCTTCTCTCACATCTTTGCCACTGTGTCTTTCTTTCTTTGTTTGTCTATACGTATTTATTTGTCTCTGCGTCTCTCCGTCGATCTCTGCCCCTCTCTCTCCTTTGCCGCTTGTAGCCTATATCTGTGTGTCTCCATCCGTCTATGTCTTCAACGATCTTTCTGTCAATCTCCACTTGACCTCTGCTTCTCTCTGTCTCTGCTGTCGGCCGTGTACGTCTGTCTGTCTCTGCGTCAGTCTGTCTCCTGTCTCTTGTCTCTATGCGTCTCTAGAGGTATGTAGTTAGACACGTATAATTACATGTACAGGGTGCGCCAAAAAAAAATAACCCCCTAAGATTTTTGCCAATATCTTGACCAAAAGTAAGAATTTTAAGATGAAATTTTACTGTCTTAAAGACAATTCATATTTACACATGATGGCCAGATTTCATAAAAATATTTTAAACAGAACAAAAGTTATGCCACTTTTAGTAAGGCCACCCACCGTTTTTTGACGATTCAAAAACGCGACGCAACAAAAAGTAATAAAAATCCATTCCAATTATTCTGGCCAATATCCTGGCCAAAAGTAAGAATATCAAAATGAAATTTTACAGGCTGAAAGACAATTCATATCTGCATATGAGGGTCAGATTTCATCAAAATATTTCCAAAACAGCAAAAGTTATGCCACTTTTAGGGAGGCCACTCCCCAATTTTTGACAATTTAATGATGTAACGCAGCAAAAACACGATTTTATTAAGTCTCATCTCAAATAATTATTATCAAATAGCCTTGATATTGCCAGATAATCATTATTATTACAATTTAAAAAAGAAACAGGGTACCAGCGTAGCTGCACGTCACTGAGAAGTCACTTAGCAAGATAACAATCAAATTGGCAAATAAGGAATCTGTCAGATTAATCAGGGGTCCGTCAAGAACTTTGCAAAGAGACTCAAAAGAAGTTTTGGCACTGGTTGCGGGCACAATGAACACAAGTTGGGAAGCACTACCAAGTTCATTTGACAACAGTTATTTGATAGGAGACTTAATAAAATTTGTTTTTGTTACTTTTGTTGCGTTTCGCCTTTGAATCGTCAAAAAACGGTGGGTGGTCTCACTAAAAGTGGCATAACTTTTGTTCTGTGTGAAATATTGTGATGCAATCTGGCCACCATGTGTAAATATGAATTGTCTATAAGACTGTGAAATTTAATTTCGATATTCTTATTTTTGGCCAAGATATTGGCCAAAAATCTTCAAAAAATTGCGTTTCGTTTTTGAAACGTCAAAAAACGGGGGGTGACCTTCCTAAAAGTGGCATAACTTTTGTTCCGTTTAAAATATTTTGATGAAATCTGGCCATCATATGTAAATATGAATTGTCTATAAGCCTGTAAAATTTCATTTGAAAATGTTTACTTTTGGCCAAGATATTGGCAAAAAACCTAGGGGGTATTTTTTTTGGCGCACCCTGTATATGGTCGAAAACAGAAACAGGAGAACGAAGAATAATTATCAACAAAATATATTCAAATTGACTGACCAACAACTTAGTTATAAGTGACTTTATTATTACGACCAGCAATGCCATCAACTCTGGATATAGCTATATATACTCACTGCATGCGTTCTTCAAAACATTTATATAGCGCCCTAATGGATCGTCACAAAAGCACTGAGCCAGTCTAGACTCTATACCGTGGGTCTCTATTCTCTCTGTCTCGTTAACCTCATATCTATGAGCTTCTTCCCTTTCTCTTTTCTCCTTTTGCCCCTCTCTCTATCATGTTCGCTGTCTCTCTGTTTTTTTCTGTCTTTGTCTCTGTCTCTCTCTCTCTGTCTGTCTGTCTGTCTGTCTGTCTCTCTCTATCTTTCTGTCTGTCTATCTGTCTGTCTGTCTGTCTGTCTGTCTGTCTGTATCTCTCTCTCTCATTTCTTTCTCGGTGTCTCTATCATCCTATTAATGCCATCCTTTGTTCGATTGTCTTACTACCATTGTCTACCAGCTGTCTCTCTTAGACTCTTGCCAATTGTTGCCATGCCATTGCCCATTTATCTAACCTCACTGATCTCGAATTGACTCTTTATTTCATCGTCTCTCTTTCCTCAACTACAGTGTATCTTATCTTTTCCTTCGACGCTTTTCCTTCGCTCTCTCTGATCCTCTGCCAAAAGCAGGTCTTGTTCTTCACTTCGTATCTTTGCTCATCCATCCCTTTGACTTGACTAAGTAACACGGTGCTTATGGTTAGCTTTGAAGCCTAAATATAAATGTCTGAACTTAACGATAGCTGACGTCATTGGCTTGCTTGCATGTATCAACCATGCAGCTCCAGCAGCTTTATCTGTATCTTCGCATGTAGGCCTATATTATATAGTCACATCTTATTACTATAATAATAATAATAATAATAATAATAATAATAATAATAATAATTATTATTATTATTATTATTACTACTACTACTACTAGTACTAATAATAATAATAATTATTATTATTACTACTACTAGTACTACAACTGCTACTGCAGCTACTACTACTACTACTACTACTACTACTACTAAAACTACTACTACTACTACTACTACTACTACTACTACTACTACTACTAGCCTACTACTAGCCTACTACTACTACTACTACTACTACTACTACTACTACTACTACTACTACTACTACTACTACTACTACTGCTACCACCACCACCACCACCACCACCACCACCATATACACCCCCATCACCACCACCACCACCACCACCACCACCACCACCACCACCACCACCACAGTTAGTAGTAGCTGTTGCAGCAGTGGCACAAGTCATCTTGAAGAGGCGTTATATGAAACCTCTAAATAGTGGCATAGTAGTAGCCTAGTTATTGCACTATAATATTCATGTATAGGCCTATATGTAGCAATGTATGTATACGAACGTATAATTGTGAATCCGTTTTATACATGCACATGCATTCTGTATGCATGTACATAATTTATATACAACAACTTTCATGCCTTAAAACTAGATTAATTTTTATCTGAGCGTCTTTTCCGATATATCAGATTGAACATAATAATTATTTATCCGTTTGATCATTCTGAAAAATATCTACAAGATACTATGACAGAGTTTTGAGATAACAATACTAATATTCGATGTATATAATTATGGCTGTGCATTATGATGAATCTATGACTATAATATTATATAGGCCAAGTACATCCCTATAAGAATATTATACGCAAGTATGTACACGTAGTTTATCTCTACCGTTACCTGCCAGGGTACTTCGATACATGGGCTACATAGTACATACCTATGCTAGGAATGTCTTACCTGGCTGAAGCTTTTCCACACAAGCAAATATTTTCTTCCTTCTTCCTTCGGTGGTAGTCTACCTGGAGATGTTCAACGTGCTGCTGCCGGAGTCTGGCTCGATTCTGTGACCATGCGCCCGGATTCCTATCAATTTAGCGACGCGGAAGCAACACGCTAAGCATAGCGCATGCACGGGCGATCTAATCTTGCACACCTCTATTAAGTATCACGCCTCCGATGCTATTAGGACGCCGCGCGGCGCTGAAATCATTAACGCTCCACATAAATTACACGGTCTGTAAATAATGAACATGCGCCTCGATCTAACGAAAGCAAAGAGTAAGTTTGTGGCGCATGGCTCCGGTGTAAACAGGAACGAAGCGTCTGCCACAGCTGCGTGAAATACTAAGCGCTTCTTCGGTGATCAGGTTATCGCTGAGTTGACGCTTAAGCGAACGCGTGCGCGCATGCGGCGGGCGCAACATGAAGGAAGGTGGGCGCTACGTGGAGAGAGGTGGGCGCTACGTGGAGGGCGCTACGTGGAGAGAGGTGGGCGCTACATGGAGGGTGGAGGGCGCTACATGGAGGGCGCTATAGGCGGAGGGCGTTATGATGTGTTCGATGGAGTGTTGATGGCATATTATGAAAAAATAGACGGAGGTGACGTCGATTTATGACGTAAACATGGGTGAGATGACGCTCATAGCTATGTATTTTAGTATTCGCTCTCCGTTTCTTGTAGACATAGTTGGCGAACGCGTAGGCTACTACGTTGGCAACGCGATACATTATTACATGGTCTGTTTAGTACATTATTTTGTTATAGGTCTACATAATTGCGCGCATACATTGGCCTACATAACGTACGTATAGGCCTACATTGGCTTCGTCTAAGCTTACATGTCAAGATGTCAACTGGTCTCTCTATCCACTAGGCTATAATACTGTATTCCTATGTTTCTGAAAAAGTCGGTCGTTAAACCACTCCTAAAACCCTAAACAGTAGCCTACTAGGCCTAATTGTTTTGAATTGATTATATAAGTTCCAGAACCTCGAAATCTATATTCTTTAAATACACTGGTAATCTCAGTAGTTGCAGCTAAAAATAATATAGTGCGAACCATACATAACCACCAAACGGAATGCATGATTCAAAAATAGACACCATTTTTTTTATTAACGGATAACAACATCGTTTCAGATTGGAAAATATTGTTTTTAGTCTACCATAATTTCGCGGGAACAGCGGGCACAAATAATGATTGTATCCGATGTGCAAAAGGCAAAACACAGCTCCACTGCGCTGCGTTATAAAAGATTATTCTGATAACCGCTATTACGCTATTGGTCGAAAGTAAACACGGCTTAGGCTACTATAATTACTATGCACGGTATTAAACACCATCATATGCAATTATGTAATTTGTTTACCAGATTATCTAGATTATCTAGAATTTCTAGATTATGGATAATAATAATAATTTTGATAGTCCTATATTCAGCAGTTTTTTAAACAGTCTCTCATTTTGCAGGTCAGTTTATTGTTTACCTAACGGAGTCAAGTTTTGTGGGGCGCGGTGGTGTAGGCCTAGTGGTGGCGTCGTTGCATTAGAGCCGGAAGGTTCGAGGTTCGAATCCACCTCGCCGCGTAAGGACCTGGGCAAGTCCTTCACTCACAATTGCTCAGCGCTTCGGCGTGAAACTCAGATGCAGTGTCCGCTCGGCATTCGGGAGCGCCTCTGAGTAGCCTACAGAGAGCTTGAAGGGCCGCTATAACAAGTGCACATACAAACAAGACTTGACCAAAGAAACGGGTTCTTTAATTATTTTCCTCCTTTCTATATTTTCCGATATCAATTCGGCTGTCGGAAAATAGGCCTATTGCAGTAGGCCTAGAGACGTGGGAAGGTGAAGCAAAAAGAAAACCAAGAGAGTGGAATTAAATGAAAGCCATAGAAAAATTCAAGAAATTCAGAAGAGGATTCTCAACCGTCTATAGATAAAATAGATAATTATAGGGCCTATCTATATTCTTAACCAACTTTTGCTGCGACTGAATCAGTGCTAAAAGTGCCAAAAAATAAGTGCTTGGGACCCTTACCCTTACCTTTCCAAAAGAAGTGCTAGGACGCCATTTAGGCTACATTTTCAGGGGTGCTAGCCAAATAAGTGGCAGGACGGCATAGAGATTTGAAAATAAGTGCCAGGACACCGTCCATGACCGTCCTGCCACACTTTAAGCCCTGGACTAAAATTAATATTATATATGGGTGGGATTAAATCATCGAGACTAAGATTATGATTAGCGGATTAGGCCTACGATTGTTGGCCTAGGCCTATTCATTATTGATGCATGCATGTGACGCGATAACAAAAAGTCCATCATATTTTCTGCATACACGCGTACACTTAAGTCTTCTCATTTTCTTACTTGCCTACTTCTTTAGTCAATTCTTGCAGATACTTATAGTTGCTTAATCAGTGTGTGAGTGAGTGAGTGTGAGTGAGTGAGTGAGTCAGTGTCAGTCAGTCAGTCAGTCAGTCAGTCAGCCAGCCAGTACCTTACTTACTTATTAACTTGCTTACTTATTCGCATCAGTATTCAGTATACCACTTAATTGAAACCCGCATTTAGAATTCACGACCAGAGATCCCTGAAGGTCGGAAGACGTCGGTTGCTGTTGTTTTCGGATGAAAGAAAAGAACGCACCCTGGATGGCTGCAGAAGCAACAGTTGCGCAGCAACAGTAACTGTTGTTGTAGGCTACAGCATCGAGAGAGAAAGCAGCTGCATCACATGACGGATCTGTTAGGGTCATGACCCCCATTTCATGTCTTGGGAATGAAGCCAAAGAGTGCTGGATGTGGGTGCAGGCTTTTAGCCTTTCAATGTAGTCCATGGTATAATTATCGAAACTTTAACCTGAAGGGAACTTCGTCATAGCAATAACAACAACAACAACAACAACAACAACAACAACAACAACAACAACAACAACAACAACAACAACAACAACAACAACAACAACAACAACACCAACAACAACAACAACAACAACAACAACAACAACAACAACAACAACAACAACAACAACAACAACAACAACAACAACAATAGTGATAATCTAATAATATTTTTGTTTGGCTCAGTAGGTTCTATGCTAGCGTTTTGCCCGGCGGTCACTGTTCAGCAGGCACAGCCAGTATAGGTCTACTGTTAGCGTTGCACAGTTTGAAACGGAAATGAATAATGGTTTTCATTTTTAAAAATAGAAAATAATATATCCTAATAATAACAATAATAATTGGCTAATAATACAGCTCCAAGCATTATTTTTTGAATCCCAGTGGATCTGAGGTAGGCCTACCTCGAGTAAGAAAATAATGATAATAGGTTCGACTAAACACTAACATGACGAGAAATGTTATTGAAATTTAATTCATTGTATATCTTGTATATACATGTAGGTCTATTAATTTCATACTGATTTCGTATTTAACATTTAGGCCTATAGGCCTACACCTGGAAGCAAGTATTCCGTAATCAAGAATAAACTTAGGCCTAAGATATAAATTTACTTATTAGGGCCTATAGTTATAGTTTTTGCGAACGCAGGTTATACAGCACTGATCGTGTCAGCTGTTAATTTCCTTCTCCTCCCCCTTCTCCCTTCTCCTCCTTCTCCTCGTTCTCGTCCTCCTCCCCTCGTCCTTCTCCTCCTCGTCCTCCTCCACTTCCCCCTCCTCGTCTTTCTCGTCATCGTCGTCGTCTTCCTCCTTACCTTCTTAGTTTTTTCTTCTCCCAGAGCTTTTAAATGGATTTTTTAGAACCGCCCTTCTTTCGCCTCCCATCCTCCATGTTAAATTACTTCCAATCGGAGAACAATTGCCTTGCCTTCAACCTTCCTCGATACGAAGGTTGGTTACACTTTGGACAGTTCTTCTCCATTAGAGAACAATTACCCTTTAGCCTAATTAAACTGTTTTCACTGCACAGAAATGCTTCTACAAGTGCACGTACAACTCTAGTTAGAACGTCAAATCTTGTGTTGAACTGCACGCTTAAAAGTCATGTCTTCTCCTCATGTCCCTCTTTTCCTCCTGCTCCGCTTCTCCTCCTGCTCCTCTTTTCCTCATCCTCGTTCTTCCTCTCCTTCAATCTTTCTTCATCTTCGACATGTCGTCGTTTTTCAGTGCCGAGACGAGAGATTAAGCATCATCTGGAGCTGCTTCAGAGGATACGGTGGCTGAGACGATGCCACTGCTGCTGCTGCTGCTGCTATTGGCCTATACTAGAGCTGCTGCTGCTGCAGCTGCTTCAATAGATGCTGATGCAGACTAATGCCAGGATTCAGCACCAGAGACAGGCGCAGAGTTGTCTTGTTGAGTGGATAGATGGACTGTCCCTTTCCGCTGTCCCTTTCCTTATATCGTTATGTGTCTGCAAGTGTATTCGTGCATGCTACTGTTGACAGACAGACAGACAGACAGACAGACAGACAGACAGACAGACAGACAGACAGACAGACGGACGGACAGACAGACAGACAGACATACAGACAGACAGACAGATAGGCAGACAGACAGACAGACAGACACACACACACACACACATACACTGACCGCATTTTGATACCTCTATGCTCCACAGGTCTACATTCCGTTCTTCCATTCGTCGATCAGTCGTCTGCATCTTCTGTCTGTCTGCTTATCTGTCATTTTGCCTATTGTCTATCTATGCTAAGTCTAGTTTTTGCAAACGTATTTTTGTCGTAATCTCGAAATTTATAGGCCCATATATAGCGCTCCCAAAATAGGCCTAGGCCTAGCGGAGTCTTGGGAATCAGCTGTAGACCTATTAATAGAGGCTTATCGTCGGCCTAATTTTTTTATTGGAGAGAAGATGATTAGGCCCTACGTTACTGTGGTGGAGATGAGTGAAATTATTTCGCTCGTCTGTATGTTTGTCTGTCTGTAAAGACTCTGGCCTATTTAAGTATATAATATATATTATTCGTGTTCATATTAGCCTATGTGTGTGGATATCAATTGCGCCGCTGCTAATAGTTTCTGCGATGACGCAAATGGCTCTACACAACATGTTGCCATCAAAAATGATTCTCTTTAGGCCTACTTCCATCACCTTTCGAAGTTTTTTACACCCACAGTGCACACTACCTTTAGCTGCCGACCTACCACGTCATCACAACGATCAACGCGAGACTCTGCATCGTTTCCATCTGAGCATCTCTTATTTATCCACGGTTTAATAGCTTTTTAAAATGATAGGCCTAATTATTATTTCCGAATGTCTTTAACAAAATTGCTTAAATAATTAGTGCTGCCATCTGCTGAGCTTTATTCGTTATTTTCGCCAGGGACGCCACTCATAGCTTTTTCCACTTAGATCTAAGTTTGTCGGTCCTGTCTAGGTTTATGGTTATTTCGATACCTAGCCTTTTGCGGCGGATCTGACCTTCTTAAAAATTCAGAGTTGCATCCCTGATTTCCGCCATCTAGCGAATAATACGCGAAGCTTAAACGGAAATCAGCGATTAACGTTGCCGGCTTTTTGTGGACTTTAAAACGTGTTTTTAGCGATAATGATTGTTTAATTACTCGCAATAACAATTGTTGACACTGATTAGACGTCAATTAGAGTCATTTGATTTGTGAATTGGCGTTTGATTATTCGTCCGGGTCGCCTACTTTTGTGATATTAATTAGCAGCGGATTATTATTTTGTTATTCTCCCTCTGCGCTGTTTTGGATGACACTTTTATCATTCAGGTTAGATTGGTTGACATTCAATTTTTATCCGTTAATAAAGTAATGTGTTTTGATTTATGATGCGCCATATTCTGATTGGAGAGAAGATGATCACTATTGACTGCTGTACCGAAATGACACTAATCGTGTAGAATTACAGACTATTTCGTGTTATCTGGTAACGCCCACTTTCATTGCTATGCGATTATTAAGTTCAACCGCAAATCTTCTGTACCTCCGTCAAGTTAGTTTGATATTCACGTTCGATATTCAGACATTCGGTATGGAAAGCCGAAGGTAAAATTCGTATTGAAAAATCATCTTATAACCGTACATCTGCATACGATTTTCACACCAAAGAACCATTAGCCAACAGTTATTGACTTAGGCAATCAGAAAGTAATATTAGACTGATTTTATCAGGTGGGTAAGTGGGTCAAATGTGGGTCCAAACACGGGGAAATATCAATTTCTCCTATTTTCTCACTATATGTGTGACATTAATTTTTCTTTTTTCAGTTTTACATTTTCTGTGAAGAGTTATCTACCTGAGCAATCAGAAAATAATTTTAGTCTGATTTTATCAGGTGGGTAAGTGGGTCAAATGTGGGTCCAAACAGGGGGAAATATCAATTTCTCCTATTTTCTCACTATGTGTGTGACATTAATTTTTCTTTTTTCAGTTTTACATTTTCTAACATGAGTTATCTACCAGGGTAATCAGAAAATAATTTTGGTCTGATTTTATCAGGTGGGTAAGTGGGTCAAATGTGGGTCCAAACACGGGGAAATATCAATTTCTCTTATTTTCTCACTATGTGTGCGACATTAAGTTTTCTTTCTTCAGTTTTACATTTTCTAGGAAGAGTTATCTACCTAGGCAATCAGAAAATTATCTTAGACTGATTTTATCAGGTGGGTAAGTGGGTCAAATGTGGGTCCAAACACGGGGAAATATCAATTTCTCCTATTTTCTCACTATGTGTGTGACATTAAGTTTTCTTTTTTCAGTTTTACATTTTCTAATATGAGTTATCTACCTGGGTAATCAGAAAATAATTTTGGTCTGATTTCATCAGGTGGGTAAGTGGGTCAAATGTGGGTCCAAACACGGGGAAATATCAATTTCTCAAATGTTCTCACTATGTGTGTGACAATAATTTTTCTTTTTCAGTTTTTCACTTTCTGTGATGAGTTATTTATCTAAGCAATCATAAAATAATCTTAGACTGATTTTATCAGGTGGGTAAGTGGGTCAAATGTGGGCCCGAACATGGGGCAATCACTATTTAATTTGTTTATATTTTTTGCCCTTAAATGCCCTAATATGCCCTCTTGAGCTATTGCTTTTTCTGGTGTGAATGCGTGAACGAACATATGAATTTGCTTCAAAAATAAGGACCTGCTGTATGTTATGGATTATTATTTTCTACAAGTTGAAATATAAATACAGAAAATTCATTCAAACATGAATGCAACCATTTATTTTATTTGTGCACATATGTCAAAATACTAGCCCATTATATACATGCATTCATTGCAACCGGCCTGTATTGCATATTTACATGCATGTTCTGGAATTATTAAGCTTTAAGGTACATGTGATAAGACGTAGTGGTGTAACGGTAAGTTCAGTGCCTTGTGACCGAAGGGTCGAAAGTTCGTATCTACCTTAAGCCACTGTGTAGTGTCCTGAGACATGTTGTTCCCCCACTATCATTGTTTGTGAGGAAGGCAACGGGAAACCACCTAATTAATCTCATCCCTAGAGGCGTAAAGCCGATGAACCTGCCTTCAAGCAGAGAACTCATCATCATCATCATCATCATCATCATCATCATCATCATCATCATCATCATCATCATCATCATCATCATCATCATCATCATCATCATCATCATCATCATCATCATCATCATCATCATCATCATCATCATCATCATCATCATCATCATGAAAGTACATGAGTTTATTGGCTCTTCTTCTATACCCACACATATGTATGTATAATTATATATATTATATATACACAATACATAAGTACATATATATCTACTCTAGCTGGGGTACCCAGCGTTTGCCGGGAATTTTGGGATTCACCCCGCTCCCAGCCAATCTTCTACTTCTTTAGCCCACGACTCCATCCGCACTCCTACTGCTCACTCCACCTTCTTTTACACCCCGCCCAACCCCACCCACCCCACGACACCGGTACGCGACCCGAGAAATTTGGGTTTTGGGACAATTTCCCTCTCTTCACCCCGCCCAACCCACCCGGCTTATGCAGGCCGAGGTGTGTTGGGTCAAGGGCGGATACAGAAACTTTGGACGGGGGAGGGGCCAAAAATTTCTTGACACCGTGGTTCTGGGAAAAAAATCGCATTTAGCCACTGAAACCAAATGGGAGGGGGGGGCCACAATACATGGGCGTTTCTAAATGGGGGGCCATTGCCGGATTGGCCCCCTGGATCCGCCCTTGTGTTGGGTGGAGGCAAACCCCACCCCACTCTTAATCTCACCCCAGGACACCACCATACTCCAACCTTCACCGGTAAGCCAACCGTCAAATTTAGATTTTCTGAAAAATTTCTTTCCCCACACCACCCCCACCCCTCCCCACTCCACCTTACCTCCCCCACCCAACCACACTCCGACCTCCACCAGTACGCCACACGTTAAATTTGAGTTTTCGGGAAATATGTAATCCCCCAACCAACCCCCCACTCCACCCACCCGGCGCCTGCAGGGCGAGGTGTGTGTTGGGTGTAGGGAAGTGGCCCGTGTAAAAATATGTCTAGTTGTAAGGTTTAACCCGAATAAGTGTGAAACTATGCATGGAAACGGCTGAGAAAGTGGCAAAAATAAGATTTTTTGCCCCCAACCCTGGCCCCATGGTGTCAGAGATTCGCGAACCCCCCCACTGGGTGTCCAATGCCGAGACGGACACAGTAGTGAAGGTTTGGAGTGAAAAGATGCAAAACTGTTAACCTGCATTTTGCACAAATATATATATATGTATATAAAATACATATAATATATATATATATACCAACATACATCCTTTCTTATAGATATAGATAAATAAGAAAGGAGGTGTGTGCATATGTTTGTCCAGAATGGTACAGAATGCACCCCATCAGTTTAGCAGCAACAGATCTGAAACTTGGCACCTAGAACAAAGGGCCATCAGGACCACCCAGTGGAGGGGTCGGCGAATCTCTACCACCGTGTGGCCAAGGTGAGGCGAAAAACCTAATTTTTGCTATAAATTTCCATTTGTTCACCATAGTTTCACAGTTTTGCACATGAAACGTTGCAGCTAGACAGCTATAGTGCTACAGGGGCCACCTCGCCTCCACCCAACACACACCTGGGACGAAGTGAGGGTTTGGAAGTAAAGAATTGGCCGGTAGCGGTACTCCAGCTAATATTTATATACTAGCTGGGGTACCCAGCGTTTCCCTAGAAATTTAGGATTGGCACTGCTTTCGGCCAATTCCCAACTTCCAAACCCTCACTTCATCCCATCCTCGCCTCTACTCCTCACCCCCACTTATTTTCTCCATCCCACTCACCCACCGACCTCCCTAACCCGCCTGCCCACCTTGCCTCCACATATCTGGGGTACTCTGCATCGCCCAATAAATTTTCCTTTTGGCTCACTCGAACCGGCCACAACCGCCTGATCCCCCACCTAACCCAACCCCAACCTCACCACACTACGATCTCCTAACCGCTACGCCTCTCGTGAACTTTCCGTTTACCGGCAAAATGTTTTTCTTTCCTCCCACGCCCCCATCAATACCCTGCCTCCACCCGGCCCCTCTGGGGCGACGTGCTTGTTGGGTGGGAACAAGGTGGCCCCTGTAGCACTATAGCTGTCTAGCTGCAACGTTTCATGTGAAAAACTGTGAAACTCTGGTAAACAAATGGAAATTTAGAGCAAAAATTAGGTTTTTCGCCTCACCTTGGCCCCACGGTGGTAGAGATTCGCCGACCCCTCCAACGGGTGGTCCTGATGGCCGTTTGTTCTATGTGCCAAGTGTCAGATCAGTAGCTGCTAAACTGTGGGCATGCATTCTGTACCATTCTGGACAAACATATGTACACACATCCTTTCTTATATTATAGACATATGTATATATGTACGATGTATTGTGTATATACAATGTATAATAGATACTATTATACATATGGCTGGGTATAGAAGAAGAGCCAATAAACTCTTCTTCTATGCTTCGTACAAAATACTTCTGTGTATGTATGCATGTACCTTGATGATGTTGATGATGATGATGATGATGATGATGAGTTCATCGGCTTTACGCCTCTAGGAATGAGATTAATTAAGTGGTTTCCCGTTGCCTTCCTCACAAACAATGATAGTGGGGGAACAACATGTCTCAGGACACTACACAGTGGCTTAAGGTAGATACGAACTTTCGACCCTTCGGTCACAAGGCACTGAACTTACCGTTACACCACTACGTCTTATCACATGTACCTTAAAGCTTAATAATTCCAGAACATGCATGTAAATATGCAATACAGGCCGGTTGCAATGAATGCATGTATATAATGGGCTAGTATTTTGACATATGTGCACAAATAAAATAAATGGTTGCATTCATGTTTGAATGAATTTTCTGTATTTATATTTCAACTTGTAGAAAATAATAATCCATAACATACAGCAGGTCCTTATTTTTGAAGCAAATTCATATGTTCGTTCACGCATTCACACCAGAAAAAGCAATAGCTCAAGAGGGCATATTAGGGCATTTAAGGGCAAAAAATATAAACAAATTAAATAGTGATTGCCCCATGTTCGGGCCCACATTTGACCCACTTACCCACCTGATAAAATCAGTCTAAGATTATTTTATGATTGCTTAGATAAATAACTCATCACAGAAAGTGAAAAACTGAAAAAGAAAAATTATTGTCACACACATAGTGAGAACATTTGAGAAATTGATATTTCCCCGTGTTTGGACCCACATTTGACCCACTTACCCACCTGATGAAATCAGACCAAAATTATTTTCTGATTACCCAGGTAGATAACTCATATTAGAAAATGTAAAACTGAAAAAAGAAAACTTAATGTCACACACATAGTGAGAAAATAGGAGAAATTGATATTTCCCCGTGTTTGGACCCACATTTGACCCACTTACCCACCTGATAAAATCAGTCTAAGATTATTTTCTGATTACCCAGGTAGATAACTCTTCCTAGAAAATGTAAAACTGAAAAAAGAAAACTTAATGTCGCACACATAGTGAGAAAATATGAGAAATTGATATTTCCCCGTGTTTGGACCCACATTTGACCCACTTACCCACCTGATAAAATCAGTCTAAGATTATTTTCTGATTGCTTAGATAAATAACTCATCACAGAAAATGAAAAACTGAAAAAGAAAAATTATTGTCACACACATAGTGAGAAAATTTGAGAAATTGATATTTCCCCGTGTTTGGACCCACATTTGACCCACTTACCCACCTGATAAAATCAGACCAAAATTATTTTCTGATTGCTTAGATAAATAACTCATCACAGAAAATGAAAAACTGAAAAAGAAAAATTATTGTCACACACATAGTGAGAACATTTGAGAAATTGATATTTCCCCGTGTTTGGACCCACATTTGACCCACTTACCCACCTGATAAAATCAGACCAAAATTATTTTCTGATTACCCAGGTAGATAACTCATATTAGAAAATGTAAAACTGAAAAAAGAAAACTTAATGTCACACACATAGTGAGAAAAAAGGAGAAATTGATATTTCCCCGTGTTTGGACCCACATTTGACCCACTTACCCACCTGATAAAATCAGTCTAAGATTATTTTCTGATTACCCAGGTAGATAACTCTTCCTAGAAAATGTAAAACTGAAAAAAGAAAACTTAATGTCGCACACATAGTGAGAAAATATGAGAAATTGATATTTCCCCGTGTTTGGACCCACATTTGACCCACTTACCCACCTGATAAAATCAGTCTAAGATTATTTTCTGATTACCCAGGTAGATAACTCTTCCTAGAAAATGTAAAACTGAAAAAAGAAAACTTAATGTCGCACACATAGTGAGAAAATATGAGAAATTGATATTTCCCCGTGTTTGGACCCACATTTGACCCACTTACCCACCTGATAAAATCAGTCTAAGATTATTTTCTGATTACCCAGGTAGATAACTCTTCCTAGAAAATGTAAAACTGAAAAAAGAAAACTTAATGTCGCACACATAGTGAGAAAATATGAGAAATTGATATTTCCCCGTGTTTGGACCCACATTTGACCCACTTACCCACCTGATAAAATCAGTCTAAGATTATTTTCTGATTGCTTAGATAAATAACTCATCACAGAAAATGAAAAACTGAAAAAGAAAAATTATTGTCACACACATAGTGAGAAAATTTGAGAAATTGATATTTCCCCGTGTTTGGACCCACATTTGACCCACTTACCCACCTGATAAAATCAGACCAAAATTATTTTCTGATTACCCAGGTAGATAACTCATATTAGAAAATGTAAAACTGAAAAAAGAAAACTTAATGTCACACACATAGTGAGAAAATATGAGAAATTGATATTTCCCCGTGTTTGGACCCACATTTGACCCACTTACCCACCTGATAAAATCAGTCTAAGATTATTTTCTGATTACCCAGGTAGATAACTCTTCCTAGAAAATGTAAAACTGAAAAAAGAAAACTTAATGTCACACACATAGTGAGAAAATATGAGAAATTGATATTTCCCCGTGTTTGGACCCACATTTGACCCACTTACCCACCTGATAAAATCAGTCTAAGATTATTTTCTGATTGCTTAGATAAATAACTCATCACAGAAAATGAAAAACTGAAAAAGAAAAATTATTGTCACACACATAGTGAGAACATTTGAGAAATTGATATTTCCCCGTGTTTGGACCCACATTTGACCCACTTACCCACCTGATAAAATCAGACCAAAATTATTTTCTGATTACCCAGGTAGATAACTCATATTAGAAAATGTAAAACTGAAAAAAGAAAACTTAATGTCACACACATAGTGAGAAAATAGGAGAAATTGATATTTCCCCGTGTTTGGACCCACATTTGACCCACTTACCCACCTGATAAAATCAGTCTAAGATTATTTTCTGATTGCTTAGATAAATAACTCATCACAGAAAATGAAAAACTGAAGAAAGAAAACTTAATGTCGCACACATAGTGAGAAAATATGAGAAATTGATATTTCCCCGTGTTTGGACCCACATTTGACCCACTTACCCACCTGATAAAATCAGACCAAAATTATTTTCCGATTACCCAGGTAGATAACTCATATTAGAAAATGTAAAACTGAAGAAATAAAAATTAATGTCACACACATAGTGAGAAAATAGGAGAAATTGATATTTCCCCCTGTTTGGACCCACATTTGACCCACTTACCCACCTGATAAAATCAGTCTAAGATAATTTTCTGATTGCCTAGGTAGATAACTCTTCCTAGAAAATGTAAAACTGAAGAAAGAAAACTTAATGTCGCACACATAGTGAGAAAATATGAGAAATTGATATTTCCCCGTGTTTGGACCCACATTTGACCCACTTACCCACCTGATAAAATCAGACCAAAATTATTTTCTGATTACCCTGGTAGATAACTCATGTTAGAAAATGTAAAACTGAAAAAAGAAAAATTAATGTCACACACATAGTGAGAAAATAGGAGAAATTGATATTTCCCCCTGTTTGGACCCACATTTGACCCACTTACCCACCTGATAAAATCAGTCTAAGATAATTTTCTGATTGCTCAGGTAGATAACTCTTCACAGAAAATGTAAAACTGAAAAAAGAAAAATTAATGTCACACATATAGTGAGAAAATAGGAGAAATTGATATTTCCCCCTGTTTGGACCCACATTTGACCCACTTACCCACCTGATAAAATCAGTCTAATATTACTTTCTGATTGCCCAAGTCAATAACTGTTGGCTAATGGTTCTTTGGTGTGAAAATCGTATGCAGATGTACGGTTATAAGATGATTTTTCAATACGAATTTTACCTTCGGCTTTCCATACCGAATGTCTGAATATCGAACGTGAATATCAAACCAACTTGACGGAGGTATCTTCTGTTGGGTATTAAAAGTTTGATAATCAGTTCCTTGTGTTTTAGATATTTTATCTTATTCTGTTTTAACAGAAATCGGGTCATTGTAGTTGCGGATTTATTGTCTGTGTTGCAGTTATATTTGCGCAGGAAACTTTTCCTCTTAAGCTCAGACCATCCCTTAATCTTGGCTTCACATTTGGTCTTACACTTTACTAGAAGCAGCAAGTTACTCATAAGTTTTTTTTGTCTTATAAGCTTGCCAAAAGTCACCTCCAAGATTGAGCTACTTTCCCTTTCAGTTTGCAGGTTGTCACAGGGAGTCACTGGTTTTTCTTACTGATCAGCTGGGTTGAGGTCCCAGAAAGAGTGAAAGGTTTTGAGACCAACTTAAGCTGTATAGTTGATCCTGAAAGGTAGACCATGAAATGAAATTACTCCTGAGTGATTGCATCTGGCTCTTTATTTGTGATTTTATGATTTTGCTCAGCATTCTACTATTTAATCAATCGATCCGAATTTATATATAGCCCCTTAAAGATCGCTACTCAGAGGTGCTCAGTGCTCACGGTGTTGACATGTCAGAGATGCAAGCTTCTGAATCACCTCCATTGTGATTTTTCATGCTTTTAATTTTCACGTGAAATTGTATACATTTGATTAATGTAGGTATATCAATAACTACATTCATCAGTGACAGTGAGGCGCGGTGGTCTAGTGGTGGCGTCGTTGCCATTGAGCCGGAAGGTTCGAGGTTCGAATCCACCTCGCCGCGTAAGGACCTTGGGCAAGTTCTTCACTCACAATTGCTCAGCGCTTCGGCGTGAAACTTTGATGCAGTGTCCGCTCTGCATCGAGAGCGCCTCTGAGTAGAAGGAGCTTGAAGGGGCGCTATAACAAGTGCACATACAAACAAACAAACAAACAAAAGACAACCCAATGCCTGTCAGATGAGGACGCATTATATTTTGTATAATATAAGTTTATTCTGATATTATCGGAATAAACTAGGTGCAATGTCAGTGTGCTGCGAATGTAATCCCAAAAGTATTAACATATTGTGTAGTAAGCTCTGTCTAATGGCTGAGCTACAGTTGCAAAAATATGAGAAGATTTTAATGTAATTTCCAAATAATATGAATTTGTTTAAGTTTCAAATGATTTCGATTTCCTGTGTTTCTTTGGTGGTGAAAAATGGTGAGACGTGGTGAAAAGTGGTGAGACGTGGTGAAAAGTGGTGAGATGTGGTGAAAAGTGGTGAGACGTGGGGAAAAGTGGTGAGACGTGGTGAAAAGTGGTGAAAAGTGGTGAGACGTGGTGAAAAGTGGTGAAAAGTGGTGAGACATGGTAATTTGCTTTGTTTCTTTAGTGGTGAAAAGTGGTGAGACGTGGTGATTTGCTGTGTTTCTTTAGTGGTGAAAAGTGGTGAGACGTGGTGATTTGCTGTGTTTCTTTAGTGGTGAAAAGTGGTGAGACGTGGTGATTTGCTGTGTTTCTTTAGTGGTGAAAAGTGGTGAGACGTGGTGATTTGCTGTGTTTCTTTAGTGGTGAAAAGTGGTGAGACGTGGTGACGTAAGAAGTGCTACAAATTCTTCAGAGTCGTTCGATGTCATGTTTTCTTCGTAAAGAAGTCGAAGCATAAGATGTCAACAGAAGTTGGCACTGTTCCTCTCGCTAATATGAAAGGTAGGATTGAAACGTTTCATTCGTTTGTTTTAAACCTACTTAAGTCTATAATTGTAACTGTTGTCTTAAAATTTATGAAGCACTGCTTAGAAACTATAAGCTCTGGAGTTAGGTGTACAAGATATGACCGTGTGCCATACTGTGTGAAAGCGGTCATCTAAGGATATCAAATATTAGTCCAAGTTATGACGCCACAGTGGGACATTCAGTTATATGGAAAGTGTTATAGAAAAATCTGTAGTACCTAGTGCTGGAGAATAATTTAGAATTCAATCAATCAATCAATCACATAAATTTATAGCGCCTCTTCAAGATCTCCACTCAGAGGCGCTCCCAACCCAGGCCTGGTCAAAAAGAAAGGTCTTGAGAAGACGGTAGAAAGAGCCAGCAGAGTCACGAGGAAGAGAACGGAGAGCCATAGGGAGGCCATTCCAGAAAGCTGGACCCACCACGGAATAAGCTCTTCGCTGCATAGTAGCGGTACGACAAAAAGGAACAAGATAGTCACCGCGGGCAGCTGACCGCAGCGAACGGCGGCCCAGAGAAACGGAGACAGGAGTAAAAAGTGCACAAAGATATGATGGAGCTTGAGACAGGATGCAGCGCCAAGCAATAGAAGAAACTCTGTAAGCGATGCATTGCTGCAGTGGGAGCCAGTGGAGGTCGTCCCTCATGAAGGCAGAAACGTGATCGAACCGGGAGATGCCACCAACCAGGCGTGCTGCAGATCGAAGGACCCTAACCAAGGAGTTCAGGCGGACCTGTGGGAGGCCGACATAAAGAGAAGAGCAGTAATCTAAGCGGCTGCAAACAAAGGCATGGACAAGAGTAGAAGATGCAGTGAATGAGAGAGAGCGAGAATTATAGGAGCACTGTTGTTTCTGCCTGTTCTCTTAAACTTAAAGCTTCTTTTATGCATGTCAGATGGTGTGACACATTATATTTCGTATAATATACGTTAATTCTGATGTTATCAGGTTTGCATTGGGAGTGCCTCTGATTTGGCTGCACTGTGAGAGGCGCTTTATGAGTCTGTATATGGAATGGAAAAGAATAGAATATCTAGAATGGAATGTAATACAATCGAATGGAATAACAATAGAATGGAATGTAATACAATCGAATGGAATAACAATAGAATGGAATGTAATACAATCGAATGGAATAACAATAGATTGGAATGTAATACAATGGAATGAAATAACAATAGAATGGAATGTAATACAATGGAATGGAATAACAATAGAATGGAATGTAATACAATGGAATGGACTAACAATAGATCGGAAGAGTCTCTGTGGAAATTTATAAATGAATAACAACTGTACAAACGTTTTATCCACCAGATTCCATAGCAAATTCCATTGAGAGCCAAGTGGCAATTCCCTGATAGGACAGAAAAACTTTATGGAGTAAGTCCAGTGATAGCTGAGTTTTTGATCGGTGTTTGAAGGCAAACACTGCTTACGCGGATTCACGGAATGGCGTGTGCTTGTCTGAGGTGTGTCAGCATGCTGTGCCTACATATGAGATGTCTTTGTAGACCACCTCGTACTAAGGTTAGGATTCCTAGAGGACTTGGTCATTGGTCAAGTAACTTGGCAAATATTTTGAGTGGGCAGAGACTAAATTTTTAAGAAGTAGAGCAGTCCCCTAAGCTAGGCAGCTCTACTACAGGTGCCTTTTCGTACCCAGTGTTAGCGACTTCAATTTTCTTAGCCTAAGTATCATGTAAGGGTGGGTGGCCAGTCCTCTCCCTCACCGTCTCATCTTCTCACCAACAGTGTGAAGTTGGTTGTGGCTCCAGGTGAGAAATCTCTTGCAATATTTCTCACTGGGATTAGAATCCCCGACGTCTACACTGACAGTCCAGTGTGCTAACCACGACACTACTACTGAGCACCCAGTCTGTCGTAAATCTTGTCTTTGAGCCTTGTGTATGAATATCCCATTTGTTTAGTGTCTGATGTTGTTGTTGATGATGATGATGATGACAACGACTTAGGTGATTATGATGACGATGATTACAACACTGATGATGGTGATTACAGCAACAACGATGATGACGATGATGATAAGTATGATGTTGACGATAATGTTGACGACAATGATAAATATTGCATTGTGATGTGTAACCCAGATTTAGTTGCACTTGTGAAACTGATGTAAGAAAATGACGCATCATTTCAGCATATATATTAAGTCATCACTTGAAACGACTGCGTATACGACTGAGTTATAAGAAAGTCCTTTGTAAGCGACTTGATTGGAGTACGTATGGTACGTGCCGCTATGAATGGACCGCCATGTGATTAGACGACGATCTAAGTACTTCATCAAACATTATCTCAGTAATTGGTCTGCCATGCATTGCATAGTTGTATCGTCATGGAATGGAATGTTGCATTGAAGGATTACTGATGCACACTTGCACAGGTTTACACGACTAGTCACGTGGTGCTCAATCTTAGAATCTAGCTGGTAATTCCTCCTCCTCATTTTCGTTTTCTTGAAGCATGTTTCCTCTCGTGTGGCCTTGTGCACTTGGAGCGCCTCTGAACGATTCACCCTATGAGAGGCACTTTATATATGTTTTAGTACAATACAATCTATAAATATATACGCATATTATGCATATATATTATTATTATGTATATATACAATTATATATGACCCATATTTAGTAGAACTTGCTCCTTCAGGTGTGTCCTTTGTTCCCATAAAACTGTATTGTAAATTATGATATTTGATCATTTCGTTGTTGTATTGTTTGTTTTCATTGTTGTTTTGTTACTGTGTTTACTCTGGGGTCACATAGACAGACAGACAGACAGACAGACAGACTCATATGTGTGAATAACTGTCTGGTGTGCTTGCATGACATGCATGTGTGTGTGCTTGCATGACATGCATGTGTGTGTGCTTGCATGTGTGTGTGTGTGCATGTGTGTGTGTGTGCATGTGTGTGTGTGTGCATGTGTGTGTATTTCTTTGTTTCAACGCTGTGCATGTATTGATTTGTTAAATGCTGTGAAGAGGTCAACAAACATCTGTTCTTTGGTCTTGCATACATGATGATCTGATTATTATCTTTACCTGTCCATTCTTCTTGTTGATGTACACAGGTGAAACAAAGGAGTCAAAGATGCTTCCTCCTCCTCCTTCTTCTTCTTCAAAGTCAAGTGTCCCCCAGCTGAAGCCCTTCTCCACTTCTTCCCAGCCCCCATCTTCCGGACCATTGACCGCTGACTCGAGCTGTAGTCGGAGAGCGTCTGTGCACAGCATCCACTCCATCGCGTCCAGCCTCCAGTCCGTCTTCTTTCCATGCCAACCGCACAACAACAACGGTATGCGCTGCTCCATGCTCTACCCCACCCCATATTTAGACATCATCTTAATGGTGTACTGTAAGTGTGATCGTAATTATGAATTTATATAGCGCCACTTGAAGGGAAACACCTCAGGGGTGCTCCCGACCTGACAGCGCCAAACCACAATCAAGGAGAATACTGCCGTGAAAAGCCAAAACACAGTAACTATGACTCTTATAGTAAGGGAGTTACTGTGTTTTGGCTTTTCACGGCAGAATAGTTTTCAAACATTTGCGGAAAAGGGGCAAAGGAAGACGAAAGAAAACTTTCATTTATGGACACTGTAAGGTAACTTGGTCCAGAAAGACGGACGGACCATAGCAAAGCTTTTATGTAGCACTGTGGCAGTTTGAGCCATTGTCACCTTGTGTGGCAGAGCGAAAAAATCTCATATACCCTATAACCGATGGCACTGTCATACTGTGCGAGGGGGGTTGGGTAGCACTGACCTGCTATAAAGGAGGATCTCTTCGCCACTCTTGCACACAGGTGGTGCCAGTCCAAAACCTGGATACAAGAGGAGGGTGTTGCTAATCGTTTTTGTTATGACAGCTTTGTTAAACAACACAACTAACTGGTCCATTCGTGTTTAGAACATCATGTTTAGACTGGATCTTCATTGGTGGCCGTGGGTGTTTTTTATCGCCAGTCTCAAGATATCTCCCTCTGGTCGTGTTTTCGTGTACCTTTTGAACCGGTTGTCAGTGCATTTCTTTCTGCCTTCTGGGGGAGGGGCTTTCGCTGGTTCTTACAACTACCCTCAAGCAGATTTGAGTCATATCGTGTCAGTATTTAACTACATACATATATAAGCCCAGCTTGTAACTCTTATAGATTTATAACTTAGGAAATAACCTCAGGATAGACGATGTAAGCCAGATTAGCATGAACAGTCTTCGTCAACGGTCTTTGTTGTCATAAGCTGGAGATAAACTATGCATCCATCCATTACTGTCGTTTGATTTTTCGTACAGTCAGGGTGTATACACGTGCTGGTACGTTTGATTTATGCATGTATATGATTACGAGTGTAGGGTATACGTGTTTGTATGTGGTGTGTCTTTGTACATGTGTTTACATGTATTTTTTAATGTGTGTTTGTATGTATGTCTGTCTCTTTATGTTTGCATCTGTTTTTGTGTTTCCCCTCTTTCTGTCTGTTTGCATCTCTGTGTTTCTCGTTTCCTATGCCTGTCTGTCTGTCTACATCTCTTGCACATTCGATGTTGTTGTAATGTTTAGTTTGAAGTTCCCCCCCACCATTCGGCCCTGACACTGACTACTTAAAATTGTTTGCTTGAAGGTTTCAATACTTGTTTTATTTTTCTCAAATTGTATGCAAATCTTCATCTGAATATTTCAATATTCATTATCTATGTGTACATAATGCATCAATTGAATATTCATTCTGTGTGAGGTACGCTTGTGTACCTGGCTATTTATGTAACTCCTTTGAAGACACAGTTTGCAAAGTCCATGAAGCATGGATACATGTATCAGATTACGAAAAGCTGTGCTATATTTAACAGAGATTTGCAATGCCAGATTTAATCCTTTTACCAGCCACCCCGATTATAATCGTCAACTAAGCTGGTCGGTCGGTATAAAAGGGTTAATTGATCAGATTTAATCGATTGATTAAAATTATTTTTGAGAGATTAATTACTTAATTGTTTTTTTAATCAGTATATCATATGTATTACGTCCATGGATAGATAAATACACATATTATATGCCTGAAAATTGTGATGCTAAATTAGTAATTTCTATAGCACTGCTCACAGCCATGGCCATTCAATAACCCTGCCGCTGCGAGAACCCCAAGAAAAAAGGTTTTGCGAAGAGAGTGATATATGTGATCCAGAAAGTAGGGAACGACATAGAGCGGAGGGAAGGGAATTCCATGAGGAGAGACCAAAGATGGTAAAGGATGGAATTTTTATCAAGAAAAAATATATTGCAATAAGATACATTACAAAAAGCTTTAAGATGATTTACTGTTAGTGACCATTGCTGATAATTATTGTTACTTACGTGTGACTGACAGAAGTCCTGGGATCTTCATGTAATCTAAGAAGATCAGGAACGTGTGAGAGTGTGGGTAGGTGTGAGAAGTGTGTGTGGGTGAGTGGAAGGGAGGGAGGGAGAGATGAGTTTTGCTGACACCTACAGACTTTCCATTTCTTCACTGTTATTGCCTGACCAAGACGTCTCAGCGGAAGACGTGCTCAGCTTCCACCTGTCAATCAACTCCTGCAATTTGCTGCACTCTGTTAAGTCTCACAGATCTGTTGACCGTCCTACAGGAGGCGGGTTTTGCTGCAGCCGTGTTTTGCTGCAGCCGTGTTTTGCTGCAGTCGTGTTTTGCTGCAGCCATGCGTGATTGAAAAGAAAATACGGTGCAATCTGACGAAGCAATTTCAAACTTCAGCGCACAAATTAGCGCGAAACGAAAATTACTGGATTTTTTGGATCAACTGCCGGAAATTATTCGTCACAAATATCAAGTTGTGCGTGCATATACATTATATATATAAACAACTAGCTGAACCCGCCACGCGTTGCTGTGGCTCAAAAAGAGCCTCCGCTTCCCCTCCCACTCACCCTCCCCTCCCTTTTCCCCCTCCTCCCTCCCCCTCCCACTCTCCTCCCATTCCCCTTCTCCTTCCCCTTCCCTCCCCCTCCGTCCTCCTTCCCCTCCCCCTTGACCTCCACCTCCCCTCCCCCTCCGCTCCCTCCCCACTGTCTTCGTCCCGCTCCCTCCGCTCCTTTCCTCCGTCGCACCGTCCATTCCAAGCCCAATAATGATTGAAGGCCGCTTTGGGAAAAGACCTCTTTGGTAAATTAATCGCGACTCGCTTATGACGTCATAGATTGAATATTCGTGACTTTAGGTTTTAATATTCGTAAATATTCGTGAATATTAAGATTTTTTAATATTCGTAAATATTCGTAAATATTCGTTAACGAATTAAGGTGAACGATCGAAACCGCAATGTTACTCGGTATTAAGCAGTTTAAGCTTCTGTATGTCTCTATGACATTCACTCGCATCCAGGGCACGGTTTAATTAAAATATGCATTGCGCTTAATATGCTGAGATCAGGATACATGTTGCTTGTAATCTGGCACTATTGTTGTCTGCGTTGGCATTTATATTTACTCATCCTGCTACACTGATATAAAACTACTTTATCAATATACAGTTACTATTAAGCTTATAGGCATAATAGGCAGTTGAAGTTTATTTATAATTTAGCCTACTATTGCTGCTACTAGTCTTTCCAACTGCCATCGGTGAGGCAGTTCGGGGGGCAGAAGTCAGACAAAGTGACTTACATTAAGTATTGAATGTGATATGAATGCCGCATGGCCACATTGACCAGACTCAGCAGAGACGTTGAAGGTTTTTTACAATAAAATCTATTAAACTTATTGTCGCCTACTGGTATAGGTCTATGTGTAGACTAACTCAATTTTGTACAATTCATTAAGTAAAAGTTAAACATTTTCATAAATAACAAAATAAGAATTAAGAATTTCTTGAAAGAACAAGAATAAATAATTTTTTGAATATTATGAATATTAAGTTGGCAGTTTTAATATTCGTTAATATTCGTGAATATTTGAAAATCTTAATATTCATAATATTCGAATACTCAATCTATGTATGACGTCACAGCACGCGACCTCATTCATGTTTCTTCTGCTGTGTTTGGAGACCGCGTTTATGAAATCTGGCAGCCGTGTGGGACGTGTTGAATTTGCAAATGGCGGGCGAACGGATTGCAAAGTTCACTTTTTGTGGAAAGGGTTGCGTTTTTTCGGGTGAAAAATCTTAACACACGGTTGTATGGGAATGGAAGGTGTTGTAAAATTTTCAAAACAATCGGTGCGTAACTTTCAGCGTGGTGATGTTACGAACTATTGGAAAGTTCATTTTTATTTATATAGATTATGCATAGATACTTACCGTATCTAGATAAATGCATGCTTACATACATACATACATACATACATACATACATGTATGCATGCATACATACATACATACATACATACATGCATGGTATGCATGCACATTGCACAAGTACATATAATATATGCATATGCATATATGTGCGTACACGTCTACTGAATTGATGGCTCTAACTGAAGACAAAGGGATAGAGATATCTCCTGCCAGATGGGTTATCCAGGTACAAACATACATGTGTTCGTGCATTTATGTATTTGTGTATACATGTAGTTATGTGTATATGGCATGTGTGTATATATAAAAATGTATGCATGTTTTCCTACACGCATTTGTATGACCCATGGGAGAGAGAGATGTTGTTTATCAACCTGTAGACCTATAGACATATTTAGCCATGTATGTTACATTGTTGCTATTCCCCTCTGAATTCAGACTCACATATCGGATGCACTGCTTGGCCATCATCATCGTCCGTGTTGCCGTGTCTATATACAGAGCATGGATGGATCCACATATAATAATACATCATTGATGAATATGATGATTGAAGCTGACTCTCCCACCTCACCTCACACCAATACGTTTTTATTGACCGTATTGATGGACGATTCCAATTTGACGAGGGCCTATGACAACACAGGTCGTTGCCCTCCACAGAAATATTGATGTTGCTTCCCTCTGCTTTTTATAATAATGTCTGAACAGAGGAAACACCTTTTGTAGCTAGAACACTTGCTGGTGTCTGGTGCTAAATGAAGAAACGCTTTTCTGGACTTGGTCAAAACATATGATTGTAGAAGTTATTCATGGACTTTGGTTATAGGGACAGACTTTGTCAGACACCTATTTAGCGACATTGTGCTAATTGGAATAAATAATTTGCAACTGTTACAGAGACACTGATCATTTGGCCATAATATGTCATATTTCGGAATATTTTGGGGAATTTCCAGAGATGGGAGTAACTGTGGGGGGTGGGGGGGGATATGTTCAAGGGTAAATGTCCATTCCCAGTGTCAAAGCACATTCAGTGGTGCCTACTGCCAGACATTTCTGTCAAATTACATATCACATACATGTATGTGTAGGAACTTAATTAATGAGAAATTGCACTTCACTGCAGTGTGGGCTGATCCTCATGCACATTGAGTTTAAGATCATGATGATGCTTTAATATATGCAGAATTGTATTGCAGCTGTATATTTTTTAATTGCTATTATGACAACCAATTTTTGTAGCAAGCCATTTCTAGGATGCTCTACAAGTCCTATTTTACTCCATCACCCTTCGTACTCTGGCATTGCCAGTCCCAAGCATGGATAAAGGAGGAGGGCGATGCTATTGATCTTTGTTATCACACAGTGTCGTTAAACCGAAACTACTACTACTACAAATGATACCCCATCTTAGGGAGTTATGTAAATTGTAATCTCATCCTTTCCTGGCAATGGATAGTTACTGGTAGTGGGTGGGTAGTTTTAAGAATGTCTCAGCCACACAAACTGTGCTGATTTATGAGACAGTAATGTCTGACTGCACCAGTGCCAGCCGTCTCCTCTGATCAATCCCTGAGGTGACCCTGTATATAATGGCATCTGCAATAATGATCCTGTAACATAGCTTTCGACAACATATATATGTATGTTGACAATGCATTCGAGATTATTAAAGGTGATTGATGTTCAATCATGATTGTGATTGATTGAATCATAAATAGTGATTGATTAATCTCGTATATTACTCTTGCTCTCTGCTCGTTCGTTGGTACGTGTTGCACAGCAAGTCGCAAGCCAACCGCAAGTGGCAAGTCACAAATGGCAAACGGCAAGTCGTCAGCCATAGCGTTATATATAATAATAATAATTATCGGTAATAATAATAATTATCAGTTCGACATTGGATGGATTATTATCAATGTAGTTGTAGGTTATTATCAGTTGTTGTGCTTGGCTGAACTTCATAATATACACATGCTCGTTTGTCAATGTTGAATGATGTTGTGTTGCTTATGGGTGTTATTGCTCTTATTCATTATTGTACTGACAAGTGTGGCAAGGGAAAGTTTGTCATGGTTGTTGTTGGCTGAATTTTTGTGTGCGTGAGTCATAAGCAAGGCTTGCAGGTCTATCATGATTTCAATTATAATATGTGGCGTTGAACTTAACTATAGGTTGGGTTTTGGTGGAGTAGGGTAGTCATTGTCGAGTCTGCATGGGCGTAGTGTCTGTCTACCTATGTCTATCTGTTTGCCTTTCTCTATCTCTGCCTCTCTCTGTCTCTGCCTCTCTCTGTCTCTGCCTCTCTCTGTCTGTCTCTTTCTAGGGCGTTTATTATAGGGCTGCCCTTCGATTAAAATTTTTAATTGCGATTAATCGATCGATTAAAATTTTTAATCGCAAGTTAACTGCAAATTAATCGCACTTTAACTAACAAAATGAACATTTTTTTATATCTTTATAACTTAAGTACATGTATTGTTCAATCATCAACAATAGATTCTGACTTATTTAAGGGTGTTCTTTCAAGTGAACACTGTTATTTGACCGAACTAGCTTCAATACACACACACAAACACACACACATACACACTTAGTAAAGTCTTCAATCATCAACAATAGATTCTGACTTATTTAGAAGTGTTCTTTCAAGTGAACACTGTTATTTGACCGAACTAGCTTCAATACACACACACAAACACACACACATACACACTTAGTAAAGTCTTCAATCATCAACAATAGATTCTGACTTATTTAAGAGTGTTCTTTCAAGTGAACACAGTTATTTGACCAAACTAGCTTCAACATCTTAAAAAAATCGACACACACACACACTAAGTGTCTTAGTAAAGTCTTCTGACTAATATTATTAAAGTTTATTCTTGCAAGTAAAGCCTGTTATTCAAGCAAACTAGCTTGTTCACATTGCTTGGATCAAGGGATGCTCTTTTCCTGCTAACTATGTGTCCAGATAAAGAAAACAATCCTTCACCCGGTACTGTTGTAGCTGGCGAAGAGATGTATTTCTTGGCATAATATTATCTTGCCAAGAGTGGGTGTGCCCGATCACGTAGCCTCCACCATTCAAGTGGACATGCGTCGCTGTCAACGCCAAAGCCGCTTTGGTCAACGCTATAGCTATAATAGGCCTATATCACTGAATTGTAGTATATACTACTGGAACGCTGATTGCCTATGAAAGTTTGGATTATCGCTCACTAAGGGAAAGACAATGTTTTATTAGAGCAAATCCCAGAATTCTCTGAGGCAAATCCCAGAATTCTCTGGGAAAACTCCCAGAATTTCTAGCGGCAAACCATAGTAAAAGATAGGCGTCACAACACTTCGCTTTAAAACACAAATTTCTCAGCAATGATACACAATAAAATTTATTGTTCAAAACCAGCTTAGGGTTTTTGAGTTGAATGACATACAAACAATCAACTTAACTGTATTTAGCGGCCACTGACCAGATTTCTTGAAAATTACCTTCAAAGTTGATGAAGTTAACATGGGTTTAGATAGGAATAAGCACACGCTGCCCTTAGTGTAAGTCGCGACTGATTCGCCGTCGGCCATGGACCACTATACGAAGCGTTACTCATCCAGTTAATATAATACATATCAATGGCCTATATCGTTGAAGAACCGCTTTTACAATATGCAGCAGGAAGTAAACGGAGTACATATTACTAGATACCACACTTGGGAAATTATCAATTTATATCGCTCTGGTGGTAAAAAGACTAATATAATTATTGCTTAGACCTACTGCGTTAAAAATATTAATCGGCGTTAAAAATATTAATCGCGTTAAAAATTTTGCGTTAATCGCTTGCGTTAACGGCGATTAATCGACAGCCCTAGTTTATTACCCTTGTTGATTAGAGATCTCTGCCTGCTACATGGAGGATTGGATGGTATGGGTTTGAGACTTGTGACTGCCTTACTATCGGTTTATTGAATGGTTTTAGTCTTGACAAGTACAGTAAACCCTTTCAACTGTTGGTAATTTAGCATGGTCTAATAAAAAATGGTTTTAGTCTGTGTCAGGACTCAATAGTATCCTTAGATTCTTATACTGAATGGCCGGTGCTTATGTAGAGTTTCTATTTACCTAATTATTTATATAATCATGTCACTTGGCACTGTAAGCAGATTTTAAGTCCATCACAAAGTATTATTGATCTGAATTATGTTTGAAAAATGTTGACTCGTCTGCAAGTATTTTTTTACTGCAGCCCTTTTTTGGAATCTGGAATCAGCTAGTCCCACTGGTATTGGTCTTTCAAAATATTTGTTAGTGTTGTCATGTTAAATATATTTGCTTTATGGCGCGAGACATTGACCAACGTCATCACCTTTGAGACTGTAAACTCCGAAGGGCACCTGCTATTGCTTTTTCTCTCGTTTGCAGTCCTTGCGTATCGTTCTCTCGTTTAGTCAGAGGCTTTGTGAGAGGCATTTGCAATGTCTTGCTCATTTCCGACCCTGTGCTGGGTCCTATGAATGCCAGGGTGTTGCCTACAGTGACCTACTTAGCTGGCCAACCAGAACCGTATCGTCTGACTGAGAATACTTTGGTATAATAATTATAATAGACCTTCATAGTATTATAGTGTATAATGATTGAGACTCGTGGTTTGCCTCATGTAGGCCTTCGGGTTGGCCTCTATCAGAGCTGTGTGTTGTATCTTAGTTGTGGGCAGGGTTCTAAGCTCTTTGGACTTCCAAGTGTTCTCATGGATGTGCAGGCAACAGTGCTGGGTTTATAAGAGAGAGGAGGAGGCAAGTGGTTCTCTTGTTTTCCGGAAGTTGGTTTTCCCCAAAGTAAGTGAACGATTTTTCGAATTGATTTGACTGCTTTTGAAGTGATATGCTCGAGAGCGTTGATATCAATCACACTTTGTATTATTGCTGCACTGCTTCATTTCCTAAAAGCTGGAGTTGCTTGTTTTTTGCAATGCCTCATCGTTGAAAATATATCTGACAGTTTTTAGAAGGAAGCGGCAGTGGTAAACCACTCCAGTTTATACTTCACTTCATTTCAACCAGCACAGAGATTGAGAATATGTTTTTCAATTTTCTTGGCTTTATCAATTTTCTTGTGTGTGTGTTTGGGGGAGTGAGTGTATTGTCACGAACAAAGTCCAAGTAAATCTAGTAAATCTAGTGTAGGAATTTACGTAGCACCATGTTTGTTGCTCAGGCATCATTCATTCATTCGTTCATTCATTCATTCGTTCATTCATTCATTCAAGAATTTATATAGCGCTTCTTCAAGGATCTACTCAGAAGCGCTCCCAACTCTTACACGGCGAAACAGGACAGTTTTGAGTTTAATAAAAAATGTTTCAATAATAACCCCAGAAAGTAGACCTAGCTCCTGTGTGAGCCCATTCCAGGCAACTGGGCCCATCACAGAAAAGGCTCTATTCTGGGTCATTGCAGAATGAGACCAAGAACAATCCTTTCTGTGCAGAACGGAGGGGACAGTGACCTTGGGTGCTGGTGGAGCAACAAAGCTCTCTCAAGTAGTGTGGGGGGAGCAATTCCAAGCGGACAATACCTAACTAGAGCAACCTGTATATAAGTGTATATAAAGCAAATAGTGTATTTAAAGTGTATATAAAGCAAATTACTGAAGATCAGTTAATCATTAATGCATGGAGTCTATTGTATCCCCTCCCTTCCCCTCTCGCTCCATCTGGAACCACTTAGTGTTTCCAGGCCTCAGTTTTGGCTCTCTGCCCGGGTCTGGTTCAGTAGGCCACCCGTTTGCCTTTAAATAGATCTGCCTGTCAGTCTATTTTGTCCCTCATTCTGTCTGCATGTCTGTGTGTCTGTCTGTCTGTTTATCTGTCTTTCTGTATGTGTGTGTGGCACTGTGTGCGTGTCTGTCTGTCACTTTACCTATCAGTCAGTCAGTCAGTCAGTCAGTCAGTCAGTCAGTCAGTCAGTCTGTCTGTCTGTCTGTCTGTCTGTCTGTCTGTCTGTCTGTCTGTCTGTCTGTCTGTCTGTCTGTCTGTCTGTCTGTCTACAGCATACGTGGTTTCGCTGGTTGTCTCTGATCTAACAGAAAGCACGTGCTGCCAATTAAGAGAACCGGGAATCTATAATCAGATAATTTAAGCACAAAAGAAACTTTCCGGTACCGTAGGATTGAGTATTCTAATGATTTAACAGTATTATTAATATTGTTTTCATTAATTATTAGGGGCGGGTCCTACGTTTGTTCTTTATGGTGGTCTATTGACGAAACGTTTGCTCCACGATTATAATATGAGCAGCACTGTGATGTCGGTTGACTTCGTGTAATGAACATGGACCAAAAAGTTGTTTGTGCACGCGTCTGTGTTTCGGCCACAAAACGGTGGTATAAATGGTACCAGCGTATTTTTATAATGCTCTGACGTAAGCGGCAAGGTCTTTGATGTGCTAGTTGTGTGGCCATGGCCTTGCCATTTCGTACGCTTACATAGCTTACATAGTTGGCTTAAGGTCCTGGGAAAAGAAATGGGTGCTCTCTCGAAGTCCCATTTGATCCTACCTACTCTGGACCACCACTCACTTGCTACTATTATTGCTGTTACTACTGCTATTGTTTAGTTCATATTTCTCATTCATTCATTGTGTGGACTTATATAGTGCCCTTCAAGAAATATACTCAGGAGTGGCAAAGAAAAAACTTGATAGATTTATGAAACAAAGTTTTATTAATGAGATGAAACAACACAACTTTGAAGGATATAAAAAATAACTGTATTATTATTATTCTTGTTTTTTTACATTATTGTTGAAAAGGTTTGATTGTTTCCTTTGTTTGTCCCATAGATTTGCATAATATAATGTTGATGTCATAAAGGCAGCAGTTGCCATGACAACTACGGCCAACAATACAGTTGTCATGGTAGAGTCCCTCAGCTTTAGACTATGATTATGTGACCCTTTGAGCTGATGATGGACAACATTTGTATTTCAATCATGCAGACCTCGGGAAGCCTGCTGCGTGTGAGAGGGATAACTAGTGTGACTGTGCTTGGAGTGGGGGGTGTCCAGCAGCATGGCCATGGAGAGCGAAGAGGAGGAGAGGAGGCGGCGGACGATAAAGACGTGCTGGCTAGTAAGTATCAGATGGGGTAGCGAAGAGGTCGTGTGGGGGAAGGTTAAATCCCCCAACCATGGCAGAGGAATGATTGTAGATTTCTGATTGTGCGTCTGGTATTGGAGGGGGTGGGGGGGGGTTAATGAAGTGAGTGCTGCTGTCTGTAGACTGTTGTCGGTGGGAGGATTGGATGGCGTGGCGAGGACTGTCCCCATGCAGGTTAAGAAAAGGATTGTAGCTTGATTTGCGGGGGGGGGGGGTATAAGAAATCAGTGAAGATAAATTGGAATTCTAGGCCTGCCTGTGTGGGTGTCTGTCTCTCAGCGTTTATTTTTAGTTTGTTCTTTCAGCAATCCAATAAATGTTGGAGGCGCAAGGCATCAAAGAAATAGTGAGCTACAGAACGAGGCCGTCGATCAGGCTTATATTAGCTAATAGGTTGTTGGTCTCTTTATTCTATTTTCAAGTGTTGAGATAAGAACAACAAGGAACATTAGGTTAAGTAGGTCAACACTGATAAATTGACTTGCTTGGCATGGATCGGGTATGGGGTGGGGTATGGATGGGGTATGGGGTGGGGTAGAAGGAATGCCTGAGGAAGGAGGAATCCAAAAACAATGGGCTGATGCAAGGTAGAGAATTTTAAAAATGAAATCCTCGTGGTTGGGAGATAAATGGGTGACTGATCAAGATATCCATGAAGTTAAATTTATTTACATGCTTAGTTATTTACTACATCAGGAGCGAGCAGATGATGATGATGATGAGGAGAAGGAGGCTGGCTATGATGGAGTGGTGGTGACGATGATGATGATGATGATGATGATGATGATGATGAGGAGAAGGAGGCTGGCTATGATGGAGTGGTGGTGACGATGATGATGATGACGATGACGACGACGACGATGATGAGATAAAGACGTTGACGACGACGACGATGACGACGACGATGATGAGATAAAGACGTTGACGACGACGATGACGATGACGATGATGATGATGATGATGATGATGATGATGATGATGATGATGATGATGATGATGATGATGATGATGATGATGATGATGATGATGATGATGATGATGATGATGATGATGATATTAAACTGAGGGATGTTTCCGGTTGGCCTGCTTCCAAAGATAGTTGTCCTGTTTAGATCAGACGTCTTGGTTTGTTTACCAAGTTGTATATTCCGTGTTTATGGCTGGACTTTGCCCTCTTGGCTACCATTGCTTCCTATTTATCATTGCTTTCTATTTATCGGTTTAATTGGATCATTGCCCAGTGCCAGTCCGAAGCCTGCTTGAAGGAGGAGGGTGATATTTGCCTTCACACCGTTCAAACGGTCTAACTTATTATTAGGAGCGTTTGCATGACCCAACTATTTGTTTATTTGATTGGTTATTGAATTGATTTGTTTGTTTGATCTGATTATTGATTTAATATTGATTTTCATTCTTTGTTTGACTTCATTGAGTTCAATGTTTGCAATTGATATTAAGGCAGAAGTCGTAAAATTACATATGAGTTAAAAGTGTACCATAGAGACTTCGCCCCCCTTCTGCCACTTCGCTGCGTCCTCTTAGGTCCTCTGATCGGCTTGACCTCTTTGTCCCGCGAGTCAGGACCGCCATGGCGCAATCCAGATCATTTGCTTGCATTGGTCCCTCTCTATGGAATGGGCTTCCCCCATCAGTTCGCTCTGCCATCCTCTCTGGTAGTGTATCCTCATCTTTCTCTCGTCTAAAAACTTGCCTTTTTTCTCGGAGATGAACTCACTGGGAGCGCTTCTGAAAGGCTCTTGCTGCAAGAAGCGCTTTATAAATTGTCAGATAAGATAAGATAAGTTGAAGCTAAGGCATGAATAGGAATATTTGAAGTCGGTCAACAGTTTGAATTGGTTGTAGGGGGGATTGTAGGGGTGTGTGGGGGTTGTAGGGGTAGGTGTGTGAGGTAGAAGGAATGGCTGAAGGCAGAATCGATAACAATTATTTCAGAGGAGGGCTGGAGTCCATGTTGCCTGTGATTCGATGGGTTGAGAGAGGTGGTTGCAAACAATGTGCAATGGGGCTACAACAAGGGTTATACGATGACGGATTGCTCACACAATTTCTTTCGCTGATGTTGTTTCGTTTCTGTGATGATACTCGTGGTTTAATCTGCTATTGATGACGTAAGGATGAAAAGGTGATTCCGTGCAGACAGGACGAGCGACGGCTGATGATGATGTTGATGCTGCTGCTGTTGTCATGGAAACGATGCCAGATGAAGCATCGAGTGTGCTTCCGGCATGCCACCGCTCTTTGAAGGATGGTTATTATTATGTAATGTCTGTAGAAGAGATGGAGGAGGAGGAGGAGTAGGGGTGGAAGAGGAGGAGGAGGAGAGGAGTGGGAAGAGAAGGAGGAGAATAAGCGAAGAAGCAAAGAGAAGGTTAAGGGGACTGGGCAGAGGAGGAGGAGGAACAAGAAAAGTAATTGGAGAGAAGAGGATTTAGGAGAGGAGTTAAAAGAAAGAAGGTTGAGGAGGAGGGAAAGTGATGAAGGAGAGAGAAGGTTGTGGAGAAGAATGGGAAGCAGGAAGATGAGGAGAATGAGGAGGAGAGGGAAAGTGTGGAAGAAGTACAGTGGAAGCATTGGGCGTGGAAGATATGGAGTAGGAGAAGAAGCGGAGGAAAAAAGAATATGAAGAAGAGGAAGAGGAAAGGAAAGAATGAAGAAATGAGATTGTGAAGAAGCTGAAGAGGAGGAGGGGTAGGAAGGAAAGAAAATCAGCAAAAAAGACATGTTAGTGAGACTTACAAGTTGAGAAGGAGAAAGAGAGGAACGGAAGGTGGAATAGTTGGAGGAGGAGGAGGAGGGCTGGAAAAGGGAGGCACAGGAAGAATGTGAATAAGGGAGAATGTTGATGTTAAGAATTGATCAATTTCCCGATTGACGAAACACGATATGGATATGTTTGATGGCAGACAACAAAGCATGTGTGGTGGTCGTGCGGCATTGTTCAGATTATACATGTGTGTATTTTTATGTACTTTTATAATTCGATGTCTTTTTCTGTTGATCTCTGCATAATATAGTGGAGCCGCATGGACTGACCACAAGCTTAATTGACTGAGACAAGGATTATGATGTCTGAGCGTATAGTATAATGACTGACTTATGACTGCACCCAATGACTCTCTCGTTCCCCGTTCAGAACAGACTCGCTTACCCCTCCCGCGGGTCGTACTTTTACCTGAATTTCGACATCTCAATTATTGATAACGAAGATAATGATGAATGATGAATGTCATTGAGTGTGATGCTGTGGTAGAGATTCCTGTGTCGCATGTTCATTGTTAAAAATTATCCTAATGGATTTTATATTGGCTAGCATAATATGTTATATTGCATAGTGTACAATGTGTACATGTATGTTACAGAGCTTAGCATACATATTGCATAGCATGGCATTTATTATATGGCATAACCTATCCTGCTTAACCTAGTATATGTTATATATTTTACATAGACTATAGCACATACATGTTACATAACCTTTAATGAAAATATCAAAGAATTAGTCCTGGCAAAAGCTACTCTTATATTCGCATCAGAGCGTACAGGATGGGGGTTTAGGATAAGCGTACATGTAGCTGTGAAGGAGTGTAACTGATTTATGAACATATGTTTAAACATGAATTCGTTAGTTTGCAATATTCGTATCTGTTCGAAATTAAGGACACGGTACAATTAAAAAATGTTACTGGTTGGCATAGATTTTTGAAACTGAAAGCGCATGACTAATAATGTGATGGATGTTTTTACATGGTGTGATGTATGTTCTTACATGGTGTGATGTATGATTCATACATGGTGTGATGTATGATTCATACTGCCTATTAGTCATGTGCTTTGAGTTACAGTCTGATTGTTTGGCTTGCCTGTTGTCATCTTTTATTCATCTACTGAAAGGAATGGTTTTTCAGTTTAAAAGAGGATGAATTTAAGTTAATCATATTTATAGCAAGTAAGATTATAATTGCAAAATAACATGCACAATAAATATAATAATAAGTAGTACTGTTGAAATTTGCTGCAATAATTCTATTCTGTATGCGGATTTTTAAAGCACCCCTCACAGTGCAACCTAAGCAGAGGTGCTCGCAGTGCCAAGAACCCTCAAAAAAGAAGTCTCCAGACAATGGGCAGAAACAATAACTTGCCTCCAGATCAAATCTGAGCAAGAGTTATAGGGAGAAGGTCATTTCACAGCAAAGGGCCAACACAACAGAGGCTTAAGCTCAATGCTGGGCTGTGGCAGTTTGAGACCATGGTACAAGAAGGTCATGATGCTCTAAATTTAGAGCAGTGAGGTCTCCAGTGACAGCTTATAGTTTTTGCAATGACAGAAATATAATAATAGTAATATTAACAACAACTTCTGCCCACCAAAACCATTTTTAAAGATTAGATTAGATTATTGGGTTGGTGAGCGTGTGTCTTTGTTCTGCCTCCATCCAGCTGCTGGCGCTGCTCCGGTGAACGGATTAGACGAGGAGGAGATGCAAAAAACTTTGTCTGCAGATGCCGAAGCCAAACGAAGCGGATCATTCTCCAGTGAAACAAAGACGAAGGTATCGTTAAACATCATCTCAAATGAAACCGTTGTGTATTAAAAAAGAAAATAAATTAAATCAGTTATTGCCTTTACAGAGAGAGGATCCAGAAAATGGGTGTCTTTAGACATCGAATTCAATAAATGGGAAGCCTTTGCAGACAAATCATTTTTTTAGGAGAACAATGTTAGTAAAATTTTATTTTCATGTATAATCTGTAGAGCTATGGATGCAGTTTGACGTCTGGATTCCATGAAAATCTGTGGATAGAAATTAATATTAAAGACCTTTGAACAGAATTCGCGAATAGATTTGCTGCACGGCATGTTCATTAACTCAGGTAAATGAAGGTAATTTAAAAGCGTTCGGAGGTCATTTCAAAGGAAATAACCCATAGAAGTTGGAAATTGGAACATTTTTCGAGAGAATGATTTTTATCTGTTTTTCGTGTGTTGACAGCCCCAGCTCGATACAAGGTCTGTTCAGACAGCAGGAAAAAGCTCATCAGCCATCAAAATCTCGAAGAATGAATCTCTCAGGGTGTGTATGCATTGCTCTCACTAATTGCACTAATTGCCTTACCTGCCTCAGGTGAGTCTAGTTGTACATGCTGCAACAGCATCTCCTGTTCTACAAAAACCTTTCCAGAAGGTTAATAAACTCTGCATATAATGTGTAGAAACATCAGACATTTATGCTGACAGAACAATGATTATTGTATATCTGAGCTGGGGGGGGGGGGGTGAATCCGCAGCCCCCTATAAATACACTCATAAGAGTCGGCCATGAAGTGTTAGCATCTTTGTTTTCTTGATCTCGGCATATGAGGATGAGCAGCCAGTCCTCCCCTCTCCATCTCAGCCAGTCCTCCCCTCTCCATCTCAGCCAGTCCTCCCCTCTCCATCTCTTCTTCCCACAGTCAGTGGACTTGTTTTAGCCGCGTTGGCTAGGGAGCACTGCTCGACATATTTTCTCTGGTATGGATTTGATCCCCTGTCCTCTCAGTTGGCAGCAGTCCAGCTCGCTGGCCACTTCACCATCGTTTACTTTCGCCTGCATAATAAGTTAGACAAATTTCGACAGGAGTGAGGCAACATTGAGTGGCTGTTACACCAGACAATCTGTATCAGCAAACTGTCTGGCCACACTTTTAAAAGGGTCTATTTTTGGGAATGCAGAGCTCTCTAAGTCTAAGGTGACGAGGTGGATAATACCTTCGCGGAGTTAATTGTTTTGCGTCTTTCCGGTCGCAACTCAGGAGACTGGAGGGCGTTTTTTGCCGGATCAAGAGGATGTCAACTGGAAAAGGAACGGATGTTGAAACTAACAAGCTGAGCGCTGACGACCGGCTTTCTATCACTTCCTGCGTCTCAAATGGATTTCTTTATTGCATATCTTGTTGTCAACAATTTGCGGAAGTTAACTAATGAGGCTTTCTTTTCTGTCAAGATATGATCGCAGAATGGTGAAAGAGATACTTGTGTTTGAGACTTGATTGCTTTTAAACGTCAGTGTCCATAAATGATGTTGATGACGTAGGGTAATCTAATGTCTTGGAAACGCTGGAAAGAGTCCTTTTAGGAAGGTGCATACCATAAATGATGATACCTGGATGCGGTGTGACGTGACGCGCGGTGGTGTAGTGGGTATGTTTGTTGCCTTGCAGCCAGAGGGTTGCAAGTTCAAATCCAGCTCAAGTCACCGCGTAGGCACCTTGGGTAAGTCCTTCAATCGCAAGTGCTTGTGAGCTTCAGCGTGAAACACCGATGCTGTGTCCCCGCTGTAGTCGGGAGCGCCACTGAGTAGCGATAAGAGCTTGAAGGGGCGCTATAACAAGTGCACATACAAACATCTAGATTAATCTATAAATGAAGATACTACCACCATTGAGTATTACCTTAGTCAAAAGAGATGGCCGCGTTTTATTTTAGGTTCAGAAGAAGCACTACAGAAACGAGAAGAAGCGAGCGGCTGAGGAGCTGCTCAGTACGCTCAAGGATCCTTCGATCGTTATACTCGCTGAATGGCTCAAAGTTCGCAGCTCGCTCAAAACGTGGACGAGACTTTGGTGCGTCCTCAAACCGGGACTCATTGTGCTCTACAAGAGCAACAAATCCAAGGTAGCACTACTTCCGTTTGTAGCAAAACCCTATACATTTATATCCATGGTAGTGTTATTTTGTGCACGTACCGGTACGCATTGCATGTATGTATGCATTAATCTGTGTGTACGTACATGTGGTTAAGTTAAATGTTGGTTTCTTTATTTATATATTATCCTTATATATTTATGTTATATATATATATATATATATATATATATATATATATATGTGTGTGTGTGTGTGTGTGTTTGTTTTGATTCAGTTTTATAAAAAGGTTTGGAATGGATGATTGAAGATAAAGACTTGCACTGTTGTTTTATTCATTTATTCATTTATTCATTCATTTATTCATTCGTTTTTATAGCACCTCTAGTAGGGTGAACCGTTCGGAGGCGCTCCCAGTGTGCAAGGCATATGCTGTGTTGTAATCATTGGTTTGATATTTGTTGTTCATTTCAGTCGAGCCATTGGGTTGGCACGATTCTTCTCAACGCTTGCGAGATTCTCGAGCGGCCGTCAAAGAAAGATGGATTCTGTTTCAAGGTGTTCCATCCGCTCGAGCAATCTATTTGGGCGACCAAGGTAGGACAGTTTTATTGTATTTGTATTGTATTTGTATTGCATTGTATTGTATTGTGTATGTTTTGTAAGGCGCTCTTGTAATGGCATGGTCGTGTTGCGGCGCCATATAAATTGTCGTAATTATTATTATTATTGTGACCTTTTGTAAAGTGCTTCTCTCAATTTTGTTTAAATAGTGATTTATAAATTCTTATTTAAAATTGCAATAAATCAGTAAACACTGCTGTTGAGCTGTGTATTGTATACTTTATATTGTTTTCACAACATGACTTGTTTTTCTCATAATAAAAACGTATGTCAAAGTGTTTCAGAAGGGCCAATAGTGCGATCACACCCTAAGAAGAAAGACTGTTGTGATAAGAAGGTTGTAATGTACACATGTTAAACATTTGTTTTGGAGCAGTTCATTCCAGCTGTGTAGGGGTGACAGGTGCATGCAGTGTTTGCCCTGTACTGCTGTAGGGTCCAAAGGGTGAGAATATCGGGGCGATAACTCAGCCTCTTCCCTACTCGTATCTCATCTTTAGAGCACTTTCTGAAGCGGCAGGTAAGGGGTTAACCTGTCGGTGCAGTTATTCAGTACATCGTTGTACGTAATTCAAGGATGCTTGGTCATTATTGTGGAGCTTAATGAATTCATAATAGTAATTATTATTATTATTATTATTATTATTATTATTATTATTATTATTATTATTATTGTCCTTTTGTAGTCTGCGCCTTGTAACTAACTGATACTGACATCAATCTGTGCAGGAAATTACATGTTTAAAAAATAATTAGCCATGGTTTAAAAATAATTAGCCATGGTGTATAATGTATATGCTGTGCAGCATGGAATGGCTTTTGCAGGTAACAATGCCTGCCAATTAATTGGTAATTAGGACAGGTGTTCTGCAGGTAGAATATAGTTTGCAGGTGTAAAATTGGGTTCTGTAATAATTGCTTAATATCTCTTAGCAGAGTTGTATACCGCTCGTGCGAATCCTGCTAGCTAGTCATGAGTTAGTCATTTGGGAAGGTAGATAGAGAGTACCAGTGGGGGACATTCTTAGCATGGGTGATGTGTCACTCACAATTGCTCAATTGATTATCGTTGTTTAGTCTGTATAGTTTTGTGCAATAAATGCCTAATAATAATTACAATTGTTGTAATAATATAATTCATTCATTCGTTATGATGATTTATTACAATAGTAATTAATCGTAATTCAGAGTATATAGCATCCTACCATACAAAAAATTTCGACGATGTTGGCATCCTTGAGATAGTCATTGTTGGCACCAGAGACAATTGTCAATATTATTGTCAATATTCTTCAGGTAACAAATTGCTATTCACAGGTAAGTGCTGGATGGACGCGTTGGAACTGGCGCTGCGCTGTTCGAGTCTTTTAATTCGAACGATGGCGAAGGAAGTGAAGGAGGACACAGGTGCTGGAGCATCATCAGCATCCATCAGTGAGAATGGCTCACCTGTGGAAACGTCGCCATTCCAGGTCGAAAATGGAACGCCTTTCCGGTCTGCGGTTCCAATGGAAATGAACGACAGCGATTGTGAACGCCATTTCTATTCTTGCGGTCAGACTCTAAAGATAAAATTTTAGATATAGTTTCTTTTGTTCGTTCTTGCACCATTTTGTTGCCTACTGTGTTTATCTAGTGGCAAGATGGTGAGGATATCACACCGTGATCATGAATTTATATGGCACCACTTCAAGAGAAACTCCTCGGAGGTGCTCCCGTACTGACAGCGCCAAACCAAACTCAAAGAGAACATTGGTGTTTCAAATGCTTGCAGAAAAGGGGCAAAGAAGGACCAAAAAGTTTATTACGAAGACTGCTAACCTATTTATTCTACAAATCATTTACTATACTTAGGTCGGTAAAGGGTTAAAATGACAGCGAAAAAGATTGGCTTGCTCATTCTCCTGCTCGATAACTCATGCGTGTTCTTTCTAACATGGTTCTTTGTGCGTGTGTGTGTTTGTGTGTGCAGGAATGGATGATGATTCAAGGACAGATCGCGAGGACAAGGACGAAGGAAAGTCCGATTCAGAAACGGAGGACGAAGAAGAGGACAAGAAGTTCGTGCGCGATGACAATAAACCTCCAGCAGAGACGAGTTATATCGAGAACACGATTGAGGAATTGGGTCAGGTGAGGAATTGGGTCAGGTGAGGAATTGGGTCAGGTGAGGAATTGGGTCAGGTGAGATGATGATGATGATGATGATGATGACCAGTGGTTGCATGTTGAAGATTGTCTCTAACCAGATGATATACAGAGACTTAGCCATCTGACTGTGTAGAGACATTGTGAAGAGAGCATGGGACACCTACGGGCACTGAGCCCCTGGTTATTTTTTTATTGATTGATTTGATTTGATTGATTGATTGTTCGATCGATTGCTTGACTGACTGACTGATTGACTGACTGATTGACTGATTGATTGATTGACTGACTGATTGCTTGACTGACTGATTGATTGACTGCCTGATTGATTGACTGATTGATTGTTTGGTTTACTTGATTGATTGACTGACAGATTGATTGATTGATTGATTGATTTGATTGTGTATATTGCAAGTGTCGTTTCAATAACATTGACGACGTGCATGCTATTGTTTTGCAATGTTTCTAGCAAGGTGATGCGAGTCAGACGGAAGAGGTAGCGGATGAGAACAAGAGTTTGATATGGATGCTCGTGCGACAGGTACGACCCGGAATGGACCTGTCCAGGGTTGCCCTTCCGACCTTCATTCTCGAGCCAAGGTCATTCCTTGACAAACTCTCTGACTACTACTTCCACGCTGATCTCCTGACCGAGTGAGTTCCACAGGATTTGCACTTTATTAACTCGCATTGATTAGTTATTGAATCAGGCTGTTAATTAATTGTTATTAAATGTTTGGCTGGTTGATTTAAAAAATATTTAGTCCTGTTTATCTTGTAGAGGGGTTTAGGGTAATGGTGAACACTCTGGTATGAAAAGAGGATGGATTGTGAATCGTTTTCTGCTATGTGTAACGCAGACAGTATGGATTAGATCCTCGTCCGAGGTGGTCACTGTGAGCATGTCCTTCGCTCTCAATTGCTCTGCAATATAATAGCAGCTGTACCAACAAGGCATGTGCACTTTTTAGCTTTATAAGAAGGACGATATCATCAAACTACAGAACTTTGTATTGTAAGGAAGCAATTGTCACAGTTGCATTCTATTGTTAAAATTTAAAAAGATTAAATTGATTAGTAATGGATTAATAGATTAATCTGTGGATTAGATTTGATTACGGTAGATAGACTGTGATCAACGGTGTAATTTTTTCAGGGCTGTTCAAGAGGATGATCCATTCACTCGATTCAAGATGGTCGTCCGTTGGTACCTGTCGGGATTCTACAAGAAGCCAAAGGTAGCGACATGATGATGATGCTGAACTTATTGTTTATTTAGTTATTCATTTAATGCATGAAAAGAAGAAGGGGAATTTGAGATATATGCTGAGGAATGGTCATGCATGATAACGGCCAGATGGTCTACCATGATCCCACCGTTGGATCAGAGATGATTTTGCCATTGCAGTCTTGATCTTCTACTTATGGTTTTTGCCTAGTTTTACTTATTTATTTGGTTTATTTTTCTTTTTATTTACTTATTTATTTATCTGTTTATTTATGAATTTGTGGATTTATTTATTTAGTTTGTCTATTTGTCTTTTTAATTAATTATTTATTTGTTTATTTATATATTTATTTATTTATTCATCTATTTACTTATTGATTTCGTTACTCCTGCAAGGTTAAAAATGTCTGATATGTTGATCTGTTATTGCATACGTGCACTGATCTCTGATGGATGTCATTAATATTGCTTTTTTTTATCTATTCCAGGGTCTGAAGAAGCCGTACAATCCAATTCTTGGTGAGATCTTTCGCTGTTGTTGGGTTCATCCGAAGACAAAAAGCAGAACGTTCTACATTGCGGAACAGGTATCTAGAACGTCAAGCGGAATTTCACTTCAATTTGTTTTTATTCTTAGAACAAAATCATCCTTGTTTGTACACCGGAGTGTTTTTGTCAACTGGTTCGAATAAAGTCTATACTTTCTTACTTACAAGCTTGCTGTCATCATTTCTATGTGTTTTAATCAACACCCGTTTAGTTTTGTTTCAGTTCTTCAACTTCTAATAATATTTGCTTCAATTCTTATATATTGTATTGTACTGTATCTATAATTCATTCATTTTCGTTTATATCTGATGACTTTGTTTCTGTGTATCAGGGATTATTTTAACGTTTTTTAGACATAAAATTCTTTAGATTAAATAATGATCTTGCTTCTGTTCTTAGGTATCCCATCATCCTCCAGTGTCGGCATTCTACATCACGAATCGTCAAGATGGTTTCGTCCTCTGTGGCAGTATTCTTGCGAAATCGAAATTCTACGGCAACTCGCTGTCGGCCATCTTGGATGGCGTTGCAAGACTTACGTTCCTTAAGCGTGGCGAGGAGTACGTTGTTACGATGCCTTACGCACACTGTAAAGGTATGTAAGTGCACTAACACCACCACTGCTCATCGCACTTTGGCAGTGCCGCTCTCAAACAGCACTGCTAAAGCAGAGATCATTTAAAATTCTGATGAGTCATGGGCGATTTATGTAACGTCTATCTTTGTGCTCAGCACTAGTCAGCAGGTTAAATGTAAACAGAGTTGCCTAGTTTGAACGGGATTTTATTCGCCTAAAATTTATCGTGCAAAAGTCCCGGATGTAGCCATAGACAAAATCTTAGTCAATGACGTGATTGTCATTGGCTTCATGTCCCATCAGTAATAATAGTCTCCCAGGTTTTAACTTGTGACAGGCGCCTGGCGCAGTATGGTTATTTTCTTCGGGCTTTTAATTTTGACGTGTAGTAAAATGGGGCAAATGGGTGTTTGGTTTGGCAATATCAGCAATTTATTACTTTTTTTAATCTGTAGTGTGATGAAATGAAATGCGACGTGGTGTTCTGTTTGATAGGCATTCTCATCGGAACATTGACGATGGAATTCGGTGGAGTTGTAACGATTCATAGCGAGAAGACTGGGTATCACGCGGAAATCGAATTCAAACTTAAGGTTAGAGGGTTTGATAGAAGCATCTTATTAATAGCCAGTGTTATTATTACATTTACTGGTATGTTTATTCTTATTATTATATTGTATTTAATATATATTCAAGGTCGGTCACTGGGTCTGCACTAGATATGTGGTTCCACATGCACATTGCACTGTTTCCATCAGACAGAATAGAACATTTTAGATTGTGGGAATGTGAGTTCCTCTGTTGCAAATAGATTCCTCTTTGGCATGCGTTCCCTTTTGCGAGATTTGTCTAACTTTTTTTATAATAAACTGCTCAAAACTTTTCTCTTTGGTCGCACCTGGTCAGCAGCACCTCTGAGTAGTTATCTTGAAGGGTGCTATAAAAATTTCTTCAATAGATACATGTAGATTGCTAGATATGGAAAGTGATTGTATTATTTGTTTGCTGTACAATCATTTGATTGATTGATTGATTGGCAATTATTGATTGTTTGTCTGTGACTGTGATGTGCAGCCGTTCCTTGGTAGTGGAGAGGCGAGCAATCGTATCTGTGGCAAGATTCGTTTGGGAGAAGAGACGCTGGCGACGATCAGTGGCCATTGGGATCAAGAAATCTTCATTCGAGATAAACAGTCTGGGGTCAGTTGTTGTTACTATTCATATACCTACCACCATCACCAACATCCCATCTATTTATCTGTCTGTCTGTCTGTCTGTCTCTATGTATCTATGTCTGTTCTGCCTGACTGTCTGTCTGTCTCTATGCTTGCCTGCTTGTACGTTTGCTTCAATGCCTTTTTACATTTCGTTCCCATATGTGTGTTTTCCACTATGTGTACCTCTGTTGTGCTATTTATTATCGTTTCTATACCCGACTAGTTATTTTGCGTCAATACTCTGTACATAGGCGTATTTAGGGGTTTAAGGGTTTATCATTCAAATTGATTGCCGAATTTTATCCTAACGTCTTAACTTTAATTCTTTACATGTAACCTTTGTCCTCGCTCTGCCTTTTACCTAAGTTCATTCTTTTACCTATTATTCTTTTGCCTTTTATTCTTTTACCTTGAAATTTACCCTTGACCTTTAGCCTTGGTCTCTACCACTGACCTTTAGCCTTGGTCTTGACACTTGACAATAATTGCTGTTTTCTTTATCTTTTCTGTCACGCACTTTTGTTTTGTTTAGGCACGCTATAAATGACAGCCTAATAATAATAATTAGCAATAATAATATTCACGATAGAGTTATCGCAGAGGCTGACGATCGTCTGCTATATATTCTGATTAATTATTCTTGTCTCTGAATGTAAAAAAATTGTGTACATGCTTATTTATGATGTCATTTGTAACTCAGAATGTGGTCTGCAACTGAGAATTAGAAGTCAATACTTACTTATTTACTTTACTGATTTCTTTTCTCGCGCAGGAAACTCAGCTCTACTGGAATCCGTCGAACGATGTTAAGCAGAAACGACTGAAGCGATGCACTGTTCCGGTCGAGTCGCAAGCCGACTTTGAGTCCGAAAAGTACGTTATCGCTTTTGAACTTCCCACTAATTAACTGTTTGTATTACTTTTGGCATGTAAACAGTTGTGATAAATTTGGCAGGTAAACTATTGTATTACCATTCGAATATAAACGTTAAACAGTTGTGTTACCATTATCATGTAGCTCAACTGTATTATCTTTGGCATGTAAACAAATATGATGCTTCTAGCATGTGAACAAGTGTGTTACCTTATCTATTTTTAATTTACCTGTATTACGTTTGTTTGAACAGGCTTTGGATTCATACGAGTGAGGCAATCGCTCATGGCAACCAGAATCAGGCGACGAACGAGAAGTGCATACTCGAGGATGAGCAACGCAAGGAGGCTCGTGAGCGCAAGGCTAAGATGGAGGAATGGATTCCAAGGTTCTTTGATCGCAACGTTCTCACTGGTGGATGGATCTACAAATATGCCGAGTTAGTTCAGTTTATTTGCCTTTTTGTACCTCATCAGATATATTTCCTCGCTCAATTCAGATGCTTCCATCATTAGTTCATCTTTCTCTCTTGTAATCTTTTCTCATTTTTTTCTCTTGCCTCAAATCAAATTTTCTCTCGGGGTTGATTGCACAGTGAGCGCTTCTGAAAGGCTTCTGCTGAGAGAAGCGCTATATAAGTAGTCATACAATGCAATATTTATCTAACAGTCTGCGACACGAATTCATCAGCCTTCCTGTTCCGCATGTGTTTGAAGACAGTGCTGTTTTTGGAAGTGCTGTAATTGTCTGTATCTCTGGAAGTGGTGCTGTATAACAATGAGACAATGACAATTAGACAATGACTATTAGACAATGACAATTAGACAATGACAATTAGACAATGACAATTAGACAATGACAATTAGACAATGGCAATTAGACAATGACAATTAGACAATGACAATTAGACAATGACAATTAGACAATGACAATTAGACAATGACAATTAGACAATGACAATTAGACAATGACGTCCGATTAAACGCTTTGTCTGTGTTGACGTTGTAGTCTTCGTCCGTGGGATCCTATGAACGACATCATTCAATATGAAAACGATTTCGTCATTCAAACGAAGACTCGTCATCAAACTCCGATCGTGCACACGACAAGTATCATCGGTCTTGATGACAAGAAGAGTCGCAGCAGTCACACGGCGGCAGGAGGTGGCGGATCGTCCATGGAGGGCTCCAGAGCGGTGCGGCACAAGCGCTCGTCCGCTAAGCATCTGCGATCGGTTTCGTCACGAGGAAGCGGAAGTTCGTCTGCCGTTCCCGATCAACGTGATAGCATCTCGTCACTTTCCGGAGGCACGTCACGCATGCAGTGTTATTTCTATTAACTGAAACTGTAACTGAAATAGCAGAATAACTGAAAAATCTTTGTCAGTTAACTGTAACTGAAACTGAAAAATGTTAAATAACTGAAACTGTAATAGAAACTGAAAAACAATAACTGTATAACTGAAGAATCAAAAAGAGTTAACTTGGAAATAAAACAAGTGCTTTTTTCTTACTTATTGAACGGAATTTCTACTCTACTACACGTTAAGTTCTCTATGTTAATTTCACTTCCGGTTCCTGTCCCTTTCCTATTCCTTTCCTGCTCAGGCTTCGGCGGTAAACTGTTAAACAATCTTCGACTAGAACCATGTTTAAGCCAAGTAGCGGGGAGCTTGATCGATACTTGGCGGAAGCAACCATCTTCAACGGTGACCTAGATAATGGACTGTCCTTCTGGGTGGATCGACAGAGCTCCTATCCATCTCTGGCCCTGATTGCAGAAGACTTCGTATCCGCGCCTGCTTCACAAGCATACGTTGAGCGCGTCTTCTCAGTTTGTGGGGACTTGTGTGCAAGAAAACAAAACAGATTAAGTGTAAACCTGGAACGTCGTGTGTTCCTTAAAGTCAACCGACAATATGTAAAATCAGATTGATCTCCTAGTCAACTTTCTGGGAACTTTGCGCAATATGTGTGACTGTGATCAGTGTCTTAATAGTTGTGACGTTTGAATATACACGTAATAACCATAGGTGCAATCACGTCCTAAAAGTTGGGGACCATAATGAATCACGTCCTAAAAGTTGGGGGGACCATAATGAATCACGTCCTAAAAGTTGGGGGACCATAATAATAAAGTTAGGGGACCACTCAAAGTTGGGGGGACGCGTCCCGTGGGTCCCATAGGGTGGTTGCACCTATGGTAATAACTGTAACTGAAACTGTAACTGAAAAATAAAAAATAACTGTAACTGAAAAATCTCATTGCAGTTAACTGTAACTGAAACTGTAACTGAAAAATAAAAAATAGATAACTGAAACTGTAACTGAAAAACCATAACTGAAATAACACTGCACGCATGAGATGGTTTTTGTTTTCGTTTAGTTTCGTTTTACCAACGTAGGATTGGATGGATGAGGTTTGAAAGAAATGTGCAGAGAAGGTTAAAAGTCATCTGATGTTGATATGATCCTTCAGCTAAAATGTACACATTTGGGCAAAAATTTATTTGAAATTGAACGATGCACCCAATAATGTATGCTGTACTTTGGTTGTATTTTTTTTATAAATTTTTTTGTGATGGTGCAGTTCAAGTTCAAGTTGCTTAGTTATACTTTACGGTTTCGATAATTAATATAATGGACATGTTATGATGTTTTTATTCTGTGACAAATGAAGTGACAATGATTTCATTATTTGTATATTTTACTCTTACTCTTGCCATTTTATTATTATATTTATTTATTGATTGGCTTCTTGCATTTTTACCTTCATATCTCAGTTTTTACTTTCATATCTCAACTTTTTACTTTCATATCTCAACTTTTTACTTTCGTATCTCAACTTTTTACTTTCATATCTCAACTTTTTACTTTCGTATCTCAACTTTTTACTTTCATATCTCAACTTTTTACTTTCATATCTCAACTTTTTACTTTCATATCTCAACTTTTTACTTTCATATCTCAACTTTTTACTTTCATATCTCAACTTTTTACTTTCATATCTCAACTTTTTACTTTCATTTCTCAACTTTTTACTTTCATATCTCAACTTTTTACTTTCATATCTCAACTCTTTACCTTCATATCTCAACTTTTTACTTTCATATCTCAACATTTTACTTTAATATCTCAACTTTTTACTTTCGTATCTCAACATTTTACTTTAATATCTCAACTTTTTACTTTCATATCTCAACTTTTTACTATCATATCTCAACTTTTTACTTTCATATCTCAACTTTTTACTTTCATATCTCAACTTTTTACTTTCATATCTCAACTTTTTACTTTCATATCTCAACTTTTTACTTTCATATCTCAACTTTTTACTTTCATTTCTCAACTTTTTACTTTCATATCTCAACTTTCCATTTCCTTTTTCCCGCTTTCATCAGCTTTTTCCTCCTGTTCACTGTTGGTTTCCTATTTGGTGTACACTGTATTGTATTAAAGTTTAAATTTCTGTTCTGCTTTCAGATGAGACAATCGAACCAACGAACAATTCTGCCGTTACAAAGTCCCACACAAAGACTCGTAAATTCGAAGAAAGCCTCAACACGGTCCTCAAGGCGCAACAGGAAACCAGTCAGAAGCTGTCAGCGATGCAAAATCAACTCGCGTCGATCCAGTGCCATCTGTTGAGCGAAAACAACAATAGAACGATCTTTCTCGGCAGCCGCGAACTTTTCCTGCTCAGCTTCATGCTGGTTGCACAGCTGGTTGTGCTCTGGTGGTTTCAAAAACACCATTAAATGCAAAACACCATTAAATGCTTGCGGAGACTGGGAGGGACACGATGCTAGGATGGTTGACGTTTGTACCCCATCAACTTAACTTTGGATGCTATATATGCTGGTTGGTTAGACTTAAATTGGTTTTTGGTTGGTGTAAATTACAAAAATACCAGATGAATTCTGTTGCTTGTGGAGTGGCAGAATTGTCGATTTAAGTACGTTAAGTCTGGCGTATTATCAACTTGCTTCTACCGTGTTTTTCTGGCAACTTTGTTGCGATCTGCTGGATTTGAAAGGGTACTTATATGTGAAAAAATGTGGAAAATTCATTCCTTTATTTTTGATAGTTTTATCTGCAGAGTGGTTCGTGTATCGAGCCGTACGTGTGTGCGTGCGATCTGTGCGTTAGGTTTGTTTAATATTCTTTCGTTTCATCGTTTTAATTCAGATATTATTCTACTTGAGGTTGTTAGTATTATTGTTACTGCTTCTTCGTCTTCTTTGTCTGGGTTGTGAGAAGTTTTAGATGCATTCAGCAACAGTTTCTTGCGGTGAATTTCATGTGTAATTAATTTTAGTTGATGTTAAGTACTTCACCGAGTGTTCATGTTACTTAAATGCCCAGCTTGTGGTTGCTTTGTGATATTGACAACATTTGAGTTCCTCACCATTTCAGTTTTGCATGTTTCAGCAAATGTTCTGTTTATTCATGATTCAATATCATCACCATAATCGTTTCTAATGACATTTTGTCCTCAAGACCAGTGGTGTAGTAAACATCTGGTCATTGAAAATTGCAGAATGAATGAATTGCTCGTAAGTAATGTAGCTGCATAACCCAGAAGATGAGATCTATATATGTTGGGATTCCAAAGACCTTGAACTGCACAATGGCATATGACTTAATTATTATTATTCACAGTGATATAAATGTGATTCTTTTCACTGCATGCTCATTGTTGATATTACTGGAAAACCTCTTTGAAATTATCCGATCTGTATATCAATTGTTTGTTTTTTAAACCAAGCTACCTTGTTGAATGTAGAGGCCATGTTCCAGAGCTGTAAATGTAATTGTAAACATGCATTGTAAATGTAATTGTAATAAAACAACATCTCAAGCAGTTGACTTCTACTTTACTATGCCAGCTTTTGGGCAAAGTTGCTAAGGCTTACATAATGGATTTAATCTAACTTTGTAGCAGATAGTAGCAGATACCTTGAATACATGCTATCACTGCTATGTAGAATGTCTACCACAATTGGGTTTGTGGTGTGGACATTTGCTATAGGGCCTTTTTATCCATCCAAACCCCCACTTCAAAGTTTAACGAGTTTAGTCATTAAGAACAAAAGTTTAAGAAGCGAGCAATGCATAGATAACTTGAAGGCCTTTACTCCTAATGAAACATGTTTCAGTGTATTTTAACTGCTGTTCTTCTTATCGCTATAGTAATAATAATTGTATTTACTACTAACAGTAGTAGTTATTCTCACTAAAACTAAAACGTTGGCACAGGTTTGATGCAGATAATTCTGTGTACATAGTGTTGTCTTAATTTTCTGCTTTTCTGCAATGAATTGGTCGATGTATTTGCGATGTCGGTCTTTTCAACGACGAAACTTTGGTATCTGCTGATGTTACGATATTTCGGTGCTCAAGCGAAGCGCATGTTTTGCTGAAGCGCCGATATTTATTTACGTTTGACTGCGTTTCCAAACTGCAGAATTTGGTGCAAGAGATTTTCAGATGTTCAAATCCATTTTGTGTTCAGATAACGACTTGAAGTTCTTACGCGTCCATTTCTAACATGCTACTGCTGACTGAATTAATTATTGGGGGAACGGACGGACACCCCTGACAAAAGCCGTCGAACAAAAAAATAACCATTTTGCCTAGGACATATACCCCACCCATGTTATTCCCTCGCTGTGCAAATAGCGTATTTCTTCAGTTAATATTTATAAAGCGTATTTGTCCTGTTTTATTTGCTGTGTCAACTAGTTAGTGCCATACTTTACACATGATGTTGACACAGCAAAAAAATTGAACAATTAAGCTCTATCAAAATAAAGGACATTGTAAATTTGCACCCAGTTTATCAGAAGGAATTTTGCTTATTTCTAGGGGTTCAAAATTTGAATGGACTCCTTTACTGCTAGCTTTTATAGACTTTTGAATATTCATGAATCGCAAGGCAGGAACTGTCTGTGATTGGTTGAGGGTTGCATCGTTGGGAACTATGTTCCATGTATCACATGACGTGTGGCTGTTGTGAAATGCTACAGAATATTATTTATTGTGACAATTATAAATGCTGTGAGAACATGTTGGCATATATTATTTATGTGTGTGTATATAACTATATATGCATGTATAATGTGTATACGATTGGTATGTAGCCTACATACATTGTACGTGTGCATATACATGCAGGCCTAAGTGTATATAGGTATCTTGTAGGCCTATGTGGTGTATGTATGCAAAGATGTCAAACGTATGTATAGATGCACGAATGCAACTGTTTATAATGTATATGTATGTAAAGATGATCTGGGCATCTGATATATATATAATTATATATATATATATATATATAATCTGAGAATATATCTAATTATATATACATTGATATAATTATAAGATGGCCACATTATGTTGGTCTCTTTGCCATAACCAGACATCTGTAGACATATTATTATTTCATTTAGATCTGGTTTTCCGACCATTCTTTTACAGGGTTTCACTGTTGTGTCTGATGATACTTCTCTTCCATAGATGCTTTTTTCTACTCTCTTGCTATAATTATTGCTGTGTTTGACTACCATGTAATTTCACTGGTGATGTAATGTTATGTGAGTTGGCTAAGAATTTCAGTTGCTGTTTGCGCCAGTATAATAGCAGTTGTGCGTAAGCCTCAGAAAGAGATAGTAAAATTTATTGTGTGCTTTTAGTGTTTGACTTGTTGAATCCTAGTGTTCCTATAATTATAGTAGTCAAAGCAATGAATTTATTGTAACCATCAAGTAATTATTCGCAGTTGTTGATTCACAAAAACAGAATGGTAGCAATCAAATACCCTTGCGATGAATACCCTTGGGATGAATATCCCGCTAATAGGTGCACCTATTTGCTAGTGCTACATTTATAATGGATGGCAAGACGGTTATTAACAGCATGAATTGAAAAATCCTCTCGACTAACATAAGTAACCCCAATGACAGATCATTATAACGATAGAAAATTTAAAAAAAATTAAAGAACAACTAGTGATTTTTTTAAGTGCATATCAAGGCTATAAATTATATAATTATTGTCTTTGTGGTCAACTAGCAATAACTTCTCATTGGAATTAGAATTGTTGTCAACTTAATAATAATTATGCTGTGTAGCTTCATTGTCTGGCATTACAACTTCCTCTGCTCAGTTTACCAGCGCCATCTTTCGAATGGAAGGAAGCTGCGTCGACCTTTGGAGGGTAATTGCAGATGGATGGATGGATCCGATTTGACCAGGGTCTATGACAGTGTTTCTTAACCAGTAATTAAATTAGTAGGGTAGCAGAGTTATCATAAATCTATTATTAATCTAAAATCGAAATCTTCTCCTCAAGATCGCATCTAGAGAAATTGGCGCCGTGGCTGAGTCCTTAGATCCACCCTGTGGCTCTAGTCCCCCCCCCCCCACACACACACACACACAGCTCCCGTCATTCTTGCTATCTCTAACCAAGATCAATCCACACACCTTGGTCTCTCTGTCTGATGGGTCAGCTGCTAATAGTAGATCGGACTATTCAGAAGGTGGTTTAATTAAGCAGTCGACAGTTACTGAGTGGACGGACACTTGTGGCGGGGTGTGACGCCCGGAGGGACCGACTGACCCCGAGTGGTCATGACCTCCAGGCGGGAATTTGGATTTGGGGTTGTAATTGATTTCTACCCTTCCCAACTCTGCCACTGCTCCTACTTTGGCAGTACCAGTCCCAAGCCTCGAGAAAGGAGGAGGGCGACACTAATCATCCTTGATATGACAATTTTGACATACAGTGTCGTTAAACACCAACCACGGTTCACCAGTTTCCCCTTTCCTTCCCACTTCCCATTTCTCTTCTATCTGCGTGATCATAAACGCTCGATAATTTTCAAAATAATTATATTCCGCAGACGATGTGAAGTGTCGAACCCGGGGGACAACAAGGCACCTGACGAGGCTATTAACGGACTCTACGGGAGATCTTTTGTTCATCGTCTCGAATTTATGGAGGAATGGCGTCGAGTAACGGAGGGGGAGCCAAGGCCGGGGCGAGAATCGTCGTATCCCGAATATTATGGGAGGGGAGGAAGGGAGGGAGATGAGGGAGGGAGGGACTCGTGCGAGGGTATTGATTGAATTGTCTGGAAGGTGGTGAGTTGAAGTGGGAAATGACTTGGGGAGGGTTTGCTGGCGTCGCTTCTTTGAGGGTAAAAGTTGCTGGAGACAGACAGTCTGGCGACGGGAAAATTGAGGGAACAGAGGGTTCTAGGTCCACCGTCCCCCTCCCAAAGAGACCTCGAATTGAGTCATAAGGAAGTGAGTAAATGTAGACCACAGTTTGCGTCAGTTTGGCGACATTTAGGCGTCGCCTCCCCCCATCATACAATACCCACCCACGAGATGACATCTCTTTGTAATGGTTATGTGTTCGTGTGTGGTCATTGATCAATGCATGTGTGTTTGTGCGTGCGTGTGTGCGCGCGTGTGTGCGCGCGCGTATGTGCGTGTGCGCGTGTGTGTGCGCGCGTGTGTGCGAGCGCGTGTGCGCGTGTGTGCGAGCGCGTTTTGACTGTCTACGTGTTCTGTGTAGGCTATATTATTATAATTTAATTCATGCATGTGTCCATCCATTCATCCGTCCATCTGTTTATAAATAGCCTATATCCATCAACTCATTCATTCGTCTATCCATCTATCCATAGATGCTTACAACGACAAAAGCCGAACAAAAGCGGAATAAAACGTCGTTTTTTTCCCAAAAATAAAAACGGGAAAACGAGAAAAACGGAACACGAAAAATATTATTGGAGCTTGTGGCCTACTATGGTTTTAAATAATATTAGACTTCTTGCGCGTTTAATTTTATTCAGCATGCAACTTACACAACTTTTCAGGTAGGCTAACAATAACAGCAAAGCAAGTCGTCTTAGTTAGTGAGCTGAATTAGCCTAGCGGAATCCTTGAAAGTAGGCTACAGATGTTTCATATGGAAATAAAATTTGCGAATTAACTACAGGTAGCCTAGTAAATAAATAGGCCTAAATATGATTATATTGTAAAAAAATGGGGGAAAAACCCCAGAACACATCCCGTAATTTTCTGAGAACAACATACGAAATTTATTTGCAACTACGTATCCCCATCCCCCTTTCTCCCTTCGTCCATCCATCCATCCATCCATTCATCCATTCTTCGCGGCTATTCAGCCATCTATGTCTGGATGTGTGTATCATGCTTGTATGACCGTTGTGCTCGCTGGTTCTTTGGTTTATCCATAATACTCTGCCTGCTTCTTCAATTGCATCTTTCTTTTGCTAATTATTAGAGTTTCATTCTTCCGTGTGTTTACTGGCAGTCAGTAAACATGTAGGCTATGCATTGTATGCAATCATTGCAATGCATGCATACATGTAAGCTTAGGCCTATGCATGTATTGTATGTAGTCTCTTGTATCTGCATCTGTCCGTCCGTCCATCCGTCCGTCCGTCCGTCCATCCGTCCGTCTGTATGTCCACGTCTCCGCTATATCTTCTTTTTCTTTAATTATAACCTGTCCTATTGTGTCTTCCATGCAGCTCTATTCATAAAGTCCCAGCTCTAACGGGCCAATGACTCGTCACTAAACCCCTGCAGCGGTTTATACCTGCAGTCGATTGTCGCCCTGTGTAGAGGTGGATTAAGTGACATACGAATGTCAAGTTTGTCAACTCGGGTTACATGTCCACCGATAATAAGACTGCAAAGAACAATAAGGTTGACCAATAAGACACTAATTAGGTCAGATTGAATATTAATAACCAACACGCGCATGACTCGTAACCTCACTCCGCAGAATCTGCGATAAGATTCAGTCGTAGAAAAGAATTAGGTCGACGAATGCTAAGAGGGTCAGGTTGAATGCAAAGTTGATCTTGGGTTGAATGGTTCCGTTATGATGTGGTGCATAAAGATGACCTCTGAATAGATTAGCGGTGAGCGTTGTCTCAAACGTCACCCATTTGGATTTGCATATTAAGACAAATGAAGCCTGCCACGCGAATGGGGATGTTTGGGGGAATTTGGTTGCAGACGATTGATACGAATATTAATGCGATTGTTTTATGAAGGCGCTCTTATACCTGGTTTAGTAGAAGGCCTAACCGTAAGAGTAGGGCTGCCAACCGTCCCGGATTCGCCGGGACAGTCCCGGAATCGGCCCTTGCGTCCCGTGTCCCGGATTGATCCCATATTGTCCCGGAATTTGTTGTAAGGATACACATAACAAAATGTTCGTATTTTTACACAAAACTCGAAAAGCTGTACGATGATTTTGCGTTCTGTGACCTACCAGACCTGAGATTGTTGGCTGAACATCGGATGGTAGTCAGCGTTTAGTCTAGGGCCTCTAGGCTGAAGCCTTCAAACCCACTGACTCACTGGCATTGTTTCATGTCAATCTGTTTTTAGGTTATTTTGCAAGAAAAAATGCAGGCTACTTGTTTTTTGACGATTTACATGCAGCAATTATTGACGCTTAGGCTATGTTTAGTGGATTGCAGTGCTACACAACATTTGTAGCATTATGCAGTTAGGCCTATGCGGACAGAGCATTTCGAGTTACTTTGAGCATCCCGGAATGGCAAAATCAAAAGTTGGCAGCCCTACGTAAGAGCCTAAGACGAAATGCATATTATCTGCTAATACAATCGAGATGAAACGTCTCAAGATTCTATAGCGCCTAAATATAAGCTACATGTAACTACAGTGTTAATTTAATCAGCGTTGCCACTCCTTGGGTTTTTTCACAAGATCTTGGGTTTTTCGATTCGAACTTGGGAAATGGGGTTTTTTCGAAAAGATCTTGGGTTTTTTGCTTGGGTTTTTTTCGACACAAAATCTTGGGTTTTTTCGATTCGAACTTGGGAAAATGCTGTTTTTTCGGGAAGAACTTGGGTTTTTTTGCTTGGGTTTTCTGTTCCGACTAAGAAAATCTGGAAATTGTGGACATTTTGGAAAGATTTCGACCGGATGACTAAAAAAAGAAAGGATCATCAGAATTTCCGGGCTGGAAATTGAAAGATTTATGGCCTAACTCCTTTTTAGGGGAGCGCCATCGCCCTCAGCAGGATTCGAACTGCTCCAGTCTTGGGGAAACTTATAATGAATTAAATGAACATGATACGAATGCCTTTTTGATTATTTAATGAAGCTACAGTAAACTACACTTACACGAAACAAGAAATAAGTAATCCGAGGATAAGAGAAACGATTCCACAAAGTTTGAATTACAATTACTTTCTCTCTCTATGCCTTCTCCGACGGCTACGACAACCTCCTCCTCCTTAATGAGGCTACCCTACTCGTATTTATACTCTATTTAATATATTAATATATGCAGGCTCCTCCTGCTTAAATGAGATAGCAGTGAGATATCAGCATCGAGCGAATAATGTCTGGTCTCGTGCCTAGCCTACAATGATTAGCAAATCCATGTATTAATTATTATAATGTAGCCTAAGTGATGTGCCAATGGTAAGCATTGTCCCTGCCCTAACATAATGGTTATTTGATTAAATGACCGTCAATATTAATTATAATGTAATATATTTCTATTATAGATTTATAGATTTATTTTGGTCCGGATGACTAAAAAAACCAAGTCGTCAGATTTTTGGGCGGGAAATTGTCGAAATTTTCGAAGATTTGGGCAACTTGGGTTTTCTTGGGTTTTTTCGACTTTCCAACTTGGGTTTTTTCATTTTTTAGGGTGGCAACGCTGAATTTAATACAGGCGCTTAGTCAAAGCGGTCGATAAAGGGAAGAGGGTAGAATTGGTTATATCGTTTGAATGTGCACTTGTTATAGCTCCCCTTCATGCTCTCTACTTAGAGGCGCTCCCGACAACAGCGCGGACACTGCATCGGAGTTTCACGCCGAAGCGCTGAGCAATTGTGAGTGAAGGACCAAATGTCCCTATATATATGTATACGCGGCGACTTGAGGTGAATTCGAACCTGCAACCCTCTGACTGCAAGGCAACAAACATACACACTACACCTCTACTTAGAGGCTCTCCCGACTACAGCGCGGACACTGCATCGGAGTTTCACGCCAAAGCGCTGAGCAATTGTGAGTGAAGGACCAAATGTCCATACGCGGCGACTTGAGGTGAATTCGAACCTGCGACCCTTTGACTGAAAGGCAGCAAACATACCCATTACACCATGGTCATCACCACCGCGCCCCACAATTTTAGCTAAAGGGTCAAAATTAAGTAGTCAGACAGACACACAGCAAACAGCGGCTAAGGTGGATGATGTTTAGAGTCAAAAGAACGGGGTGAGGGTGGGGTTAGTGATGAAAATTCGCGAAGTAAGATAAGGGTGACGTTTTATAGCCTACAGGTAAATGGGAACTTGGGAAGGGGAGAGAGGCAAGCGAAAGATGAGGAAGGAGGTTAAAGTGGTTAATAATAAGCTAAAGAGATGATGAGGAGAAAGATGGGGGAACGGACATTTACCCCCCCCCGGACATGTTCCCCCCGGACATATTCCCCCGGACAATTACCCCTCGGACGTTTTCCTTCCCCGTTTTTGACTAGGACATTTACCCCCGGACAATTTCTCCCCTCTGTACATATTATAGGTTAGGCAACGTGAGGGTTGGTTAGGTTCAGGTTAGGCATCGTGAGGGTCGGTTAGGGTTAGTGATAGGGTTAGTGCAGTCATTCATTAACATAGATTAGGCATCGTGAGGGTCGGTTAGGGTCAGGTTAGGCATCGTGAGGGTCGGTTAGGGTTAGTGATAGGGTTAGTGCAGTTATTCATTAACATAGGGACCCTTAGGGGGGGATGTCCTAGGTCGGGGGGAAACGTCCGGGGGGGGGGGTAAATGTCCGGGGGGAATATGTCCGGGGGGAAAATGTCCTACATTCAGAAAGATGATATGGCAAAGGGTGGAATATGGCTATAAGAAAGAAGTTCAAAGAACTGTTTTCGTTTGAATGAAATGCCTTGGATGGATGTGGGGCTCGTAAGATTAAAGACGTCGTACTTCATGTTGGCGGTGTAGTTTCTTCAAGAGAGGTGGAACCGTGATGGTAATTTTTAGCCTAAAATTCGCAAATTCCTATAAGCTTAGTGCAGACACTGAACCGTAGACCTAAAATAATATATTAAAAGATCATTTCGTAATTGTAATCCCGAAATCTGTATGTAGGCCTACTATAGGCCTTTTGTGGCCTGCAGCGAACGAGAAGCAATGTCGCTGGAACTAGACCTAGGCTAACTTGTTCGCATTTCTATAGCGCCAAAACCGCCAATAATGCATAAGGCGTAGGCCTACGTCTAATTGAATTATTAAAAAAACGTAGACTAATAGGTTTAGGGCCTATGGCAAAGCATTTTTAGTCCAAATTGCTGTGACCTATTATAGTCAGGACTTAAAGTGTGCATGGACGGTCATGAACGGCGTCCGTGCACTTATTTTAAAATCTGAACGCCGTCCTGAGTCGAAATCTAATTTTTCGAAATAACTTTCGGATAGGCCATCAGTTCTAAGAATTTCTTCAAACAGCCCTGGGCACCAGCTTATTCACGAGCGCATGCCCCAATTTTTTTTATTGCCCATAGATAGAAAAGCCGTGATCGAAATAGCGGGTCATAAAATCACCTCGACATATTGAGAATTGCGCATTGTGTTACGACTAATGATGGCCATAAAATCTAATGCAAACACGTCGTCTTCTTTACGACCTCAATAGTCTGTATAGATAATCGCTGCATTGAAAGGCACTGTTAATTAAAGTCGCCCTCCTCCTCCTTTCCCCAGGCTTGGGACTGGCACTGCCAAAGCACGAACAGTGCAGAAGTTTGTTTTAGTCAGTGTCGTTCGTATTGTAAACTAAGGAAAGCAACATGAAATAAGATTCTGATGTAGGCTATTCAAGCATTCCGCCGCAAATCCAAACATTACACAATCTCGATACAGCCGCATTTAGATTTGCCATGCGTGGGAAATTACCATTAAACGGTGCGGCACTTTGAAGTGTCGCCCTCCCACGCAGTTCCTCCCACGCTCCCTCCCTCGCTCTCGTCAAGAGGAACCATGTAAGGGCGTGACCAATTTCTAGGCGCATCCAACGAACGCAAGGCATGCAATTGATTGACTTCTGGAACAACCAATCGGCGTGTGACGATTTGATCACGAATTATAATAATAATAATCCAGCTGCTTGCGAGTACTTGCTTAGCATGCGTTGTCAACGTTGGGGTGAATTAACTCGAAGCAGCAGCTGTGTAACGGTTTATTAGGCCTAATAGTTGAGCCGTGATCAGAAACGATGATGCTAGGGGTAAATCAGAGTGCACAGGTACAGGGTAACATGCAGGGTGGTACGGTAGGGGTAAGAGACACCGCAAAAGAAGCCGCTTTGCTTGCACTGATGAAGGACACCGGTTACCCTATCTATCAGGAGAATGGACAACGGAAGTACGGTCCATGTCCGTTCTGGTCGGGTCCAATCCCATCGCGAGGCTGCGAGGTGTTCGTGGGAAAGCTGCCTCGCGACTGTTACGAGGACGAGCTGGTTCCCATCCTGTCGCGAGTGGGAACGATCTACGAACTGCGGTTAATGATGGAGTTCTCCGGATCGAATCGCGGATACTGCTTCGTGACGTACACACGGATGGAGGACGCGAAGCGAGCCGTGCGCGAGCTCAACAACTTCGAGATCCGGAAGGGCAAGTTCCTCGGCGTCTGCTACAGCGTCGATAACTGTCGGCTGTTCGTCGGGGGACTTCCGAGGGACAAGAAGCAGGAGGAGATCCTTGAGGAGCTTCAGGGTCTGGCCGAAGGGGTCGTTAAGTGCATCGTGTACGCCGACGCGAGGGACAAGACGAAGAATCGAGGATTCGCCTTCGTTGAGTTCGAGAGTCATAGGGCGGCAGCGATGGCGAGACGGAAGTTGGTTGGCGGGGGGCCAGTCCAACTGTGGGGCCAACAGATCGCCATTGATTGGGCGGAACCGGAAACAGAGATCGACGAAGATGTCATGTCGCAGGTATTTATATATTATAGACACAATCATTTCGATGATCTTTACACGATTTCATTCCATTCCATCCGTCTGTCCGTCCATCCATCCATCTTTCCATCCATTCATCCATCAGTTCATCCATCAGTTCATTTCATCCAACCATTAATTCCATCCATCCGTACATGTGTATATGTGAATTCATCTAAGTTCATCCTATATATATATATATATATATATATCGTATGGTATTGTATATCCACTCTATCCATCAGATGGCTGAATGAATTTCAATGGATGGATGGATGGATGGATGGATGGAGTGAACGGGACTATATGACTGCTTGGATAGCTGGCTACAGATTGATTGATTAATTGATTGAATGATTGAATAAATTGATATTGGATGTGAGAGACTTGTTATTGTGTCAACACGGTTCAGTGTTTCAATTTATATGTTGACCTGACCCAAACAGAAATTGAACCCAGGTCACCGAGTTGAAAGACTAACAAGGTTTTCCTTTCCATGCATGTATATCCAGTTTCTACACATCTCCATTGGACCAGATCTCTGCTCTCCACAACGACCCGCACTCACGTGGAGGCACGGTGGTGCAAGTCCTAAGCAGCTGGGGACAGGGAGGGCGACATTAACTATTTTCTCTTTCTCTGTCTATACCTGTCGTCTGTCTCTTTTTGTCACACACGCACGCACGCATGCACGCACACACACACACACACACACACACACACACACGGGATCATGACTCTCGCTTCATACGTTCACCTATCCATTTACAAAAGATGGATAGACGAGTGCATGGATGGAGAGACGAGTAAATGGATATAGATGGATGGATGGAATTAATAGTTGCATGGCTTATAATAGATGATCAATAATAATTATTGAGTGGAATTTACAGCTGGATGGATGGATGAATGATTGGATGAAGTGAATGGATAAACGAATGAAGAAATGGATGGATGGATGGATGGATGAATGGATGGCCTATAATGTTTTGTGTGAGAACTTGGTGTGTTTTATGGTTGTAACTCTCCCAGAATTAGGCCTATTCATTATCCCCTTTTCTTCTAAAACAAGGTGTGACTAAATTAAGTCACATTGTGTCATAGACTTTAGTATAATATTAATCCTGATAAACTAGGTTGAGTTAGAGTGCTGTAGGGTTAAGATAGACTAAGTTTAGTTAGATTATTGTAAGGTTGAGGTAGACTAAGTTAAGTTAGATTACTGTAGGGTTAAGTTAGATTTCGGTAGGGTTAAGATAGACTAAGTTAAGTTAGATTGTACAGTTATACTGTAGGGTTAAGATAGACTAGGTTAAGTTAGATTGTACAGTTATACTGTAGGGTTGAGGTAGACTATATGTTAAGTTAGATCACTGTAGGGTCAGTGTAGACAAAGTTACATTAGATTACTGTATAGGGTAAAGATAGACTATTATGTTGTGTTAGTTTCAACGAAATGTTTCATGGCTGTCAAGCGACACATGCAGTATTGCTTCTACGTAGACTTGCTCTCCATCATCTCTCGCTGCTCCCAAAAGTGTTTGCTCAGCTCTCGTGTCGGCCAGTTGCTGAGGCGGTTGCTAGGCAGCCGAGTGCTGGACTTTGAGCGAGAAGATAGCCAGCTGCATGAGATAGAGGAGGAGGAGGAGGAGGAGGAGGAGGAGGAGGAGGAGGAGGGGATATGGTTTGGGTGGAGATACAGGTGACAGAACGGTCAGGTGGATATTATGGTGCATGGTCATCGCATCTCCATTTTAAATAGATTCAGCTGTACGGTTGAATTATGTAAACGAGAAAGCTATATCTCTTATACATGCATTCCTGGTAGCTACTGTAAAGCCCAACTCTCCCACGCCTGTCTGGTGCCACTCATGCAACAGGTGTGACTGCTATGGGGTCTTGGTTATGCATGGCTCAATGGGCGTTATGTTCTGGGTGCCCATGCAGGGTCTCAGCATTTCTTCTGGGTTTCTGCACAATTCATTTTTTATTCATTCCGATAAATTTATATAGCACCTCTTCATGAGACTACTCAGAGGCTCTCAAATACTGCTACCTTTATGTAGGTTGAATCCTTTAGATGTAAGACTTAGGATGTTACTTAGGAAATTTGCTATCTTTTCTTCACTGAACTTCTGTACAAATATTACATGGTTGAATTGAATAGGTATGCTGTGTTGTTTTAAGAATTACTTCCTCTCCAAGAATCAATTAAACAAGTGCAAGCAGCTGCAAACGTTGGGTCACAACTATAACTATAACGACTTTCCCTTGAAAACAGCATTGTTATAATACCTGTAAGTATTATTACAATGCTGTTTTCAAGGGGAAGTCGTTTACAGGCCTTAGGTTTAAAGTTGTTTACATTGGTGTATACACAGTGCTTATAGATGGACGGTCCTTATCTAACCAGGTCGTGCTGGCCTAATAATAATGAAATATTAAGTGACAAGACGGCATTCAGATTTGAAAATAAATGCGTGCAAGGCATCCATGACAGTCACTCTTTAAGCCCTGATTTATGAGTTCATTGTTTTCAAGGTTGGATTGTTAGAATTGCAGCTCTCATAGTTTACTTGCTATACTATTAAATAGGCTACAATATTATGACTAATTTTTCGCATATGTTATTCATGGTCCGTGGGGTTCAACTATAGCCCTCTTATAGCTCTTTCATAATGTGTTCAGGTCTTGTCAACAGTCCTTTATAAATATTACACGGATATGATGATGATGATGATGATGGTGGTGACGGCAATGGTGATGATGATGACGATTATGATGATGGTGATGATAATGTTGGTGATGTTGTTGATAATGGTGATGGTGATGTTGATAATGATGATGATGATATTGATGATGTTGACGATTATGATGATGGTGATGATAACGTTGGTGATGTTGTTGATAATGATGATGATGATGTTGATGATGTTGATAATGATGATGATAATGATGATATTGATGATGATGTTGATGATGATGTTGGTGGTGATGATGATTATGATGATGATAATTGTGATGATAATGTTGGTGATGATGTTGATGATGATGTCGATAATGATTATGATGATGTTGATGATGAAATTGATGATGGTGAATTGCATATTGTTTGTTTTTAGGTGAAGATCTTGTACATACGAAACTTGATGCTTGAAACAAGCGAGGAAAAGATTGAGATGCTTTGTAATCAAGCGTTAATGAAAGCAGATGCGATCGAACGCGTAAAGAAGTTACGCGATTACGCTTTCGTTCACTTCAAGGAACGCAGCGACGCAATTGCGGCGATGAAAGAGTTAAATGGTTAGTCATGCCATTTAACAATTTAGAGTTGCCATGAAATGACGAAGGTTTTTAAATAGAAATAAAAAACCAGCCGTGTGGATGAAACTGTAAAGGTTTTTAAGGTTTATTATTGTTATTGTATGTAATTCGTTGTTGTATAGCAATTTATATAGTGCCGGAGGGTCTAGTGCAAAAGGCATTGTTTGAAGCTGGATTGAAGAAACTGATCTGCTATATCATCATCATCATCATCATAAACCGTGGGCTCATCGCCCGTAGGTGTCCGACGCCATTTTCACCATACTCTTCCACAGTTCTCTTTCCAGTGCAATGTGGCTCAGCTCTTGCAGCTCTTGCAGTGATGTTCCGCACCAGTCTATTAAATCATCCATTCTCTATGTGGTAATGTGATCTGCTATAGATTCAGGAGAAAGGTGATTTCAACTGGTGGGCCAAACATAGACAAATAGGCAAAGCTTGTATAGACTGAGGTGTAGCAACTGTAGCATTATGCATACAAGGAATGTTGTCTCTTATGAGACATATAAATATATGGGGCTATTGTTGGATCACAGGTGTCTCTTCTGGCACTGCTTCACCTTAGTGACGTCTCTGATTGTGTAGACTGTGTGATATTCTCCTTTCTGTCTCATTTGGTCTTTCTGGTAATTTCCTTGATTGGCTTGGCTCTTTCATACATGATAGCTCTCTTTTTCTGTCCACTAGGGTCATACTAGATCTCCATGGGTCCCTGCCCCTTTTGGTTTGCCCCTGGGATCTGTCCTTGGTCCTCTCCTCTAGCTGACCTTGGTCCTCTTCTTGCAGCACATGCTGTCCTATAACTCCTAAGTCAGTCTTATGCTGACGATGTCCAAGCATACCTGCACTGCCTGGCATCTGATGCATGCTGTTTCCTCAGCATCCTAGTCATGAGCCAAGCGTTGGATATACTCGAAGCATAGATGTTGGATATCCTAAGGTTTGTAACATCATCACTAGAGCAAACCACTTTACTGTGCACGAATTTCTTGAACAGGTTTGGAGGTCGATGGCGCCACAATTGAGGTCGTTCTGGCAAAACCAGTTGACAAGAAAAGTCCGAAGAAACCGAGCAAACCAGAGGTCAGTTGTTGATTTCTATCAGAACACATATTATGTCTGTGCTGCTTAAAATATGGAAAATGTGTGTCATAGTCTTTGTGAAAAAAGTGTCAGTCTAACTGCAGGTGCAAATGTCACCACCTCTCTCTTTGCTAACTTGCTAAGGCTTCATAGCAGACTGTGATTCAAATACTGTTTAGTGAAAGCTAAAAGTGATGTCACAGACAGTGATGGAAAGACAGACATAGGAAATAGAATGCCAACAGAGAGGCAACAAAATAGTTTGACATACCAAGAGAGACAGACATATGACAGAGAGAGAAGGAAAGGAGAGACAGATAGAGACAGATAGACATACATGTAGACAGAGAGATAGTGAGAGACAGGCAGACAGAGACAGAGAGAGAAAAAGAGAGAGTTACAGGTAAAACTCTACACCCATTCTCTCAGCCACCCTCCCCTTTGCCATAAAGTTCCTCTGTCAGCATTCCTGCATATATCCAACACCAAGTAGCTTTCAATTTGCATAGATTACCATCGGACTTGTTCGTTCGCCAGTCTCTGTTTCTAATATTTCTGATTAGCATAACTCGTTCTTAAACAGGATTTGTCTAAATGCGCAGTTGACCACTGTATTCAACAGTTTTTATTTTACGTATATAAGCTTACACTTGCACCTATAATTATGTTGAACACGTGTGCATTCCATTGGATGTATAATTGTATACAGCCAGCTATGAAAATTGATATTCATTTAAGAGTGAGAGACGGACAGACGGACGGTGTCTGGCTGAGGTAGTGAGGTACTCATTTTTAAACTGAGTTTTATAATCGGTGCCAGTGGAACAGAACTCTAAGCACCTTTCTGTCTGGTCAGAAATTTGAAATTTTATCAAGATCTGTACCACAGTGCCATGTCCTGATTACCATTACAGCCTTAGAGGGGCTACATCAAGGCGTCTAAGAATTCGCCCTCAGATCAGTGCTTAAAGTGTATAGAAAGAAGTGCCTGGACGCTCCTTATCTTTCCGTGTTGTGCAGGCCAAATAAGTGGCAGGGCGGCATAGAGATTTTAAAATAAGTGCCTGGACGCCGTCCATGACCGTCCAGCCACACTTTAAGCCCTGCCTCAGATCATCTCTGGGATGTTACCTTGCCCACAATGCCTTGCATTAAGACAAGACCATACACTCCAACAATAAAAGTCTGAATTTGTTATTTTGGGGGCTTTACGAGTTTTAGGTGATATAGACTGACTGATATTGAATGAAGATCAATCAAGATTTAGATTTTAAGCCTAATTTTTGACTGCATGATATAATTTTGCAAAAAGGTTTCTGGGGCAAGCCCAATGAACCCTAGCAATACCCCTGCCACAATTTTGCACTCTAGGGGTCTTAATCATCTTGATTCACTGGAAAATATTCCCACTCATGTGCCATTAAAAAAGGTTTGACACCTTCGGCTGTGTGAATAGGCTTGCATTTGCATCATAGGGACATCATCCATTTGGAGGAAAAAATGTTTCCTGTCATCTACAGCTTTGTTTTAAAGAGCATGTTTTTTGTTGTTTCAGCATCAACCCATTCTCGGTTTGCCGGGGCTAACCTACATTCCAACCGGTTCGTTGGTCACGTCACCAACGCCAGATTCTCTTTCCGGACACGATTCCAGGTTGGTAGCACTGGTAGATCATGTAGCGTGGTTTAAGTTGGTGTCATTTGGTTTGAGACGGTGTCAGGTGGTGGTTTGAGACGGTGTCAGGTGGTGGTGATGGTGGTGGTGGTGGTGGTGGTGGTAATGGTGGTGGTGGTGGTGGTGTAGTATGGGCTCGGCTGGTGACGATGTGATTAAAGGAGCAGTATAAATAAAATTCAGGATTGGGGTGATCAGGATGCTTTTATAATCGAATTAATGTTTTATATTGTTTCATCTGTTGTGAATTATTGTGAAAACAATTGAATGAAATCTGTCTAAGAATTGTACATCCATTTATTAAGTAATTAATTATCCGCATTGATTGTTTATTTTATCATTCAGATTGGATACTATTGTGTATTAATAGAAATGTTTCTTGTATTTATAATTCCATGTTGGTTAAGATTTTATTTCTGATGCTTCCTTGCAGAGCGCTCTTGGGCAGAAATCCGCTGGTGATGGGCACAAGAGAGGGTTCAAAGGGCAGGGTCCGAGGTGCTGGGGGCATTGGGAGGATCTATTCACAGACCAGGTCACCATACAGGAAGACATCGATGGAGGTAAGAGATAACGATGAAGGATAAGAAAAGGTAATTTAAGATAGGATAAGAAAAGGTGATTTAAGATAGGATAAGATTATTCAGACCTTGTTAAACGAATTCAAGTTGAGATGCGGCATGGGTTTCATATTCAATTTATTCATCCTTTGCTTTTGTTGAAACTTAAGTTCAAACAGTGGAGTGATATTTATTTGATAGTAATTATAAACTGATCCAAGATTTACAAAGTGCCACTTCAAGAAAATCTTGACTCTTTTATGGGCTTCAGGAACTTGTCAATGACACTTGTTTATTTATTAAAGTGATTTTATTTAATATCTCTAAAATAATTAGAGGCACACTTTGCCCTAGTCTAAAATAATGTTGTCAAATGTTATTACACATACAGACACGCACACACTTACACGCATGTAATGTATATATATATATTCAAAAAGTGCACATTAAACTGGGTCACCATGGTACAGCCCAATCAATGGTTTGTTACTCCATGATACAAAGGTTACTGCATCATGCATAGAGTGTTTCCAGTGATATCCTATGCCATTTTGGATGGAATGTCAATCAAGCCGAGTGTGTGGCACTAGACAGGAAAACGAATAAAATGTCTGTTTAAATAGAAACCAGTTTTAATGATGTCTTGACTGTCTTCTTTGTGTGGTAATGGTATGGTTTAACTGTAGTGTAAATCTCACACTTTGTGCTTTGGACTTGATTTTCCCCCTAAATTTTAGTCAAATGTTGGGACTATCAGGCAGAGCTTTCCTAAAAATGCTTCTAACACCCTTGGATGTGAAAACTACTAGAAAACTTGTACCGAAGAATTAGCATTAGCAGTACTTCTTAACATTTGAAAACGTTAATGCTGCAATTCATTATTTTAGAGTTACTATAGTATGTATTGCACAGTTAGAGGATACGTGCAAAATTCCGCTGGAAAGTACTTATAGTTACGAAGTTTAAAATTTTGTTGGAGATTTATATTCAAGTTGTGACTACAAGCTAGGTAGTGACTACATTGCAACATGCTAAACAGAGAAATAGCTACTAAATTAACTTTTTGGTGTAATTGGATTACATGTTTGAAGGAGAAACATTACGAGGTCAGACCAATTAGCGTTCCAACATGTATACATCTTAGGAAGTTTGATAATTCTTTTTGTTAGTCAAGCTGAAGTCAATTGGTGTTAAGTGCTGGATTTGAACCGGATGAAGGGTCCATGTTTGTTTGATTTCAAGCCTTCAAGTGCTTCTCTGTCTTTAATGAGTTTATGCGTTCGACGAAGGTTTTAGTAGAAAACCGTAGTGACTGTCAGCTTTCAAGTGTAGCCTAAAGTTGTAAATGACTGGTTAGGCGTACTGATTGGATGGGCTGCTCTAACTATAGTTTGTCTTTATCGTAATTATTAGATGTTTATTTAGCCCTATTATCTTCTTAGCCAAGCATCAATCATTTGGGGGTTGAGCAGTTGTGAGTGAAGGACTTATTCAAGATTCTAAAACCGTATCCCTCTTAGTGTGAGGCACTTTGTGACCAATTGGCTATATTTATATACACCAGGGCTTAATGGTCGAATTTAATGGAGTTCAATCATGGAACTGAAGGTCTTCGTGAGCATTTATTGAGATGAATTGACGGAAGGTGGGCAAGTAGATTGTCGTCTAAGTGTTTAACCCTTTTTGAAATACTTGTCTACTGCCATTGATGATTATGGTTTATAACTGATTTTCAGATGATTTGTTGACATCACGAGGATGTTTATTGTAAACAGTAGGTTTATTGCATATTATACATATCCTCTAAACGAACATGATTGCGCTTCAAATGGAGAAGAATTTCCGCTCAAATCGCATGCAGGAGATTACTGACTTGCAAGCAGTGTAATTTAATAATTTTGATCTCATTATAATTGTCGCTAATTTAATTAAGTTTCTGAAATCAGCTGGCGTTTAAGATACTACTTGTAGCACCTGCATTTTAATTTATTTTTTCCAATTTTTCTTCAATTAAGTTTTTGCTTTCTTTTCGTCCAATCAGAAAGTTGAAATTCTGTCGTGAGTATATCTGCACTGAATAATATATCTGATCGAAGTGTCAGTGTAAAATTCGTTTATAAATGAGTGGATCAGATTACAATCATGCACTTAATGTCAAAGAAAACCGTGAACAGGTTTTCTTTAGCTGACAACACCACTTAGAATCTTAATTGTCTTAAAATCAGTCTTTATCCAACAGACTTGTCTTACTCATCCAGCAAGTTCTTTTGATTGTCCATTATCTGGGCATCCCTAAAACTAGAACAGTTCTTTGTGGAACCTGCTTTCACAGAATTGCTAGAACTACTTTTGGAACTTTTTCCTTGCATCTTTCTATTCTGCCTGATATCTCTACCCCTGCATATATCTGTCCCGCTTAAATGCTTTCATCATTTTTGTTCACAATTTAAACCCTACCTTTACAAATTGCTTGTTCTCCATAGGCTTCCTCTTTGTCTAAGCACACTGGTCTGGGTATTGACCTATTACATCTTGGTTTAATGTGCCCTTGGTTGATGTCTCACGCATTAGACATTGTCGTTATATAAAAGTTGCTAATTACAATTACAAACAGAATCAGTTCTTCTGATAACGTCGATTCTTAAGGTAGTGGGTATTAAATCATTCTGCAACTGGTGATTTTGTTTAAATAATTTCCGCGAAATAGCTATTCATTGTACGAATAATTGATATTGCTTTAATCTAATATATAATTTTTATACTGTGAATAATTTATCTGGACTTGAATTGCTATTAATTGGGAATTATTGTGAAGAAAAAATTTGATGTGTGTTTAATGAACTGAAATCACAGATGTGTATATGCACTGTAATTTGAATTATCACTAGATTTAAACTGTTGTAGGGGAATGGCCATTTAAAAGAATGCCTCAACGTTGGCAACCGTCAAAGTGTTTTTCCCATGCATTTACATGCATTATTTATGCATGTATACTACGTTATATTATTGGCACAATTGCATATATTTTAATCAATAAAATAAGAAATTAAGTAACAATAAGATGTCTGAATATGACAACCTATTTTATTGCAATCACTGCTCACATATTTAATTGCAATTTTATTTCTGATTTTTAAAATGAAATTAAGGATAGTTTTTTTCATCGTATGTTGGCTATATTTCCACTGTGATGGCTATTTTTAGACACATGTTTTAGCGCAGAAGTGGTGAATAGGCCCTATGTCACTATGTGGAATGCATTGGATGATAGTACTACCTCACTGGACACTAAGTGGAGAGACACTATGACAGCTTTTGACAGGAATCTACCATAGATAAGCTACTAAGAATTAGCAGGTTAACTTTCAGTGGTTCTAAAACTGATAACAGGTCTCGGAACCACTTTGCACTTTTGCCATGTTATGTTACGGTCTAGGGGCCATGAAGCAACAATAATTATGATAAGCAATGATGGGCATTGCTTTCGAAATCAGTTTCGAGGACGCATATTTGGCCAACACTTAACTTATGAATTATCAACGCTGACCTAATTCTTTATTTTTGCGCACGTGCTAGAACTGTGTGAAGAAAACAGAAAGACAATCAGGAAGTCTTCTTTGTCTCTGTGAAATAGCTTCAATATCGAAAGAGTAATGCAAAAAGTCTTTAGATTCTTTATTCTTAAATAGTAATCGATTTGGATATTGACCTCATTACCGCTTTTGATATTTGCTCATCCTCATGATCTCCTGTCAATCTGCCTCTCTTTGCTCTGTCTGTCTTGTCTGTCTGTCTGTCTCTATCTCTCTTTCTATCTGCTGCAGCTTTCCACTCTCAGCCTCCAGATGGAACTCTCCAAGCTATCCTCCTATACTGATTTAACTGCTTACCCTCTTCCCTACCACCACCGCCATCATCAACTATTCCTACCATATAATATCATGCTGTCTTCTCATATTTACCTCCCTCGATTTGTGTTGTGGCTGGCCCAAAAATTTACCAAAAAAGAGCAGACTTGCTTGATATGGCGCCAGCGGTAACGTTAAAAATCTCCAAGATAACATTTAATTGCATTGGTGCACTATTGGACACTGTAGATATTAAATTAACATAAATTTATGAGTAATAGTTATATAATTAGCCATCTAATCTGCCTGTATATGCCAGAAGATGTTTATTTCCATTACTGGAATGACATCATATGTCTCTGTCATCTTCATTAGCAAATTAAATGTTGCTTTAATAAAAAATTATCTGAAAACTAGTTTAACCTTAAATGATGCATAGATAAATACTGATTAAAACTAGATGAAACTGGATAAAACCTAAATGAAATTTTATTAACCAGTGTAGAACTGGAGAAAATTATATAGAACATGAATAAAACATAAATGAAACTAGACCAAAAACTGAATAAAACTATAGAAAAGTCTTCACTTGTTTCTTTAAAATTGAATCAACTAATTTATTTAAATGCAAACTATAATTTCTCATTAAAAATTAACGGAGAAAATGTTAAAGATCCAGAAAAAATGGCCAATAGCTTCAATAACTACTTCACCAACATAGCCCATTCTTTGGCAAAGAAAATACCAGATTCACCTCTCCCTTACCATAGTTACTTACAGGCCCCTCGGCAGAACTCTATGGGTTTCCTAATGGTATCCCCGGAGGAAATTATGGATATTGGCCGTGATATACGTTTAACGCATAGCAAAGGTGTTGACGATATAGACCCCTGTATTGCGGCCCCCAATCTCTCCTTGGTTGCCAGACCTTTAGCGGAGATAATAAATTGTTCATTTAGTAGTGGGATTGTTCCACAAGGCATAAAAATAGCTAAAGTGGTCCCAATACTAAAAAAGGGCGATAAGGACAATGTAATCAATTACAGACCCATTTCCGTTCTTCCTTACTTCTCCAAGTTCTATGAAAAACTTATGTATAATCGACTCTATGGCTATGTTAAAAACTCTAACATCATTTATCCATCTCAGCATGGATTTCAACCTGGTCATTCCCCCTATATGGCCTTATTAAATATGCAGGACATGATTTCAAAGGCTATTGAAAATAATGAATACTCAGTGGGAATCTTCTTTGATCTAGCTAAAGCGTTTGATACGGTAGACCATAATATTTTGCTTAAAAAATTAGACAACTATGGAATTAGGGGGACTCAGCTCAGATGGTTTGCCAGCTATTTTGAGAGCCGTACACAAAGAGTTCTCTGTAATGGTGTCCTTTCTGAGCTAGGGTTGATCAAATATGGAGTTCCTCAAGGCTCCAACCTCGGACCACTCCTTTTCCTGCTTTATATTAATGACTTGGCCAATGTCTCTCGAACAATGTTTTTTATTCTATTTGCCGATGACACCAACGTTTTTTACTCCAATGGTTCATGGCAGACGTTGTTTCAAACTGTGAACGTTGAACTATCTAGCATAGCTGTTTGGTTCCATGCAAATAAACTCACCCTTAATTTAGATAAAACCAACTTTATTTTATTTAAATCCCACCGGAAAATAAAGCCAAATGACAATCTCTGTTTGCTTATTGATGATATTTCCATCAATCAAGTTGAATCTACAAAATTCTTAGGTGTGCATATAGATCAACATTTGACCTGGAAAGTTCATATTAATCAAATTGCAACTAAAATTGCTAAAAATATTGGTATTATTTCCCGCGTTACTTATATCTTGCCAAAGACAATTAGAATGAATTTGTATTATACCCTTGTCTACCCCTACCTCACATATTGCAACCTTGTTTGGGCATCGACATACGAATCCAGGCTTCATAAACTTGTAATCTTACAGAAGAGGGCTGTTCGTATAATTGCGGGTATTCGTAAACGGGAACACACTGGCCCTTCCTTTAATGAACTTCATCTCCTGAAAATTGACCAGATAAAGGATCTCCAAATTAGCGAGTTCTTTTTTCGACTCGAACACGGTCTCCTTCCTTCGGTATTCCAAGGTTACCTCCCTCACGCCTCTGACATCCATTCGCATTTCACTAGGAATTCATCTGCTTTTCGCCCTGTCAAAGCTCAATCTAATACTAGGCGGTTTACTATTAAATCTTATGGCACTAAAGTATGGAACACAATACCAATTGACATTCGTCAATCGAGTAGTCTGCAGGTATTTAAAAAGAAACTTCGTCTTCTTCTACTCTCCTCCACTAATGCTACTTGAAGTGCACATGACCATGTGTAGTTAAGATTTTAGTTAAGTACTTAGTTAAGTTTGTTTCTCTATATGCTCTTGACAATATAAGCTTTTCTGCAATCTGTCATCACCTAATTTGTTTTAGTCTCTTTCTTTTAAGCTATCTTGATTAATTTTTCTTGGGACTTTTTTACTTGGGTGACCCTTCCCAGCGGGATGTCCATCCCTTTTGGGCCCCCCTTTGTAGCCAATGCATGCATGTTTTGTACTTTTATTGTTTTCTTGTTTTCTGGTTGCAATAAAGTGAATTGTATTGTATTGTATTGTCAAACCTCCCAGTAGCCTGGCAATGTTTCGTTTACAGGGCCGACCAGTTGGCTTTTATCCTGGCATGGAGATGATCATAGCAAGCCCCTTTATATTCAGTCCACCCATGGCACAGGCCAAACTACCTGCACAGGTAAACTAATCATCAAAGGTGTTGTTGTTGTGGCCTGGCTTTGTCTTGAAGTGCAGCCTGCTTCCTGCTGCTTTGCTTTCTGCCTCATTATAATTGATGTTAATTGAAATTTGTCTGATGCATGCTTCCTTCACAATTTAGTTTAAACAATGAAATGGAGCTGACTGCCTGCTTGGCTTCTTGTGGGGAAATATACGTATTCGGATGTGATATTAAGTAAAATATGCATAAATTAGACAAATATATTATCGATGTCTATGACATGTATAACTCTGTAAATACACAGTATATTATACGGGATGTATATTAAAAATAAATACAGGTCTCTGGCCGTATTCTAAGCTTTGCATCTTGTGTAGACTAGTGGCTTGCGTGTTATTTCATTGATTGTTTTGTATTTTCTTTCATGACATTCTCTGGCATTACAGTCGTAATTTTGTTTCAGTCAAAGAACTTGGTTGATTGATTATGAAGCCCTTGCTATAATGCCATCAATACTGGAACCATATGTTAATATTGGAACCCTATATCTATTTTAATATTGGAACCTTATTTTAATATTGGAACCATGTTTTAATATTGTCTGCAGTGGAACCCTTATGGCAATGATACCTGCACACCCTGCTGCCTATCTGTCATTGATTCCTATTATGATAGGTTCTTCATATTAGAACCCTGTTGTAACCATACCAAAATAACCAAGCATATAGTGTAGGCAGCTTGTATTGAATTGGGAGCAATGGCCACTGTAGCCTGTAGTGCATGGCCAGCCATGTTTTATGTTGATATGCACTTGGTAATGAAGCATTCTGTAGTGAGGCTTGTGTTACAGTAGGTGATGGTGTTGCTTTGCATGGTTACATACAGTGGCGTAGCCAAGGGGGTTTGGGGGATAACCCCCTCCATTGGCTTAGGGAAAAACGGGTTTTTAAAGGTTATTTGTCCAATTATATAAGAAAAACAAGCATCCGACCATAACCCCCCATCAGAAATTCCTGGCTACGCCACTGGTTACACACATGTAGAAATGTTCTCTTTACTATACACATAATACACAGTGAAATCCATGCACATAGATAGTTCCTGTCTTGCAATCAATGAGTCTGTGTGCCTTTTTTGTCTTTTTCTATTAAGTCACTCCTTCATCTCCTTATAATTATGTACCAGTATCTTATTTATCCTTTTTTATCTCCCTCCATTTACTTCCTTTGATTATCTCCTATTCCTTTTCTCTATTTTTCTTTTTATCTCTCTATCTTTGTGCCTCCATCTTTTTACCTTTGTCTTTTTTATCTACCTCTTTATTTATCTCCTGTTATATCCCTGTATTATTATCTGCACTTTCCTCCTCCTCTTCTTTATCTTTTCCTTTCTTTTATCTCCATTTTTATCTCATTTTTCTTTGTCTCCCTCCGTCTTTATCTCCGTTATTTCTCCCTCCTTTTAATCTTTTCTATTTCCCTCTATTTAATCTCCCTCTTATTTGGGCTTCATTGATTCCATCTCGGGCTGTTTCTCTGTCTGTCTGTTTCTCTCTGTATGTTGACATTGTTTTTACTGCATGATGCATGTGTCTCTGTCTGCTTGCCTCTCTGTCCCCATATCTGTCTCTCTCTGCCTCTGTACGTTGATTGCTTGCTGGTTGTAAATTTATACAACTCCTGGAACTGATTTACTTGCATGTGGTCTTCGGAATTTTTTCGTTGCACTTTGTCATTGCAACTGTTGTGTTGCGTTTCGTTGTACTTTAGCCAGTCGTCTGCTTCTAATTAATTTCCAAATCACCACGCAATGAATTATTCATAATCCAGTGGACTGGCGACCTATGAGGCAAAGCGACCTATATGGGTTGCCTCAAATGTGAACTTTCTGTTATGCTGACATCAACAAAGTTTGTAATATACGGTTCTGCAGATATCCAGCTTTGAGTGCAGGAAATAATTGTATATATTATTATAGTACAAGTATGTAGTGCATATATATATATATATATTATTTATTATGAATAATATATATATAATTATATATAAACATATAATTGTATATATTATGAGGCCATGTTGAATGGGTTTATTTTCACAGGTGAAGCCATTTTTGGTCTATGTCTAGATATTAAAACTCTGACTGGCTGAAAGACAGACATACAAACAGACAGACATACAAACAGACAGACAGACAGACGGAAATCAAACGCTAAGATTGTCTGTGCCAGTAATTCACTTGTGAACATATAGTCAACATCGACTGAGTGCCATAGGTATTTCAGTATACATCTTACGCCCTCGTCTTTGCAGAAATCTCTGTAGTTGTTGGTGCTTTATTGGTCACTGAATACTTGTGATAAAAACTTGATGAAATCACGTCACACTGATCGCATTACAACGACACCTGCTAGGAATATCTCCTAATTGAACAGTAAGGTCATGAGGTATGTTTTTTTAACTCCAGATGTGAGAATTTTTACAGGGAGAAGGCAGCAAGTTTGCCAATTAAGTCCACATTGAGTTCCAGGGTAAATGACTAGACATGTTTGTTATCTGATCGAGGAAATAATATTCATGTGGTTTTAATTCTCTGCAGATTCTCGAAGAGATATGTGCGACAAGTGGTTGGATTCCGCCGGTCTATCAGTTGTTTGTCAGACAGGAAGCTGACGTCCACTTCTACTTCTGCAAGGTATGAAAGACTTCTTCTTCAGCATCTCTATTGTCTCAACTTTTCTTCCTTCTCTCTGATCTCTGTTAATCAGACCCTTATCTTCCCTTCACTATCTCTGGCTGGCCAGCTCTTCTGTCATGCTTATGAATAAATTCACTATTTCTTCTTGGCTTTTAAGTACATGAATCTCTGGCTGCATCTTGTTCTGGCGGCTGACTATCTGCTTCTCAGAGTTACATTTCAATTTATTTAATAATAATACTGATTTACATGCATGTCTGGACATTAGATAGTGGACATTAGATAGCGGACATTGGATAGTGGACACTAGATAGCGATGCTCGATATATAAATAGCGATGTTTTAATATATTTCCAGTTGATCCTTCCATCTTTACCAGACACGATTTTCCAGTCGACCGTTCTGAGTTCGGTGGCAGAGGAATCGAAGAACATGGTCGCACAGAGCGCTCTAACGGAAATCTACAAGAGAGGTCTCATCTCAGAAGGTTCGTCTCATTTTCTCATTGTTTAGTGAACAATTGATTCTATCCAGCTACTTAGACCTCTGTCTAAATGCAGTGTATAAACGCATTTACGCATACATGTCCTAGATATGTATGTATGACTGTATATGTATGTTTTTATGCAAATATGTAGACATAATCTGCATGTATGTGTGAGAATCTCACACACTGTGATTTCTATATTATAATGAAAAAATTGATACCAGATTATGCAAAAATATAAAACTTACAAAGACAATGGCCACAGAAATGCTGGTTTATTTGCCATGCAAGATACCTGTGGTCCCCAGCTCTCTGAATCAGTTAATATAAGTGCTTGTAACAACTTAATTAATGAAGAATAATTCATATTAAAGCTCTGTTAATTATTATTGGTCTGTATGTAATCAGGATTGTGGTAATAAGGTTGTTGGTTATCAGGACTGTTTCAAATAACAATGTATCATATTTCAAAAGACAATCAACCTTTCAAGTGCCCCTGACTGTAATAGCGCGGTCGCATATCGAGTGTCCTCTTATCGGTGGCATGCGAAGCCCGTAGTATATTGCTGGCTCAACTCGACTTTAAATCAGCACAGGACAAAACCTGTGGAGGGTCTGGCTTGCACTCGAGCGCTGCTTTCATTACCTGTTTAGATAAGTGAGCTAAATAAACGTCTGGCCCCATGCCTAAAACTATGTCAACGACCTTGTTAGCCGTTAAACACTGTCGGCCTACAATAAAGCGCTCTTATTACAAACTTTTAATTTGCATTCACCCATGCTGTCAGAATATAATTATGTAGGCCCTTTAATCCGCCCCAAAAAATTTGGTTCACGTTGAAAATTCACTGAAAATATTTCAGCAATTATTTTTATCACAATATTAACTACTTCCTTTGTTCAAAATGCAACTCATAACTCACTATTTCTCAGTGGTTTTCAAGCACATGGATCTCCAACTTGATCTTCCTCAAGTGGCTCCTCAGATTCACTTTTCGATGCGTTCCAATATTATTTGATAATTAATACTAGCAGAAAAATGCGTAGTTCTTAGACACCTTAAAACAGTGTTCAGGTGCTATATATAAAGAAAATGCGCTTAATTGCCCTGTTGTTCAGGCTGTCGTTAACTATACACTTTAAAGGCCCCTATAATATCATAGGCAAAGAAATCAAACGACACAATTAATTATTGCACCTCCCCTCACTGCTCCGCAGAGCATATTACTGTCCAGAATGAGATAAGTAGTAGCCTATCCATTCAATCATGGTTTCAGCCACAGTTCTAGTTTAGCCATTGATTCATTCTTAATTTTACCCAAAGTTCATCCATCAGCGAAACTGTATGAATGATTTGCATTTTTCCTGTTTTATCTAACCAGGAATGCTTGCCGCCATACTGAATCCGACCGTTGGTCCACTTCCGACCGTCCTTCCAGCGTCTCCCGCTCTTCCGACTCCAGGTTGTTCTGGCCCAATTCTAACGACCTCTGGTGTCTATGCGACTAATCCGTCTCTCATTCCGACATCTCTGCCGCAGCAGCAGTTCATGCTGACGAACGGTTGCTATGGCGACCTCCATTCCTCAGACTTCGCTCCGACGGCGGCCAGCTCCGTTCTGTCGATGGTCACGAACCCAGTCTACTTTGTGTCAGGTGGAAAAGTACCAAATGGAAACACCATTCCAGGTTAGTTAAACTTCATAGACTGTTTTATTATTATTATTATTATTGTTGCTATTATTATTATTACTATTATTTTCCTAAAAAGGTTCCATTGGGAATTACTATTATTAGCTAGTTTTAGTTTTTCAGTTTTTATTTCATACTGTAGTGTACTGCCATGTTACTGCTCCTCTGCCATTTTGGTTCTCTATTCCTGCATTGCGGTTACCCAGGTATAGTGGGACACTCCTGTCTGGGTATATACCTCTCCCAGGGATCACTACACAGACTCTCAAAGTTACTTTTTCTTCGTTTGTGTTTTTTCATTATTTATTACCTAGTTGCTTTACGATCTGTTTAAATAAACAAGTTTTGATTTGATTTGAAGCTATGTTACATGTTTGTCTTTGAAACAATTACAACACCATAGTGGTTAATGCATTGCAGCATTTCGAACTTATATTTGAATGTCTTGCTCATAACATTATGTTATTTCTAGATTACTGTTGTTACAAATTGGTGCTTGTGTAAATTTCTCAAAAGTCAAAACTTATATTTTGTTTTTTTCAGTTGTCTCTTCAATTCCGTACGCTACCATTCCATATCCAGTTCCTGGATACAAATTCTAGAAGTCTGCAACTTCCTGTGCGAGTTGAAACAAATTTTAATAACTGCCAAAATGCGTTAACTTTCACAACCCATGGAATCGTAGAAAGAAACTGATTTCTGCAAATATAAAAAGTTTGTGAAACAACCTGGTCGCAAGAGCAAGAAGATGTGTTGAAATCCGGGACAAACTGAGATTTTGGTAAAGGACGCTGCAAAGCAATTTTAGAAAGTGAGCTTTTGTGACACGCTTATTCATTTTTTGAATGGGTTGGATGTGTTGTCATGTGAAGAAAAACGTTTGTTGAGAAATGAGAAAAATGTTGACAGCGAAACTTGCCAACGAGTTATTTGGTTGCGATGGGCCGTCGTATGTTTTTAAGCGCAGAGTAGGATTTTATGGTTAAGTTGTGATGTTGAGCTTCTATTTAAGTCGTTTTTGTCTTGGTGAGATTTGTGAACAGTGTAAGAATTGTACAGTTGTCGTAAAGATTTTAGATATATTATATTCAGACGGATTTGTTTGGAAGAAGCGGCTGCTTTGTTTCAGTTTATATTGGGTTCACAATTTGAATTGAAACCAGTTTTATGTCTGATGTTTTGCGAGTTGAAATTGAGTTTTTGTGTTCTGAAGTACTTGTTTGAAATGGTGCTTCTCGTGTTTTCTTGAATAGTCTACTAAAAACATAGTTAACTAACTGTACATTCTTTGTCTTGCTATTTGTTCTCTATAGTAGCTCCCTTTGGGTGTCCGCACTTGCAGAACATGCCCATGGAGATCATTTGCATTCCTACTTATCCTCCATAGTCACACCTTGCAGCTCTGTTAAAGGTTGCTGCTCTCTGTCGTCAGCATCCGCTGGAAATCATGTTACTCCTGGAACATGTCTTATTGTCTTATCTTTGGGTATTTTTTAATAGTCTTAGAGATGTGTTAACTACGGTGTAACTCAATGTTCCTGCTGCTCTTCGTTTTCTACGCTGGCTCCCTGTCTCTCTCCTCACATGCAGAACACGCTGCTTTCCCATTTGTCGTATCTTTGGCCAGTGTTTTTCAACAGCTGCTGCTCCATCCATTGAAAATTCTCTACCTCCTCTTGTTCTCAACTGTCTTAATGAAAGTGTATTTTATTCCAAACTGAAAACTATCGGTAACATCCTGCAGTCTACTTAATATGGTTCTTAATGTTTGCCCGGCTTTAATGTGAATTTCCGAAGTTTGAAAGGTGGGCATTATCCAATTACAGTTGAAATGTATTGCATTAACCGTATTGTCTCTATCCCAGAGTAAAGTCTATTGTCGCAAGTTTTTTTATATTGCACTCCTGAAATTTTCTTGTTTAACTTTTCGTGAAAGGAACCACAACATTAGCCTACTTGTGATAACCAATTCTCAAGATTTTGGGTCATTAATGTCAATTATTAGAATATTGTGAAGCTTTGTGTTACTAGGACATGCATTTTAATAATCTTAGTGTAGTGATGTTCTTTTGTTATTACTTTGATATTTCATTTCTGTACTTTACCCTGAGTAAAATATCTTAAAGAAAACGTTCTCAGTTCTTTGCAGTTCTGGTCTAATATCTATGCAGTATGCAAGCAATATTGACAACTTGTAGAGCAATATCAAATACATCTGCATTGCATGATACTATAATGACCTCGTAATTAAGGGCTTCTTAAAATAAAACATTACCTGTGGCTAGTACTGTTACTGCAGAGTAATAATTATAATATTTTGACTGAGTGAGAGCTTGACTTTGTTTAAACAATAACTATACCTAGGTGTGTTAAAATGTGAAGCACTTTCTTAGGAGGTCATTTTTCACACAGATAAGTCAAGTTTACAAATTGTGATTTGGTCAGACCCTAGATGTTTGGATAACTCGTAGTGTGAAAGCTTTTGAGGCTTGAATTAAAGAACTTGAAAGTCATGACAGGAGGACTGTATAGCCTACCGTCAAGAACAAAGTCTATGTTTCGCGCTTGTAAAACTGAAGAACCGAGCTTTTAAGTTTTGAGTACAGTTTCTTAAAGACTTTGAGAGGTGCAGGTGAAATATATTGGCCACTTGATGTAGACACTTTTACAACCATCGACCAGAAAGACTTTAGGTTAGGCTATGTTACCTGTGGCTTCTTGTTAGCCTACAATGTTTGTTAATCTCCAATGTTTGTTAATCTCCAGTGTTTGTTAGCAAATGTTAACAGCCATCTGAAGAGAAATTGTTCATGGCACTTGTCTTTGGTGGGGGAGGGCCTGTGTTTTCAATCACCGCTTGTCGGCTCTTTATATCTGATGTTTGCTTTATGTAACCTTTCTGTAGGATGTGTGCCACGGGTACGCCATATTTTGTGCGAGAGGCGCTCGTGTGTGTGCTAAGGCCGTTGTGTGTACTATACTGAAATGTATTTAATCTTGGCTTTGCTTGCAGATATCACCTGGGTCTAAGTGTAGACCTTTTATTGTAATTCTATTGTGCCTGTTTTGACTTGAACAGTGCTTCTCGCTGATGCTAAGGATCTCACGTTTATTGAATTAAAGAACTTAACTACCTGTATTATTTCAATAGGCTAATGGTGAACTGTAACGGGACCCTATACTTAATGGACCTGAGACTTTGATCTTATTCACATTCATGCTTTTTAATACTGTTGTTGTGAGGTTAGCTTGACATGCATGTTCGCAAATAAAAAATGAATGAATGCAATTGTGAATTTAAGATGTTAAACTAATGCCATAAAGGTATGACTTATGTTATAGCCATGAATGACATCGTCACAAGATCAGCGCTGCTAGCAGCTGTTGGCTATAATTGGAGGTTATAGCCTTACTTAGAACGAGCATCTCCAGGCTTATGATTGTCTTCGTAACCATGAAATGCATTGTTGTACGACAATGTCCACAATGGCATGTCTATAATTAATTATCGGAGGAATACTCTACTTCGCGACACCGGCATTTAATAATGTGATTCTGTACGTTACATTAGTAGGATTAGGACAGCTTGATCTGCTAGCGGCCCCTAGCGAATGGTTTTTGAAATAACTAACCGCACTGTGTTGGTGCGAGCATAGGCGGAGACCAGAGGGGAACGGTCCTCCAATGGAGGTGTTGGGGGGAAGGCCCATGCATTTGTTTTCCCCCCCCCCATATCGTTGAGCGCCAGGACTAAAAAAGGTCAACTTTTTGGCGGTGAAAATAGAAAATTTTCTTGACTTTTCGGCCAAATGACTAAAAAAGGTCAGAAATTTTGTCCGACAAAAGATGGAAACTTTTTTGCGACACTCAGTCATTCGTCCGTCCAAAAATCTCGCGTCTTTCCTTCGGCCACTCGTTCGTTCCCCCCCCCCCCCAGTCTCCGCCCATGGGTGCGAGGCTCTGACGAGGAGGTAGATGGCTGCAGGTCAGCTGTCGAATTGCGAGTGGGTATAATGTACCAAAGTAGGCCTAGACGTACTTGATATCGCATCTCTCTGGGAGTGGACCAATCCGAAAGCGCGCACACATGTATCTAACTCATCAACATTGATGCAAATTTTAGGGTTGGCCTACGTTGAAACGTGTACCACGGAGAGTCAGTTGCAGCTGCACAGTGTACACGTTTGCTCAGATGGAAGATGGTGCCAAGAAGATCAATGAGGAATGGGCACGATGGATATGTCACCCGCATCTCTCCACAGACAGAAGTGGACAATAATCACTTGGCTGGATGACTCGGAGACTGGTGCACAGCTCCATGATGTGTAGACTATTTTCCATAAAAGGTGACGGCATTCGTCATTTCTGAATGTCTAAGACACTACTCAAAAGTGCATTGAAAGGGCACCAGTTTATTCACGAGCAATGCGTTGTTTCAGAGGGGTTTCATATCTAGACACTCATTCCTCATTCACACACTAAGCCTGCTCCTCCGTTTGGAAATCTTAACCTGGTAATGTCTATACCCCTTCCAGTATGTTTACGGTTTCTATTAAATGCTTAGTGCTTACCTAGTTTCAATGCACACTTGCAAAATGTACGATTACATTGTATTTTTGTATTGATCAGCATGTAGCATGTTTATGCAAACCACAAAGTATTTTTATATTTTTACATTTTACAAGCAACTGCAAAACATAATTATGAGCATCTAAAACACAACACAACCAAGTTGATTCTGTAACCCTAAAATAGCATCACATTAGCTAAATTAAATACTGTAGCAATTCAAATGATGTTGTCCCTGTAACAAGTGACAATGCTGGCACTTCGCACCATTCATGGCTTTGTGACTATCAATACCGGTACTCTATTATGTATATGAATATAAACATGTTACTTTTATACAAATAAAAATACACTATGCGCGTCCAGCATCGGTGAATTTATTGTTTCGGTTCATCAAACTCCGAAATATGTAACTTTCAATTTTTTACAAACTAATTCTGTGTGTTATGCGATAGTGTCCATTGGATAACCACTCCCCCCAATGGAACACCCCAAATTTTTTCCGGCTATTCATGGCCCATGTGCGTAAGACTATAAAAAAAGACTGGTAGAGGAAAGTCATCTGCTTAATCAAAAACAGCATCCCACAATATCTCGAACATGAACTATGCATATCTTTCAACGATGCCTTTTTGCCTGTTTAACAAACAGTAGTTACAATACCCTATTGTTCTTTTGTCTTTCAGGCACAGCAAGGCAGTGCTACGAGTCCATAACATACAAAGAACAGTGAAGGATTTGGAAGATTCAAACTGATTTTTTTCCCCAAGATAATACTTTGAATATATTTCTCACCATTTCCTAATCACAGCGAACCACCAAAGAAATCAAAAACCATAGCAAACAACTTCGTAAAGAACCCACAAACAAGACCACCTCATTAAAACTAGGTCAGAGCAAATGTCAAGCTAGCAAACTAGGTCAGAGCAGAAAAATCACTTCCGTTCTCACAATATTTCTTTAGAAAAAACGAACTGAACAATGTTCCAAACAGACTAGCAAGTATTTTCTAGAAGTATTCAAATCAATCGTATACATCACACCAGCAGTTAGTTTACTTTAATTATTACACATATACAAAGGAAATCCCATGTACCATTTTCACAAATTTTGATATAGTAAAAGAGCAATCACTTGAGCATGGGGCAGCCATACCTATGAAGTGTTAGCAACTTCATTTTCTCAGCCTCTGCATATGGTGGCAGGTAACCAGTCCTCTCCCTCGCCATCTCATCTTCCCACTGACAGTGTACGGTCAAAGTACTCATTATAGTCAAGTTGGATAGGGACACAGTTGGGGGAAGAAACCTCAAAGGAAATTTCTGCACTGGCGCTGATTTGAAACATGCCTTCTCGGATATGACGGGGTGTAGAAACAAAATATGGCCAAATCGGTTTTAAACGGTTCCCAATTCACACGAAACCAGAGCAAATTACCAGGAATACTTTAAGTGAATATATCTCCATTAAAAGAAAAAATCAAATTATCATCTACATCTCAAACAAACTGAAGCACATCAGACCTAAACTTTTTAAACTTATGATTCATAACGTTGATACAAAATTGAATTTCTGTTTTAAAACACAATCTCGTTTAATATGAAAGTGGTTGCTCTTCCAATATTAGACAATAATACACACCACAGTCACTGCACTTCGTAGTGGTTCAACCATCTACCTGGAAAAGAATCCTTTGTATCTTCACACTGTCTTATAAAGGAATTCTGCATGCAATTTCGACAAACTCCTAGAAACTGTTTTTCGGCCAAGGTTAGTCTTGGAAAATCTCTTGGAGGTTAATTTGGAGGGCATTAAATTTATGCTCTGAATCTACCCAAAATGCACACTAACAAGGCCCCAGCTAAAGTACAAGCACACAGTTACTGCTTCTAACATAAAAAAACATGAACTGTACGACCCACATCAAGATAAATGAAGACACAGTTTGAGCTGCAAGCTCATAATAGGCACAAGACAAAAGGCTCAAATGACAAGCACCAAACACTGTCTCCACAATATATTCACTAGCCACCTTCTTTAAACATATTTTTGGCAAAAATATAACATCACAAAGTAGTTTCAGATTAACTTAGGAGTCCTTACAAACCATTCCATCATAAATATAATTATATATATTTGGTGTAATGTAACATCGTAACGATACCGCGCCTACGAGACCAAAAACTCCATTCACGTCGCTCAGAAAAAGCGAAAGAAAAGCTAATCATGGAAAGAGAATTTAATTAGTCAGCATAACATTCGTAATAAAAAGTGTGCAGAGTAATCACATTCTTTTCACATTCAACGCACTTGATCATCATCACATTAATCCAACGTTGCGGTTCCACTTGTGAGTGGGAACGCTTGCTCGTGTAGACTCGACCGCCACATCGCTGGAACTTCCTTGAAATCACCGTCCAAATAAATCCTAGAATACGTTCAAAAAGATGGCATTAAGGAAGGAAGCAAATTAAATAAATGGTATAAACAGAACACATGAGCAACACATAAATAATCCATAATACTGGGGCACTTAAATTAAAGCGAAGACCTTAAAAGGTGCAGCACCGTCTCTTATCTTCCCACCAATCCACTTTGTCAGTTCGTGTACTCACGTCAGCTATGGACACAGACGGAGAAAGCAATCTGGAAACAGATTTCCACCGCGACAGGGATTTCAACCTCGACCACAAAAGTCATCAGATGAGATTAGATTGGATTAGATTAGATTGGATTAGATTAGATTGGATTAGGCCAAACAAAAGACATATTGCCAGTAATTGTAATATTGTCTACGTTCTTCATTCTTTCGTTCATACCTGACGTTCACTCGAAGGCTTTCTCGTCCTTGGTTCTTCTCGCGATCGTTGTAGATAAACGTCGCCTCCGGACCGAGCATCTCCTGACCTCCAGTCGTCAGACGAGTTGGAACCGTCTCAATTCCACACACCTTTGCACCTGCACACAATGAAACACATTCTCTATGACTGTAATCATGCAGCTGGAAGTGGACTGTGGACTCTAGCCATAGTAGCTAAAAACCCTGGCACAATACATGCAAAATGGATTATTCTACTGTTAGCCCAGTTAGGGCTGCATTTAAAAGTCGATTATCAATTTGTACAAGTGTACAGAATAGGTCTACTGACAACATTTAGTCTCTGACAACATTTAATCACTGACAACATTTAGTCACTGACAACATTTAGTCACTGACAACATTTAGTCACTGACAACATTTAGTCACTGACAACATTTAGTCACTGACAACATTTAGTCACTGACAACATTTAGTCACTGACAACATTTAGTCACTGTACAGAAAGCGTGAAGCTACTGACACTGCGATACCACGGTCCAGACAGATGGCAAGGACCGGCTGTTGCGACGGCGTATATTAAGTTAACAAGACAGTTACTTCAGTTCACTTGCTATAGCAGTTGCGTAACAATGCAGAAATGGATGTCATGTGACTATAATCATATTCATTCCGACCACTACTACTATTCAGCTGAATACCGATTTGACCCGCTATTCGGCCGTGAAGCGAATACAACGCAAATGTTCCATACAACCCCAATCTGAAAAAAATTTGGCGCCAGTTCACCTGAGTACGTGAGCCATGCGTTTGTCTTCTCCTCGAGCTGTCGTAGATCTTCGAATAATCCCTCGAGTGGAATTGGATCCTGATCCTCCGATGGAATGTTGACGGCTCGCTTGAGTTGAAGTGGAGTGAAGACCTTGTAGTAGAGTTTCTTCGGCAGCAGTTCCGCTCCTCCGGCCGCTCCGCCTCCGGACCCGGCTGGCGCCGCCGGTTGGTGGTAGACGACACGGAGGACCTGGAAGTACTCCGTCTTCTGGTGACTGAGACTTCCGTAGGCGCTGCCATGCTCCTTGTAGTTACAACGATCCCATAACGTCGACTGTGAATCGGTGTCTGCTGTGGGAAAAAAATGTAGGCATATATACATATACACAAAAAATATTATACATTTATAGATCTAAACATATACTGCTATAAATGTATGTGCCTAATATATATACAGTATGTATATATATAATATATATACCTATATTATACAGGAACATATAATTATTTACATATATATATATAATACTAGCTGAACCCGGCCACGCCTTGCTGTGGCTGAAAAAAGCCTCCCCCCTCCCGCTCCCCTCCCCCTCCCCCTTCTCCCCCTCCCCCTTCTCCCCTCCCCCTCCCTTTGCGATGGCGACGCGGATCACGCCATAAAACGCTTGAGCAAGAAGGCCGTAATGAAATGCGAAGGCCGTAATGAAATGCGCTAAAGAAATTTACGGAACAAACATGCCCGAATCGGTATGCAAGGCTTATTGACGGCGTAGGCTATGTGTTGAAAACGGCGGAATTTGCAAAGTTGCTTTTTTAGCTTAAAAGATTGCGTTTTTTCCCAAAAAGCATTCTGCAAACCCGGCCGTGTTGGAACTAAACGTTTTGGTGAAGTTTCGAAAGCAATCAATGAAGAAAGTTCGGAGATCTTGCGTCAGGTGCCAAACGCGGTTAGATTTTTATATATATAGATAGATATATATATATATATATATAGTATTTGACATATGTATATAACTATATATAATATATATACCTAATTTACCTATATTATATAGGAACATATAATTATATACACATACATATATGTAGCCACCTGTTTCTGCAAGTAGTAACATCAGACTAGTGGAGACAATGCACGAATTGTTTCATAGCAACAAACAAGGAAGTTTACCTGGCAACGGCTATCAGTCATTAACCTTTGTACCTGTTCAAGCACACCAGTCTTGCTTTGAAGATAAGAAACCAAAAAGCTTTCTAAAACGAAAACCTATGCTCTGATCCCTGTGGTCTTACTGTCTTACCCTTTCCTGTGTTTGAAGATGGTGGCTAACCCTCTGAAAGCTGAAAGCTGAACTCAGACCTCTGACTCTAAATAGCCTTTGTACAACCCCTCTGACTCAATGCAGCGCTTGTGAATAAGCTAGTGCCCTGCGCTTGGCTTTCAAGTGATGCTTTAGAAGTCTGGAGATTAAGATTATGAATCTAAGAAGTACCAGACCAGTAAACCTTGATTACAGGAAACCAAAATGACCATGACATCAACATAAGTCATAACCTTATCATTTCATATGCTTTACTTGGTGTGGTAATGATTTAGAGGTCTGCCATATTTCTTTCATCTTAACACATAGTCTCCGTAGGAACATTATTTCAGTCTGCCCATATTGTACACTTCACTCTTCAAACATTTCTGATCTTCTAGTTCCTCATTCTATAACAGCTATGGCTCAGTCCCCCATCCATTACCTTGAATGTGGTCCCTCTCTTCAGAATACGCTGTTCCCCATCAAACTCAATCTCAAAATTTTAGCTCGTAATCCTTCCTTCTCATTTTCTTTCCTCAAACCTATTTCTTCTCTTGTGGCCTTGCACACCGGAGTGCTTCTGAACGGTTCACCCTGTTAGAATCGCTTTACAAATGTCTAATACAATACAATACAGTACAATACAATTATCCATGTAGTGTAACAGTTTCATCTTGCAGGTCAAATATACCTAAATTCTTGACCTTAACAAAATTCCACATGGGCTATTATCCCATGTGGTGTAACACCCTTGTTTTAACACTTATCACTCAAATTAATAATTAATCTGCCTAAATTTGTTCGGTGAGAGCGGAATTAGGAGTGGTAAAGGTTAAAGGTCAAACATACCTTTCTTGACCTTGACGAACAATCCCAATGGGTCATTCATCCCATGTGGAGTAAGAACCTTGTTTCAGAGGTCAAACATACCTTTCTTGACCTTGACGAACAATCCCAATGGGTCATTCATCCCATGTGGAGTAAGAACCTTGTTTCAGAGGTCAAACATACCTTTCTTGACCTTGACGAACAATCCCTGTGCGTTGATGAACTTGAGATTTGGATTCGAGTGAATCCAACGAGCCGACTTACGCCACAGATCAGCAAACACTTCGTATCCTTGGTTGTGAGGCGTCCGCTGATCACAGACTGGAATGAAGTCGCGGAATCCTATCCAAGAAACAAACCATATACAGTTATACGCCCGTGACCGTACATGACTAAACATGTGCTGGCGAAAGGGTTGAAATGACACAGACAGGGGTCTAGCCAGGAAAAACTGTTGGGGGTTTCCATTTGGAGGATTTCTATTTTGGGGATTTCCATTTTGGGGTTTCCATTTTGGGGTTTCAATTTTGAGGTCTCAATTTTGGGGTTTCCATGTGGGGTTTCCGAAGAACATGGTCACAAAATATAAAAAAATTAGTCAAATCTTTTTAAAAATAAAATTGCAATACGTATTTTGGGGTGTTGGACCAGTAAAACTCCCCCTTAAATACGCCCACGGACACAGTAATTTCAGTTACGTTTATCAGATGACCGGCAACCCATACCAAGAAATGTCTCTCAAACAGCCGAGTCAAAAATGCCATTTATCAACAAATTCCTTAAAAAAATTGGCCCTCGTTAGGATAATTGCAACGTTAATTATGCAGCTCACGTTTCCCTAGTAATTAGAATGGTACAAAGTCCCACAAGTCCAGAGAAAATGTGTTTATAATGATCAGCCTGACAGAATCAGTGCACTCTGGCTGAATTAGTAGGAATGTTAATTGGAACCAACTCTTTGTCTTCTGCTTTGTCTTGTAGGTCACTTTCCTGGAATTTGAACAAATGTTGTCTTTTCTCGCTACCTACCTACCTACCTACCTCGTCTGTTAATTTAACTCTGAACTAAACATTGAACCTCATCTGCTTTATTCAGATCTAAACTTAAAATATTCTCTGTTTCAATGTGCTCATCCACCACAGCCTAACTTCTGGTTTCTTCTAATCTTTCTGAGTATGACCTCTGAACCTGAATGAACGAAGGAAGTGTGAGATTCAGTCTGGGGTCAAATCGAAAGGTCAGGCACGCAGACGAGGGATAATATTCAGTTCCAACAAATAACTCAAAAGACAATTTGGACAACAATGGAGAAGGCAAGCTGAAACGAAGCTGAAACTTTAATGTCTCAGTTCTGAAGCCATTATAGTGGAAATTGCGCTATGTATTGTTTAAAGATGATTTCTTAGCGTGCATGATTGGTGTCACCCTCCCCTTTATCCAGGCTTCAGACTGGCACCACCAGGAAACAGAAGTGGTGAAGTGTGAACAGATTTCTGATAAGCTTATAATAGTTGACCGAATCTTGCAGGACAGTGAGCCACAACACAGTGACAAAGACAACACAGTTCAAAAGGACCACTAATCAGGATAGGATTGTTTCAAAATTGTTTGAAGCTCAATTCTAATTAAATACTGCATTTAAATGCACTCTGCATATTGTTTTATATAATATAAAGGTCAACAGTTTAGACCGAAATGGGAAGTCCCTTTGCATATGCACAAGCAAATGGTGGAAGTAGTTTTTATGCAAATCTCAAAGTACTTATAAACTAATTAATAAAAGTGGACGTCAATTCTGTAATCAGTACACGAGCATGACAATCTGAAACTTTGTAATTATACAGTCCAAAGTCTTTATAATAACCGAGATTACTAAAAGCCGTTTCTTGTCACAAGGCCCTTGAGTGCAGCATGTGTACATGTATGTTGCACTTGTAGATCATTTCAGCAGTACACTGAGATAGTGCGTAGCAATATCACAACATGACAATTTATTGTAATTATATAGTCTCAAATTTTGCAGATAAAGATGGGACCTCTTCAGAAGAGAGACACATTAGACGCACTCTTTGTAGTTAATGACACAAAACCACGATGAAATAAAATAGTTTTTTCAAGTGCAAGCTTATAAATGGAACAGAGGTAAAGAAAGGCTAACTTTTTCACTTTGATCTGGTCACCGCTCTCTACGTTCGACCTTTAGAGGCGGATTTCTTGGTTCCACATGCATGTACACTGCACAACCATCAGACAGAATAAGGTTTTCTCGATTGTGGGTCCCTTTGTATGTAATGCCACTCCTTGTAATGTGTTCCCTTCCGCAAGTCTTATCGAACTCTTTTTATAAACCAACTCATAACTTTCTTCTTTGGCCATGCTTGGGTCAGGAGTATCTCTGAATAGCTATCTTGAAGGGACGCTATATAAGTTCCTTACACAGACAGATTGTGGCTCCCTCCGTAAGCCAGCCAGCCAGCCAGCCAGCCAGCCAGCCAGCCAGCCAGCCAGACAGACAGACAGACAGACAGACAGACAGACAGACAGACAGAAGAAGCCCATGTCGCAAGGTCGAATGACCACAGTGAAGCTTATAGCTCAATATAATCAAAACACTTTATCAACAAGTTCACAACATGGGACACAACAATTGGAACAGAAATCTCTAAACATCTCTTTCTGCCTCAACACAACTTTGAACCTTCAATGCGTGAGGCAAAAGAGTCTAAGATCAAATCAAAGCATGTCTTGCCTATGTCTCCGTATTTCTGGTCTTCCATGCCGTCCTTCTTGAAGATGTAGAGAAGTCGGACGAATGAAACGAACTCGCGAGCCTTGTCTGGTTGTTCGAACCAGAAGCAGACGTCAGGATCAGCGACGTCACCCAACATGTGTAGCGTCTCAAGTTTTACGATTTTACCTTTTCACAGAAATATATCGATTCATTTTAACCATTTACGGAATCACAGGTCTAAAACTTTACAGACTGGGAGCGCTCCTGAGTAGTAAACTTGAAGGAGCGCTATATCAAATTTTCAGTAAATAAATAAATAAATAGTACTGGAACTTGAGTACTAATGAAAACTTGACTACAGCGCGGACACTGGATCAGAGCAATTGCAAGTCAAAGACATGCTCAGGGTTCCTACGCGGCTGCTTGAGGTGGATTCAGTCAGTCAGCCAGCCAGCCAAGCCAGCCAGCCAGCCAGCCAGTCAGTCAGTCAGTCAGCCAATCAATCAATCAATCAATCAATCAATCAATCAATCAATCAATCAATCAATCAATCAATCAATCAATCAATCAATCATAGATTGAACGACATACTAAAAATAAATGAACATAGTTGACATGAAACATAGCTGTATTCAATAATAAGGTGGATGGTGGCTATGAGTTTCAGGGGCAAACATGAGGTCAACACATCAATCTTCGCAGCACAGTAATACTACCTGCCACATTTCGTTTGAACATATCTCCGTTGATTTTCGAAAGTAGCGACGGAAAAGCATCGGTCTTTCCCTCGAGAGTATAGTTGATGTAGCCGAGCTTGAAAGGACCGGGACACGATGATTGGTCGAAGAATGTTTCATCGTAAACAAAATACCAGACCCTGAAACAATGGAGAAAAAAGATAAACACTGTACTGTAACGTAAGCTTACGTAGAATTTAATTACAGCTCTGCACCGTCTGAACGTTATAAGAACGGTTGATAACAAATGCAGTTGTATCGTATTGTATTGTATAACCAAGACTTTCAATCAACCTCAGTTCTCACATGGCAACCTTACCTTGGTCCTTACATAACCCTCTTCTTACCTCAGCCCTTCATCTTGCCTAGGTCCTTAAATACTGTAACCTTCTTCTTACCTCAGTCCTTACATACTGTCACCTTCTTCTTACCTCAGTCCTTACATAACCCTCTTCTTACCTCAGTCTTCTTACCTCAGTCCTTACATAACCTTCTTTTTACCTCAGTCCTTCATTATCTTACCTCAGTCCTTCATTATCTTACCTCAGTCCTCGCATGACCTTTGACTTGCGATCGGAGTGCATGCTCTTCTGCATGATGCCGCTGTCTGTGAAGATTTGTCGATCGATTCCCGTCCACGAAACCGTCTCGAATGAAAAGACGAGACATTGAGGATTCTGAATCGACCACTGGTTCGCTCGTTCTATCAACGACCTACGACAACACATACCAACAACAACAACAAGAGATCAACAATAGATAATAATACAATACAACACTAATAGAATACTACACCCATTCAATAAAATACCCATAATCTCATGCAATACAATACACATACAACATCCAGGGGCGGATATAGACATTTTTGAAAGGGGCCAAAATTTTTGTCTTGGATTCAACAAGATTTCATTGGTCTTTTTGCCGAAAAATCTGATGACCTTTTTGTCTTTCTCCAAAACGAAAAAATTTCTATAAACACATGGCAACTCCGGTTATTTGAAATCTGATGACCTTTTTTTAGTCATTAGCTACTTTTCTCTGTCTGTCTGTCTGTCTATCTCTCTCATTTTCCTGCAGAATTGATTAAAAGCTTGTTGAAAACTGATGAGTGGGCATGTCCTGTGCAAATCTCTGAATGGGGGACCATGGCCGAAGTGGTCCTCCCTGAATCCACCCCTGACAATACACCTACAATAACCGTAGTCTCATACAATACAATAGGAAGGAATAAAGTAGAGGAGTAGTACAAAGATTGAAGTGGAATATAACTAAGACTAAAAGTCCTCAACCCACAGTCTGTATGATAAAAATTCCAAACTGTAATGCTAATAATAATAATAATAATAATTTAAAAAATATAAAATAAAATAATAATAATAAATAATAATGATAGACTGCTAACGAGAATCGTTCGTAATCATCTTCTTTCTTGCTCTTGACGACGTTAGGCATGAAGTCTTGATGATGTAGCTTCCATTTGAGTGCATTGCTGCTGCTGCTGTTGCTGTCATGTGACGACCCAGGTGACATCTTATCATCGTTTGCAAAGAGGGCAGCACCACCCCCGAGTGCGGCCAGGTTGTTGTTCCTTTCGAGGGCTGCTGATGCTGACAGGGGGGTCGATCCGAGACCACCGTGCCCCCCATGACCCCCGAGGGCGGCCGAAGGGTCGGGCAGCACCTGGACCCCGATGATGCGCTTTTCGGCCACAGACATCGGCCTCGCTCTCTGGCTCATCTTCTGGCGTCTGAAAAGAAAACATACACCAACTATATAGTTATTGTATGCATGCATGTGCACTTGTTATAGTGCCCAATCAATCTCTCTACTCAGAGGCGCTCCCGACTACAGCACGGACACTGCATCGGAATTTTACGCCGAAGCACTGAGCAATTGTGAGTGAAAGGCTTGTCCAAGGTCCCTACGAGGCGACTTGAGGTGAATTCGAACCTGCAACCCTCTAGCTGCAAGGCAACAAAACATATACATTACACCACCACCACACTACAATTATATATATTATACCTGGGTAGGGGCGCTGGTGGAGCAGAAATCTTGACCCACATTTTTTGCTCTGGCAGGGATTCGAACCCACAACCATTCAATGGACAGACCAGCGCATTAGCCATTACACCATTGAGCACCTCAGCCATCTTAATCACTAATAATAATAATAACAATAAAGAACCAATATGTCTAATAACAATAAAGAATTAATAATTATGTTGGACATAACGATTCCTGATTTACTAGATTTCCATTAAATACTCGACATACTAATTGTCCTTCCATAAGGGATCACGTCTACTCTGCTAAAAAAATTGAAACTGACACCTCACAATACGAGCATTAAAAATACTAATTACCAACAAAAAACAATGACAAATTGACAACAACCTGCTTGCTGTCATTTTAAAACGATGGCCAAAGTTCACTGTTTTAAAAATTGCCGTTCCAGGGATTGGGGTGGGGAGGGGGGGGGCAGGAAGACGGAGACTGACATTTTTAACTATAATGCTCATGAGACAAAATTTTATTCTCTGGGAATTCACTGTCACTGGCAGGTTAAAGGTCACCAATGTAGTAATGATTCAAGCTAGAAACTACCGCTACTCAAATAATTTTATTAAATACATCATAAATTAATTTTTCACTTAAATATCATCATGTGCTGCAGCATGGCTTCTCCCTACCTCAACGGGCAACAGAGTGCAATGATCATTGAAATAGCTGACTCAAAAGTCTATACAACGACTGACTGTTACTTATGCCATATCTTTATGTACTGCTAAGTACCGGTATGTACCAGTACGTACACATTCACAGATCTATATATATATATATATATATATACAATTTACACATATTATATATATATACCAGTATATGTATGTATCTGGCTCTTTATATAGCACCCCTGGGGAAATATGTGAACAGTGACTGTCTGACAGATTTAAAAAGGTGCACTTCCATGCAAGATCAATATATGGTCTTGAACTGTCTGTGATGGCGTAGTAAATCAGATTTCTAAGTGGAAGACTGTGTCAGAAGGACTGACCCCTGGATATATACATATATACAAATATATATAAATTATATATACATATATACATATATATATATATATATATATATATATATATATATATATATACATGGCAAACGCACATCATTGCAAATCGAATTTTTTATTATTCAACCAAACTAAAAAATATTATGCTTTAGCAATGCCAGTGATACATGTGATTTCATCTTTGCGTTTTTTGCTCACTCTGTGTGATATTTGCATTCGAATCAATAAAGAAGAATACATCCATCCATCCATCCATCCATCCATCCATCCATCCATCCAACCATCCATCCATCCATCCGTCCATTCATCCCACTGACCTGATATATCCATGTTGCCTTAGAATGCATATCCCTTATCTTAGGACATATATCTCATGTTTTAGGCTTTAGGATATATAAACATATCCACTACTTTAATATGATATCTATCCTTTGCCCTACAATGCATGCTTGTGACCTAAGCTACATATCTAATATTTTATATCGCTTGCCCTGGGATCTAAATATAATCCCTTGCTCCAGGCTATAAACAGTATAACTCCTTTTATCCTCGCATACATCATTAGCCTTAGGATAAAATCCCACTGATAAGAGACTTTTATAAGTGTTCGTTATTTGGCTCATACGCTTTTCCTTCAGTTTAAAAATTGCTCTTAAATAGTATTTTTAAAAGCCTCTTGTTAGAAATCATGTCTGCAAAACACAGGACAGTGGAATGTGGAAAGGCCTCAAAAGACGGACGGAATGAAGCAGTGACTGGTGCTAACAGACATCACCCTAAACAAACTAAGTTCCCTAAGTGTGTCCTGGGAACCGAGAGAACTTCTCTGATCGTTTGGACTGTCATGTTGCAACGCTTTCATGAGGGACCTTAACAAGGCGCCAAGGAAATGACAAGACACAGAGCATACATGTAGTATACACAATAGTCTGCATTGGCAGCATCATTTCATAACGGGATTGTGAGTGTCTGCCATAGAAATGTCCAGCTGTAAGAAACATCGATATAATGGGACATTGGAAACCCTGGATGCTGATCAGGCACCCTCAACACATTTTATTCTACTCTCAAGACGATTCTCTTTCGCTGGGGTTGGGTCAGGAGCACTTCTGAGTAGATGCTCTTGAAGAGGCGCAATATAAATCTCTTCAATGAATAAATCATTATTTATTATTGAACAAGCTCAACAGAAAGCACTGAGCAGATCTGCAAGAGAAGGACTTGATCAAGATCTCTACAAAGTAGTCAGCTGATGAGAAAGAGGATTGAACTCATGTGATCTGCATTACAAGGTGAACACTTGAACCAATTGTTTTCACTTGAAGTGAGCAAATGACGTCTTATTGTCTGCTAGTATTATTACAAACACGTTTTATAAGAGTCATTTGATTAGATCGGTCAGTGTCTGATATCTTTCATGCAACATTGGTCTCTGCTGTAGTCAGACATGATGAGATATTTTCTCATTGGCGCCACTTGTTTTCTTTGAAGAACGCTTGTTCTGGAGATTTCCCAAAGTATTTGGAATTCATCCTAGCCTTAAAATGGTTCATTGGGCTCTTAGCATTCTTTGGGCAACCAAGGTGGGTATTACAGGCACTCTTGTAACTGTCTAAAGTTTTGAGATATTATTTCATCATCATTACTCTTTATTCACTTCCAAAATACAAAACTTGATGCCAACTTGATTTCCTGTTCATAGTCACCTGACATTGTTAAATATGGTTTCACATGCAATAATTATTGTTTGAACAGGAACTGAAAGTAGCATAGTCCATAAATCCGTGTTTGAAGTATGAAATACGAAATAGAAAGCAGACATGTTTCAAAGAGGGAGAGTTCTGTGTACATAGAAAGGACATAAGTCTAACGTGTAGAGTCGGATCCAATAACAGACATATAGACAGGGTAACATAAGTCACCCCCACCCCCACCCAACTCTAATTACCCCTCGTTATCATATACAACAGGTATCTATAGGTAGAACCTGGTAGATGTTTAATTCCGGATGTATGTCCACATCATCACATGTCCCATCCACTGTATATCTATGTATATATAATTTTAAATATAATCTTATATAAGCATGCATATATAATTATATATTATGTTCCTTATATAAATATATATACATATAGTCATATACTCTTGGGTGCACACATTTTGCAGGAGGGAGCAAAACACAATGGCATGGGTTAATTTTGTTAGCAAGGGCCTGAAATATGCAAAGCACAAAATTAAGAACATGGGTAGGCATATTAATTATGCATCAAGGTTTCTAAATGCAATTTCTCAATCTCATTTTGTGTATTTCTGACGCCGTTAGTAATTTAGTGCAAAAAAGTTGATTAAAATTCAAAAACTAGTAGTGTAAAAAATATGTGTCAATTTCCAGGGTGGGGACAAATGCCCCTCTTGCCCCTATGAGTGGGCGCCCATGTGTATGCGTGACTGTATGATGTATGCACATGTATGCATCCCGAGATTAGACATAATAATATGCCCTTGTAGGTTTCTCAAAGTCGCTGCAAACGTGACACGTGTAACTGATCCTAACCAGTGCGTTTTAAAGACAGACTGTCACAACATTCGTGCAGTCAAAACAAGCAGTCGAAAGCAAACCACATTCAGCCGAAGACGGTATTAATTACCAAACGAAACAGCCACGCCCGTTTTAATTCCCCTACCCCACATTCCCCCCTCCCACCCGAGGGGTCAGCCATTAAATTAGTCCTTTAAGCATTAATTAAACTGGCCTGTTGAAAATACCATACAGCCAACCACGGATTTTCCATGTTAGGCGTACACAACCACCACATACTGCATAATACATTGCAGAAAAATATTGAAATAAATATCAACATTGTGCCTTTATATTGAATTGCTATTAAAAGTGTTTTCAGACAAGTATTTCTCTTTCAAATTCAGTTCCCATCTGTTATGACAAATTGCAATTTGATAGCAACTGCAGGTACACAGGTGAGATGAAGTCTTTTCTGATTATAATGACACGTGTGCTTCATGATTCATCCACATAAACAAAGTTGAATGCGTCTGTGCGAGGACCCCGGTATAAGGGCGCGCTACGCGCTTATACCGGGGTCCTCGGTCTGTGCAAGTAATATTTGTCCTACAGCTGTTTCTATGTTTAAATTTTGTGACCAAGATCAGTCTCTGTCATTTTCTACCCTTATCGTAAATATTTCAACCCAAAAGAGGCTTCCTGCACCATTGACTTACACATACATGTAACTATTATGGTCTTGCTACGTAATATCTCCAGGATCTCATTTGTTCTCTTCTTTCTGTATCTGTCTCATCGACCTTCCCGTTCTCTGGACAGGTCTGACCTGTTTGCACTACAAGCTAGGACGACCATTGCTCAAACTCGATCCTTTGCCATCATAGCACATCCCTCGTGGAATTCCATTCCTATACACTCTGCATAGGAGTCTTCTTTCATTTCTCTTCTTAAGACCTATTTTTTCTCTCGGGTTCTCACACTGAGAGTGCTACTGAATTGGCCATTGATGCAAGCAGTGTTACATCACTATAAATTATATTACATATTTATGTTACTCCACACAAAGGGAAATACACGAAGAGCACCAAAAGCCCAGAACTAACCACAAAGACAGACACACAGACAGACAGATTGACAGACAGCAAATTAGAAAAATCAGACAGACACACATATAGCAACCCAGTTAGTCTGTGAGAGACTGACATAGATACCTGCCTGAAAGTGATCTGGAACGAGCTCCCCATGAGCTGCTCATGGGGAGCTCGTTCCAGATCACGTTCCAGCCCTCTCCCTCACCGTCTCATCTTCCCACAGACAGTGTACGGTCGGTATGCTCATCGTAGCTTAATTGGGTGCACTGGTGGAGCAGAAATCTTGAGGAAAACTTCTGCAGTGGCTGGGATTCGAACCCCCCTCCCCACCTCTCGTTTGACAGTACAACATGCTAATAACTAAACTACCATGCACCCCATATAAACAAACACCCAGAAAAGCAACCGAACAGCCAGAAATAGAGCTAGAGAATCAGCAAGGTGGCCGACCAGACAGACAGACAGACAGACAACCAAACAGCCAGACACACACAGACATATAGACAAACACACACAGACAGACAAACAGACAGACAGGCAACAGGATAAGCCTGTCAGATGACCAGCAGGCCACTGTGGGGGTCCTACAGCTGGTCATTATCAGCAGCATCCCCTCTCCTACCCAACAACTGACTGACTGAGGGATAGCATGTTCTGTAGCATGTTGAAAGAGCATTCCAGTCTCATCTGGTTCGAAAATATCCACTGAACAGAACAGAGTAACTATACCTCAGTATCTGCTTTCTTGTATCTCTCCGTTCTGCTGTCCATGTATCCGTGTGTGTTGTGTGTTGTTCTGCATGCCTGCCTCTCTGTCTGTCTTTGCCTGTCTCTGTCCTTGTGTTATCTTCCTGTCTCCGTCTGTCTGTCTGTCTGTCTGTCTGCATCTGCCTGCCTGTAAGTGAGTTTGTCAATGTGCTTGCCTGTCTTTGTCTGTCTATCTCTTTCTTTGTCTGTCTGCCTGTCTGTCTGTTTCTAAAATCCACATGTGCACAGCCTAATCTAATCCATCAAGTCTTCCATCTGGGTGTGTTTCTATGTGCATCTGTCTGTCTGTCTGTCTGTCTGTCTGTCTGTCTGTCTGTTCCGTCTGCATCTGTGCACATGGATTTTTTATTATAATAACATGGCTTGAAATGCAAAGCAATGTAAATTAGTGTGAACAAAAAAACTCCGATATATATTCATCTGAGAATCGAGCTGCAACCAACTGTTACTGGCCACGCAACCAGTCTTCGTCGTCAGCATGACACCAGCAGCGCTGCTTCATACCTATAGAACTTGTTGATGATCAGTTCCTGAAATGGGTGTGTGCGTGTGCGTGCGTGCCTGCGCTTGTATGTGTGCGTATGTCAGTATGTCTGTGCGTCAGTACGTTGATGCATTCACTGGCATGTGGGCGTGTGTATGCCGGATATATAAAAATATTATGTCTAGAATATATATATGTTTCTATAAGTATAACACTATATATAACATATATATATAATATATATATATATGTTTTTTTAAAATTTCTGTATGTTACCATAGGCAGCATGTGGCACAGTATGACCACATTATTATCATATACATATATGTAAATATAATTTATATTATATATAATACTAGCTGACCCGGCCACGCGTTGCTGTGGCTGAAAAGAGGCTCCCCCTCCCCCTCCCACCTTCCCCCTCCCCTTCCCCCTCCCCCTCCCCTCCCCCTCCCCCTTGTCGCACCGTCCATTCCAAGCCCAAAAGGCCGCTTTGGGAAAAGGCCTAAAAGCGGCCTCTTTGGTAATTTAATTGCGACTGGCTTATGACGTCACAGCCCGCCACCTCATTGATGTTTCGTTTGCTGTGTTTGGAGACAGCCTTTCTGAAATCTTGGAACCGTGTCGGACGTGTTTAATTTGCAAATGGCGGACGAACGGATTGCAAAGTTCACTTTTTGTGGAAACGATTGCGTGTTTTCGGATGAAAAAATCTTAAAACACGGTGCTATTTGAATGGAAGGTTTTGGTAAATTTTCAAAAGAATCGGTGCGCGAGTTTCGGCGTGGTAGTAACAGGAACTATTGGAAAGTTTCATTTTTATTTATATAGATATATATATATATATATAAGTCAACTTGTATCAAAGGTGAAAATGAAGGTAACCGTATAAAGGCAACAGCACTGGCATAAACAATGCTAGGAAAACTCCGAAGAAGCATCATGTGGTGTAGGATGCATACTTGGTGCATGCTAAGATGCATACTACATCATGCTTCAGTGTGAAACTGTGATTCAGTGCCCGCGCTGTAGTCGTGAGCGCCTCTGAGTAGTACCTGTAATCTTCAAGAGGTACTATAACAAGTGCTCATACATACATACATACATCACATACTCTAACAACAGTACATGCCAAAACCACAGTATAATGCATACTGCAAACCACAGTACACTGCACTGCATACTGTAAAGCAAAGTACACAGCATACTTTGATAGATAGCGCATACTTCTGACACATGCTACAGTTCATACTCTGATGCATACTACACCGCCCACTCTGAAGTGTACAACATCACATACTTTGATGCATACTACATTGCATGTACAGTGATGCATACTTAAAATAGCAAGTTCCATGCTACAACTAAAATATATGCCTCAAAGGTCAAGACTGTTGTCAAGAACAACGTATATTGCATTGCAAGACAACACGTAGCAGTCATCATCATCATCAGCAGCAGCAGCAGCAACAGCAGCAGCAGCAACAGCAGCAGCAGCAGCAACAGGTGGTATAAACGAGGTAATTTATAAGAAACAAAAACAACCATGTCACAGCCAAACATTGCGAACAATCACGCAGGAAATGCATTCATAAGGAAATGAACACGTCATCAAGTATATACGGATAACAGAACAAACAGGTAAGAAAGAAAGTAGGCCAGAATCAGACAGGTAGAATATAAAATAGAATATAAAACAGAATATAAACTGGTAAGAACAATAAGCTGGTCATAAAATAAACTGGTTAGAAAATGAACAAGCAGAAAATAAATATTTTGATAAATATGCAAACCTATAGCAGTACGTTCATTCATTCATTCATACATTCATTCATTTGTTCGTACATTCATTCATTGGTGCGTACATTCATTCATTCATACATTCATTCATTTGTTCGTACATTCATTCATTGGTGCGTACATTCATTCATTCATACATTCATTCATTTGTTCGTACATTCATTCATTCATTCATTCACGACAAAAACAATGACTACAAAGCCTACAACTGATGATGACGTTCAATATGACAACCTACTATCCAAGCAGAATAATTCTATGAAGAAGATGAATCCCTTAATAAGTCAGCCATGTTTACGAAGTGTTAGCAACTTCATTTTCTCAGCCTCAGCATATGAGGACAGTTTGCATCCGGCCAGACATCTCCCTCGACGTCTCACCTTCCCACCAACAGTGTACGGTCAATGTACTTATTACACTCATTACAGCTGAGTTGGCTATTGGAGAAAAGGTGATACAGAAATCTCAAACGAAATTTCTGCCCTGGTGAGGATTTGAACCACAAACCTCTTGACTGACAGTCCAGCATTCTAACCACTGCATTAATTATAATTATGCACAGCAAGGCATCATCATTATTATAATAATGACGAAATTAATTAGACAGGACGCAATTGTTTCATAGGCTGCACAATGCACATGATGATATAAATTTGACCAGTTATATGAAAACAATATGAATGCCAGATGAAGCAACGCCCTAAACACGAAAAACATCTGATTCATCGGATTACAAACCAGTTCACAACTAGGATTAGATTAACGATCGTGACTGTTCAAAGCAAACACCAACTGATGCTTTACAGTATCTATGCTTTACAACATGATGCTTTACAACATGTATACTTTACAATATTTTTTTTATAATATGATGCCTTATAACATGCTTTACAGTATTTATGTTTGATTATATCAGCCATTCAAACATGCCTACAATATCCACGCTTTAATACAATATGATGCTTTACAACATGCTTTAATATGATGCTTAATAAATATCTGCTTATAAGATTTATGCTTTATAAAGTTATGCTTTAAACATGCTTTGCAGTATTTATACCTTATAATATGATGTTTTAAACAAGCTATACAATATCTATACTTTACAACATGATGCTATGTAGCAGGCTTTACAATATTTATACCCTTCAATATTCCTTACAAGTAACATAATTAATATGCTCTGAAATAGGCTTTACAGCATGCATTTCAGTTATGCTTCACAACATGCATTACAGGGGAACGGACATTTACCCCCCTGGACATATTCCCCCCCGGACATATTCCCCCCGGACATTTACCCCCCGGACGTTTCCCCCCCGTTTTTGACTAGGACATTTACCCCCCCCGGACAATTTCCCCCCTCTGTACATATTATAGGTTAGGCATCGTGAGGGTTGGTTAGGTTCAGGTTAGGCATCGTGATGGTCGGTTAGGGTCAGGTTACGCATGGTGAGGGTCGGTTAGGGTTAGTGATAGGGTTAGTGCAGTCATTCATTAACGTAGGTTAGGCATCGTGAGGGTCGGTTAGGGTCAGGTTAGGCATCGTGAGGGTCTGTGAGGGTCGGTTAGGGTTAGTGATAGGGTTAGTGCAGTCATTCACTAACATAGGGACCCTTATGGGGGGGGGGAAATGTCCTAGGTCGGGGGGGGGGAAACGTCCGGGGGGGTAAATGTCCGGGGGGAATATGTCCGGGGGGGAATATGTCCAGGGGGGGAAATGTCCTACATCCTGCATTACAATAGTCATCACATAAAAGTACTTTAGAAGTCCTAATAGGTCTTCAAGTGCATGAAGTCCTTTCTAACAGCAGACTGGGTGGATTTGGTTACAATGCTAACTGATGTATATTGTCAAATATATGAGTCACAACGACTACAACAGACCCTTTCAAATATCAAACCTCATCTACACTCCCCAAACCTCCCCCCCCCCACCCACCCACATCTCTGCCAAGTCACCAATCCCAGAACATATACTATGCACTAAAATTAATAAGCAGACTCCAGCAATTCTGCATGCACACTTTGCACAGCTATGTATCAACACACACAGTACAGTTTCCCACATTATAAATTATATAATGCACATATTACACATAAACCTATACAATATAAATACATATGCATATATACATACAATTGCATATATATATATATATATATATATATGTTATATGTATGCACTGTGCATGTAGGCTTATGTATATGAAATATGAATTGAATATATATATATATATATATCTAGAGCTTTCAATCATATATAAATATATATATATATATATATGAATACATGAGGCCTATGACTCAGTAATCTAGCCGACCCCCATCCCGCTTCCCACCCCATCCATCAGTCTGATGAGCTCCAGTTTGAACCTGAAGCCTTCCCTCTTCCCGGGATGCCAAGGTTAATCTGGATAGGGGTCAAGTGATCCTGGGAACCGCTCCTCGGGGCATCTGTGTAATTACTGATCAGAAATCCACCACAAAGGCATCACCACAAAGGCTGCAGTGCAGACTAAGGGTGTGCTCTCACTCAGACACTGAACAGGTCTGGCAGACAGGAATATAACCCCTGAATGAGGAGGAGGGTGTAGTCACTGCAGCAGACAGAAAGAGAGAACTATCTATAACTGTATTTCTACAGAAAAGAGCTGCTGAAGGCAATGTAAAAAAATATGGTAGAAGGCTTCCCGGGAAGATATTTGCAGACTGTATTGTCTTCAGCCTTGATATGTATTTTCTTCTTCTATGGCACTGAAGACATCTCAGTTTTTTTTCTCCAAATCAGGTATAGAAAATGTGCAGTCAAGAATGGGTGTGGATTTGGGAGCGTGATGTGGCTGGTGCTGGCTGTCAAATACAGTGTTAAGTAAGTAAGTAAGTAAGTAAGTAAGTAAGTAAGTAAGTAAGTAAGTAAGTAAGTAAGTAAGTAAGTAAGCAGCCTTTATTTGCATCTGACAAGCTGACATCTGTTTATTCTGTACCACACCCAACAGACTGGTATAGGCTACATGTACACATAAATATATCTGTTATGTACAGTCAACTGATCTTTTGTGTGTCTTGATTTTGCATCCAAATCCTCATAGTCAGTTCTAATCCACAAATTCAACAAGTTGAATGAAGTCACATCACGTAACACAGTCCACAATTTACCAGTTCTATGGCAATAAAAAATTAATTGAAAAAATATCTAATGTGCATCAATATGCAATTGAAAATTGACATCAGCATTTAGCAGATTCAGAAATGTGTACAGTACAAAGTATTGCACTCTTGTGGTCAACTGAGTAACCGAAGGATTCATCTTCTTCGAAAAGATTCGCTTTGTGTTGGCTGTTGGCTTTCCAACAATGAAAACGCATTTTTCATATTTACGGTATATAAAATTATATACATGTATCTAATATATAAATACATATATTTATACATAAACACTAGCACATTGGTTCAAGTTCTTTAAAGCTATATATCACACATAAGCTGCACATGGAGTTGCCAAAGAACATATCCTCAAGTGCTACATAAATCTTGTTTTTCCATAAATGCGTGATTGACTGTTTGCATTGTCACACAATTTCACAGCATGACACAATCTGAAGAGACGCTAAATAACACTGGTTTACAATCATTTCAGTACAATCGAGTACACTCAACATGAAACTCTCCCCTCCTCAACTTCATCCACTTAACAGAAATAAAATCGTCAGACTTTAATAAAACAAAGACAACCAGGAAGAATGCGTCACAAACACTAAACCAATCAATGCTGCATTTTGTGATACATCACAACTAATCGAGAGAAACGGTGTCAAATGCCTGCTCATTATCCATGGTCATGTCATGAGACAAAAGTGTCAAATGCCTGTTCATTATCTATGGTCATGTCATGAGACAAAAGTGTCAAATGCCTGCTCATTATCCATGGTCATGTCATGAGACAAAAGTGTCAAATGCCTGTTCATTATCTATGGTCATGTCATGAGACAAAAGTGTCAAATGCCTGTTCATTATCTATGGTCATGTCATGAGACAAAAGTGTCAAATGCATGTTCATTATCCATGGTCATGTCATGAGACAAAAGTGTCAAATGCCTGCTCATTATCCATGGTCATGTCATGAGACAAAAGTGTCAAATGCCTGCTCATTATCCATGGTCATGTCATGAGACAAAAGTGTCAAATGCCTGCTCATTATCCATGGTCATGTCATGAGACAAAAGTGTCAAATGCCTGTTCATTATCTATGGTCATGTCATGAGACAAAAGTGTCAATTGCCTGTTCATTATCCATGGTCATGTCATGAGACAAAAGTGTCAAATGCCTGCTCATTATCCATGGTCATGTCATGAGACAAAAGTGTCAAATGCCTGCTCATTATCCATGGTCATGTCATGAGACAAAAGTGTCAAATGCCTGTTCATTATCTATGGTCATGTCATGAGACAAAAGTGTCAAATGCCTGCTCATTATCCATGGTCATGTCATGAGACAAAAGTGTCAAATGCCTGTTCATTATCTATGGTCATGTCATGAGACAAAAGTGTCAAATGCCTGTTCATTATCTATGGTCATGTCATGAGACAAAAGTGTCAAATCCCTGTTCATTATCCATGGTCATGTCATGAGACGAGAGTGTCAAATGCCTGTTCATTATCCATGGCCATGTCATCAGACAAAAGTGTCAAATGCCTGAAAAAATCACATTTTGATGATACAAACATCGTCAAATGCCTCAAAGTCACAGATCGCCAATTGCCTGCACACTGATGTTATTTGCGGATAATAAACACCACGCACTGTAGCTTAAATAATAATTATTAAAATTCCTGATACATTGCAGTTCAAGGCTGATATCTGATAGATGATAAAGACAGATCTCCTTATCTTTCAAGATTATCAGATGATAGCCCGAAATGTCCACTGGACCACAAATATTGCAACTCGCATCAATAAACACCAACCGGTCTGCAAAGAATTGAAGTAACATCCATATATTCATTAATTTCAGAAACTTATATAGTGCTGCCTCAAAACTCAGAAGTACTTCCAACCTAACTCCAGCCAAAAGTAACATCCACAATTGTCATAATTTTTTACAATAAAAGACCAATTAGCATGTGAATCCAACAAATAGATCTAAATTGACGAAACTTTGTTGTTGTTATGACACTTAACATCACTTCGGCTAGTTAGCGCAGAGAGCGCCTCTGAGTAGCTTTCTTGAAGAGGCGCTATATAAATACTCTAAATAAATAAATAAAAAATTGTGGTCTTGTTTAGCCCTGCATGCCCATCTTCCCCTTAATTTTAATGCAATTGAAAGTGGTGTTACCATTTACAAGTCCCCAAAGTAATTAACGCACTGCATCAATTGGTCAATGCAGAGCAGTGTGTGTAATTGGTAAATATTGACTTTAAAGAATTACCCCTATCTATCTAGGCGTTGTCTCGTTTGCATGCTGATTCATAAAGGCTGCCTGACAACTCTCACTGACGAGCCCTTCCATATTTTTTATTACATCCATATAATTTTATTACATCCATAATTTTCCATATAATATTACATCCATATATTATCATTAATATATTACGAACGCAAAAAACTCGTATTTTCGCCCCTCCTCCTCTCTATTGTTGCAATTCGTACATTTTGTGGAAACTTTCTCACCCTATGCGTACGTACAAAGAAGCTTCTCCACCCTTACAAAAGTTAATTAGCAAATTTCATCTCTAGATAAAAACATTTATTTCACTGTAGGCTATTTAATTTTGCTAAACATCTATGGTTCACTGTTTAGATCTGAGCAGAATTTTAATTATAATGTAATAAAAAGCCATCAGACGACTATACAGAGTTAAAAATATAGTCTAATGTGGATATCATAGTTGGAAATTTATACATTTTCTAGAGACACCTCCCCTTGACGTACGCACCCATATGCAAAATCGCTCAAATCGGGGACCCCTACTCCCTATGTAGGTAAAACATAGACAACTCCAATGAATTAACACTGGGTCTATCTACATGTACATTTCATGTCTATATATGGTAAGTGTGCTTATCTGACCACTACAGAAATGATCTTTGAACTTATTTAAAGCACAAACAAGGAAGTTGGGTAGCCACTCAAAAGCCTCAACACTATATGTTTTATACATTCAGGGTACAGTTGAAATACACAATCACTGAATTCTCAACTGTAAAATTCACACACTGAATGAAAAACAGTTAACTTAACTCTACAAGCATAAATCTTAAGCACAGAAACCAAAAAAGAGGACTGACTAATCATAGCTAATCATTCAAAGATAAGATTAGCTAGTTCCTGTTTAAGGAAACTATATCATCACAAAAATAATTATTGTTACCCTCCTCTTTTCCCAGGCTTCGGTCTGGCACTTGAGACTACATCAAATATGTTTGGAAATCAGGCTACATTTTTTAAAATTTATTTTATTTATTATTTCTTGCAATTGCCATAGTGCCCCTTCAGGCTCGCTACTCAGAGGCGCTCCCGACTACAGCACGGACACTGCATCGAAGTTTCACGCTGAAGCACATGAGCAATTGCAAAGTGAAGGATGCTCAGGGTCTCTACGTGGCGACTTTAGGTGGATTTGAACCTGGAGCCCTCCTGCAGCCTCATAGCACCGAACCCACCACTATACCATCATACACCATGTGTATACATTGCATACATATGTTGATCTGTAACACGTGACTTTTATTGATATGTGCATCTACTGCTTTACTTTATACCAGCAATAAGCAGCCATTAAACATGCTCAGTTGCTCACCTATATAACTATATGTGTCACTCCCTTCAATTTGGCAGAGCTATCATGAGCCAGCAAGTCAACAGAAGATCATTAAGACTCCAACTTGAGAGAGCAAATGTGTTTCTTCTTATCTTTTTATCAACACTCAAGAACTTTCAATCATCAATGACTAATGCTTTGCCTCAATACTCTTAGACCTATATAAATAAGCAGATGAATAAGTGTCTAAGCAAGCACATACGATGGTAATTGGCCAGTAAATAAGTAAGTAATCCAGTTATTAAGTTAAAGAAGCCAGCAAGCAGGTATATGTTGGCACATGCTTGTATCTGATGTAAGCATCACATGCCACCATGGACCACTCAGATCAGTACTTTTAAAAGCAAGTGAACATTAAACAAAGTATCACACCAAGCTTACTCACTGCATTTCAACTTTTCCACACACTACAATGTTCAGAGCTCTTAGGATTGGAGATCACCCAACAGAATCATCAAACGTGACTGCACAGCATCATAGAATATCGCCCTTCGAGTTTCAACTACGTAAGTAAGTACGCATATTTAAACAATTGCTAAATGTTCTGTAATTTATCAGTAACTTCTATAGCACTGCTAACAGCCATGGTCAATCCGTGGTGCCCTCAGTGTGAGAACCCAGAGAGAAAAAACAGGTTTACAAAGACGAGATATACAGACAACAATCCAGAAAAGAGAGTCCCACACAGAGTGGAGGAGAGGGTATTCCATAAGGATGGTCCAATAATAGCAAAGGAGCGAGATTGAGCAACTGCGGTCCTAACTCGTAGGACAAGGAAGTCAAATTGAATAAGAGATTCCAGAAGACAACAGAAGTTGAGGAAAGATAGCAAATGAGACCCACGAGATATTTCAGTGCAAGATGAAGTTTGGATTTGCAGACCAAAGCAAGAACTTTATGGACTCTAAAATCCTCGATGCCAATGCATATAGTCACTCAACATGCCATTACCAATGTCCTGTGCACATCACAGTACTTACAGTAAGTAATGTAAAAAAAACTGTCAGCCTAATATAGGACCCACAATCGACTTAAAATAGTCGTTACATTTACACTCAAAGCATCAATAGACAACTGGCCTAAAATAATATATAATCTACCAAATCAACGTCAACAGTAAAACATTTACTATACCATTAACCAAAAGGATGGGTTACTAATTATCTAATGATGGATTACTAATCTCTATTCTATGTTTAGCAGTCACTCTGTAAAACTTATTTATGTCCGACTGTAAAAAAACAACAACAATAATACAGGCAAATTGGATATTTGCACCAAATCTCCGTGAGAAATTTGGGATAAATCCTGGACACACAAAACCAATTCTGGGGCTGTCCAAGTGAATCCTGGATGATTGGCAACCCAACACAAAACTCTTGAGTTAAGCACCAGATTCCTGTTAACTATTCTTGACAAAAATTGCATATTAAATTAGATATTTTGTCATTTCTCATACTTGCTTTATTACACTCAAAACATTCACAAGAATTTTAATTCAGCATGCTTAAATGAAGTAGCTGATCGGGGGATGTACCTACAAAACTCTTGAGTGAAAAAGTGACCAATGCATTCCTTATAATTCATATACTTACCTAAAATAAGTGAGTTGGATAAATGTATTCAACTAGAAGCAACATTCATATGCCATGGCTGAAAAAATAAAACCGCCCTCAATTCACTTAAAATGCCACTTGGACCACTGCATCAACCAACACCTTGTCTGACAAAGAAAGAAAAACAGATGTCCAGTCGATAAACAATTGATTACCTGGTATTCTTCTGGTGCTGAGCAAATTCTTACGATCATACGTGACCGAAACGTCACGACGAAAACAGTAACAGAATCTGACAATAATTCGTCTTCAAAACTTCATCAGAATAGCTGTCTGGAAGATCCGATTCCCTTTGCAAAACTAAAGAACAATGGACAAAATTGTCTTCCAAAAACTTGTATAACGTGCCAAAAAAACCAGCGACTACCGCTTTCTTAAAAGTTTCTCAAAGTTTCAGCAGCAAACATCCAGCAAAATATTTCAACTTCGAGATCTATAATTGGTGTCCCGTTCGCCCACACGACCCAAAGCAAATAATTATTAATTAATTACTAAACGGTGCTTGAACAGTTAGCGTAAGAGACTTTTGGCTTGTGGCTCCGTTTACATAATTACACGTCGTCCACTATAATAACCTAAGGCTTTTTAGACAACTTAAACGCTGGCTTTCAGCTGGCTTTCGTTGGCTTTGGTCGGCCAGAGGTCGACCACGAGACGGTGGGGCGGAGCCAAACAGCTGAACTTATCGCACGAGATGCCGTAAGAATACCGTTACTAAATAGCTGCTTTCTACTGTTAGGCGAACGGAAACTGTCTCAGCTCAAATGAAACCGTATCGCACCTGGTTTTATATTCTTTATAAAGTGTACGGCCTGCAGTTGAATAAATTATTGACCGTTGGCTAGACGACTAACGGGCACAGCGTGCACCCGTCTAAATATAGATATCGATGCGTGCACTACACTGAGACTTGGGAAATGAAAGATTAGGCTCGAACGTTATATCAATATTCATGAAGTGGATTAATTAATATTAATGATTTGTTGTCTGCGACTTGAGGAGTATTGGGCGATTTTTTGTTTCCGCTCGTGTCCAGGTCACGTGACCTATCAGCGGCTACTGTAACAAAACGTGATGTATTATTGTATTGCATAAAACATTTATAAAGCACCTCTACTAGGGTGAACCGTTCAGAGGCGCTCCCAGTGCGTAAGGCCACGAGCGAAGAAATAAGTTTTGAGGAAAGAAAATGAGGAGGAGGGATTACCAGTTAGAAGTTGAGACCGAGTAGATGGAGACAGAGCAGTGTATTAAGAGTATTCCAAAGAGAGGGGCCAACTGTTTTTGATGTAAAGGATCGGGACTGAGCCATAGCCGTTCTAGTAGGACTGTTCTAGTAGGAGGAACTAACAGAGCAAATCTATTTGAAGAGCGGAGTGGGCGATGCGAGGAGGCTGAAAGAGGTCGGTGAATTTCATTTGCTAGATATTTCGGGGCAAGACCCCGTTGTGCTCTGGAGACCAAGATGAGGATTTTAAACTTAGGCCTAATGCGCGCAGTTAGAGGAAGCCAATGGAGCTGTTCAAACATGAAAGTAGAAATATGCGAGTAGCCTGGAAGACGTGCGATTAACATAGGAACCGTATCATTTAAACTTTTTTAAAAATATATTAAGGACCTCAACCATCAGGCCATTATAACGCCGCCAGTCTCGATGCGATACAGGCTTCACTGCGACCTAGGTGCTATTATAACAGGACAGACCAAAGCTTGGTGCACGGGCGCGTTCGATAAGATATTCCTGTCAGCTATCAGGAGCAATGAGGCCTAATCTTGTGGCTAAAGGTCCTTTAACGAGACTGTTGACAATATACTATCAGACGCGGGAGGTCCAGATTTATACTATAGCCTATAACAAAAAGCTTTTCTCTGTTAATAATTTATTATAATAGGCCTGGCCTATGTCTGGCCATGTAGGCCTAAGTCGAAACTGCATAGCATAGGCCTACAAGTCCCCGCTTTCGGAAGTCGTTATAGAGATAGGTCTATGCACGTCACTTAATTCGTCAGCCTGTAAACATTAATTTAAGTACGGTTGATTTCACAGCTATCAAGTTTATTTGCATATTTGCAATGCATTGCATGTAGGTCAATATTATCAGGCCTATCATTATTTCTTGGAACGTTCTATAAAACTTGAGATTACGATTTGGACTCCCCCGTCTTATGATTCAGAGGTTATAGTAGGCCATAGACCCCACCTAAACTTAACAAGTGGACCTAGACCTATATTTGATGTGAATTTGGTATGGCCATGCACCGGCAATACCTAAGGCCGCTCCCGCTGGTAAGTAGCCTAGCCATGACTGTTCTGATTCTGATTAGGCCTAATTGTGACTCGTGAGATTTTGTCTACTTTGCGTAATATTTCGGAGATTTAATAGGCTACACTAGTCCTACGAGTTTACGCAACCGCTAGCATTTCGAGGTATGCATTCCATTAGGTCTACACAAGATCTCGAGCGTCTATGCAGTAGGCCTAGGCAGGTTAAAAGTTAAAACCTCATTATTGGCACGCACCAATAAGGCGGCGCCAAACCATTTTTTATTCAAAGCATAGCCATTTTGGCAGTCACTGGTATAGCCCATATTATAATTGTAATTGTAATTGTAATTGAACATTTATATAGCGCCGCTCACAGATTCAGTAGCGCTCCCGACCCTAGTTAGCACTGCCGCTAACGAATAGCATAGTCTTCAGGCGTTTCCTAAACAAAGGGAGAGAGAGACTAAGAAGCTCAAGACGAAGTTTGTGAGGAAGACGGTTCCAGTAGGATGGGCCAGCATAAGCAAAGCTTCTGGACTGGGCAGTGGCTCCACGCATGCGAGGCACGACAAGGAGGCCGCTGGCTGCCGAGCGAAGGGCAGAGCGGCCGGGGAGAGAGGAGACCGGGATGCAGAGAGAACGGAGGTAAGAGGGAGCTACCCCAAGAAGAGAATTGCGCATGAGTGTCAGAATCTTAAACTCAATGCGCTGTGGTACAGGAAGCCAGTGGAGAGTGTCCCGAATAAAGACAGAAATATGAGAGAACTTGGGAAGACCGGCAATTAGGCGAGCAGCAGCATTTAGAATTGTCTGAAGTTTGGAAAGGTTGAGTGAGGAGAGACCGGCGTAAGCAGAGTTCCCAAAGTCAACCCTAGAGCAGATCAGGGCATGAACAAGCGCCTTAACAGCTTGCGGAGAGAGTGAATGGCGAATAGTTCGCAGCTGGCGTAGGTGGTAGAGACATGTACGTGAGACACGGTTGACATGGTCCGAGATTATAGGCTACAAGTTACCAGTCCAGGGTCCGAGTTATACCCAAATAATGAAGGATTCCATACTTTCTATATCACCGAATATTATGAAAACGTCGAGATAAAGAAATAAGCCCAGAGAAAGTTAATTTGAAGACAGTTTGAAGAAAGTTTGAAGACAGACAGACAGACAGACAGACAGACAGTAAAGGACAGCAAAATGCACGTGTTTCAACGCTTGTCAAGAAAAGGAGGAGGACGAAGAGGAAAAGAAAGAGGAGGAGGAGGAGGAGAGGAGGAGGGATGGAGGACGAAATAAGTAGACGAATATAAGATGAACGTCAAGAAAAATTACGACACTCATGGGATCGTTAGAATAAGAAGGGAAATTACATGAACGCATGCATGCATGCATGCACGCACGTGCCTATGAGCATGTACAGGGATAGGCCTATATGTAGGCCTACCGCCTATGATATTAAACTATTTGTAGGCCCCTATAATACATGGCATTGCATGCATGTCTCGTGTGTGAATAACCGCCTGTTCGCATTATATATAGGCCAATGTTCAAAAATGTAAATATACAATAATTATAATTAATGCAGGCCTCCGTATGCACTTACATGCAAGCCTATGTATGCAAGCGTTTCGGTGTATGCATGTAAACCTATACATGTACCCGTAGGCTACATGCATGTATAATTGTATAGGCTATATCATATGCGGGTGCGTAGGTGGTATACCTATGTATGCATTCATTACGCATGATAGCAATAGGCCTAATTATGTAGACCATAATGTATACATGACATTGAATGTAGGCCTATTATCGCTGGCGCATGCTCAATTGCTCACATTATTCATGATGTAATGAATAATATACTGGTCAAATAATGTACTGGTCAAACAGCGATGGAGGAGCATGGTGAGAGATGTACAGACGAGACCTGGAGCGGACTGTGGATCTGACCACGAACTGTTGGTGACAATCCTGAAGATAAAACTCAAGAGACTGAAAAGAGAGGAACGCCTGATTAGATACAACTGCAAAGGGATAATGCCAGAGTACAAAGAAGAGATCAAGAATCGTTTCGAGGCATTAAATCTAGAAGAGGTGACTGGCGCCAACGACATGTGGGAGGAAATGAAGAAGGTGATTCACGAGGAGGCGGCTAAATACGTACCAAGGAAAGTAGCGAAAAAGACAACTCCGTGGCTTTCGGCAGAGGCAATCAAGATAGCGGAAGAGAGGAGAATCGCGAGGACTGCTGGAAACAGAGACCGGACTAAGACAATGAACAGCGCTTTTCAGAGGCAGGCAAGGGAAGACAAAGAAAACTACCTGAACATGAGATGTAAAGAAATGGAGGAAGAAGGAAATAGAGGAAGAACCAGAGAAATGTTTGCAGAACTAAGAAAAATAACTGGTAAATTTACACCAAGGAAAGGATCACTGAAGAGCGCAAATGGAGAAATACTAGGAGATAGCGAAGAAACGAAAAGCAGATGGAAGGAATACACAGAAAAACTCTACGAGGCCGATGAGAGAGTGAGCAGGGAGGAAGAGATAGGGATGGCCACTGGGGATTATGAGAAAGAACCAAGTGTCATGAGATCAGAGGTGGAGTGGGCAATCAAACAAATTAAGGATAATAAGACACCTGGTACGGACGAGATACCCATTGAGCTGATCAAAGAGGCTGGAGACGGAATGATAGAAGAATTAACAATGCTTTGCAATCGGATATGGGAGACAGAAGAATGGCCTAAAGACTGGGAAAAATCCATATTCATACCCATTTTCAAAAAAGGCGATGCCAGAGAATGCGAAAACTACAGAACAATAGCGTTGATATCTCATGCAAGTAAGATTCTACTTAAAATTATACATAAAAGAATGGAGAGCACGATTGAGAGGGAACTGCCGGTGCATCAGGCAGGTTTCAGGAGACGGAGAGGAACAAGAGACCACATAGCGAACCTCAGGTGGATAATGGAAAGGCAAAGAGAATTTGGACAGCAGGTACACATATGCTTTATAGATTACAGCAAGGCCTTCGATTGCATCGATCATGCTCTGATGTGGAAGACTTTGCGCGATATGGGGATACCAATACACCTCATAAAGCTCCTCAAGAACTTATATGGGAACCAGATGGCTGTGGTCAGGACAGAACACGGTGAAACGACAAGTTTCCAAATAAAGAAAGGAGTACGACAAGGATGCATACTATCGCCATACCTGTTTAATCTATACGCTGAAATGATAGTGAGAAAAGCAGGCCTAGAGGAGACAAATGCGGGAGTGAGGATAGCGGGTAGGACACTGAATAACCTAAGATATGCAGACGACACAACACTGCTGGCAGGGGAAAAAGAGGATTTAAAAGCTATCATCAGAAAACTACAAGCAGAAAGTGAGAAAGCAGGATTGTTTTTCAACTTAAAGAAGACCAAGATCATGACAACAGAGAAATGGACAAGCTTTGAAGTGGACGGGGAGGAGTTGGAGGTGGTGACAAGTTTCTGCTTCTTGGGAGCCATGATAGAAAGCGATGGTGGATGTGACAGAGAGATACGACGAAGGATAGCTTTGGGAAAGACGGCAGCGAAGGGGCTGGAGAAAATATGGAAGGATAAACACGTGAGCCTAATGACGAAGACAAGAATTGTAAAGGCAATGATATTCCCAGTGGTGCTGTATGGATGTGAAACGTGGACAAAAACAAAGGCCTTAGAAAGGAAAATCGATGCTTGCGAAATGTGGATATGGAGGAAGGTATTAAGAACTTCGTGGATTGAAAAAAGAACAAATGAATCCGTATTACAAGAGATCGGACAATCAAGAGGGAATATGTCATTGGAACAGAGAGCGGCAAGGCAGAAAATGGCGTTCTTTGGACATGTGATGCGAGCAAACGGCTTGGAAAAGGAGATGATGTTGGCCTGCGGAGAGGGAAAAAGGAAGAGAGGACGCCCAAGAAGAAGGTGGATGGAAGAAATACACGAGAGAACAAAGATGAAACTGGAGGAATTGAGAGACGCGACGGAAGATCGTAACACATGGAGAAGGTTTATCACAGCGGTCGCTAAGGTTCCAAGAATCGATGGCACAAGGTGATCAAGGTGAATGAATAATAATGTGACATACACACGACGTCGTCCAAACTACGCTGTGTAGCCTATACCACAGTTTCCGTGTATAGGGTCAGTCCAAAGTCCGGATGAAAGAGGAGGGTTCCTCATAACACAACAAAGTTGAACAGAAACGCAAATAAAACAATAGGCCCAACACAATGATGAGCCTAAAACAATAAGCCCAACACAATTATGAGCCTAAAACAATAGACCCAACACAATTATGAGCCTAAAACAATAAGCCCAACACAATTATGAGCCTAAAACAATAGACCCAACACAATTATGAGCCTAAAACAATAAGCCCAACACAATTATGAGCCTAAAACAATAAACCCAACACAACGATGAACCTAAAACAATAGACCCAACACAATGATGAGCCTAAAACAATAGACCCAACACAATGATGATCCTAAAACAATAGACCCAGCACAATGATGAACCTAAAACAATAGACCCAACACAATGATGATCCTAAAACAATAGACCCAACACAATGATGAACCTAAAACAATAGGCCCAACACGATGAGCCTAAAACAATAAGCCCAACACAATGATGAGCCTAAAACAATAGGACCAACACAATGATGAGCCTGAAACAATATTCCCAACACAATGATGAGCCTGAAACAATAGGCCCGACACAATGATGAGCCTAAAACAATAGGCCCAGCACAATGATGAGCCTATCAAGCCTGCACGTTGTCGCATAAACATCGGTCATAGAACTACAGGCTAGTAGTTATAAGAAATAAACCTGATTTCTTCTTTAGATGTTGAACTTCCGTTAACACGAGCGCAATAAAAACAAACGAATCAATTCTTGAGGATCTTGTCCTTGTGAAGATTGAAATAAAACGGAAACTATGAAAATGTGTTATACACCGTAGCAGTGAGTATTACATGCAGAGGCTAAATGGAGTTTGTCGTATAGGACACCTTTGAAGCTTTTACCTATTGGCGGGAAGGCGGGGGGCAACTGCTTGAGATAATAGACTGTTGCTCAAGTAGGGCTAAGACAGGCTTTGACTTATTAATAGACCTCTTTATAAGGTGTGCTTGTCTGGTTGTGTGTCTCTCACTCTGTGTCTGTTTGTCTCCGCCTCAACTTATACATGAAAACACCGGCTGTATGCTTCTAGGCCTATGTCTGTTCGCCTGTCTTACTGCCTGTTCTTGTGTACTTTGCGTATCAGTCCTTCTGTCTGTTTGCCTAACTGTCCGCCTTCGTGTATGTGCGCATGTCCCTTAAGCTGCAGCCTGATAACACGGTCTTCATACGTCTTTGCCTCTCCCCGCTTAAGTGTCACTTTATCCGTCCTTCACAGTAAGTGTAGCGCTCGTCCTTCTAATATCGTCCGTATGTTGCAACGGTGTGTCCAATCATCCCATTTTGTCTGCCTGTTGTCCGTCTCTGTGTCTCTATGCATTTGGGTGTATGGCTGTGTGTCATTTTGCCTACATGTGTGTCAGCTGTCAGTAGGCCTACGTGCCTTCGTCTGTGTGTGTGTGTGTGTGTTTCCTTCTCTCTGTGTCTTTCTTTCTCTGCTATCTGTCAATCGGAGGCGAACGACACAAATAAACGCAATTAATCAATTAAATAGGACCTACTCACAAAGCACACCGTAAATATAATTGGAATTATATATATATATATATATATATATATATATATATACAATATATATATAGCTTTTATTTATATATAAATGAAATTGATCCACGTACATTGTTGTTCATGTAGCTTACTTAGTAATTTTAGCTCCGTATATATTGAAGACAGAGCGTCATCTTGTGATTGAATTAATTCTACTCGCGGCCTAATTGCATAAACGTAATAAAGATATAAATTTGGTGGACATTTATTTACAGTACTTAATTTTCTAAGTAATGTCGGTAATATAATTGTTTTAGCATTCTGAATTACTTTCCTAGTGCAGCAAAAAGTTTAATATCAATCCGACTTCTCCTTTGGCATGAAACCTCTTCATCAATACAGCTTCTATTCAAAATAACAATTTTTTTCACCATTCCAGCTCCAATTTAGGCAAGAATGTTTTAATCGATCACACTCTATATAAAGTAAAAATGTTTTCACCAATCCAACTTCTATTAAGTGAGAATTATTATTTTCGTCCATCCAAATTGTATGTGACCAATGCTTAGGCTAAACCTTTAACATTCAATGACAAATAATTTAGAGCGCTTAGGTGTTATGAGCTATTCTTAATGACATCAGAAAAGTCAATAATTAAAGCCACCAACATCATAGCACTTATTCAAGTTTTCTTATTAAAGTTGTGAGATATACCATTTTTTTAAGCCACTGATAAATGCCTTTTGAAACCTCTTGACAAATCCAAAACATGTTCCTATCAAGAATGCATATTTATTCATAACACTTGAGGCGGAAATTCTCCATGCTCCTTAATGCCAAAAAATGTCAAATAATCATTTTTCAAAGCTTTGCTGGGTTGATGGCAAACTTGATAACATGCCACTTTAGCCTGTCCTCATGTACAAACATCATGTACAAACAACAAACAATATGGCTACCACAGATTATGAGTGAAGATGAGCGTTGCAAGCTTGCAACAATTAGAAACCTCTTGAATAATCAAGTAACCAAATAATAATAATAAAGAAATGTGACATGAAATGTTCACTAAAATACTCTTTAATGTGAGAAAGGGATTATTCCATTGGGTAGGTTTCTGAAAAGGATATAAGAATGCTTGAGAAAATGTTTTCACGAGGAATCGCATTTCGCCAGACGAACTCATTGAGATATTTTGGAAACAGATTGCTGCTTGTACCAAACTGCATTATCAGTTTTCTTTTCATGCGCATCCACACGTTCTGCATGTTCTGTGTATGAATCTCACTGTCAGCCGGGTCCACAAAGTTCCTTTTTCGCTTACCAGCTGAATGCGTATAAACACCATTTTTCAAGCTTTCAACATCAGAATAAACTCGGTTGGAAATGATGTGAGTTTCCGGAAGGATGTGTTTTACTATCGACCCTTCCAGCGTTTCTGCAGTCTGTTCATTTAGTACGACGAGAAAACATTTTCCAGATCGTCTTTCGATTCCCCCAAAGACTTGATGGTCATCACTGTGTTTTCCACCAGAGAACTTGCTTTCGTCAATTTCCACAACCAGTGGCTGTCCATCTTCATCCAAACCACCAATTTGGATTGGATTTCTATAGAGCCAGTTCGCACACTCGTTTCTGCAGAAATTAAACCAGTCGGCCACAGTTTTCGTGGTAGCTTCTGCTTCTTCTCCAGCAATGGTCTGTGGTATATCTCTTGCCCAGAGATAGACAATCAACACTATCTGTAGGATAGTTAACCGACTCCCATGGAACAATGATCCATCGCGAACAGTAACTTGACCGTAACAAACACCGCACTTCCATAACTTTCCATCTTTGAATTGCGTACGGTTTTGGAGTGACGAAGGAACGTTGCAGAGGGCGCATATCAAGGAATTCCTAAGCAGCTTTCTCCTCGCACACCACTGCAAACAACTCTCTGGGTCGACTAAATGATTTGACAGTCTTACGATCGTCCAATGCTCCTCGCGGATCTGTGCCTCACTCAGTATTTCAGAAGCATCTACAATGACTGTTCGTGGCATGGTACAAGGGAGAGAGCCGTGGACAACGAACGCTTCAAAACCTAAATCGAAACAACCTAAATCGAAACAACCTCACAGCGCCTTCGCTGTTTGGCGAAAAGACTGTCTCCGCCAGTGGTTGCTCATAAACTTTTTCGCTCCCGGATTTAACACTTTCAGTAAGGTTCATCAAGTAAAATCTGTAATTTATAGCCGATAAAACTCCGAGATAATGAGAAATTTTGTATTTCCAAACACAAGAGTACGCCGCACGGTGTGATGCGATGTAATGCAACGACCTTATATATATTACTAGACAGAGCTTCCTATGTTGAGCTGCCCAGTGACGTCGAAACCGAATAAGAAACAAGACCGTTTTTATTTCATGAACTGTGATTGGTTGAACTAAAAAATAGATTAACGGTCATAAACTTGTGATTGGTTGAGCTAAAAATAGGTTATGTGTCATGAGCTTCCGATTGGTTGAGCTAAAAATAGTATGTGTCACAAAGACTACGAGAAAGCTTCCGATTGGTTGAGCTAAAAATAGTATGTGTCATAAAGACTACGAGAAAGTCCCCAAGATGGTTCAGCAGGAACCACGTGATCCCACCGGCCTGATGTAATGCATAGGCCATCTAAGTTTTATAGCGCATTTATATTATTATTAATAAGCTGTCATTTATAACGCGCCTAAACAAAAAGAATCTTGCACGAAAGCGCTTAACAGAAATGTCTACTCATAATAATAACTTAAACAAATAAGTCTTCAAGTTTCTCTTGAAGGACGATAAAGTAGATGATTTGCGAATAAAGTCTGGAAGTTTGTTCCATTCAGTTGGGCCAGCCAGTGCAAATGCACGGTTTCCAAATCTACGGACTGAACGTGTGACTGCAACGGGCCGTCCACAAAGTACGTCACGCTCCAGAGGGGGGGGGGGAGGGGTGTAAGAAAGTGTGACAGTTTGTGACTGTGGGAGGGATGTGTGACGTCACACATTTTTTTTAATGATGTGTATTATATAATTGTCTAGTCTAATTTTTGCAATTTTTTTTCATATTCAATCTACATTTAGTTACTGCTTCAATGAATAGGCCTAACTGTGACAACTGTTGACAATTAACAGTTATTCTAGCCCAGGGGTTTTCAAACTGTGGTCCGCGGACCCCTGGGGGTCCGCGGCTTGTTGCCAGGGGGTCCGCAAAGGAGGTCCAGAAAAAACAATAAAAAATAATACATTTGCAATATTTTCATTTTCATCTAAAATTGTTTAAAAAAATAACTGAGCTATAAAACATCGGCGCTAGATCTAGGCCTATATGGTTATTATTTACTGATGTAAAAAGTAAGTAAGTAAGTATATTCTTTAATGTACCAGCTGCAAAACGCACTCTGGTTTACAAGCACAAAAAACACGACATAAAAAAACAAATACAAGACAAATATGGCAGCCATCAGCGGCGCCCACTCATATAGCTGTGGGCGCCGCTGATGGCTAGGCTAATAACAACCTGTTTTTGCTCATTAAACGATTATACACTGTGTCCCAATAAATCGGGACCCCTTTTTATAATGTGAATAAAACAGGCAAATCTTAATCGATTTTCAAAATTTCAAAACTGTTTTTATCCTGAGATAATTATCTTCCACTGATTCAAATATGAAGTTTCTGGCATGAATATTGACGTCACAATCACGTCATTTGCATCAGAGAATTCAAATGTTAAGTACCGAACACAACGATTTTTGTTGACATTTGGTTTCGATATGTAAATTAACGACGTCATTATGACGTAAATTTTGAGTGATGGGCGTTCATAAATTACCAATTTGTAGATAATTATCTCAGGATAAAAACAGTTTTGAAAATTTGAAAATCGATGAATATTTGCCAGTTTTATTAACATTATAAAAAGGGGTCCCGATTTATTGGGACACAGTGTATAATAATACATAGCATTAGTTACTTCTGGTGATATTTTAGTGTACGTTAGTGTAATTGTGACGTACCAACAGAGACGCCATTGCTGATAGACGGAATTGCTGCTATATTTAAAAAATATAATATTAATATTTTCAACTTTCTTCATAACCATGGATAAATTTCTAAAGAAAAAAAGTGATAAGAAATCAGAAGATTTTGACGACAAAGACAAATGTGAGAAAAAGAAAAAAATCCGCAAGTACAAAATAATGTAGGCCTAGGCTTAATTATGATCATTGCAGACGGAACTTATGATTAGCCTCTTTGCGTTATGCCATGTGTGCACAAACTCTGTCTAATCAGGATTCAATATAGGCCTAGGCTAACCCGTGAAATTAAAGCGCCATTTAAGGACAATGCATGCAAATTGCAGATGTTGGCATCATGTTGCCAAAGAAATATCTCGAGCGACAAAAGGAGCCTAGCTACTTAAAGAAAAATGGTAAAATAACAGCTTTCACCATGGGCAGTAAATGAGAAAGCTCTATGTGAATCGTATTTAGGCCTAGTAGCACGAACGAGAAAGCCTCATAATTATTGCGTTTGGCCAAATTTATTGCATAGGCCCATAGGGAGGGGTCCGCCACCCAATCACGACATGCTACGGGGGTCCCCAGCCTAAAAAAGTTTGAAAACCCCTGTTCTAGCCTACTGTTAAAGTCATTTTAATAATGTGGTAGTTCTTTTAAGTGGAAACTTTACAGTTTAATATTGAAGTGTGTTTTAGATTAAATTTGAATAAGGTGCTAATTTAAAAAAATCGAAAGTGTGACGTACTTTAGGGGGGGGGGTCCGAGAAAGAAGTGTGACGTACTTTAGGGTGGATCCGAGACTTGTGACAGTTTGTGACAGGGGAGGGGGGGGGTTAAAAATGGTCAAAAATAGCGTGACATAGGCTACCTTATGAACGGCCCCAAAGTCACCTTGAGATGAAGATCGTATAGTCCTCGTCTGGATTGATCTTGACGTACAGCTGTGCGTTATGCTTCTAGCTTACTCAGTAATATTTTAGTTCCGTAGAAGACAGAGCGTCATCTTGCGATTTAATTAATTCTACTCGAGGCTTAATTGCAGTGATGCCACAGCTGGGTTTTTTCACTAGATCTGGGTTTTTTGGCCGTCTGGGTTTCTGTTTTTTTTCGGGCAAAATCTGGGTTTATTTTGGTGAACTGACTATTTGTACTTACTTCTTCTTTAGGTAAGCTGCCTCACGGCAGGTCCAGATGCCCAACGACGCCACTCTTCTCGATGTTGTGCTTTTTTTTGAGTTTTCCATATCCATCCTCTCCATCATCCAATCCAAGAACTTTTCCCTAGGTCTTCCTCTACCCCTCTTTCCCTCCATTTTGCCCTCCACTATGTCTCTTTGCAAGGAGTTGCCTCTCAGTACATGTCCTATCCAGTTCCTCTGTTTTGTACTTACAACACATGAATATTCTGTAAAATTCAATGTAAAATGGTTGTGAAACTTGTGATACATAATTTTCCCACTAATTTTAAACTCCACAATCAAGTTCTCACACTGTCAATTCACAAATAATTTACAATGTATAACCTGAAAAATAGCTCTGCACAGAAATAAACCATTTTGACATCTCAAAATAGTTCAGGTCACACCACTCTCCTTGTTAAGATTATTGTCAGTATGGATGCCGACTGCCGAGCATCTGACAGCTTTAACGATTGATATTTTAAAAATTGTAATTACATTTAATTCGACTCTTTTGACGAACATTTAGTTAACCCTCATCAGAACAAGCGAAAAACCAACCTAATTTGAATAAAGGGGTCTAAAATAGCTCATATGAATCGTCTGGGTTTTTCTGGGTTTTCTCCTGAAGGAAATCTGGGTTTATTTCTGAAACCTCAGTGGCAACACTGCTTAATTGCATAATGCAAAAACGTAATAAAGATATGAATATGTGTGGACATTTATTTACAGTAAGTCTTACATACTTTGGTACTATAATTTTAATTCACCCGAATTAATTTCGGAATTATTTCAGTGACGCGCATACACGCCTTTTTCAATCCGACTTCTATTTAGCCTACAAATATTTTTCATCTACCAGTTAGTCAAAAATTGGTTTTATCAGTCCGGCTTCTATTTAAGTAGCAAAACTTGCTTCTATCCATCCAACTTCCACTTCAATAATTATTTTTCATCAATCCAGCTTCAATTTAAGCAAGAACATTTTCATCCATCCAGCTTCCATTTCAGTAAAATGATTTAGTGTTAACCCGACTTGAAGACCTTATTGTACACGATAATACATTCCCGCTTAAATAAATTGGAAATTAATTCGGGTGAATTAAAATTACAGTAGGCCCCTACCCCTTATTTTTGTCCATCCAAATTGTATGTGACCAATTTTTTTATTGCTCCCAAGTCAATCATACACAGTTCTGTTTTTTTAACAGATCAGTAAGCTTAGAAAACAAATGCGATAACAGAACATAATCAATTCAATGCAATTAACAGTTATTGGAATACAATGGGTATCCCTGAAGGGAAAAAACCCGCTACGTAGGGGGCCTACTTTCAATTTCAAGATTAACCATATAAAATGCTGGGAGGTCAGCAATCAGTGCTGGAAGATTATATAAAACTATCTGTTCTGTTCTCAGCCATCCTCGATCCGAGGGTCGGCCGCATCATGTACAATGTTCCTCCAACGCTTCCTGTCTTTCCTCAGTCTTATCATTTCTCCCAATGTCAATCCAGTCCACTCCTTGATGTTGCCCAGCCAGTTTGTTCTTGGTCTTCCTCTTTTCCGGTCTCCTGGCATTGTGCCCTGCATGATGTCTTTCTCAATGCATGTTCCCTCTCTTCTCATGATATGTCCGAAATAAATCATTTTTCTTTCTTTTAAAAACTATAGTGAACAAATAATACAAAAAGAAAAAGGAGAGAAAAGAATAAAACAACAGTTCACTTCTATATTACTAGAGACCTATAGATCCTTTTCTGCAATGTGTGCTCTGATTAATTATTTAAAGTGAAAGAAAGGTCTTGCAGTTCTTAAAGTTGTCTGTAAATTATTCCATATTTGTGGACCTTGATATTTAATGAAGAATTTTAGTATATTAGTTCTTGGATAATCACTTATGTATTCTCTATCACTTCTAGTAGGATGAGTGTTTTATTGTAGAAAGTAGTCTAAAAAGGCAGGTTGTTATTAAATATATACTTAAATTCTAAGGTTTGAGCTGTTCTAATTTGAGTTATTTTAAGAGATTAAGTTCTAAAAATAGAGACTTTGTATGGGCATTGTACGGAGACTTAGTATTATTCTTAGGGCCCGTTTCTGGAGTGTTATAAGACTGGTCAAGAGGTCCAGATGAAATTGCAGTATGTTAAGTAGGGATGAATTAATGTAGAATATAATTGTCACAGATTATGTGGTGGAAGCAAATAAAATATTCTTCTGAGTATTCCTATTTTTTAAAGATTTTCTTAGTAATTTCTAGAATATGTGTGTCCCATTTTAAATGTTGATCTATGTGAACTCCAAGAAACTTTGTTGATGAAACAGAAGAAATTATTGTGTCATCAATTTTAATTTCCCTGTTCGAATTTGGAATTACTTTGCTTAAACCTATGCAATGTCAAATAATTTAAAACGCTTAGGCGATAGATTACCGTAAGGCAAATGTTTTGGTAATTTTTCAGAGGTAAATACTAAATATTTTTCCCATTTGATAAGCCTTTGTATCCAGAGAAGCTATACCAAGTTTTTCTTTGAATGCAATGTGCAATTCAGTGCTTCTGGAACAACACAGTTGATTAATTAACAATTAAAACAAAACTACGTTGTCAGGCACCCACAAACTACTTGGTGTCTTCATCTATATTTGTATGGAACATCGTTTAAACAGACCATTATTCACTTCTGATTTCATTGTCTAAGGTAGGGAGCACCTCTGACGAGCCTTTTCAAGTGGCGCTATCTAAATTTGCATTTGGAATCATTGTTATCGCTGTGCTTTTTGTTATTATTACTAAGTACTACTATTAAAGTTTGTTCCCACAGGAAAGAAAAATTCTTGGTCAAGCAGGAACAAAGAAGTGAAAGAATCTTGAAGAGAAGAGCATTCCCTTAAGCAACTTGTGAGACAGCCATTTGTATAAATTGTTAGTGCCTTCATTTTCTTCAGCCTTGGGATATATTGGCAGGTGGCCAATCCTCTCCCTCACCATCTCATCCTCCTACCTACAGTGTAGGGTCAGTGTACTCATAATAGCTGAGTTGACTAGGGGGTGCTGGTGGGCAGAAATCTCCAAATAAATTTTCTGCCCTGGCGGAGAATTGATCCTCAACGTCTCGACCAACAGTCCAGTACGTAAGCAATACGCTATCAAGCACCCAGTAACTCTTTTAAGGAATTTTTAAAACTGCACAACACTTTCTCCCTTTACATCCTTCATGGTAAATTATTGTCAATCGGATAATGATAAACATTTTTGACTATTTAAAACTGCATAAAATGCTTTTACAAATTCATTTCAGAACAGCACTTTTTGTTTAACACTAAAGCCACAAAGCCATGCCTGTTAGAATCATCTAAATGAGGTCAGGTCAGAAACGATGCAGAATAGTGTGCCAAAAACATGGACTTCCACTTGGTGTCTGTGATCAACTCTAACGTCATAAGCTTCTGATAACTTGCAAGCAATTTGGGAATTGTAAAAAATAACCGAGGGCCAAATGTTGATTTTCTGGGATTTTTAGTGTGCAATGAAGACATTACTTATGGGATTCTACGAAGGATAATTCTCACCATGCTTGTACTTCATCAGTAGAGCTTCCATCCAACAAGAAGAACCCTGATTAAAACATATTACAAGATTGACTCTAAATACCGAGGTTGGCCAGCAATCAATGTCTGTAACACCGTGTACCCGAATTTAAGAAATTTACACAATGATGTCAAACCTTTGATCATATCAGAAAGGGCAATTGACCCTGAACATCAGAAAAACACATAGACATGTTATGAGCTATTCTTAGCGACATCAGAAAAGTCAATAATTAAAACCACCAACATCATATCACTTATTAAAGTTTTCTTATTAAAGCTGAGGGATATATACTATTCTTTTAAGCCATTGATAAATGCTTTTTTAAAGCCTTTGACAAATCAAAACTATGTTCATATCAAGAATACATATTTATCTGTTTTTTAATTTTGCATGTTAAGTAATGCCAAGAAGTATCACATAATCGTTTTTCAAAGCTATGCTGGGTTGAGGGTAAAGTTCCACTTTATCCTATCTTCATGCACAATATCATGTACAAACAATAAACAATACATATATGACTAACCCAGATTAGAGGAAAAAGGAGTGTTGCAAGCTTGCAACAATTAGAAACCTCTTGAATAATCAAGTAACCAAATAATAATAATAAAGAAATGTGACATGAAATGTTCACTAAAATACTCTTTAATGTGAGAAAGGGATTATTCCATTGGGTAGGTTTCTGAAAAGGATATCAGAATGCTTGAGAAAATGTTTTCACGAGGAATCGCATTTCGCCAGACGAACTCATTGAGATATTTTGGAAACAGATTGCTGCTTGTACCAAACTGCATTATCAGTTTTCTTTTCATGCGCATCCACACGTTCTGCATGTTCTGTGTATGAACCTCACTGTCATCCGGGTCCACAAAGTTCCTTTTTCGCTTACCAGCTGAATGCGTATAAACACCATTTTTCAAGCTTTCAACATCAGAATAAACTCGGTTGGAAATGATGTGAGTTTCCGGAAGGATGTGTCTTAGTATCGTCCCTTCAAGCGTTTTAGCAGTCTGTTCATTTAATATGACGAGGAAACATTTTCCAGATCGTCTTTCGATGCCCCCGAACACGTGATGGTTGTCACTGTGTTTTCCACCAGAGAACTTGCTTTCGTCAATTTCCACAACCAATGGCTGTCCATCTTCATCCAAACCACCAATTTGGATTGGATTTCTACAGAGCCAGTTCGCACACTCGTTTCTGCAGAAATTAAACCAGTCAAACACAGTTTTCGTGGCAGCTTCTGTTTCTTCTCTAGCAATGGTCTGTGGTATATCTCTTGCCCAGTGATAGACAATCAACACTATCTGTAGGATAGTTAGATGACTTCCTTGGAACAATGATCCATCGCGGACACTAACTTTACCGTTACAAACGCCGCACCTCCATAACTTTCCATCTTTGGATTTCGTACAGTTTTGGAGTGACGAAGGAATGTTACACAGGGCGCATAGCAGAGAATTCCGAAGCAGTTTTCTCCTCGCACACCACTGCAAACAACTCTGTGGGTCGACTAAATGATTTGACAGTTTTACGATCGTCCAATGCTCCTCGCGAATCTGTGCCTCACTCAGTATTTCAGAAGCATCTACAATGAATGTTCGTGGCATGGTACAAGGGAGAGAACCGTCAACAACGAACGCTTCAAAACCTAAATCGAAACAACCTAAATCGAAACAACCTCACCACGCCTTCGCTATTTTGCGAAAAGACTGTCTCCGCCAGTGGTTGCTCATAAACTTTTCGCTCCCGGATTTAACACTTTCAATAAGGTTCATCAAGTCAAATCTGTAATTTATATCCGATAAAACTCCGAGATAAATGAGAAACTTTGTATTTCCAAACACAAGAGTACGGTGTGATGCGAATCATGCGATGTAATGCATAGGGAAAATAATCATGCATAACATTAAAGTTTTATAGCGCATTTATAGTAAGTAAGTAAGTAAGTAAGAATATTCTTTATTTGACCACCAGCAAACGCACAGTAGTTGGAAAAAATAACAATATATAAAACATTTATGCAAGGTTATATAACATTCGCATAATAAAACTTCTTTTGGCAAAATAATCAACGCTTGGAAGAGTTAGATTTTGTGGCCTAGGTCGAGTATTGTAAGGAGTAATCTTTTGAGAAGGGAGGAGGTCGTGAAGAACGTGGCTAGGATTTAACAGGATAGAGCGGAAAAGAGCAGAATCAGCTCTCGAACACAGCGCGTCAAAATTTGGAAAATCGGTTAATATTATTATTTATTATTAAGCTGTCATTTATACCGCGCCTAAACAAAAAGATTCTTGCACGAAAGCGCGTTACAGGAATGTCTACTCATAATAATAACTTAAACAAATAAGTCTTCAAGTTTCTCTTGAAGGACGATAAAGTAGATGATTTGCGAATAAAGCCTGGAAGTTTGTTCCATTCAGTTGGGCCAGCCAGTGCAAATGCACGGTTTCCAAATCTACGGACTGAACGTGTGACTGCAAAGTCACCTTGAGATGAAGATCGTAGTCTTCGTCTGGATTGATCTTGACGTACAGATGTGCGTTATGCTTCTAGCTTACTTAGTAATATTTTAGTTCCGTAGATGACAGAGCGTCATCTTGCGATTGAATTCATTCTACTCGAGGCTTAAATAAAATTTAAAGATATGAATTTGTGTGGACATTTATTTACAGTACATAATTTGGTACTATAATACTAATTCATCCGAATTAATGTCGGAATTATTTCAGTGATGCGCATACACGCCTTTTTCAATCCGACTTCTATTTAGCCAACAAATATTTTTCATCTACCAGTTAGTCAAAAATTCGTTTCATCAGTCCTGTGACAGTCCAGCTTCTATTTAAGTAGCAAAACTTGCTTTTATCCATCCAACTTCCACTTCAATAATTATTTTTCATCAATCCAGCTTCAATTTAAGCAAGAACATTTTCATCCATCCAGCTTCCATTTCAGTAAAATGATTTAGTGTTAATTCGACTTGAAGACCTTATTGTACACGATAATACATTCCCGCTTAAATAAATTCGAAATTAATTCGGGTGAATTAAAATTACAGTACCCCTTATTTTTGTCCATCCAAATTGTATGTGACCAATTTTTTTATTGCTCCCAAGTCAATCATACACAGTTCTGTTTTTTTTAACAGATCAGTAAGCTTATAAAACAAATGTGATAACAGAACATAATCAATTCAATGCAATTAACAGTTATTGGAATACAAAGGCTATCCCTGAAGGGAAAAAACCCGCTACGTAGGGGGCCTACTTTCAATTTCAAGATTAACCATATAAAATGCTGGGAGGTCAGCAATCAGTGAGCACTGGAAGATTATATTTATAAGACTAAAGTGCACAAATAATACAAAAAGAAAAAGAAGAGAAAAGAATAAAACGACAGTTCACTTCTATAGGGCCTATTACTAGAGACCTACATCCTTTTCTGCAATGTGTGCTCTGATTAATTATTTAAAGTGAAAGAAAGGTTTTGCAGTTCTTAAAGTTGTCGGTAAATTATTCCATATTTGTAGACCTTGATATTTAATGGAGAATTTTCGTATATTAGTTCTTGGATAATCACTTATGTATTCTCTATCATTTCTAGTAGGATGAGTGTTTTATTGTAGAAAGTAGTCCAAAAAGGCAGGTTATTATTTAATATATACTTAAACTCTAAGGTTTGAGCTGTTCTAATTTGGGTTATTTTAAGAGATTAAGTTATAAAAATAGAGACTTTGTATGGGCATTGTACGGAGACTTAGTATTATTCGGTTCCCGGACAATTCGGCGCCGGACAATTCGGAACGGACAATTCGGACCGGACAATTCGGAACCGAACAATTCGGACCGAACAATTCTTTGCAGCCCAAATTCGTGATGGACTTCTCCATCACCCAAAATGTATACTGTCGAAACTAATATTATATCTGACACCTCACTATATATCGGGCATAAAAAAACATGGGCCTATAGGGCCCATCTTCACTACCTTAATTCATGCTTTTATATGCTCACGAATTGACTATTGCAATGCTCTCCTCATTGGTCTTCCTAAAGTTCGTCTTTCACCTCTTCAGTCTGTTCTCAACTCAGCTGCTAGATTGATTGCCCGCCTTCCCAAGTACTCTCACATCTCTACCTTTATGTTTCATGAACTTCACTGGCTTCCTCTCCGCGCTCGCACACAATTCAAGATCCTCACTCTGATCTTAAAGGCTCAACGGGGTCTTGCCCCAAAATATCTGACTAATGTTTTACTTCGTCCTCACTCGGCTTCCTCCCATCGTCCACTTCGTTCATCCAACAGACTTGACCTCTTGGTTCCTCGGTCTAGAACTACTATGGCTCAGTCTCGATCATTTGTCTCAATTGGTCCTTCTCTTTGGAATGCTCTTTCTCCTTCTGTTCGCTCTACACTTCTTTCTGGTAGTCTCTCTTCTGCTTTGTCTCTTCTCAAAACCTGTTTCTTCTCGCGGGGCCTTGCGCACTGGGAGCGCCTCTGAACGGTTCACCCTACTAGAGGCGCTTTATAAATGTTTAAATACAATACAATACAATGAAACTTACATTTATCTAAATGAGATGCCTATAAGTTGATAATTTACTGCATTTAGCTACTAATTTCAGTGTCTTATTTCTGTTCTTGGATAAATTTTAGAAGATCATACAATATTTGTTTGGTGCCATATAATTTTATTTCATACCATTGATAAACAAAAGTTTCATAGCCGTAAGAGCAATATTTTTACATGCCCGCGCGAATTGTCCGGTCCGAATTGTCCGGCGCCGAATTGTCCGGACACCGTATTATTCTTAGGGCCCTTTTCTGGAGTGTTATAAGACTGGTCAAGAGGGTGTCATATGTGGAAGTCCAGATGAAATTGCAGTATGTTAAGTAGGGATAAATTAATGTAGAATATAATTGTCGCAGAATATGTGGTGGAAGCAAATAAAATATTCTTCTGAGTATTCCTATTTTTTAAAGATTTTCTTAGTAATTTCTAGAATATGTGTGTCCCATTTTAAATGTTGATCTATGTGAACTCCAAGAAACTTTGTTGATGAAACAGAAGAAATTATTGTCATCAATTTTAATTTCCCTGTTCGAATTTGGAATTACTTTGCTTAAACCTATGCAATGTCAAATAATTTAAAACGCTTAGGCGATAGATTACCGTAAGGCAAATGTTTTGGTAATTTTTCAGAGGTAAATACTAAATATTTCTCCCATTTTTATAAGCCTTTGTATCCAGAGAAGCTATACCAAGTTTTTCTTTGAATGCAATGTGCAATTCAGTGCTTCTGGAGCAACACAGTTGATTAATTAACAATTAAAACAAAACTACGTTGTCAGGCACCCACAAACTACTTGGCGTCTTCATCTATATTTGTATGGAACATCGTTTAAACAGACCATTATTCACTTCTGATTTCATTGTCTAAGGTAAGGAGCACCACTTACGAGCCTTTTCAAGTGGGGCTATCTAAATTTTCATTTGGAATCATTGTTATCGTTGTGCTTTTTGTTATTATTGCTACTATTATTAAAGTTTGTTCCCACATGAAAGAAAAAATCGGTACTTGTTTTTTAATTCACCCTGCTTTCCATGTCCGTTCTATGTGTTGAGTATGTTCACCTGTCAGAATGACTGCACTAACCCAAAAACTAAACCTAACCGACCCTCACGACGCCTAACCTGAGCCCTAACCGACCCTCACGCGATAAATCCAGTCAACTTAGAACCTGGGGGTGAATTAAAAAACAAGAACCAAAAAACCTTGGTCAAGCAGGAACAAAGAAGTGAAAGAATCTTGAAGAGAAGAGCATTCCCTTAAGCAACTTGTGAGACAGCCATTTGTATAAATTGTTAGTGCCTTCATTTTCTTCAGCCTTGGAATATATTGGCAGGTGGCCAATCCTCTCCCTCACCATCTCATCCTTGTACCTACAGTGTATGGTCAGTGTACTCATAATAGCTGAGTTGACTAGGGGGTGCTGGTGGGCAGAAATCTCCAACTAAATTTTCTGCCCTGGCGGAGAATTGATCCTCAACGTCTCGACCAACAGTCCAGTACGTTAGCAATACGCTATCAAGCACCCAGTAACTCTTTTAAGGAATTTTTAGAACTGTACAACACTTTCTCCCTTTCCATCCTTCATGGTAAATTATTGTCAATAGGATAATGATAAACATTTTTGACTATTTAAAACTGCATAAAAATGCTTTTACAAATTCATTTCAGAACAGCACTTTTTGTTTAACACTAAAGCCATGCATGTTACAATCATCTAAATTAGGTAAGGTCAGAAACGATGCAGAATAGTGTGCAAAGGACTTGGACTTCCACTTGGTGTCTGTGATCAACTCTTACGACACAAGCTTCTGATAACTTGCAAGCAATTTGGGAATTGTAAGAAATAACCGAGGGGCCAAATGTTGATTTTCTGGGAGTTGGAGTGTGCAATGAAGACATTACTTATGGGATTCTACGAATGACTAGTTGGTTGAACCCCAAAACTCATTGGCAATAATTCTCACCATGCTTGTAAAGTATAGCAATACTTCATCAGTAGAGCTTCCATCCAACAAGGAGAACCCTGATTGTATCGTATTAAAAGATTGACTTTAAAAACTGAGTTTGACCAGCAATCAATATCGGTAAACAATGTGGCTGAAGTTAAGAAATGTACATAACGATGTAAAACCTTTGATCATATCAGAAAGGGCAATTGGCCCTGAACATCAGAAAAACACATAGACATGTTATGAGCTATTCTTAGCGACATCAGAAAAGTCAATAATTAAAACCACCAACATCATATCACTTATTAAAGTTTTCTTATTAAAGCTGAGGGATATATACTATTCTTTTAAGCCATTGATAAATGCTTTTTTAAAGCCTTTGACAAATCAAAACTATGTTCCTATCAAGAATACATATTTATCTGTTTTTTAATTTTGCATGTTAAGTAATGCCAAGAAGTATCAAATAATCGTTTTTCAAAGCTATGCTGGGTTGAGGGTAAAGTTCCACTTTATCCTATCTTCATGCACAATATCATGTACAAACAATAAACAATACATATATGACTACCCCAGATTAGAGGAAAAAGGAGTGTTGCAAGCTTGCAACAATTAGAAACCTCTTGAATAATCAAGTAACCAAATAATAATAATAAAGAAATGTGACATGAAATGTTCACTAAAATACTCTTTAATGTGAGAAAGGGATTATTCCATTGGGTAGGTTTCTGAAAAGGATATAAGAATGCTTGAGAAAATGTTTTCACGAGGAATCGCATTTCGCCAGACGAACTCATTGAGATATTTTGGAAACAGATTGCTGCTTGTACCAAACTGCATTATCAGTTTTCTTTTCATGCGCATCCACACGTTCTGCATGTTCTGTGTATGAATCTCACTGTCAGCCGGGTCCACAAAGTTCTTTTTTCGCTTACCAGCTGATTGAGTTGAATGCAAATAAACACCATTTTTCAAGCTTTCAACATCAGAATAAACTCGGTTCGAAATGATGTGAGTTTCCGGAAGGATGTGTCTTAGTATCGCCCCTTCCAGCGTTTCAGCAGTCTGTTCGTTTAATATGGCGAGAAAACATTTTCCGGATCGTCTTTCGATGCCCCCAAAGACTTGATGGTCATCACTGTGTTTTCCACCAGAGAACTTGTTCTCATCAATTTCCACAACCAATGGCTGTCCGTCTTCATCCAAACCACCAATTTGGATTGGATTTCTATAGAGCCAGTTCGCACACTCGTTTCTGCAGAAATTAAACCAGTCGGCCACAGTTTTCGTGGTAGCTTCTGCTTCTTCTCCAGCAATGGTCTGTGGTATATCTCTTGCCCAGAGATAGACAATCAACACTATCTGTAGGATAGTTAACCGACTCCCATGGAACAATGATCCATCGCGAACAGTAACTTTACCGTAACAAACACCGCACTTCCATAACTTTCCATCTTTGAATTGCGTACGGTTTTGGAGTGACGAAGGAACGTTGCAGAGGGCGCATATCAAGGAATTCCTAAGCAGTTTTCTCCTCGCACACCACTGCAAACAACTCTCTGGGTCGACTAAATGTTTTGACAGTTTTACGATCGTCCAATTCTCCTCGCGGATCTGTGTCTCACTCAGTATTTCAGAAGCATCTACAATGACCGTTCGTCGCATGCTGCAAGGGAGAGTGCCGTCAATAAACGAACGGTTCAAAAACCAAATCGAAACAACCACACCGCGCCTTCGCTATTTTGCGAAAAGACTGTATCCGCGAGTGATTGTTCATAAACTTATTCGCTCCCGGATTTAATACTTTCAAAAAGGTTTATCAAGTCAAATCTGTAATTTATATCCTATAAAACTCCGAGATAAATGAGAAATTTTTATTGTAGTATTTCCAAACACAAGAGTGCGGAGCACTGGGAGCATAGGCCAATGCAAAATATCATGCATAACATCAGAGTTTTATAGCGCATTTATTATTAGCGAGATGGGTTCTCTACTAGAGTTTAGGCGTACATTTACACTATAGATATAAAACCAACGATATAATTATAGTAAGCTGAGAGACTAAGGTGTTTATGCTAAAATAAAGTTAAAACTTCTTGCACCATTGGAAGATGCCAGCATCAAGGCTTCAGGTAATGGACGAACAAAACAGATTTCCATGTCTTTAGGCCTATAGGCTATTGGTGATCTGTGGGCAGATCCTTAAATTTTAGGCTACTTTTAAAAAATTAATTGTCCTGATTGATTACTTTAAGAATGTCCTTTGAATATCAGTTTTTGCTTATAAAATAAATACCTTTCGTCGCCTGAGGATTATCTTGTCGTATGTCCATTTTTTTCAAAATCGAGTTTAGACTTGTTTTGTAGCAAAAAATTGTTTATCTTTCTTCACTGTTAACCGTTAGGAGATACGACAAGTCGTTTTAAAGATATTCAACAAAAACTACCTGTCGTATGTCCATGATACAGGATTGCATTGTCGTATCTCCAATTTAGTAAGTAATTTTCTGTTGTATCTCCAGTACCGCATTCACGGTTTAAAAGTGCATTGTCGTATGTCCAGAGAAAGCTCGTCGCTGATTGGACGATAAGGAGATACGACATTATACACTGCACACTTCATGGTAGGCTATCATAGTGTCGTATGTCCAGAGAATAAAAAACATTCTTTTATTTAAAAATGGTATTAAACTTGCGAAAATTGAAACGAACATAGTCGCAATTGATTGTATATTGCTTTCTTTATTATTTCATATTTTTTTTAAAATTCTCACGTCAGGATGACTTGCAATTGATTTAAATCCATTTTTATACAACATTTTCCTAAATTTCACAAAAACCATTCTAAGTTTCAGTTTAATTTTTGTGCAACATTCTTTAATTAATGTCGATGCTTTAATATGACGTCTTTCCTTGAAGTTTTATTGCACTGGATATTTTATTTTTGGCGTCCAAAGTTGCGAAACTTAAAACTCGTTTTTCTCGGAATTCACAAAAGTGGACATACGACAAGATAATCCTCAGGCGACGCTTTGTCTAAAGTCTTCTTCATAATAGCCTATAGGCTACACATAGATTTTCGTTTAATGAGCAAAAGCAGTTTGGCAAATCGCGAGTTAACAAGCTCATTTTCTACTCTGGATTCGCAAGATGCCGCTAAATACAGCGTTCCAGGACATTTTTTCGTCTGACTCTGCGAATGTTGACCTACCTTTCAACTCTGTTTTGACTGAGCGCCCGCGAATAGGCTGGTTCTAGCGACTTAGCTTTTGGGGTCCGCTGCAGAAATTCCGAGCTTACGATTACGATTTGAGCTCCGTTAGACACCTTTTAATCGTGTATCTTTGATATTATAAAAACTAATTTCTAGGTCAACCTATAGCCTAGTCCTATTGGCATTTACAAGCAGTATGACTAGGCTATATTTTAGGCTAGAGGAGGCAGAACTCGTGACGACGTAATCCGGAATAACTTGGGTCAAAGAGGAAGACTTATTGGTATGTGATGATGATGATGATGATGATGATGATGATGATGATGATGATGATGATGATGATGATGATGATGGTTCTCTGCCCGAAGGCAGGTTCATTGGCTTTACGCCCCTGGGGATGAGATGAGTGAGGTGGTTTCCCGTTGCCTTCCCCATAGACAATGATGGGTAAGCAACTTGCCCAAGGTCGCTCCGCAGGAGCTTGCGCCCCTGCGTCCCACACGTGCTAGACCGAGATATCTAAATCTCTAAATGTCAACTCCCAGCATGGGGCTTGAACCGCAGTCCGTTGCAACCAAGAGACATATGCCGCTCTCGCTTACTGGTGTAGCTAACTATAGGCCAAATAGCTGGACGAGCGCATGAACGGACAGTAACCAAAGAAGTTTAAGCTTAAGATGATCCACATAGAGTAGTCCTACTGTTCAGGACTCTGCTGCAAAGTATCCGGTACAGCGGCGGTACTGTTTATAATGCCACGATTGTGTTATAACGTCGTACAACATACTAGCCATGATGAAGGTATACGTGGTAGGTATGTAGGTAACACCGCATACAACAACGGCTGCATGGTCATTTGATAATGACTGATTGTTGGACTGTTCTAATAATCTTCTGTACAAGTACATGTATAAGCTTATATTGAACTGCGACTCGTTCCTTATCAGCACTGTTCCACAAGGAAATAATTATTAGAGGTGCAGCGCAACATAAGCGAAAACCACAGATCTTCGAGCAATACTTGTCATTCTTCTCGGACTTCTACGTAATGTAATCTGTTAAAATCTTATCATTCGTCCATGTAATGTAATCTTGATCTTGTCATTCGTCCATGTAATGTAATCTTGATCTTGTCATTCGTCTAGGTAATGTCATTTCATCAAGCACCTATTATATAATACATGTAGGCCTAAGCTTCCCATAAAGAGAATCTTCTGAATGATCAAAGAAGACAAAATTATAAAACCGTCAAAGTGACGACATCGTAATTGTCAATTCTGCATTTCTGCAGCAACCAACATACCAACTGAGTAGGCCTACTCAGTATCAGGCCTAATAATAGCGATAATAATGTAATAATAATGATAATGGTGACGATGACGATGATAATAAAAATGATATGATGATGATGTATTACAATTAGGCTTATAGCAACAATAATATTACAATTATAGCAATAATAATAGGCCTAATAAATTTGTGGCTAAGCCATTCGCATTAAAAGTCCAGCTGAATGAAGAGGCTGCATAATTTTATAGCAGCCATTGTCTGCTACATTGTAATAGGCCTACTCTTCCTTGGTACCGTACGTAGGCCTATCACAAAATATCAAATGACCATAACAAAAAACATGAACTGTGCGTTTTGCAGGCGACAACAACGATTTACATTAGGCCTATAGTATCAATGAAAATAATTGAATATTCGAAATTTTCATTGTTTACAATAAAAAATACGAAAATAGTCAGATTGATGATTGCGGTTTTCTTTTAAATCTTAGAAGACTAAATCGCTAAGCGTCCGAAGTGGTCGACCTGTCACCAAATACAGGATTAGAAAAATCCAGATTATCCTGCAAGTAAATAACCAAACATATAAAATTAATTATGACCAGCAATAGATTGTAATTATTTATTTATGTATAGGCGTAGGCCTAATTATTAAATTCTCAGTCTCTTTCCAAATGGGGATACGTTTAAAGACCATGGCTACAATAATTTATAAGATCGGGAACGTCTTCAATACAAATTTACCATTAAACCATTACATTAAACTGTATTGACTCATAAATAATTATATAGCACCTCTCGTAGAATGACTAATGAGAATGAATTGATCAAATGCGTGCGACTCGATCATTGTCGTACTTCATCAATACATTCATATATCATCTGGTACCACCTTACTCCAACTTATTACATCTGATCTTACGGTACCACTACCTGAGTAATCTTACAACACGCCTTAGTCCATCCTTTTACTGCACCCTCCTTACCCTGCCTTCCTAAACTTGTCTTGCCTACTTTTCTTTGCATAGTTTCGCATTAGTAAGGATGAATTTTGACTAACCCGTGGTGAGTAGACTTCATCGCTGTGCCTTTTGTATCCAAATCCGCTGCATGCTTCACACCAACCGCTGAAGGAAAGAAGAAAGAGAAGAAACTAAACAAGCATATCTGCATCATTATGGGTCATCCTATTATTCTGATTATTATTCTTCTTCTTATCAGTTCATATTTTATGATTATCATTATAATTGTCATTCCATCATCATCGTCGTCGTCGTCATAATCATCATCATCGTAATCGTCATCATCATCATCATCGTTCTTGGTAAACATAAAAATGAATAAATATCTATTTAGGTTAAAAATGATCGCTTCAATAGACAAGAACAAACCGACGACAAGAGAATAATTATTATAGACAATCGACATTGTCTTAGAAACTCTTACCAAATGAAATCATAATAGGTCTATTATACCATTATCAACTTTTCGGAAGTCAACGGCCATTGCATTTGTTATAAGAATTATTTGCCATGCCATAATTATATGTTTCATCATTCCTGATATGTTAAAGCGAGGTAGTAGGCCTACATGTAGCCTATATTTAGAGCTTCATCTTCTATGTAGGAACCTTGAGCAAGTTCTTCACTCACAACTGATGGTCGCGATTGATTGATAGGCTACTTGGACGTTAGATCGGGCGCTTGTTAAATTCTTAATGGCAAAAATCAAATAACTATTAAGCTTATATTATGAAACTTATGCAGCGCAATTTTGAGAGATTCTGTTGAAGTTTCGTACCGTTTCCAGGCCAGGACACCAACAATCAAGAGGATGATGACAACGGAGATGAGGATGATGGGAAGAGCGATTGACAGATCTCTATGCGCTACAAGACAAGAAAAAAAGATGAACGATAATTCAACACAAGTCAAAGATGTCAATCTGAACTTACGATAAGTCAACGCTATATTGAGGAAGTTCAATGCAAGTCAATGACAACGAATGCAATTCTAATGAATGCAATTCTAATGAATGCAATTCTAATGAATGCAATTCTAATGAATGCAATTCTAATGAAGGCAAGTCAAGTTAGTCAAGAAAACTTCGAAAAGTAAAGTTTAGTGAAGGTAAAGCAAGAAAACACAGGGTAACTCTGGAACTCAGGAATGAATGAATGAACAAACAAACAATCACTTCTTTTGATTGATTGTTTGTTTGATTGACTGATTGATTGACTGATTGATAGATTGACTGATTGATTAATTGACTGATTGATTGACTGATTGATTGACTGATTGATTGACTGATTGATTGATTGACTGATCGATTGACTGATTGATTTGCAGACTGATCGATAACTTACCTTTCGAGCCATCGTCCACAGGCAGTTGCTGCGGAGGGGGACTAGACTTGTTGGTGTCGGATACAGTGGTTGATGAAGTAGTAGCGGAGTTAGACGGAGATGCCGATGCCAAAGAAGGTGGTCCAGAGGTTGGTGATGCAGTTGAAGGGCGGGGGGAAGATGAAGGGCTGGATGAATAGAGAGTTGCAGAGGGAGTAGGCGTAGGTGGAATTGGTGTCGGTAAGAGAGAATTGGATCTGGTCGAAGGTAGAGTTGTAGGAGATTGTGGAGAAGATGTTGGAGTTGAAGGCGACGAATCTACTGCGTTTTCACAACTACTTCCTGTAAATCCTATGAAATTATAAACAACACTCGATATAATTACTTAATATAAATAATTTTATTATCGACGTTAAGTTTGTTGGTGAGGCGGCAAAATGCGATAAAGACATTTAAACAGCTTTATCTTTTCTCTAGTTATCGTCACATAGGCTACTTGAAGACAAAGCGAAATTTAGAAGAGGGCAAACAGGCTCATAATAATTATACAACATTTGAACCTGCTTCACTCGATTTATCTCCAACTTTTTCCTTAACCAAAAAGAAGATAATAATGTGACTTTCCTTGGACTCAGTTTTTAGAGATTTCATTCAAGGCTGTACTACATTTAGTAACGTTGGATAAATTCTCTGACTATTTTGGCCCTATAATGACTCCCCAAAATTAAGTACTGAGATGGGGAATTGAAAATTTACGTCGTTATTCGATATACATACTCTTATGGACAAGCAGACCTATATGCAAAGATGCGACCAGAAAGAGAGAGAGTGAGAGAGAGAGAGAGAGAGAGAGAGAGAGAGAGAGAAAGAAAGAAAGAAAGAAAGAAAGAGAGAGAGCGACAGACAAGAGGCAAAGAGACAGGCATACAGAGACAGAGAGATAGAGATATAGAACAGAGACAGAGATAGACAAAGACCGACAGAGACAGATAGAGACAGATAGAGACAGATAGAGACATAGACAGACAGACAGACAGACATAGAGAAATAGAGTGAGATAGGCATGCAGACAAATAGACAGAGAGACAAAAAGATACAGAGTATGAAAGAACACAAGACAGAGATAAGATGACAGAGTAGCAAACAATACTGAAATTCATGGATTGGACGATAATTAGGCTATAATTATATCCTCTTCACTCTTCTACTTAAACACGATTAAGTAGGCTATCTAAACACCTATGAACCTATGATACAACGGTTGAAATTGCCAATTCTTATAAAGCAATCAAGCTCTGATATCGCATTTACCTGCTGGGCAATTACAGACTGGATTGTTGTTTCCTCCCATCACACAATACCCATTGTTCTGACACGAGCAAAGTCTAGGCGGTCCAAGATTTGTCCAAGACGTTGGCGCTGAAGCAACAAATACCGTAACTCTTATAGCCTACGCTAACGGAGTTAGGTTATTATTGTCAAACTACACTCGCTTAATGCCGTCTTCATCCATAAAACAACGGCGCTTCAGAAGTCGTTTGTACGGACTTCACACAAGGTGACATTGAGCAATGATTGAGATACTTACGTGTAATGATACACACTAACGACGCATCGCCAACGGTCATTGGAGGATACATTCCATCAGGGCAGACACACTTTGCATTTCCATTCGGTTGTAACAGACACATTGTGCAGTATTTCGACCGACACACATTCTTAGCTGAAAATGAAGAGCGGACAACCTGGTTGTAAGAATCGTTGAAAGGTGTCGCCAGTGCGATTAAATAAATAAATAATTAATTAACTAACAGAGAAGCATGTTATAGCTTACAGCATTTGAATATTCTGTATACTATAATGGTGCATAATAACCTAAATATAATCTTACATAATATTTCAGTTAATAGTTTGTTCAATACCCATGTCCGGGGACCAAGACATCTCAGTTTCAAGATTCTTCATCGAAGATACCGGGGGGGGGGTATAAATGACAATAATTAGAAATCAGTTGCATTATAAATTAATATTAAAATTATTATCGTGGATTACTTACTGAAATTGTTGTACCTCATGGTGTGTGCATAGCGTATTGGTCCGACGCTGCTCAATCCTGAAGTGACAGGAGTGACGTCCTGCTGTCCGATATTCACCGATAGGATCGTATTCCTCGTCTCTGTCGTCCAGTACAGCATGCCCGCGAATGTGTCCACCTTGTAAGGACCGCTGGCTACATTATAAAGAGAGATAGAGACAGAGACAAAGTTAGAGATAAAGACAGAGACGGAGACAGAGACAGAGACAGAGATAGAGACAAAGACACAGACAGAGGCAGAGACAAAGACACAGACAGAGGCAGAGACAAAGACATAGACAGAGGCAGAGACAAAGACACAGACAGAGGCAGAGACAAATGCATGTATGTATGTATGTATGCATGCATGTATGTACCTCAGTACCTGACCACTTATATAGCACGTGTTAAGAACTTCAGTGCTCACCAGCGGATGTAGAAAAATGTAAGTTTTCAGATATAGGATGAATGTTTTTTCAAAATAATTCCGCTGCTCGAAAAGCTTCCTTCCTTCTTTCCACCAATAATATTATTTTACAGTTTGTATGTTTCGACTGGTTGCGCATCAGCTTAACTTTGTGATAATTATTGCCTGATTTGATTGGATAATCATAGAACTTACCTAATTGGACAACAATAGTTCTATCGGACCCATCTGGGTTGACGGATTCAATGGTTTTCTTTCGCTCATCGGCCCAAAACAATCTTCCGCCCATGTTGTAGTCTATGGTCAATCCCTCTGGCTGGATGACCTCGTGGTCAGTGAGGACGGCCATGTTGTCTCCTGCCATTGTCATCGTTACAATTCTTGGCATCTTCGAATAGGTGTTGATGAAGTACAGAGTCCTAAATGAAGCGAAGCATACCAATGAACATAAAAAAAACTGCCGCTTTGATACTGCTAACTCATCACAGGGCGAATCTATATCTCTGTCTCTCTGTCTCTCTGTCTCGCTGTCTATCTGTCTATCTATATTTGTCTGTAATTAGTTTGAGGCTACTGCAGAACTGAGTTGTAAATTCTTCTGAGTGACTTTGAATCAATGTAACTGATCATTTAAAATTTAAATGAATGAAATTATTAAATCAAATCAAATCAAATCAAATCAAATCAGTTTATTCTGAGAATGAATGAACACGAGACAAACAAACAAAACCAAGGTATTCAGCAAAGAAAAATACTAGGCTACACAGGAATAAAATTAATGTTCGCAGGACACCTTGATTGTAAGAACGGTGAACACTCAGAAAGGGTCATCCAGAAAGGGACAGGTCCCGCTAACCTGGATAACCCCTGAACGTAAAATGTAAGTCAAGATGGTGAGGTTAGAGTTATAAACAGACAATGGAATTTTTTTTAAAGAAAATACCAGAAAAGAAATCAATGTGGCATAAGATCACACGATCAAAAAAACCTTTGGCAACAAGCCACAAAACAACAACATAAAAAAAATAAAAAATAAAAATAAATAAAATTAAAAAAAACCCAAAGCAAAACCAAAAACAAATAAGCAACAAACATAAGTCAGTAATGGCAACCTGAATCATTAAGCACATGTAAGATAGTAGTAATCATATCGAGGCAAAGGAACCAGAGGAAAAACACAATAAGCATCTTGGTAACTATATATTTGAAAATTACTGAGCAGACCTATTACCAGTCGGAAAAAAACCCCAGCATCGTAACTATACCAAGTGGGACATTATTAATTCTATCATCATTGGTTATGCAACAATATAGCCATGGTTAATTATCACAAATAACCCAGTTAAACCCATCAGATCAGATGGACTCATCAGAATACCTTATGGTTATAACAAATACATCATATGATGGTAAAATAATAATAATTACACCAAGGCGAATAAACAGGTGATAGTAATAGCTCTAAATTAGACAAACAAGGCAAATATACAAATTCATCAATTGAGCAGGAGAAATCGTTTAAGTGTGTTTTTAAACAGACCAAAAGACAGTAGACTAGTAAGGTCACCAGGCAATCCATTCCATAGCGAAGGACCCAAATATTTAATTGAGAACTGCTTGATTCTTAAGTGAGCAAATTCACTTCTATATGAGTGCGAGTGCCTGGTGAAATGACCATGAATATCGGAGCCCTTAGTAAAATAATGTTTAAAAGACATAGGCAATAAGTGTAAATGAAAACGAAACATGAATAAACAAATCTGGAATTTATTTATCTTAGGTAAAGTTAACAAATTATTATTTTTGAACAGGGGAGCAGTGTGAGCTCTCCAATGAGAACCACAGATTATTCTTATTGCTCGTTTTTGTAATGTGATCAGATGATTATAGACAAAGGATAAACTAACTAAGGAACGAGAGAATGAATGAATGAATGAATAAACGAATAAAGAGACAGATGAATTGTTGTCTGACCCATTGGTTGGGTTGACGACAATACTGAGAGGTGAGAAAGTGGGGCTATCGCTGTATTGCAGCGTCTTCGCCAACATGAACACATCTTCATTCGTTACATAAATTCCATTCAATTCCGTCCAGTAAATATTCCTAAGATGCAAACAGAAGCATATCGTATAGTTGACTGCCCCATGCAGTGCCCCTAGTATATACGGTTACAAAATTTAATAAGATATCAAATAGGATAACAAAACAGGAAATAGCCAAAGTAGAAAGGAAGGTAATATTAAGATAATGAGCAGGGTAACAAGTTAGATAACCTTAAGGTAATAAGTATGGTAACAGGTAAGATAACAGGTAATGTAATAACTAAGATAACAATAAGGCAGTAAGTAAAGAAACAAGTAGCCTACGGTAACAGACAAGGTAATAAATAAAATAACAACTCAGATAACAATACGGTAATAAGTAAATCAATAAATAAATTAGCAAGTAAGGTAACAGTAAGGCATCAAGTAGAGTAGAGTAGGCCTACGGAGTAAAAGTAAGGTGACAGTGAGTGAGATAACAGGTAATGCAACAAGTAAGACGAGAGGAAAGTTAACAAGTAAAGTAACAGTAAGGTAACAGGTGAAGTATGAAGTTAGGTTACAGACAACGTATACCTCGTGATCCAGTCGATGGCGATTCCTCTGGCGTTCGACACATTCCTGAGAAGCTGGACAACGGGCATCTGTGTGCTGTCCTCTGGAATGGCCGCCCTTCTCATTCGTCCGTCATTCACCCAGTAGACGTGACGTCGCATGGCGTCAACGTCAAGTGACATGACTTCATCGCTTGTCACGTCGTCATCGGGGATTGCAGTGACGATGAATGACTCGCGGATTGTCATGTTCAAGCCTCGAATCTCGTGACCAAGACTGTAGAGCAGTGCACCTCGCAGGCCTTACACACCATAACATTACAGTCGTCAAGAATAATAGGCTATGTAGGCGGTTACGTTTTGTAGAATGGATTAGATTTGTTTTGTGTCATCGTCGTTTGATGATTATATAGATTACCGTTGTCCAATACGTTTTCGTTTATGATTAGATTCGATCAGATTACTATTATATCGGAACCGTTGTCTGATACGTCATATATTATGATTAGATTAGATTTGATTAGAATTTTATTATATTATTGTTACCGCCGCTTGATACGTAATAGGTTAAGATTAGATTAGATTAGATTAGATTGCGTGGATTTACCATCTGATGGAATGCAGGATCTTCCATCTCCGTCAATGTCGGTGAATTCTGGTCCACAGATGCATTGGTAAGTGAGGTTGAAGGACGCCTTCCGATTCACACAGGTCTGCGGACACCAGTTATCGGTCAGGAACTGACATTCGTCAAGATCTAGAAGAAGAAGAAGAAGCTGTATATATGCATATTACACAACTAATAGGCTAAGTAAATGCGCTATATGAAAGACCACATACACGTGTATACTTATATGCCATATACATACCAATGCACATACATACATAATTCATGCATACATAGGTTACATAGGCCTACATGATTATCATACAGATTCCTATGACCGAACCTAACCATCAAAAGTAGGCCTATTCAATCAATCAATCAATTCACTTTATTGCAACCAGAAAACAAGATGACAGCAAAAGTAGAAAATATACATGTACATACATTGGCTACAAAAGGGGCCCTAAAGGGATATTACATGACATCATTATGGTATACTCTAAAAGAAATGCGACTGAAGCGAAATGACTGAATTAATTTAACTAATTAATTAATTAATTAATTAATTAATTGCTAAATGACTGATTTAACGAGGGAGTGAACGATTTTGCATTCCTCATTCCGTCTGTTATCCTTTCCTCAAATTTATCCATAAATTGATTCTTAGCACATAGCATACTCCATCCCTTCATCATTCTTCCATGTGTCCACTTATCCATTCATGCTATTTCTACTATTCAAACTGTATGAATGCACACGCACACGCACGCAAACGCACACGCATGCGCACACGCACACGCACACAAACACGCACACACAGGTTTGGTTGGCTGAACTAACCTGTGCATTGTCGGGAGTTCTTTGGATCGACCTTGTAGCCAGTAAAACAGGAACAGAAATAACCCGTTCCATTGGGTGCTGGGGTACAAGCCTGACTGCACACGGTGCAGTTTGTTTCAACTGTTCGATGGAAAGAAAGAAAAACAACACATGTATACAATCAGATTTATCATAGACTTCTGTTATGCAATACAGTGTTATGTAGCCTATAATTTATTGTATAAAACTGTACTTCGATAATTATTACCCTCTTGCTTCCGCTCGGGAACTCTTTGCGCTTTGACTTGACACTCAGTCTGGAGTGAACCATTCATTGGTCATTTCGGACCTGATTTAAAATGATGCTATAATATTTTCGCAATGAATCAATGAATGAATAAATCAATCAATCAATGGATGGATGAGTGAATGAATGAATATGATTATCAACTGGAATAGCCTACAGCAAATGGACTTTATATCCTACAAAAAAGGTTTTTTCGGGGGTATAGGCATTGATTTTTTAGATAGAGTAACCAATCACTACTTTGAGCTCTCGCATATATAGTGACTCAGTTTGGAGCAATATATAAGTCGGCTCCTGTACATGTATTGCTGCAACAGCTTAAAATCCATTCACTCATTCATTCAATCAGTCATTACGAGGATTCATGAAGCGCCCATCAAGGCTGCTACTCAGGAGCGCTCCTGACCCAACTTCAGCTCAAGAGGGCAGTGTCAAGTTTGCGATAGAATGTGTCAGTTAGCGAATGTATGGAAGTAGCTCATTCAAGACAACAGAAAATAAATAGAAACATAAATAGTATTAAATGCATTAAAAACAAGTAATAACGCCATGATAATGTAGATTTATTATTGCCTACCACACATGCTTTCATCGGAACCATCGCCACAGTTGTCTTGACCATTGCATTGCATCGACTTTGAAATACAGATGCCATTGGTACAGAGGAACTCGTCAAACCGACACGTGCTGTTACCTACAACCATCAACGATACAACGTTGCCTATAATACTGCAACTACATGTTCTAAGTAGGTCTACATTACTGTTTACCATTACCCAAAACCATCTAAGATGTAAGCCACCTTTCCTATTCGTTACATTACTTTTTCTAGTAATTGATTGCACTCTGAATGGCTCTATGAGAGTTTGACTCACACAGCGTGGGGTCTTCATCTGCTCCGAACGGACAATGCCAGGCACCGTCGCAGACAAGCGATGGATCGATGCATTTGTGGATATGACTGCAGACGAACTGATTGGTCGCCGTGCAGTTGTACGCACTGCACGCAGTCGTCGACTCATCTGATCCATCGGAACAATCGTTCACTCCATCGCACACTTCCGTCAGATCGATACACACCTGATTGATGATCGATACACAGAAAATCAATCACATGTCAACAATGATTATAATCGATCATGCGTTATCAATAACTCGACTATGCATTAGCAATAATTAGCGGTGAATTACAAATCACTGATGCAGTAATAGCCACCGATCATATATAATTACCCTTCCTCGGTCAAGCGTAACCATTAATCAATCGTGCATTGCGTTACATTAGTAATCATTGCCAATCAACCATCAATCATTACCAACCAACGATCAATTATTACCTATTAACAATAAATCATTGCCAATCATTGATCATGATTTACCAATCTGTACTTGCAGAGATAGACGCTTGTGCGTTATGTAGCTTATCTTGGACGTTCCTCCCGCTGAGTCGTTCAGCAGGTTCTAAGCCGCAATTTGTGGCTCTTAGACACAGTTCGCTACCAAAATACCACCATAGACCAATATAAGATAGAAGATGTTATGTTAATGTAATGACTGATCGTGTGGTTACCGTGTTGTTACATGTGAATTGATCGGTGAGACAATATGAACCGTTAGGATATCTCGGCGGACAATTCGCCTCATCCGAAGTGTCGTTAAGACAATCCTTGTGACCATCACATCGCAGCTTTGCATCAATGCATTGCTGGTTGGCGCACTGGAACATGCTGCTGGCACAGCGTACCGAACCTACGGTTAAAACATTGCAATTCAATTCAATATGTTTAGCTGTTTACTGGTACGGCAACCTATTGGCCATCACCATCTTGGTATAGTCGCCCAGGGGACTCACCTAGCGGGGTTGTAAGACCCCTTCCGAGTCCCCTGTGCAACCAAATAGAAACCATTGGCATCGTTTATTTAAGCCAGTGGTTCCCAACCTTTTTGGACCTTAGGGCCACTTTTTCTAAGTTGGAGGACAAGCGGGCCACTTTTTCGTAGTTGAAGGACAATAGGGGGCCACAATGCCAAAATTTACTTAACTAAAAGCATATAAAATTGTTATAATTGATTCAAAATAGAATGTTTGATGTTATTTATAGACGTCAAAATAAAATAATTTATAATAGAAAATAATTATGTGTTCTATCCTGTCAAAATTGTCAATTCTTCATTCATTTTTGTTTATTCTTCGAGAGATGAGGGCCTTTTTTGAGGCCTGGCGGGCCATTTTTGTAAGCCTGGCGGGCCACTTTTGGCCCGCGGGCCACGGGTTGGGAACCGCTGATTTAAGCAATGTTTTACTATACTTGTTAACCTTGTGTTTATGATGCTTTACTTGATTTGTTCTTGTGTTTTTGGTTGCCAAAAATAAATGATTGGATTTGATTTGATTTGGTCTAATAAATAGACAGTGAGTAAACGCCAAAATTAATTTAGTTGATTTAGGAATATTTTAGAGATGTTTCCAATTGTAAACAAAATAGTTAGGCGCTGCATAAATTGCAGCAACAACATCAAGAGTATTTAATTAGTCATGTCAGTCGTTTTGCCATGCACTGACCGCAATTGGATTCATCCGAGTTGTCCGTGCAGTCGTTATTTCCATCGCATCTCATGAAGAGACTGATGCAGCGAGAGTTGTTGCAACGAAACTCAGCATCCGTACACGCCCGATAATTTGTACCTGCATCAAGGTGAGATATTACTAATTAATTAGGGCATGTGGTTAGAGAGGGAGTAATGGAAGACAATGTAAAGTGAGGAAAGGTGGAATGAAGAGGGCAGATAAGGCGATCTAAGATAACGTGAGTTAACTGTGGAGATGCTATACGAACATCACTGGGGCGCGGTGGTGTAGGATTATGTTCGGTGCATGGAACCGGAAGGTTGAAGGTTCGAATCCACCTCAAGCCGCCGCGTAGCGTTCCTTGGCCTAGGCCTACTTTAATGACAATCATTTCTAAACATCCGATGATGCTATCTCTATTCAGCCTCTTATTTTATTTATTTAGCTTTTGCAGCTTTTTCAGCCTCTGAGCTAATAAGTATAACTAATTATATTTAGAGTCTAATCTTACAATGTGACGACGAGGTCGCACAATTTTCCAGAAACAAAAGGCACCAATACAACAATGTCCATAAATCTATGGAGTGTTACAGTAGCCTATGCGTTGTAGCTGAAAAGGTCACATGTACTTACTACACATCGTAACATTTTCGTCGGATTTGTCGGAGCAGTCGTTCGTGAAATCGCATTTCCACCTTTGCAAGAGAAACACAGAGAGACATGTACAGTGTACATGTCTTGTAGGCTTATGTATTCTAATATATATTCATAACACGATTTCCGGGGGAAAACTTTCAAACACGCCGACACTAGACAAAAATCTAAAAGGTGCAGGCTCTTTAGGGTAAGCTAAGAATTTTCATCTTCAGATTTGTGACAGCAGAGTGTTAGAAAACAATCTGAAAACATGGCCAATGGAAACTTAGCATTTTCATCAGAGGTTTAAGTACGCAATAACCTTTAGGAGATGCCATTGAAGACGCTACAATTATAGTCTAAGTGGTTTGTTTTGATTATTGCTACCTTGAAGCTGCTTGCAGTCCACGTTACCTTGTGTAACGGTAACGTTAGCTAACTCTGCTCTTATGACCCTCTGGAACCTGGACTCGGACCTCTATCTAGCCACCCTGTGGGCACCCATGGCTCAACATAGCTCTCTTGAATAAGCTGGTGCCCTGCCTTTGGTTTTCGAATGGCGTTTGCAGATTACGATTACGATTATCAGGTATGTAATTAAATGCATATGGACATTATAATAGCGCCTTACAATAACCTCACAAAGGTGCTTAACGTAGCTACCCGACAGTCATTATTTACATGTATCTACACTCACCTGAGTGGTATACACCGTTTGTTGGTACATGTGAATTCTCCCGGCTTGCATCCGGTGCAGTATTCTGGCAATTCATCGCTACGATCACGACAGTCGTCATTGCCATCGCAGAATGACGACAGAGGGATGCAGCGGTAACTATGGGGACAGCTCCTGTACCCGGCTGGACAAGGGTTGCTGTCGCGGTATTTCCCTGAAAGGAAAATGCAATTCACGAAACGACAGAATACAGATGTCGGGAAATTAGTGCACAGTGCACACACTGCAACTTTAATAACAAGTAGATGGGTGGATGAATGGATGAATGAATAGAATGTTGGATGAATAAAGTTATGAACAGATGGATGGATATATGAATGAACGTAAGTATGGATGGATGGAGAGATGGATGAATAGATGGATGTATGAATTGATTGATGGATGGAGGGAGGGAGGGAGGGAGGGAGGGAGGGAGAGATGGATGGATGGATGGATGGATGAAGGGAGGGAGGGAGGGAGGGAGGTAGGGAGGGAGGGAGAGATGGATGGATGTCATGCCATCTATTCGTTTGTGTTACCAACTTCGTATATCAAAGAAGAAGAAGAAGAAGAAGAAGAAGAAGAAGAAGAAGAAGAAGAAGAAGAAGAAGAAGAAGAAGAAGAAGAAGAAGAAGAAGAAGAAGAAGAAGAAGAAGAAGAAGAAGAAGAAGAAGAAGAAGAAGAAGAAGAAGAAGAAGAAGAAGAAGAAGAGGAAGAAGAAGAAGAAGAGGAAGAAGAAGAAGAAAAAGAAGAAGAAAAAAGAAGAAGAAGAAGAAGAAGAAGAAGAAGAGGAAGAAGAAGAAGAAGAAGAAGAAGAAGAAGAAGAAGAAGAAAAATAAGATGCTCACAACACGTTGTTGTTGGTTCATCCGACCCATCTCCGCAGTCATTGTCGACATCGCACATCCACGATGACGGGATGCAATTGGAATTGTTGCAGGCGAAATAGTTGGCAGGACACAGAGGACCTCCGCCTAGCACAGAAATAATTCAAGCCTCTTATTAAAACTGCAGTATAACAATGGAATTACTGAACAGCTCAAGATTGTTAATTATTAGATAGGCCTAATAACAAATTTTCACTGAATGTGGCTTCGTTTGTGCTTCTTCTGTTGCGCATACAAGGGTCATTGTACCTAAATATTGTCACTTCTTTCCTCATTGTAGCTAAGTAAAATTCTGTTGCTCCTGAGTGTTAACTTGCTGAATCATTTTTCTATAATAATATACTAACTGCCGATTGCACTTCTAGTCTAAACTTAGTTAAGACTCAGTGATGTATACCATCGCTAACAATAAAATGTCTCATGTCTAAATACATGTGATCTACTTAATGCTCGTCACTTCTTTGGTCGGTGCCTTCTTCATAATAAAATTTTTGCGCTTCATTATACTTGCGAGATTGTTGCTGACCTGTCTTTGACCTCACAATCCGTCGAGCTCTTCATTCTTCCGCAAGAGGGGGGGGGGGAGGAGGCTTTCGTTCCGCGAGCTCGCACTCTATCAGATAACTTCGAGTCTGTTCCTGTTCGATTTATGGTCCATCTGGAATGACCTCAGATTGACCTGCCATTAGCCTTGAGATTGATGCCTAGGTTGAACTTTCTTGCTTTTTATAAGTAGCTCAATTCTTACTTTCTCTAGTTCTGGTTGGACTGTGAGTAACTCTGAGTAGACTCACTTGAAGAGGCGCTATATAAGTTCACGGATTGAATGAATAACTCGCCAAGCTTTACACTTCTTAACCTCATGTTACCTCACATGACTTTGCATTTCATAAGTTACCTTAACCATTCCTTACCATACGCTTCTTAGCATGTCCTTAACTGACCTCGTCTTAACTTTGAAATATTTCACCTTTAGCTTCAGCTTACCAAGAGTATCTTAGATTAGGGCGAATTGGGTGGGAGAAATGGGTGTGTGTGTGTGTTACTTACAGTTAGGATTTGCGGGTGCTTCGTCTTCGCCGTGGGTGCAGTCTCTCTGTCCGTCACAGACCCAGGAGACTGGAATGCATCTTCCGGTGGACGGACAGAGGAACTCGGACAGTTGGCAGACGCGGTTCATGCATTTCGAAGGAGCTTCATCGTCACCATCTCTGCAGGATGTGAATCCGTCGCAGATGGACGATTCCAGAGGACAGATCGGAAGATCGTTTGGACCAATGCACTGGAATTGCGACGATGGACAGTAACGGAAAGAGACTGAAAGGAACCAGGACACGTGACATCGTCATCAACGCACACTGGGAAGTGACCCTAAAGGCCTAAAATTATATAGCTTGAAATGATTATAATAATGGCCAAATACAGCTTGGAAATGACTCAAAGTGTCTTAATACAGCTGGAAAATGACCAAAAATAAAATGTTTATATGAAGCTGGGAAATAACCATAAATGAGACCTACAGCTGGCATATGGCTGTAAATGCTCAAGTGCAGCTCGCAAATTGCCCTAAATGCCTAATACCGATGGGGGAAATGCCAAAAGACCAAAGTACGGCTGTAAAATGACCCTAAATGTCATAATAATGTACAGCTGGAAAATGAATCTAGATGCCTAAATCACCTGGTAAAATGACTTACAATCGCCACACAAATGGCCACATAATAATATCTCTCAAGTCATATGCATATATCCATCCGCACCCACACCCCATCCTATGATCCATCCACTCATCCACCCATCCACCCAACCAAACACCCATCCACCCACCCATCCACTCACCCATCCACCCAATCAAACTTACGGCAGTTCTGCTGTTCATCCTCGCCTCCAACGCAATCCTTTCTTCCATTGCAGACGTAATACCATGGAATGCATTTCGTGTCATTGACGGTACACATGAACTGAGATGAGGAACAGTTCAGCTGACACGTCTTCTGGTCTGGAAGGAGAGGAGCCAACTGCGGACAGGCACAGCTGTAGCCGCGACTATTCGGTGCCAGCAGACAGAGGTGCGAACAATTACCATTGTTTGTGCCACACGGGTTGGCCACTGCATATAGACGCAGACAAATAACGAAGGTCATTTAGCGAATTAACGATGATGAGGTTACGATGATGACGACGATGATAACGATGATGGCGACAATGGCGGTGTTGATGATGATGATATTGATGATGGTAACGATGATGAGGGGAAAAACGATGATGGAGCATAAATGGTGAAGAAAAAGATTGCGAAGAAGATGAAGATGGTGACGATAAACATGTCAAGCAAGATGAGGAAGCAGTAGAAGAAGAAGAAGAAAAGAATTGATATCTTTTGAAAACCCACCGTACGGTTGCCTCAGTGGATGAATGACCTTGATGTCGTATGGCTGAATGAGAAGGTCAGAGAGCATGGTCAGCTCATGTTGTCCAGTGTACTTGTCAGCTTTGACGATGGACTTGAAGTTCCAATCGGTCCAGAAGAGTTCGCTCTCGAAGACTGTCACGCCGTAGGGATGAGAGACCTGGACGTAGGGCAACTGGTACCGACCGGTACCATCCAGGTTCATGTACCTAGGAGAAGGATGGTGTAAAATGATGCACTGATACACGAAGGGTGAGAATGAGAAAGACAGAGGCAGATAGAGACAAAGACAGAGAGACAGAGATAGACACACAGAGACAGACAGACAGACAGACAAACGGATAGACACATAGTCATCGTCGTCTTAATCATCATTAATAACAAGAACAGCAACAACATCATTCTCTTCTTGGTCGTTATCAACAGCAGCAAAATCATGACCTTTATCATCATTGGTGGCGTAACATCCGTACCATAATTCTCCCTTAGCTTTACTGTTCCCAGCTTCCCCGACACACTGCCAGCCGCCTCCGTTCTGGACTCTTCTCCAGGCCAACATTCATTGGTTAGATTTAATCATTCTTCTTTCCAAGTGTGGCAGTGATGTTCCACTGCGCTATTCCACTTTCTCGACGAGATATCGGATATCATTGCTCGCAGAATCCCATGCAGCGTCTTGGTGACATTCGAAAATCGCGATAATGACCAAGTCTCTTTCTTTGAATCACTTCGAATGCATAGTACTGTAAGCTTATAATAGTCACAAGGGTAGTGTTTAATATAGGCATACTGTGTATAGTGCTGTTGTAGCACTGTCTAGGTTTTAGCCTCATCGAGAAAATGATATCAATGATGACGATGATACAGCAAAGCATTCTGTAAATTGTTTCCCCACGGTTTAATATCAGTGTTGGGCAAGTATAGTAAGGTCTTGTTATGTAATTATTTAGATTTCAGCATCACGTACGAAAACCTTTATCAGCTTTCTCTATTATAATATAAGCTTGCAAATACATTTAGAGCGCTAGCCAACTAATCAAATAAAAAAGTCAAGTATAGGCCTACGTGTAGTCAACTATTATAGCCAACTACAGTCAACAATGGAAATGACGGACTCACTCGACTCGGTCGAGGTTGGCGTCGACCCACCAGACTCGGCCAACCATGTAGTCGATGGTCAGACCATTTGGCCAGAATATACCCGTCGTCACAAGTTTTGTCCTTCCCGTTCCGTCCATTCCAGCTCGACCGATATGTGGATTGCTACTCCAGTCCGTCCAGAATAGATACCTACATAATAATAATAATAATAATAATAATAATAATAATAATAATAATAATAATAATAATAATATAAATAATAATAATAATAATAAGAAGAAGAATAATAATAATAATAATAATAATAATAATAATAACATTACTACGTTAAACAAATAATAATAATTCAATGAATGAATAACTTTTTCCAGCGTTTGTCAGTGTGCACGCTACGATTTAACGCCGTGGCATTTAGAGGCACCTTTGAGCACGTTGGAGACGAGACCATATTATAGGCCTAACTTGATTTTAATCTTTTACACTTTACAGCCTGATGGATCTGCACTACCTCGGGCGAAAAGAAATAAATTTCGTTTTTTCAACAATCCGGTTGACAGACCGCAACCGTTTAGAGTGTAGGCTACATCTATGGAGTTTAAGGAACTCACAAGAACTCAACTCATATCACAGCATACACAAATCTTAACTATACTAACAGAACAGACAGCCTGCAATACAGTCATGGCTCTAATAGCAGCTTACAAAGCATGTCCGCCCAACGGGTTTCGAACTCGTTACCTCTTGCTCTCTATGCCAGCGTGTTATCCAATGCGCTACCAAGACTGTCGCTTTAAGTTTTGAGTTTACAATAACACGACGTCGTGGCGAGTGGTGGCACCTACCGACTGGTTGGATGTACTGCGATGGCTCTGATGTTGGGGCTTTGACCGTAGAACAGAGCAGACACAAAAGATCCATTCATCTCTGATACGTAGACACCCTGCAGGTCGGTGCTTGTCCAGTACAACTTCCTGAAACAGATGCAGTTTATCGTATGAATGAATGAATCAATCAATCAATCAGTCAAAGATTCAAGTAATCAATCAATCCATCAATCAACCAATCAGTCAGTCAATGAAGAGGCAGATGATCTTAACAAAAACTAAGAATGAAAGGAAAAACCAACATAATGATGATGAAAATGATGATGCTGTTGCTGTTTAGGCTATGTTGTTGTTGTTGATGATGATAATGGTCGGTTTAGATCACCTTCCGGTCCAGTCTACAGCAATGCCTTCCACTCCGGTTGAGTTTTGGATGGCATTGAAATCCTGATCTGTGATCGACATTCGATTGATCGTCTTCTGAGTTATGTCGACGAAGAACAACTGCTGCGTCTGCACGAAAAGAAACAGACAGACAGATGGATGGATGAATGGATGGCTAGACAGACAGACAGACAGACAGACAGAGACAGACAGACAGACAGACAGACAGAGACAGACAGATAGACAGACAGACAGATCGAGCACCACAACAAATTAGAGCATGTTCGCCTGAATATCTTAAAATAGATCTGTTGGTCTCTTGACTGAATAAAAATCTCACTTTCCAATCGAAATCGAGAACGTGAGCGAAGGTGAGGAGTGGCAGAAACCGATCGTAGTTGCTCCCGTTGAGATTCATTCGACGAATGTAATATCTGTTACCGAACACGAGATACGGAGTTATACCTGAAAAATATGATGAATAATACAGGCATACAATACATGCAAAAACAATGTGAAAAGTTATATGCGTGGTTAATGGTTTAAAACGTAACGTAGGCCCACGAGGTTATACATGTACCTGCAAACCGAGTTTACCCTCCAGAAAAACCTGAATTCCCAGCTTCCCTCCAAAGCAGGGGACTAGACAAAACACTGATCGTCCACTACATTCTTCAAACAGATTGTTCATCTTATAATTTCACACACTAGAACGGCTATGACTCAGTTAACGGTCCTTTGCCTCAATTGAACACTGTCTTTGGAATACGCTGTCACCATCTTCTCAATCTCAAATTCTATCTGATAATCCCATCTCCTCCATGGCTGTTCCCAAAACACATCTATTCTCTTGTGGCTTGGCTCAATACCACCACCACCACCACCACCACCACCACCACCACCACCACCACCACCACCACCACCACCACCACCACCACCACCACCACCACCACCACCACCACCACCACCACCACCACCACCACCACCACCATCACCACCACCACCACCAACACCACCACCACCACCACCACCACCACCACCACCAATAATAAAAAATAAGCCTGTTTACTGTTGTTTTGACGCTGGCATTGACCGTCAATGGTGGCGACGTAATCTGGGGCGCAATTGCAAATGTAGCTGCCAGGAATGTTGGTGCAAAGCTGAGGACAAATGAATGGAGTCTCCTGACATTCGTCGACATCTATAGACAGAAACAACGACATTAACAACGAATGCTGCATGCAGTAATCATCATCCCCGTCATCGTTATCCTCCATTATCATCATCGTCATCGCCATCGTCCTCATCACATCAACATCATCATTATCAACAATGTCGTCGTCGTCGCCGTCGCCGTCACCGCCACCGCCACCGCCATCGTCATCATCATCACCATCACCAACATCATCATCATCATCGTTTATAGTTTAATGCATTCAGTCATTCGATCATTGTTATGGTCAGTTGGTCAGCATGTATGTGACTGTGTGTGTGCGTCGGTTAGTATATATCATCTTCTTCATCTTCTTCCTACCGTCGCACGTGTCAGCGATTGTGGTCGATGCTCGGAATCCACTGAAACAACGACATTCATATCCGATCCTCAGACTACGACACGTGCTCCTTGTGTCGTTGCACGGATTCGCATCACACGCATTCACACCTGCAACGACAACCACGACAAAAATATGATGACAACGATGATGATGATGATGACGGTGATGATGATGACGGTGATGATGACGATTATGATTATGATGACTATTAAGATGTCACTGTGCGATAGCGATCATGACTGCAATTCAATACAATGAAAAGTCCACGATAACGAAGATGACCATTATTACTATTGAAATGATTATTTTAGGCTACTATACGTTGCGGTTGATGATTACGATTTTAGTCACGAGAAAGCCACGAGAAAGCATAGGATTACACTTACGGTTACAACAACGAATGCGATTGAGTTTACGTTAACGAAAACGGTTACGATTTGATTGAAATGGATTAGATTTGATTACCGCATTGTGATCGTCGATAAGTGAATGAGTTGCAAGTGGCTGTGGCATTGCAGAAGGCGTCCTGAGAGACGCATTGCGTGCCTGCACGACGATTGCCACTGCAGAAAATCTCCGATGATTTGTTGCATGACACCGAGTTGTCTATGAAAGAGACAACAAAGGGAAATGTTAAGCAACCATACACAATTGTTATTGTTAAACTTGTCAAAAGACACTGCAGGCTATGTTGTTGCTGTTAAGAGTTATTTTCATTAAAATCATAGTTGTTCTCAGAATTGTCATTATCAATATTATTGTTGATATTAATATTGTCATCATCATAACGTGATGTTACCCTAATGATAATCTAATCAAGTGTAATGACATTGAGAATGATTATATGAACGACGACAACAACGACTATAGTATACGTGATGATGATGATGATGATGACGATGGTCACTTTATAATCTTACTGCATAATTGTTGTGCTTCATCTGATCCATCTCGACAATCCCAGACTCCATTGCAAGTCAGACTGGCTGCTATGCACGGTCCGTGTGAACAGTTGAACGATTGATCCGGACAGGCGATGACAGCTTCAAGAACACAATTAAAAATCAATCAATGGACCAGAGCAAGCCTCTACTAAAATATATTTAATCTAATGTCGACTGACCTCAATTTGGTCAGTCAGTTAACCCGTCAGCCAATCAGTCAATCAGTCAATCAATCAGTTAGTCAATCAATCAATCAGTCATTCAGTCAATCAATCAATCAGTCAGTCAGTCAATCAATCAGTCAGTCAGTCAGTCAGTCAGTCAATCAATCATTCAGTCAGTCAATCAACCATTCAGTCAGTCAACCAATGAAACAAAATACTACTCTTTGTTCGTCTGAGATACATACTGCAGTTGAGTTCGTCGACTCCTGTTCTACAATCGTTCAATCCATCGCAGACGAGAGATTGTGGAATACACAATCCATCGGAACATTCGAACTGACGATCACCACAGCGACGGCTAACCGTTCGGTTACACTGCGCACCCCAAAAAATCACGTCTTCATTTTTCAAATCATTTTATTTGGCAACCAAATAATCAAGAAAACAAGAACAAATCGAATCAGGCATCAAAGAACACAGGGTTAACAAATATAAAAAAGCAATACTTAACTAATGATGCCAAAAGTTAGAATTTGATTGCACAGGGGACCCAAAAGGGTCTTGCAACTCCGCTAAGCGAGTCCCTTGAGCGGTAGCATCAAGATGATGATGGCCATTGAGTTGCCATAGAGTGGTTCTGACATAGATTATGTGTCAAAATAACTATAGAAAAATAAAAAGCAAACACCTTAACTAAAGCACAGTTACACAATCGATGATCAAAGAGCCTGTTGTATGAGGTTTAGGCACGGAGGTCATTGGATGGTCGAGAAAAACACAAGTACATGTAGTAGGGATTTATAATCTAATTTAGGTCGCCACCAAATTAACTTAATGCGGAAGATAGGATAAATTAGTCACAACGTGCCGGGATAATTCAACAGTTAATGTTGAGTATCAGGGAACGCAAACGTAACTTAAAAAGACAAAGACTATAGGCAGCAGTCTAATGGAAATAGGAATCACATTCGATGATTGAACTCCACTGTATTTAACAGAGAAGCGTCGAGTGTTTGTGTGGGCATGGGGCAAATGGTAAGAATCAGCGTGTCTGGTATGGTATGAATGCACCTCAGTAGTATGGATAAAAAATTCCTAAACACAGGAGGTAATAGGCTATGGAAATATTTAAACATGAATTCACCTATCTGCATCTGTCTAATTTGGTAAACATTGAGAAGGCTGTATTCGTGGAATTTAGATTCAGTCGGAGTTCCATAGGGCAAGTTTGCTATATATCTAATTGCTAGCTTTTGGAGCTTCATTAGATCCAGAAGACTAGATTTATAGGTAGAGGCCCATATTGTGTTACAGTATGTGAGGTAAGGGTATATGAGTGAGTAATACAAAGTGAGACGAATTTGAGGAGGCACTAGCTTGGAGGTTTCTTGGACGTTTATTAGATACAGTTTTTATGTGATCTTTCCAAGTTAGGTGTTGATCTACATACACTCCTAAAAATTTGGTTGATATTACCTGGGTGAGTGGGACCCCTTCAATGCACACCCCCAGGTTTCCTGTATGACAACTCTTTCTATGAGATTTAAAAATTATATAATTAGTTTTATCCAGATTTAACGACAGTTTATTAGCATGGAACCATTCGGCTACATTTTTCAATTCAAAGTTGACGTCATTAAATAGAGTTTCAAAAGATGAGCTGGAGTAGAATACATTAGTGTCATCAGCGAAGAGTATAAAGTACAACAGAGAAGATGCATTACGGAGATCATTGACATAGATCAGGAACAGCAAAGAACCGAGAATTGACCCCTGGGGTACTCCAGAATTAATTTGCCGAAGGTTAGATAGAGCACCATTGCAGGAAACCAATTGGGATCGATTAGTAAAATAACTTGAGAACCACTTTAATTGGGTGCCCCGGATCCCATAAGTGCTTAGTTTTTTAGTAAGATATCATGGTTAACAGTGTCAAATGCTTTTGCCAGGTCAAAAAAGATTCCTATTGCGTACTGGTTATTTTCAATTGCATTGGAGATTTTGTCTTGCATAGGTACTCATTAGGGGCATGTAGATAGAGTGCCCGGATTGGAAACCATGTTGAGAAGGGAAGAGAACATTTCCCTTAGAAAAGAAATTATTTAGACGTTCATACATAGCTTTTTCAAAAATTTTTGAGAAAAATGGTAGTACTGAAATGGGTCTATAGTTTGTTACATCGTCTTTACTCCCTTTTTTATAAACTAGAACCACTTTGGCAATTTTTAAAGAGTGGAGAACTATCCCAGTGCTAAAAGAACAGTTTATTATACCTGATAAAAGATGGGCAACAGCGGGTAGCGAGTAAAGTGCAATACCAGGATCAATATCATCAACTCCTTTGCCATGTGAACAATTAATGGAGTGCCCAAGTTGGATAATTTCCTCTGGGGAGGTTTCACTGAGTCCAAAAGATTCAATAAGTGATGAAGGCATAAATTTCTCAAAGGAGGTCGTGGCATTGGGGAGTTTAGCTGCAAGTGTCTGGGCTATCTCTGTGAAGTATGAATTAAATTTGTTTGCCATGGACCCAGGGTCAGAAATCTTCACCCCATCGACTGTTAGAGATGAGACATTTTTATCTACGTTATCGTTAGTACTCATAAGAGTTCGCAAGAGGCTCCAGGTTTTCTTCAAATTATTGCTATGCTTACAGAACTCTGAGGCATAATAGTTTTTCTCAGCTTGAATTCTCAGTGATTTAAATTTGTTTCTATAAGAAACAAACTTGAGCTTATTACTATCATTTGGGCTTTTTATAAACTTCAGATATAGCGCAGATTTTTTCCTACAGGATTTGAGGAGACTCTTTGTCATCCAAGGTTTTTTGGGAGTGGAATTTCGTCCGTACTTATTTTGAATAAGAGGGAAAAATTCATTATAGGACTCCATGTATTTGGATTGGAATAAATCGTACGCCTCGTTAGCATTTTGGTTAGCACAGGCTTCCAAGACGGGGGACCAATCAATTTGGGCAAGGGCTTCATTAAAAGCAGTTTTATTTGACTCCGTGATTAGTCGATGAGTACCAACAGGAGGTTTATTAAAAGGCAGAGGACCATAATCAAACTGAGCTAGGATAGGCAGATGGTCAGAGATATCAATAGCTAGGATGGATGACTTAGTTAGTTATGGCCATGTGTTAGTGAAAATATTGTCTATAAGAGTGGAAGAGTTGCAAGTAATTCTCGTTGGTCTGGTGGTGGCAGGTAACAAATGATGTGAGGTCATGCAACTGTAAAATTCAGCAGTACTCCTATGCTCTGCGATTTTTAACAAGTCCACATTGAAGTCTCTCATCAATAATAGATCCTTAGACTTTTTATAGAGTTTGGTTAGTAAGCAATCTAAGTCATTCACAAAGTCATTAAGATTATGATCTGGTGGTCTATAGATAATTCCCGTAGTCATGGATCCTATTTTTAGATCAATTTTCAGGAAGTATCCTTCAAATGATGGGAATGAGGTCATGGGGCCCTGATCTGAGACATCTATAATTTCGTAGGAAATTCCCTCTTTAACCAGGAAGCCCACCCCTCCACCTCCCTGAGAAGAACCTCTTGATTTATGGATAAAGTTGTATCCGGGTATGTTAATCAAGTCCACATTATTTTCTTCCAGCCAAGTTTTAGAAAGCCCCAAAATAGACACTGGGAGAATATTCAATAGATCTCTGATATCAGGTAATTTTGGTAATATGCTTCGACAGTTTATATGCATAACAGATAGACTATTGGGGGAAGTAGAGAAGTCCGGTAGCAGACGTTTCATCCTCGTGTGAGAAGCAATCGAAGATTCTGTCGCAGACAGCGATGCGTCTGATGCATTTTGTAGTTAAAGTAGGCGAAATAATAATAATTCTAAGGTTTATAACATACATTTATTATTGGAAGTAGCACATTACTAGTGATTCGAGAGAATAATTGCAAACATGGAATATTCGACTTAGATACACGTAGACAGACAGAATGACCAAGAGGCAAACAGGCAGACAGGCATAGAAACTACTAGAACACAGGGCAAAAGGACGCTTTAGGCCCAACATCTGAAAATTGTGGAATATATTTAGCTAGTACTACTTTTGTTTTGATAACAAATTTCTTCGCATTAGAGCACTAATGATACTAATGATATCCAAAGAGAGACTTGGAAACCTCTACAAAATGCAATTGCTAACAAAATCAACCTTGACCATTCTGATCTTTCTGCCTTTCCTGCAAAATTTTTACAGGCACCTATGAGCCACACTAACAATTACTAATAATTAATTAAACCAAATAACATTAATAATGCATTTTATGCGCTTTATAGAAGGGATGTTGCAATCGACGTACCGTAGCAGACGTTTCATCCTCGTGTGAGAAGCAATCGAAGATTCCGTCGCAGACAGCGATGCGTCTGATGCATTGAGGTTTCTTTGGGAAGCTGGCCCAGCAGAAGAACAAGTCGTTGACACACGACGAATTAGCCACCACTGTCGACAACAGAAAAACAGCCAATAAATTATTCTGAACTCGTTCATTCATGTAGGACTATTCAGACGACTTGTGTAGCGCCACTCCAAGATAGGCTACTCAGAGGCACTCCAAGACCAATTCCTGTAAAAAGTGCAGTTCCCAAACGCCTGGAAAAGGGTGCTCACAGAGTTCTTAGAGTCATTAGCTATAAGAAAATACACCGATCTAAAGGAAGGCTAGAGATCAAAGTAATTAATTAATTCATATCATTTGCTCGATAAATCAATTGCTCTGGTCTCTGCATTTCCGATAATACACGAGTTTAAGTCAGATTAACAGTGACCTATTATAGGTAGACAGTAATCTATGACGCAACTATCAATTCATATAGCGCCTCTGTATGCGGATGAATCATCAATCGATGAGGTTGAGCAACTACGAGTGAAGGACTTTAGTCGCAAGGTCAATAGACACAAAGGAACCGTCTCATAAGCGAAGGTTTGAACCCGTGCTCTACGCGTTACAAGACCAATGTTCATATCAATAGGAACCGTGTCCCATATACAATTCAAGACAATGCAATACAAGACAATGCAATAAAAGACAATGCAATACAAGACAATGCAATACAAGACAATGCAATAAAAGACAATGCAATACAAGACAATGCAATACAAGACAATGCAATACAAGACAATGCAATAAAAGACAATGCAATACAAGACAATGCAATACAAGACAATGCAATGCAATACAATGCAATACAAGACAATGCAATACAAGACAATGCAATAGGATGCAATGAAATACAACGCAATACGATGGAATATTATGCAACACCTATAGTAATATCACGACTTTCAATTGAAGTCTTTAATTATACGGTAGAGGTCTCGACTTATAATTGAGGACATTCACTCATCCAGAACTGCTCATGCAGACTCATAATTAAATGCATTTGCAAGGAGGTAGGGCCTATGCGTTCAGCGCCTTTTGCAGATCTTATTGCGCATTGTGAAACTATAATTACATTGAATGCCGCACATAAACTATAATAGCAAAAAATTACATTTGCATGTTATGCGTTGGCACACTGGACGCTCTGTGACCCTAGAAAAGGGCCTAGATGATTTCGCAGCAAAGAAAAAACATTCTGGCCGACTAAAGACAGTAACAGTTCGCCCGTGTATGCCCTACCCCGTCTGTCCAGTGGTCCGTCTTAGTTAGATGAACTGTGGTCCACATCAAGCGGTCACATGACATGGTTAGCGGCATTGACATTATTTAATGGTGTGTTCAAATCCTATCACAAACACACCGTTTAGTGTGTATATTATTCACACTGTTCTTGCATAAAAATTATAATTATAGGCTAGTTATATACAGCTTGCTTACAGGTAGGCTTACCTGCATTAATTTTGTTTACGTGAATTTTTTTATGTAGACCTACTAACGCAAGTCAGTTAAGTGCGCGAGTTCAACACAGTCTTGAGGCTATCACGGGCAACCGCAGATTATTATTTCGTGGAAGGGGTAAACACACGACGGTCACGATTGCATATTTTTATCGACAGCTTGACAAAACTGCAAAGCAGGATAAGCTTAGGTAAGCACGTGTGTATTTTCATAGAGATATCTAAATGTAAATTTCTCAGTAGATCTATCACTTTGTGCATCATCAGTAGTCTATCATTGGTTGTTTAATGCGAAGAAATTAGTATTTTTATAAATAAACTAGGGGCCAATTGAATGGAAACTTCCGTGCTTGACTGTTTTTAGTTCTATGGCTGACTGTTATTAGTTCTATGGCGTTATAAATTATACAATACATACATACATACATACATACATACTTACATACAATGTCATACATACGTACGTACATACATGTACATACATACATACATACATACATACATACATACATACATACATACATACATACATACATACATACATACATACATACATACATACATACATACATACATACATACATACATACATACATACATACATACATACATACATACATACAGTTTTATAATGAATTTGTGGTACTGTTTTGTATGCTAACTATCTTACTTTAGTTTTATAATGAAGTACAAGCTCAATTTGTTAAAATAATTTTACCACAGGAAAAGTCTTATCTTGTAGAAGTTTCCAATGAATTGGCCACAACTGTATGTGCCAATCTCCCACATTGGGAGTGTTCCCTCTTGTCCATAGAATTATGTGGGCGCCCATGGAGGCTATGCTCTTGAGATGCATCTACCGTATTACTATGAATGAGTGCTTGATGAATGAACACTGCTAATATTATCTTACCACAATCGCTTTCATCGTCGCCGAGTCTACAGTCGTTCGCTCCATCGCAAACGCGGTCCATCGGCATGCAATCTGAACTGTTCAGACATTGATATTGGCTGTCATCGATACATCCTGATACCAATACAATTACAATACAAAGACAAATGAAACAAGGTCTGCAATGCAATTGAAATTTAAGTTAACTCTGAGCTTATTGCAAAGTTCAGAAGTTCACGTTGGCGCAAGGTCCGCATTAAAAGACGCAAGATGACCGTAAAGGATTATGATGATGATGATAATGGTGGTGGTGATTATGATGATGATGATGATGATGATGATAAATGATGATGATGATGATGATGGTGGTGATTATGATGATGATGATGCTGATGATGATGATGATGATGATGATGATGATGATGATGATGATGATAAGGATAATGATGATAATGGTGGTGGTGATTATGATGATGATGATAATGGTGGTGGTGATTATGATGATGATGATAATGGTGGTGGTGATTATGATGATGATGATGATGATTATGATGATGATGATGATGATGATGATGATAATGGTGGTGGTGATTATGATGATGATGATGAGGATGCTTGTTCCTCATCACCATCAATTATATTCGCTGTCCAGGGCATTACCAATAAACCAGGGATAGAAATAAGTACTGTTACTTCGGTCCTACGCGTATGCGAGAGTCTGCAAGTGGAGACTTTTCGTGTCAGCTGAGCGCTGCTTTACAATCTACAGTACTTTATAATGAACTTCATGCTTTCTAACGACTTCATAAAATGTCAAAACAAAGTAATAAAAATGTCAAGACAGAGTCATACAAGTGTCAAGACAGAGTCATACAAATGCCAAGATAGAGTCATACAGTGTCTAAACAGAGTCATACAAGGGTCAGCGTAAAACATGAGTCTTGACTTATGATTTAAATCAGAGTAGCGACCTGGCAAGTCGTGACTTTCATGCAAAACGAGTTGAATAGCGAGGAACTGAAAGCAAGTGACCTCCACATAGAATCTAGCTATAATTGAATTGGAGATGTCTCCGAAAGTTCAGCCCTAAAGACAGTTTTTCAGCTCCTTCTTCTTTTTTCTTCTTTTTCTTCTCAACGAGATCTGACCCACATACATGTACATGTATTATACGCTTGGTTGATGTCAGGTGGTCTGATCACGTGATCTCTTAATATGAGGTCATGTCCTACGTTCTGTGACCTGAACTATGTGGTCCTTCTGCGACCCCCCACCAGTAACATCGCACTCTGGCACCACGCTGTCGTTGTACCAAGTTGTCTTACCATACCAGCGTATAATGGCAACACCTTTGGTCATATCAGGTCGTCTGTACCGCATACAGTATAATGGCAACAAGGTTTACTAGTCTAGTACTAGGTCGTGTGTTTGTTTGTAGATCTATGTGCACTTGTCATAGTGCCCCATCAAGCTCCCTACTCAGAGGCGCTCCCGACTACAGAGCGGACACTGCATCGGAGTTTCACGCCAAAGCGCTGAGCAATTGCGACTAAAGGACTTCCCCAAGGTCTCTACGTGGCGACTTGAGGTGAATTTGAATCTGCAACCCTTCGGCTGCAAGGTCACGAACCATGGGCGCCCGCACATAGGGGCAAGGGGGTCACTTGCTCCCCTGGAAAAGTGAAACCTATTTTTCTAACTACTACTTTTGGGTTTTTAACAAATTTCTTCGCATTAAAACACTAACGATACGAATGATAAACACAGTGAAAATAAGAAATTTACGTTTAGATATCTCTACAGAAATAAATATTTATAGGCCTAGCCGCCTAGTGCCCTTCTTGGACCTACTTTTTGGAATTTTAACAAATTTTTTGCACTTAGGAAACTATTCATAATAAAAAATAATACACAAAATGAAACTGAAAAATTTGCATTAAGGAACCTCTTTGAAAAATACCCCTTATTCTTCATTTCCAGCGCTGTATTTTCATGCTCTCGTGACTGAAAAATTTATCTGTGACCATCGTAAAATTTTTGCCCCCTCCTGCAAAAATTTATGCGGGCGCCCATGTCACGAACATACCCACTACACCACCGCGCCCACATTGTACACTGTATAATGGCAACAAGGTTTGGTAATACCAGGTAATTCTGTGTAGAACATAATATTATGTAAGAACCTTGAGCATTTTAGTCCTTCACTCACAAAATAATATTATTGTTATGCAGTATAATTGCAGTTTAGCCGTCGAGGTGTTAGCACTTCTGAGCATTGCAAGAATTGCGATATCAAATTGCAGTTGCATCATTTTATAATTATTATTTTGTTAATACCAGGTCGCCTACAGGTGCAGAACACATGGTCAAATTTGCAACACGTTTCGCTACTACCAGGTCGACTGCACTGCACGCGCCTGCAATGACATCCCTGCATGCCTTTACCAAGAGTGCACCAATGCTGTTGTGACGGGTGATGTCCTGGGCCGAGGTCGTGTTTATAATGATGGCAATCTATAATTAAAACCGCTTTCTAAGGCAAGCCAATGGTGCGAGACATGCTACAGTTGTCTAGTCGGCAACGCAAGACATGTATTGTGTTCGAAAGCGAAGCACAATGCGAACAGCAGGGCGAGCTTTAAAGCGAACTATGCGCAAAAACAAGTTTCATACAAACTGCTGGTCGCCTGTTCGTCATTAAAAATTGTTGCGTTCCTTTCGGCTATCATGCCATGACACAGACCGACGACGTTTAGTAGCCTACAGCATATAATAGGCACTCAGGAAAAGGTTCAAAAGTGCATATAGAACCTTGGTGACACTAAGCAGTTGGGCATGAACGACGTGTTCAAGGGTCTTATGATTTCTTATCATTATTATTATACAGTCAACACCTAGCAGAAGGCTCTGATCCCATACTCTTCGGGCTATTTTTTTTATATAATTATTTAATATTTATATATATATATATATGCATAACAATTTATGTATGTATGTGCGACTACGTGTATGCGTGTGTATGTATGCATGCATAATTATATGAATGTATGTATGGTACATGAATAGCTTGCGGACTGCTATAACTATCCGACAGCTTTGTTCATTCTCCGTCGCTGGTCATACAACCTGAAATATTGTATACATACCCATTTTACATTATAAGCTTGGTGCCAAGGGGTCACTCCACTCTGTTCCGTAATAATCTCGAAACGGTCTTATTTACATCCATTGTTGAACCGATAGTTCTTCTTAGTAGCCTACCTTGAAGAGGCGATATATAAAACTACCAAAATAATACAGGTAGTTATGCTCAATTAACCCTATGCATGTTTTCCATGTAAGGTAGCCTATACGTATTTTTATGTGTGCTTATAGGCTATAATAGTATAGACCCTATAGCCTACATGTAAGTATTCACGATCGCATATTATATTCAACTATGCTAGCTTGTTATGCGTGGAAATGAATTTTAATAATTATAGGCATTTTGTACGTATGTCTTGTATATAAGCTTATGACCATACATGTTACTGTGTACTCATGTATTATATGTAGCCTATATAATATGTGTTCAAGGTTTTTTGCGTCACATCTAGGTCTAAATAAATCTATCAAAGGCTACTAACAAAAGAAATGTCAGAGATGCAAGTTAAGCTGAAAAAGATTACAGGAAGTAGAGCTGCCCTGTTGACATGAATTTCATGTCACAACTGGAACAAATTATACTCGATATATATAAAGAATAAATTTAACTCTGATTTTATTGCTCGTTTATGAATGTTGACAGTTCAGGAATTTTTCTTTGCTGACGGTTGATCGTGATTCGTGAGTCACTGAGCCGTAAACCGAAGGCCTCAGGTCAGAGACCATGCAACCCAAGCCAGTGTGCAAACTGTGCATGCCTGACCCCTGGGACAAAGTATATGCCAACCATTTATCATTGATGTTTTCTTGGTCTGATCGGGGGGATCTATTCTAGAAACTTCTACGTCTTCTCTGCACGTCTATTCTGACCGCAGACGATCTCCAATCTATTTCCAGTACAGGTAACTGTCACCATGCAGAATCTCTAAGAGTTTCGTATTTGGATCTCAAGCGCGGTGTCCCAAGTTGCGGTGTTTACTTGCCAAATATTGAAAGTATATACACTATACAGCATACATATTTAAATTATTTATATATAAAAACACAAAATTATATATCATATATAAATTATATATATATAATAGACTAATGATATAATTACAGCTCGCGTCAATCTACCAAAGTTAGACTATCATATATCTTCGTCTGCTATTTTTTTAACTTCCGCCACCCAGCATTTCAAACCACTTCCCTTCCACCGTAACACTTTCTCGCCTTCCCATCTTTACCGTTGGGTATACGATCGCTTGCGCTTCTTTATAGCTTCCCACACCTACGGAGGTAACAATTGCTGACCAGCCTATCAATCCTAAAAATAATATTATCAATTCGATAACACTGCACATCTTACAAACTGCGCAGCCATCTTGTTCTGAAATGACTTCCCCAGCAATTCAGTCTTTTAAAAAATCTACTCCTTCTCTTTTCTCACCACATTAATTCCAAACACTATCCAACCTGCCTGTATGTCTGTCTGTACACTTGTATATCTCTTTGTCCCTCTGTGTGTGTCTGTCTGTCTGCATGTGTTTCCGTCAGCGCTTGTGAATATGCATGCTGCGCATACACGTGTGCCTATAGTGTACCATTACGACTACCATTTTCTGTCTGTCTGTCTGTCTGTCTGTCTGTTTGTCTCTCTGTCTCTCTGTCTGTCTGTCTGTCTATCTGTGTGCCAGTCTGCCTCTCTAATCCTCGGATCTTGATCAATCAAACCTGGTCTTCGTCTGTCTCACGAATTTGGCTGACATCGCGATTGCATTGTCTGTATTGCTGTATGCATGTCTATATACATGTCTATATACATGTCTATATACATGTCTATATACATGTCTATATACATGTCTATATACATGTCTATCTGCATGTCTATATGCATGTCTGTATGCATGTGTGCATATTAGTCCTGTCCAGTGCTTAAAGTGTGACTGGACGGTCATTAACGGCGTCCAGGCACTTATAATTTCAAATCTCAACACCGTCCTGCCACTCGTTTTAACAGCACAGCATGCAGGAGAAGTGATGAGCGTCCATGCAGTCACTTCTTTTTTACAGTTTAAGGCTTAAACTTAAGCACTGCCCTGTCCACGCTTGTGTGGGCATGTATGCAGGTATGAATGTGGACACGTATTAACGTCCAGTTCCACGATGCATGAAAACGACAACTTTTGCATTGCGATGGCATGATAATAATACATCTATAGAGTACAATGTATAGGCTATTAGACTAGATTAAATAATAGCCTCTTAGATTAGATTTGACAAGATTAGATTAAACTAGAATGAGACACCTAACTACGATGAGACAATACCTTCAACAGACAACGTCAGGGTCGTCAGAGAAATGATAACAATCAACGCGAAGCACAACGACAACGACAACGACGCCCTAATCATAATTTGTCGTTGCGCCTAGTTCATCGATGATTACGACGACTAACGTATTGCTGCTATAGACAACAATAACAACACTCTGGCTAAACAGGTGACAGAAATTTAACTAGGCATCCAAATATATTAGACCAGAGTTAGGCGTCTATATTCTACCTATATATTAGGCCAGAGGGTTAGACCAAAGGCTGCCCGGGTTGCGTATGCCAGACATGGATATGCTTACTCGTTTAGGCGGTTCATCAATGCGTGACAGAACCTTGTTGCAGTCTCTTAAAATACTCACCTGGTGAACAAAACACGCAAAACACCTTCGTCGTCGTCGTGCTTTGTTGAAAATCGCAGAAGCCTTCAGCCGTGCATGGTGTTAGAGATGCCATTCCGCATGCCTAACTCCATGCACGTTAAAAAAGTGGACCGCTTTGTTTTGGACCTCAGGAACATGTTTCTAAGGGATTCCTCTATAAATAGAGATTTTTAGATAGGGATCCTCAATAGATAGAGGTACCTCTATAGATAGAGATCACTCCATTGATACGGTTCCTCTATAGATACAGATCTCTGCTTTGATATTGATATCATTCTACATGTAAGGATCCCTCTATAGCTGGACCCGGTTCAGCACTTGTTTTGCTATATTTTTACCGTTACAGTAACAATAATCTATACATGTTGGAATTTCCAGAGAAGTGGATGAACAAGACAGGGCCGTAAATTCCGGAGAGGGAAAGGAGGGAATTCCCCCTCCACTTTTTGAGGTGGGGAGGGAACTTTAAGGATTTCCCCTCCCACAATTGTGGTCAGCTGCGTCACAAATGTTAGAGTCAGTAGCCTAAGCTGTGAGCGACTGCACATTGCTCGAAACGTGGATATAAGATTTAGTCTGTGGAATCAAAGCCGCACAGTTAAAAGAGGTGTAGACTAAATGTATCCATTGACAGATTAGAATCTCTTCTTTATTAATACAAAGATGGAGGAATTTATGACTTGACGCGCCCAATATAAGCTATCATCCTGAAAGACTGCAGGGAGGAAGATCATACACACACGTGTGTCTTCTCTTCTGGTTCTCTGCCCTTAAGCAGGTTCGGCTGTCCAATGTCGCCACTCTTCCCTCCGCTGGGCTTTCTCCTTTAGTGTGTATGTATGTATATAACATACATACATGTGCACCCAAAATGGACAAGCTCCTAAACACCTTTGTGACTTGGTGCACAAACCCTCTCCGCAGTACCTTCCTCCCGCTCCGGTCGGCTGATCGGTCTGCTTATCGACTTGATCTCCTAGTCCCTCGGGACAAGGACTTCCATGGGCCAACACCAAGCTTTTGCCATTGTAGACCTTTATATGTGGAATAACCTAACCCCCTTTATCTATTCCTGTTATGATCTAATTAGAGGGTGACATCTTCAGCCATTCATTGCTTCAAGTCTTTCTTCTTTCCTCGCGGCTTTCACATTGAGAGTGTATCTACATAGATAGTACTGTAAGAGCCGCTTGGTAAATTGTCATATAAGTTTACAATACATATATACGTGCACTCATGGTTCATGCATACCATACATAATATGTATATCCTAGAGTGTACATAAGTACATAGGCTAATCATAATTATTGGAAGCGAGGGCTCTGAGTTTTGAAAGGAAGAATAGCGATAATTATATGTCTATCAGTTCATCTCGAGACCACGTTATTCCGCATATTCGACTGAAGACCTATAGAGGATTACAAATAAATTTGAGCAAATAAATTCGATTCGTGAATAGATTTAAGAAGTCTCATCTCTTTCGTTTTACCAAATGACTTCAAGCAGGATGGTGGGCTGGTAACTGGTAAGTGCTACTGAAAATAGTGCAAATGCGCACTGACTTCTCTATCAAGAACAGCTTTTCACATGCATAAACAATTAGCCATTGCCTAAACATCTGTGCACCAGAAAGTGACTAATAGCATTGTATAACAGCGTTATATCATCATAATCAGATTTCTGTCATTTTATATCTTCTAAGTTAGAAATCTGTTTTGGTTGCAGTTTGTATTTGTAATCGCAATGGCAATCTCCAGAGTACTTCAGCACCCACAGAAGCTATAAAGATGAATGTATACGCCTACTAAGCCATACAGAAGGAGAAGTTAAAATAAAGAGAAATATAAACCACTAAATAGGCCTAATACTTTCAACTCTTTCGGTTTGGCAAGAGAACCTCTAGTGACTAGTCGTGTTGTTCCCTGTACTTGATTATTATAGGTTATGTGCAGTATATAGTGCGAGGTTAGAACCAACAAGTTTTAACACTAACTTTGGGGTGGATTTTTTGAGGAAGGTAGGCGTATAGGCTTACTATGTACACAATTCAGAATGGAAAATTTTCCCTCCCCACATTTAGTAACAGATTGACGGCCCTGGAACAAGATATAAGAGTATTCTATCGTAACCTCTGTATGCTTCTTTTGAGAGGAGTTTGCAGACGGACGAATTTATGTTTTTATGGTAATTTTAAGTTTATAATATTGCGGCACTTATGACAGATTCATTATTTCAGAGACACTCTCCGCGTAGCACAATGAAGTCACCGTTGAACCAAAAAGTTGCCTTTTCAAGTCTTTGTGTTTGCAATTGTATACGTACATGTATGTTAGTTGTCGAAGTATTTTAGTCAGACTGTTACTGTTGCCAATGCTGCTTGACGTACATGTTTATGGTGATGAGATGCCGTTCTGCTGCTATTATTCGGTTACTGTTTCTAATATTATTATTAATAATAATATATCACAATAATGCATCTACATCCCTAACAAATAATAATAATATTATTATGTTTATTTCATATTATATTATTATTATTATCACTTTATATTATTATGATTATTATTATTATTACTACTCTATATTATTTCATCTAATAATATCTTGCAACTGTGGTGTACGTTAAATATATTTTGTACAGGTGGTCTGGATAGGGCCCTGGGTTGCCCCGCTTGCCCACGTCTCTGGGCGGGCTGTGAATGTAAAACGCTGCGACGCAATATTATCAGCCCACGCCATTTAAGTAGCGCTAGGGTAGACGATGATTAATATAGCCTAAGGGTATTAATCATAATCACCGTTGCATTAATCATCATCAGAAACATAAACTATTGGCTGTTTATCTGACTCATTGAATCATCGATATATGTAAAAAAAATCTTCAGTTTGAATTGCACCATAGGCCTATTATAGCCTACATATTTTATTTAAAATATATCTATTAAACTTTCACCAGAGATACGTAGGCAAGTACGGTATAGGCATATTTAAGCAGGAACATAAAGACTAACACATAAATTTTATAGGCTACACATAATTATATGGAACATGAAGGGCTCGTATATATATATGTAGGGCCTATATATATATATATATATATATATATATATATATATATATATATGCCTATATATATACTGACCTTAAACAAACATATTCAAGCAATAATCACCCTAGCCTTATCACCCTGTATATGCGCACATACTTACACAAAGCACAAATGCCTAGGAGGCTAGGTCTACTAACAATGGTTATGGATAAAAAACATTAAGTGCTCGGCTAAGGTGATGAATGTTTCCTTGGGCGGCGTCCATCTTGTCCACATCCCACGCAATAGACCTCAAGGTTTCTCAGTCCACAGAGCGAGACTAAGGAGGCGCAGGCTCTGTTTGGCCACTGTGCGTGAAGGGATAGAGGGCTCGGCTACAGACACCCGGAGAGAACGGAGGGTGGATTGGGGTCCCCACTGAGAGGGTTAATTGCCGTGAAGAAGGACCTTCAGAAATTTAGACTCAAGTCTTTCACTCGCATTTACTCAGTGCAACCGAAGTTATGTCTCATGATCGTGTGAGTGTGTTTGTGTTTGTGTATGTTGTGCGTGTATGTTGTGTGTGTGTGTGTGTGTGTGTGTGTGTGTGTGTGTGTGTGTGTGTGTGTGTGTGTGTGTGTGCATTTTGCAACTTTGACCGAAGGCCTGTGCCAAATGCAACTGTATTGCATCGCATTCTATCGTACTGTAGAGTACTACTGGTATTGTATATTTGTATTGAATTTGATGTCGTTTCTAATTACGGCACTAACCTAAAAGCCTAACCCTTACCGACCATCACAACGTTTGTTGACTTATCTCATTTATGCACGAAATGATGGCACAGGAATGCGAAAATTCTTAAGACAGGTATGTTTAGTTACCTGGTTATTGTCCTACCTAATCACTCAATTTTGCAGCTACCAGCTTGAAATTTACACCATAGATGCGCCTCCACGTCAGAAGCATTTAAAGCTAACTTTTGCAGGTAAGTAGACTTACCTGGTTCTTGCACCAAGGTCTTCAATTACATGTATTTTGTAGCAAAACCATGAAAATGCGAAAAAGGAAATCGAAAATATGAATTTTTTGCACAGGTTTTACATGCAAATTTGTGTTTCACATTGTAGATTCTATATAATTTGCATCGTTAGGGCTTTTGCTACAAGAATTTTTTTAATTCAAAAGGCATGCAGTAACTGCAAAAATGGTGTCAGTTTCTAAGAGGGAAGGCGCCTCCTTGCCCCGTGTGACGGCGCCCCTTTGGATGAGGCGATGGCAATAATTTTACAATCAGTTGTAGTAGATGGCTTATTAACGAAAGACAGACCAGACCGACCGACTATAGGATATACAATTAATATACATAGCCTATGTAGCGAAGTTCCAATACTGCATTGTGGAAAAACTAGGCTTCCGAGCAGCGGGATTTACGAGCGGCTTTGTATAGAACCGTGTAACATGGTTTTCGAAGATAAGATAGAAACAGGTTCGCATAAACCGTTGGATGCAAAACCGATTCGTTAACAGATATGTTGCAGACGCATTTCCAACCACGAGAGTTGGATCTAAGACTTGGCCTAAGTGTGCCGCAAACCGATCAGTCCGCGGCATTCAAGACAGATTACTGTTTATAATATTATTGCAGGAAACAGACCAGCACGAATGGCGCATAACGAAGTAACTAATTCTTGTCCATGCAAATACAATCATGCAGCAGGTCGGTTTGTGTTATAAATTAGACGCGAAATGTCCGGGATTTTCGCTCTGCGCACCGCTTGCTAGATGACGTCGTTAGGGTATACTGTGCAGCTGCTGTTAACCACCATGAAAAATTATTATATTTTTATGTAAGAAAAAATCAATGAATCCACTCTTGCAGGGCACTAGCTTATCCACGAGCGTTGCGTCGTACCACAGGGTTATGTCCAGAAATGCAAGTCAACTTCAATGCAGATGAGAGTTCAAGTAATTCAGAATAGTCTATGTATATCTACGTAGCACTTGTCTTAATCAGCTGCATCAACCTCAGGTGTGTCTCAAATCACACTGCACTTACTTTGGTCATTGCGTGTGTGGCTTCTACATGTACATGTATAGTGCCATCTAAAAGAACCTCTATCTGATGCAATGCACTGTAAAGTTTGAGCGGCGGATGTGTGCAGACTGCAGACACCATAGACTTAGTGATGACATTTTAAAATGTGACTTTAACTCGCATTTCTTTGAGGGGACAGAATTAATTGAAAGAGGGAAGAATGAAAGAAAGAAAGAAAGAAGAAAGAATAAAGAAGACAATGATGAGGAAGAGATGGTGGAGGCAGAGGAGAGTAGAGGAGAGTAGAGAGAAAGATCAAAGGAGGAGGAGGAGAAAGGGGAAGACAAAGAGGAAGAGGAAAGTCAACGAAGAAAATGTGTAGATAAAGATAAGTTTAATATTGCAAGGTTTTTTAACGTGCAGCTCTACACAAAATGTGCTGTGTGCAGTTCTAGATGGATTTGTGCAGTTGTGGAAGCACTTCTATGCAGTTAAAAATAATAGAGGTCTATGAAAAATGTCACTGTCATACGAATGGGAGTAGTTTATCATGGAGAATGCGATGGGAAAGAATGGGATGCGCAGTTCTAAAAATTTTAAGAAAACTCAATTTCGAAGTAGAGCTTTAAAATGAATGCATGAACGAGTCTTAATGAGAGAATTAATTAATTGAAGGAACGGACACAATAAATTGAACGAAACGCAACATTTTTAATACAGATTCACTGAATCAATTATCAATCTTCAGTTCTACAATAATTGCTGTGAAGTTGTTCTATACGATCAAACTACCGTCTTAGGGAACACAATGCACATTGAACGTGGCCAACAATAGTTAGTTGGCCCTGCAGAATAGAAAACACAGCACCTGGTTAATACTGAACTGTAATGCAATCTGACTATATATTTGTATAGCGCCTTTTAGAAACTTCAGAGGCGCGATATTAGTCTCAGGCACTTTGAGTGCTAGTAGCCTACGTCCAAATGTTATGCTGCATTCAATTAGTCGATATGCTGAAGTTAGACTAGCCTAATAAAGTTTCTGACAATTTGCTTTGTTCGCAAGCAAATTCAAGACACTGGGCCACGACTGGCCCTTTTTAAAATAATTGGCTTTGCAGCTTAGAAGTAAACTTTTTTGGAGCTGCCATGTATAGCTTTATTCAAACAGAAAACAAATTTTAAATGTGACATAGACAGACCAATTTTTCAGGCTATACTTTTACATGCAGATGTAAATTGTTGAAGACATAGATTTTGCAAAATGGCCTACGTTCTTTTAAACACTTAAATCGCAATTTTGACCTGTTAGCTAAACACGAGTAATTTAATAGAAGAAAAATAATAAGTACCTGTTTTCTTTGCAAAACTGAGCCAAACCAGGTTAATATCGATTTAAACCACTCAATACGATTTATGATCTTCAGAAAGGACTAAGGAGTAGGCACCCTCTAACTGTAAGCGTATTCCTGCACATAGGACCTACAGCTTCAGCGCATTGCAAAGCTTTGGCAATCTCCAACGGAATAGATTCCCTAAACTCGCTGCGGAAGTAGCTTGCCGGATAAAACAATAATATCCTATAGAAAGAATGCGATATGTGTTGCAAAAGTTTCATAATACAAAATACCAAGAACCAGATCTAATCCAAGGCTAATATATCACGGAGACAACAGCCGCGACTGACGTCATTAGTTACCCGGTAAGTAGGTTATGCTACCACGTGATCGCAGTACGTCATTGCATGCGCACTTTGGTTTCAAGATACTGCTTATCTTGTTGGAGTTCATTGTCCTATTGTAATAATTAATTCCAGTCAAAGTGAGAATAGTTGAAAAGGTCACTTTCAATATATCATAATTATTAAGATATGAATTGAATGAAAATAGATTACAAAAACTAGCGCTAAAATAGAATAGAAAAGTCTGAAATTATTCGTCCGATGATGCGACGTGATAGAAGGAAGTTGGAATCGATTGGTTACGAAGGCACTGCGTTTGTGTAAATGAGATTCGTTCTGAGAAAATAATTCTATACTAAATTAAATTAGAATAAATTAGGGTTGAGTGTCGTCGAACGAATAAGCTGCGAGTGGATTGTGAGTGAATCCCTGCCTTCAGAAGTAGGATGTCTTCTTCTTCCTGTCTAGCGACCTGTAACTGACTGGTTCGTCGGACGCCATTTTGTTGGCATAGGTGGCTGATACGGACTTGGATATGAAACCTTCTTCGTCTTCCTCCTCTGTCTCGTCCTCTGACCTGGTCCTCGGTGTCACCTTCAGTTGTCCGTATCCAGCGTTGAGTTCCTTCAACAGGTCACTGGACAGAGAGATGGACCTCATCGTCGATTCACTGAGTGTTTGGAACGTTGGAAAGGACAGTCGGTCGTTTGGCTTCGACGAACGATTTCCACCGCCTGATCCACCTGATCCACCTGCCACTAATCCACTTCCGGAACCTACTCCACCGCTTCCGACGCCGCCTCCCATTCCAAGCTTCCGGAAGGGTTTCATGATTCGCTGGAATTTCAGTGAGTTCGAATGTTGGTCGCCGTCTTCGTAGAGACTCTGAGATGAAGCCTGCTGCGTCGTCGTCGTCTGCAGACCAGGATCGGAAAACTTCGACTCCAGTTTGGACTTAACTGGTTCAAAGGATTCCTTTGGACCTAAAGATCGGCGCTGCTCGTTCGACTTTTTTGGTTCCTGGGATTTTCTTGGTTCCTTTGTTTCTTTAGAATGCTTTATCTCCTTTGGTTCTTTAAGCACTTGAGTTTCCTTTGTGTATCTGACCTCGCAATGACCCTGCGTTTCCCTGACTTCCCGCCGAAGACCTTTTGACCTCGGCAACGAAGTCTGTCCTGATAATATGTACCCTGGTCCCGCCGACGCCGCACTGTGACATCCCTGGTCTCGAGTCTCTGGCAGAGGCGGCGACCTTGTCGGAGACGCTGAGTTTCGGCTGGAATTGGTCGAGAACTTGGGAAAGTGGAGTCTAGAGCGCGTCCCTGCAGACGACTTCGCTGCCTCGGCCGAAGAGGCCATCGCCGACGCAGGCCGTTCACGCGGCGGTTCCTCGCCTTGGCTCAATGTCTTCTGGAGTTGGTCCGAGCTACGACCTGGAGATTTCTTCCTGAAGAACGGTAATGTCGAGAAGTTGAGGAGCCCGATTCGCCTCGATCTGGTCTCTACCCTCCGTGGAATCCCAGAGTCCTGAACCATTGATGTTGCGGAGTCTCCCTGGTCCCCAACAACCTTTCCCACCACCTCATCTTTCATCTCATCGCTGACTTCCTTGACGTTAACCGTGTTGTTTTGATTGTTGCGTCTCCACGGCTGCCACTTTTCCTTCTGTGGCGGTGGATCGTAGGGATATTGGTCGAAGAACTTCTTCCTCGCAGTTCGAGGAGAAACGCTGACGGACCTTTTCTCCGACTTTACCTTTCTGTCCACTCTGTCCAACTTCGTCCGGTTCAAGCTGTGGTAAAAATCGCTGGAACGGATGAACCCGGCAGTCTCAAGAGGTGCGTACTCCACAACTCCACCCTTCTCCAACGGGACAACATCAAGCTCTACATTCGATGTCAACAGAGAACGGGAGTCCTCCAACCGACTTACTTCCGTTTGAGTCTCGACCTTGACTTCATTAGAGTTCAAGTCCTCCTTTGAAACATCCTTACCGACGTTCCTAAGCTTCTCGCACAGTAGCTCCACCTCACCCTGGTCGAAAACGCGACCACCTCGATCTGCCGCTGTGGCCCTCATCGGGGTCTTTGAGGGATTGATAATCATACTCGGCGGAGGAACAGGGTAGGGTGTTGCCCGCTTCTGTGGAACAAACCTCACTGGTGATGTATCCCTGGAACCTCGAGCGCTCATGGTTCCCGAGGCGTAGAAGGAACCTCGAACACCCGATCCTGTGCCAGAGGTTCTCTTCTGACGCAGAACGACCACCACGGGTGTAGTGCTGGACTGGTCTGGTGAGGTGTCTGGAAATGGTGGCACCCTTTCGGTGGTTGCCGATGAGGGTGCCACCGCTGACGATGGATTTGATTGCGGAATGGTGGAGGATGAAGCGGAGGATGGAGTGATGGTGTTGGTGACGTCAGATGTCGTCTGCGGACTTGACTTGATGACGTGGAAAAGAGCATCGTCATCAGACGAGAAGAGATCGAACTCAGACATCGATCTGGATCTTCTAAAAGAAATTGCCAAGAAAAGTATTCACCATTCTTCAACTTGAAATCACAATTATAGTCTGAATTTCTAGGCAGTTATCATTATAATTATAATTATTGGAGGTAGGCTACTCTTGGGTATATTTGCACCAACAGCAACTATGCAAAATCGAGTAACTTCAGTGATGGGATCCTTTTACTATAGATCTACTACTAATTGCTACTGCTACTACTGCAACTACAATATCACCACTACCAGGCAGTGGCGTAGCAATAGGGCGTGCAACCTGTGCAGTGCACGAGGGCCCCCGGCAGTTAGGGGCCCCCCGGCAGTCAGAGACAATTTTTTACTTTCTGAATATTCAAAACGTAATCAAGTCTAGCCTACAAGTTTGGCGTACAAACTCAAAAGTGTTATTAGTTTCAGCTCTAATTCAATTTTCTCTGGTAGCCTGAAGAAATTAAAAATGTTTTATAAATATAGGCCTAAATGAGAGAAAATAATTTTAAAAAATTGTGATACGCTAATCATATATTTAATTTCGAGTGCGAAATATGCAGTGTCTATAATATCAAAACAGCCAGGTGTTTTTTGCGCGATGCCTTTTGTTTGAAATCGAGGGGGTTCAAGCATTGAAGGGGCCCGCCACCGAAACCCTGCACAGGGGCCCCCAAACACCTTGCTACGCCACTGCTACCAGGCCAATTACCGTAACACTTGGTAAGTATTCCTTCCCTCTTACAATGACCGCATTTAACAATCTTTGATTATATCCTACTTTTAAATATGTTTATTCTCACCTTCTAAATTCCGCAGAGCTGTCTGTCGCATCTGTTTGTTTTCTGTCAAGTCTTCGAAATTTGGGGGTCGCTTGTGCGACGACATCGACTGATTCGGATTCGAGTTCCTGGAGCTTCAGCGCACGAAAGAAAAAGAAACCATACACTCAATTAATATGAACATACAATTTCGCAGCGATGCTCACTGCTGAGTATAGAGATCCTGAAGGGGCGCTATATAAAATTTATGTGATTGATAATGCAAGCAACCGATAGTGCGTTTATGAGAATCCCAGCATTTTACTGGCAGATAAAACTGACATCTTTTTAAATTTCTTTTTCACAAGTTAGGCAGCAAGTCTGCTTGTGGTATATTTATCTCTAAAAAATATATTATTGCCTAAGATGAAAGGCTATAGATTAATCATAGCAGGCCTAGGCATAGTTCTAGTTTAGTACCCCAATTACAGAAATTTTATTTTGTAACCTGAATATAGCAAATCTTACACTTAAGTTACGGCGAATAATATGGTTTTTCAACATGAGTTTACCGTCATTAATTCAATTTAAATCATAACGGGTTTCTAAATATGGTATTCTTATATATCTTCGTTTTATCTCATAGCTGCAGTAAATGGCGAACATGTTGGGTTAATTAAAAAGCAATAGCGTGCAGTGTTAAGCAAAGCAACGAGAGCAACATAAGCAACTTTTAGGCATTAACTGAAAAATAATAAACAAAAGATTAATGTAATTGTATTCGAAAGTTCAAAACGTGATAGGACAAGATTTGAAATTGCAATTCTGATCATAAAAGAACAGAATCGGAATTCTTTCTTGTTTACTTCTTTGCGTACCCTGTGATTAATCAGAAAAATCGCCAACTGCGAAATCAGGTAGGCTATATGGTCTACTTGGCCTACCTATGTACTATGTATCTTTATTTTTCAATTTTAAAAACATAAATTGCACAAATAATGGATCCACAGGACAACTTTGACCACCTGACCGTGTGAACAATTGGCAATGATAATATAAATAGCCTTGATGAAAAACTTGCCGGGTTCCCAACCTAACGTTGTAAACGTTAGCGTGTTAAGTTTTGTAGCTACTTATTAAACGAATATACAATACATAAATATTTTTATAGGTCCACAATAAAATCCTGACATAACTCGAACTAAAATGGCATTTTAAAGCGTTTGTGGAAAATGGTCATAGAGAGAGTGAGGTCATACTGGAGATCCAGAAGGATGAAATGACAGCAGAAAAAGACATTCAGCCAGAAAGACAAGCATCAAGATTTTAAACTCAATGCGCTTTTGCACCCATATGATATGCTGTTCCTGAACATAAATTTCTATGTACTAATAATAGGCTATTATGTCCAAATTTCGCTATGCCACGAATAAGGCGAGCAACAGCATTTCAAACAGACCAGAGACGTGAAAAGATCTTAGGTCTGCATAAATAGAATGGCAGTGATCAACTCTGGAGTCAATAAAATCATGCATCGTAGAACTTTGTGGCAGCTCCTATATTGTTATTGATGTTGTTGTGGTGGTGATATTATTGAACTCGGAACACGCATAATGAACAAAAGAAGCCACTCCGAGTGGATGAGAGAGGAAAACGGAAAAGGTGTTGGAAGCGGGGAATCACTCGTTCCCCTACCTGTAGTTATTGTTAGTGACGTCATACTGACGTGGCCACCACTACTGGGCATATTGGCGCTACATAAGGACGATATTGATGACGTAGTTGAAGAGGCTGATTGCTGCATCTAATTAACGAAACAATTAAATCCAATCAACTAATGAAAATAATTGTCTATTCTAAACTAATTTCTATTGCGTTATCGTTAACGCAAGCACGAACACGTTTTCAGACTGGGTTGAGCTTAGTCATAAGAGGCAAACAACGGAATGATAAAGGTCAACAATGCAAACGGGCATTATAATGAAACAAATAAATAGGCCTACAATAACAATAAAACAATAAAATGATGCTCTGATTGCTAGAACTAACACTGCTAACTAAACTATTATAGCAGGCCTAATATCAACGCAGTGGCTTTCTGTTCACAGATTGGTAAAACTGAAATTGCCGAATCAACCAGCACTTTCATTTACAAATGAAAATAAAATAATTGTCCAAAATAGTGGCAAATAAAATTGCAAGCATTGACAGTTTGACAAGAAGCAGAACGCGAAGAATAAGAGGAAAAATGAAGATTAAGTCTCGCTCATTAGATTCCACATGGAATTGGCTTCCGCTTGTGCTGCGCTTTATAACTTGGAATAATTGGTCTTCTACTACCAGTTGCCCAATACCTTTCTGTCTATCCGTGTCTGGGCTGGAAGCGCCTCTGAGTAGGCTTCTTGAAGAGCGTTATATAAAATTTTGAAATGAATGAATGAATGAATGAATAATGCAATTGAGACATGTTGTTTGAAATGTTTCAGAGATCCGAGTAGAGCAGAATATGCCAAATCTCAAAGATACACAAAAGAGAGTTGAACTAGATAGAGTGCAGTCATCTTACCTGAGAACAACCTGGAGCGATGCAAATGACCTTTCCCTCCACGAATCCAGACGTCGCAAAGTCCGACTTCCGGTCGTCGCCATGACGACCACGTGACGCCGCATCCACGTCACTTCCGTCTTCTCGGCACACAGCAGGCGAATGATTAGACGACCAAGAAGGTGGTTCAGCGGACGGGGTTCGATTCCCACTTCTACCTAGAAGGATAACTTGTCTTCCAGTGGAAGATTCAGTCGACATGGTTTGGTTGGCAACGAATTCATTGATGCATGAATCTGGAAAGGTGTTCGATGGACCGTATCGGTCAACACTGGCCGTCCGTCCATTGCGAAGTGTTCTGTGGTCAGAGGACGATGACCAAGCGACGAAGCGACTGCGAGGCTGACCACCGGGGGAGAGACTGACCGCAGCCACTGGGTTCAATTCCTGGAGAAAGGTAAGAAATGTAGACTGACAGAAGCGTTTTTGCAAAGCTGAATTGAGTTACTGAGTACCATATTGAATTTCTCATTAAGTTACTAAGTTCCTGGGTATAAGATCCTGAGTGATTGAGCACCTGAACAAGTGATTGAGTTTGTGAGTGAGTAACTGAGTTTCCGAGTGGGTTTACGAGCTAACTTCTGATTGACTGAATACCCGAACTAATGATTGGATGTATTAACGATAAAAAGAAAGAAAGAGTGAATGGACATGCGGATAGATGAATGGATGGATGAATGGATGGTTGAATGAATGGATGGATGAACGGGTTTTTGAATAGGTAGAATTGGATTCATTCATTCATTCATTTCAGACATTTATATAGCGTCTCTTCAAGAATATCTACTCAGAAGCGCTCCCGACCCAACCACGGCTAAAGAGAACAGTTTTAAGAGCAGAGTAGAACGTAGTCTCAAAGACTCGAGGTATTAGACGTAGTTCCGCAAGGAGTCCATTCCAGGTTGCAGGGCCAATAACAGAAAAGGCACGGCGCTGCGCAATAGAAGTGCGTGACCGGGGGACAAGAAGCTCAGCCTGCTTAGAAGAGCGAAGAGAGCCACGGCGCTGGACGCTCATGGTGGAGCAACAGAGCTCCTGCAAATATACAGGAGCCACATCCGCGAGACAGCGCCAGACCAAGGAAGATATTCGGTAAGTGACCCTTTGTGAGAAAGGGATGAATTAATGGCTTGATGGATGGTTGAACTGATAGCCGAATGAATGAATAGATGAAACTTTCATGAATAGATGAATAGATGATATACAGTCTCCTGACCTCAGTCGTCCTGTACAGCTGTTGCGTGCAGTGAACCTTGACGTCTCGTCCTGTCCCAGTTCCAGTCCGGACGTCCGTATCACCATGGAAACCAGAGGCATCCACTGATGATCCTGGTGATGCTCCAGTTGCAGCAGTCAGAGCAGACGCAGCAGCCGTACTACCTGAGGATTCGGGGGTTGAGGAGAAAGATGCTGGAGAAGATGGAGACATCTCGTGGAGAACAGGGATGTGAATGATATTTGCTTTAGCAACGCTTGTGTACACAGCCGAAGTCTAAGACAAAGAACATCGAATGCATTGCTATAATACACTGCAATATTTTTTCAATGTAACGTTGCACATTGCTGTATTAGGCAGTGTTCTGTTGTGAAGGGCAAAGGGTTAGAATGTAATCTGCGAGATAGCCATAGTGCTGAAGACATAGTGGGAAAGAGGGAAAGAAATAGAAGGTGCTTGAGAGAAAGACAGAGACAGACAGACATAGTGAGAGAGAGAGGTAGAAGAGAGGGAGAGAGAGACATGTATACAAAGAAACAGAGACAGAGAAGGACATACACGGAGATAGAGAGAAACAGGCAGAGACAGAGAGACATACAGGTAAAATAGAGCAAGAGAGAGTGAGTGAGCAGCAGACATAGAGAGAGAGAGAGAGAGTGAGAGAGAGGGAGAGAGAGAGAGAGAGAGAGAGAGAGAGAGAGAGACAAAGAAAGACATAGTGACGGATGGGGAAAGTCAGAAAGAGAGAACAACTCAGAGGTAGACAGAGAAACAGACAAAGAGAAAGACAGACACAGAATGAGAATGACAGAAGAGTTCAGCACAACTTACCACCATCAGCGGCTTTTCCATCGAGTTAAACGGAAGCGTCTGCGTCTCCTTCGTTCTCTTTTCCACTTCCGTTTCCACCCCATCCACCCCATCCACCCCATCCACCCCATCCACCTCCCTCCGCTTACTCCACGCAGTCGTCATGAAAGTCTTCGGTTGTTTCTCTTCCACCGCCATCCTCAACTTCGTCTTCCAATCTTCTCGCTCTATCATCCACTTCTCCTCATTCCTCTTCCAGTTCGTCTCCATCTCCATCCTCTCCTTCTTCTCCAATCTCCTTTCCAACTCCATTCGCTCCTTCTCCTTGCTGGCGTCGGCCAACAGCTTCTTCTTGTCCCGCATCAGTCCATCCCTATCCATCTCCATCTCCTGGATCTCCACCTTTCCTCGATCCAGTTCCGCCTTCATCCGCTGCGCTTCCGCTTGGACGGACCTCAGCTCAGAGTCCTTCACCTGGAGGGAGTCTTCCACCGTCTTCCCACGAGTTCGAACCAACTGAACTTTCGCCTCCAGAGAGGACACCTTTTCCTGGGTCTTTTCCAGGGTTGCCTGCCTCTCCTTCAATGCGACCTCTGACGCCTTAATCCTGTCTTCCGCTTTCCGCAACTCCTTCTCCAGCGCTTCCACTCGCTCTCTGCAACCCTTCCACTCTTTCCCCATCTTCTTCAGTTCCTCTTCTCTCTCAGCGGCCAGCGTCATCTTCTCTTCTACACTGGCTTCCAGATCCTGAAGAGACTTGACTGCTCTGCCGAGAAGGAAGTCCTTCCGTTTGATGACGTCTTCTCGATATCGAATTATTTCGTCCTTGGCCTTAAGGTCAAGTTCAAGGTCGTTCTTTTCTTTGCTCAGAGTAGCCGTCTGCTTTTCAAGCGAATCGAGTTCTGCTCGATGCGACATCTGTGAAGTGAATGAAGACATCATCATCATCGTTATCGTCGTCATCATCATAAACAACATCATCATCATCATCATCATCATCATCATCATCATCATCATCATCATCATCATCATCATCATCATCATCATCATCATCATCATCATCATCATCATCATCATCATCATCATCATCATCATCATCGTCATAGTCGTCATTCATCAGCTCTCATCCCAATCGTCAATTTATAATGTAAGCATTGCAGGCCGCATCCCATTTCCCTCTCCATTTATTCATCAATTCATTCAGCCATTCAGTCATTCACTCATTCATTGATTCATTCATTGATTCACTCATTCATTGATTCATTGATTCATTCAGTCATTCACTCATTCATTGATTCATTCAGCCATTCAGTCATTCACTCATTCAGTCATTCACTCATTCATTGATTCATTCAGCCATTCAGTCATTCACTCATTCATTGATTCATTCATTGATTCACTCATTCATTGATTCATTGATTCATTCAGTCATTCACTCATTCATTGATTCATTCAGCCATTCAGTCATTCACTCATTCAGTCATTCACTCATTCATTGATTCATTCAGCCATTCAGTCATTCACTCATTCATTGATTCATTCAGCCATTCAGTCATTCACTCATTCATTGATTCATTCAGCCATTCAGTCATTCACTCATTCAGTCATTCACTCATTCATTGATTCATTCAGCCATTCAGTCATTCACTCATTCATTGATTCATTCAGCCATTCAGTCATTCACTCATTCATTGATTCATTCAGCCATTCAGTCATTCACTCATTCATCAATTCATTCAGCCATTCAGTCATTCACTCAATCATTGATTCATTCACTCATTCAGTCATTCACTCATTCATTGATTCATTCACTCATTCAGTCATTCACTCATTCATTGATTCATTCAGCCATTCAGTCATTCACTCATTCATCAATTCATTCAGCCATTCAGTCATTCACTCATTCATTGATTCATTCAGCCATTCAGTCATTCACTCATTCATCAATTCATTCAGCCATTCAGTCATTCACTCATTCATTGATTCATTCAGCCATTCATTGATTCATTCACTCATTCATTAATTCATTCACTCATTCATTGATTCATTCACTCATTCATTGATTCATTCACTCATTCATTGATTCATTCACTCATTCATTAAGTCATTCAGCCATTCAGTCATTCACTCATTCAGTCATTCACTCATTCATTGATTCATTCAGCCAATCATTGATTCAATCACTCATTCATTGATTCATTCAGCCATTCAGTCATTCACTCATTCATTCATTCATTCACTCATTCATTGATTCATTCACTCATTCATTGATTCATTCACTCATTCATTGATTCATTCACTCATTCATTGATTCATTCAGCCATTCAGTCATTCACTCATTCAGTCATTCACTCATTCATTGATTCATTCAGCCATTCATTGATTCATTCACTCATTCATTGATTCATTCAGCCATTCAGTCATTCACTCATTCATTGATTCATTCACTCATTCATTGATTCATTCACTCATTCATTGATTCATTCACTCATTCATTGATTCATTCACTCATTCATTGAGTCATTCAGCCATTCAGTCATTCACTCATTCAGTCATTCACTCATTCATTGATTCATTCAGCCATTCAGTCATTCACTCATTCATTGATTCATTCAGCCATTCAGTCATTCACTCATTCTTTGATTCATTCAGCCATTCAGTCATTCACTCATTCATCAATTCATTCACTCATTCATTGATTCATTCACTCATTCATCAATTCATTCACTCATTCATTGATTCATTCACTCATTCATTGATTCATTCACTCATTCATTGATTCATTCACTCATTCATTGATTCATTCACTCATTCATTGATTCTTTCACTCATTCAGTCATTCACTCATTCATTGATTCATTCAGCCATTCAGTCATTCACTCATTCATCAATTCATTCAGCCATTCAGTCATTCACTCATACATTGATTCATTCAGCCATTCAGTCATTCACTCATTCATCAATTCATTCAGCCATTCAGTCATTCACTCATTCATTGATTCATTCAGCCATTCATTGATTCATTCACTCATTCATTGATTCATTCACTCATTCATTGATTCATTCACTCATTCAGTCATTCACTCATTCATTGATTCATTCAGCCATTCAGTCATTCACTCATTCATTGATTCATTCACTCATTCATTGATTCATTCACTCATTCATTGATTCATTCACTCATTCATTGATTCATTCACTCATTCATTGATTCATTCAGCCATTCAGTCATTCACTCATTCATCAATTCATTCAGCCATTCAGTCATTCACTCATTCATTGATTCATTCAGCCATTCAGTCATTCACTCATTCATCAATTCATTCAGCCATTCAGTCATTCACTCATTCATTGATTCATTCAGCCATTCAGTCATTCACTCATTCATTGATTCATTCAGCCATTCAGTCATTCACTCATTCATCAATTCATTCAGCCATTCAGTCATTCACTCATTCATTGATTCATTCAGCCATTCAGTCATTCACTCATTCATCAATTCATTCAGCCATTCAGTCATTCACTCATTCATCAATTCATTCAGCCATTCAGTCATTCACTCATTCATTGATTCATTCAGCCATTCAGTCATTCACTCATTCATCAATTCATTCAGCCATTCAGTCATTCACTCATTCATTGATTCATTCAGCCATTCAGTCATTCACTCATTCATTGATTCATTCACTCATTCATTGATTCATTCACTCATTCAGTCATTCACTCATTCATTGATTCATTCAGCCATTCAGTCATTCACTCATTCATTGATTCATTCACTCATTCATTGATTCATTCACTCATTCATTGATTCATTCACTCATTCATTGATTCATTCACTCATTCATTGATTCATTCACTCATTCATTGATTCATTCACTCATTCATTGATTCATTCACTCATTCATTGATTCATTCAGCCATTCAGTCATTCACTCATTCATTGATTCATTCAGCCATTCAGTCATTCACTCATTCATTGATTCATTCAGCCATTCAGTCATTCACTCATTCATCAATTCATTCACTCATTCATTGATTCATTCACTCATTCATTGATTCATTCACTCATTCATTGATTCATTCACTCATTCATTGATTCATTCACTCATTCATTGATTCATTCACTCATTCAGTCATTCACTCATTCATTGATTCATTCAGCCATTCAGTCATTCACTCATTCATCAATTCATTCAGCCATTCAGTCATTCACTCATTCATTGATTCATTCAGCCATTCAGTCATTCACTCATTCATTGATTCATTCACTCATTCATTGATTCATTCACTCATTCAGTCATTCACTCATTCATTGATTCATTCAGCCATTCAGTCATTCACTCATTCATTGATTCATTCACTCATTCATTGATTCATTCACTCATTCATTGATTCATTCACTCATTCATTGATTCATTCACTCATTCATTGATTCATTCACTCATTCATTGATTCATTCACTCATTCATTGATTCATTCACTCATTCATTGATTCATTCACTCATTCATCATATTTCGCCGGTTATTATTTAATATTTCTATTTTCATCGCCGCCGACGAAGAAGCGGCAAAAACCGAATACTAAAAATGAGACAAAAGTTAAATCTAAATAAATGAGTAAATAATAAGAAATGATCGAACCTCATCTTGACACATTGCAGTGGAATGTGAATCGTTTCTGTCCGTTTGTGTCATTCGATCCTCCATCTTCTTCTTCCTCTTCCGTCCCTCCTCTTCCACCTCCTCCTCCTCCCCTTCCTCCTCCTCATCCTCATCCCCATCTTCCCCCATTAATCTTCCACGACCTTCTTTCCTCCTCTTCACCCTCGCTCTCTCCGTCAACAGATCGAACATCTTCGACAGGTCATTGTTCCTCCTCTTCAGCACCTTCCTCTCCTCTCCGAACTGCCTCTCCTTTCGTCTCAACGTCTCCAACATGTTATCCAGTTCTCTTCGGCTAGACGTCGTGTCCTTCGTCAACTTCTCGTTCTCTTCCATCGTCGACTGCAGCTCCTCCGTCAGAAGAACTAAAACAAGAGCAAGAGAGGGTAAATATTTTGAACAGTCGCTATATAAATTCTCAGAATGAATGAATGCCTATTTTAGTTCTCTTCCATCGTCGATTGGAGCTCCTCCGTCAGAAGAACTGGAAAAAAGAGTAACCGTTGGGAAAAACTAAAGCGTGTAGGGAAGTGTAATTAATTAATTTAGCAGAACGAGAGAAGCATAGAAGAAGTTTGTGTGTCAATATATCGATATCATGCCTATTTAGTATTTATATCCCAATGTCATAAGCTAACCTATTTTTAGTCTCTGAATGTGATAACCTATTTAATCTCTAAATGTAATTCCTATTTAATCTCTAAATGTAATTCCTATTAAATCTCTCAATGTCAGTCTTATTTTAGTCTCTGAGTGTCATAACCTATTTAATCTCTAAATGTAATTCCTAATTATTCTCTCAATGTAAGTCCTATTTAATTTCTAAATGTAATTCCTATTTATTCTCTCAATGTCATACGTATTCAATCTCTCAATGTCATACCTATTTATTCTCTCAATGTCATACCTATTTATTCTCTGAATGTCATACCTATTTCGTTCTGTAGTTCCATCGTCCGGTTTTTCCACTTGATAACGAGTCTTTCCTCTTCCTCCTCTCTTCCTCTTCTTCCTCCTCCTCCTCTTCCGTCTCTCTCTGTCTTTGACTCTTCCCGATTCTGACCATCTTCATCCGAGGATGTTGATTGTGTTTTCGCTTTCATCCTCACATCTTCTTCATCCGTTCGCATCTTTTCCTTTTCTCCATCCTCCTGTGATCTTCGTCTCTTTCCATCATCCTCCAAACTGCCGTTGCTGCTGCTGCTGCTGCTATTCTCGAGATATCTTCCAAAAGCCAGTTGACTCCTCTTCTGAACTGCTCCAGGGTTTTCTTCAGTTTTAGAATCGCCATAAAGCCGCACCTGATCATCCTTCTCCGTCGTTTCGCTGCCATTTCGTACAGCAGCACTCTGTGAACCTGCTGCTGCCGCTGAAACCGAATCTCTAGGCTTGGATGGCGGCGAATTGCTTCCATCCTTCTGCTCCAGTTTCTTCCGCAGGTATTCCACAGCACGCATCAGGTTCTCGTTGTCTGCTCGCATCTCTGTCAGTTTCCGTCGCAGTATCTTTGATTCCTCGTCTGCGAGAGCCAGTTGCAACCTCAGCTCGTTCTCTCGCTCTTGCCTCTCCATCTCCTCCTCCTTCGCTGCCATCTTCTTTGAAGCATCATCAAATCCCGCATCCGCTCTCAGCATCCCATTCGCCGCCATACCACCATCCCTAGCTACAGTTGTTGGTGAATCTGGCTCTGAGCCATCAGCTCCATTCCTTCTATTGTTGCTGTTGCTGCTGCTGCTGAGTTTGTCTTTTAGATTCCTCTCCAACTCGAGACAGAGTCGCAGACAATTCTCATTGTCATCAGCATCCGACGTTGTCTTCTTCGCTGCCGCAGCAACTACCTTCTCGAGCATCTCGAGAAGAGATGAGGATCCAGAATCGAACGACTACAAAGAAAATCGTAAAAGTCAATGATGCAGACATTCCGATTTCAGTGCCCCATAACCGAACTTCGGAACCTGTTTAAAAGTCATCTCAAACCGATATAGTAAAAAGTGCCCTAACAAACTACACGGAAAATGTGCAGTTAGCTTGCTTTTGTCATCTGCCATTACGCAAACATATAACCAATTAACTATTGAACCATTCTCATATAATTTTATTATCCTGGTTCAGAAGCAAAACGTCGAAATCTACTAAATGACTCAGCCAACAGCAACAATCCACGTTTCATGTATACCATGTCAATCATGATCTTTCGAACTTCATGCAACCTATAAAACGTTTAGTTGTTGAGATTTGTGGTTGCGCAAAATACTTTGACTCGAAGGGTTCCGTTGCCCAAACAATTTGTGCAACGCTGATGTATTGCATGCATATACATGTAGTTGCATACCTATGCAAGCATTCTAGTGCAGCCCGCTATTGTAATTATGTCTGACAAAAGTCCTCTCGATCATCAGCCAAATGGCTTTGGCCAGACCATCAGTTTGAACAGCCCGACATCCACATAAACTCGCATGTACATAAAAGATGTGAAGCATCGGTTAATGTGTCTGTATTGGTGATCGACAAAAACCATCTGCATCCTTCCTTCATCAATCCTTCAATCCATCTAATCACTTAGCTTCAGGTAAACTCTCCAGATTCGTTCTAGGTGTTGAAAGCCAAACGATCCCTAATAACAGCGCGTTATCTAGACCGAGGGCCAGAACAGACGATGGTATTATAGGTCTATGTTCGCCATAGTAACTGCTATAACCATTAACCATCCGTGATGTGATATAGCCCAGGTGAATATATTATATATTCATAGCCTATATCTATAATATATATAATATCATATATATTATTATATCGTACAGGTGTGTATGATACCAACCCGTGCAGTTTGCCGGATAAGACAACATATTGTACGCAGTACGAACAGCCAAGTCTCTGGTCGTAAATATATTCGCCTCTCTTTTACTGTGGTTTTACTCTTAATTAGCTACAGTCGTGATTTTTATGTGGGAGATGGCAGATCTAGGGCCTTGCAAACAATGAGTAATTGCCAAATAATCGACCTTACAAATTGGGTCAAACGTAGACAGTTTGCCGCCGTAGCCTACTAAAGGTAAGATGAATTACTTTTGTTTCATGCAATGTATAGGGTGTCTCGATAGGTCGTGAACAATTTTGAATGCAGAAAAATATATGCTATACACAATATAATGTGGAAAGTTTTATACTGGCGGATAGGTTATTCAAATGAAAATGTTAATATAAAAAATTTAGATCACTAGCTCACTTAATAAAAATGTAGCGCCAATAACCGTGACGTCATCAAATTCGTGCCAAATAAACGTCAAGTTAAGCCGCAAACAATATTGTACGACCATCATTGTTAATCCACACATAATTAATTAATAAAAATGAGCATTTAGTATATAATGTTTCCTATACTCTTTATTACTGCCTCAAGTCGATTAGTCATCGAGCAAAATAGATTTTTCAGAGTTGTCAGAGGTAGGCTAGGCCTATCGATGTCCATGCCTTACGAAGCCGACGTTTTAAGGTGTTCAGTGTCTGGGGTTCGGGTTTGGCATAAACAGTTGGATTAACAAACCTCATATCATTCCAAATAAAACTTATTACATCAATGAGATACCATTACTTAAAGGAGAAAGAGGTCAAACCTGCATTCCAGCGAAGTGCAGTAGGCTGTAGCGGCAGTGTAGCCTATGCGCCCAGTTCACAGCCACAAAAATGTTTCGTAATAACGGCGAAGGATTATTTCAACAAGACGGTGCACGTGCACACACATCAAAGGCCTCAGTCGAATGGTTGAACAAGAATATCAATGGATAGGCCTAGCCTACATCTCACCGAGGGACTGGTCGCCTAATTCGCCGGATTTGTCACCAATGGAAAATGTTTGGAGTATTATGGCGGCAACTGTTTATGCCGATACCCGAACCCCAAACGACCTTAAAACGTCGGCTATGTAAGGCATGGACATCAATATGTCTACCTCTGACAACTCTGAAAAATCTATTTGCTCGATGACTAATCGACTTGAGGCTGTAATAAAGAGTAAAGGAAACATTATTAAATACTAAATGCTAATTTTTATTAATTAATTATGTGTGGATTAACAATGATGGTCGTACAATATTGTTTGCGGCTTAACTTGACGTTTATTTGGCACAAATTTGATGACGTCACGGATATTGGCGCTACAATTTTATTAAGTGAGCTAGTGATCTAATTTTTTTATATATTAACATTTTCATTTGAATAACCTATCCGCCAGTATAAAACTTTCCACATTATATTGTGTATAACATATATTTATATGCATTCAAAATCGTTCACGACCTATCGAGACACCCTATATTTGTCACTTAGAAGTCTACAAATGATCGTGGCTCATTCGACTCTGATTCGAGTTAGATTGGAAGTCACAGAGCAGGGATTTGTCCAATGCCTATTGTGCATCAAAAACTCATACAGTAGCTGATGGCACGCAAATACATATACATGCATGTGCAATTCCAAGGTTACGTACAGCTCCGAAGAAACACAAAAACGGAAAGACATATTCTAATAGTTGCCAATACAGCTAGAAACGAGCCATGCAACACTTGAGAAGTTTACCTCAGAATCCTTCCATCCAAGCAGATGAACTAGATTCCGAACCGAGCACCGATCCTCGTAATATAATTATATAACCTATCCTACATGTAAGTAAGCGACCAATCTTGAGCCCTGCTGCGATAGAACGAATATCTTAATACTTGGGATAGAAATAACACGGAGAGTCCATTTTATTTCGATGGCCAGGCTGAAGCTATATTGATGGCCTATGGCGTAGAAACTGGTCTCAATAAAGCACTCATCGCTTTTCCGAAATTCTAGGTCATCCACATAATAGTTATCTTTTAGCATATTGCACTAAAAGTTCCACTTGGTACCCTGTGGCTTCGTTCGGACTCCCTGAAACTTTTTCTGCCATCCACTTATAATGGACATCTCCGATTGGAGAAGTCTCAAAGAGTCAGACGCACACACACAGCAGTCTGCTATCATTTTCCAAAAACACCTGGCCACTTAAGCTGGAACACATCAGTGAAGTTGTACGATAAAGCGCACACAAGGGCTACTTAACCTCTTTCTCTGATCAACTAAAGGCTATTTATATTGCGCCGTAAATTGAGCAACGCCAAGGGCAAGTGTGAAAACGATAAAAAAAATAATGGTGAGAAGAACCGTAACCAAGACGACGACATGCATGTGGCACACACGCACACACGCACACACACGCACACACGAGAGTGAGAGTTTATCTAGGCCTATAATAATTATAATTATGTTTATGTCTATTATACTGGAGAGATAGGGAGACAGAGTGAGAGAGATTAGAAGGGACATAACATAGACTGAAACAAGCAGACACAGAAATAGACAGAGAGAAACACAGATAGACAGAGATAGGGAGACAGAGGTAGGGAGATGAAAAGAGTCAAAATATAGACTGAAACAAGCAGACACAGAAAAAGACAGAGACATATAGAGATATACAGAGATAGAACGAGGAAGGACAGAGGATAAACGACAGAGACTTAGGGAGAGGCCGATAGACAAACAAACAACCATAAAGCAGGTGTGCATAAATATACATGTAATATCATATTTACATAAAAAGATGTATGGATGGATAGATGGATGGATGGATGGATGGATGGATGGATAGATAGATACTATTAGATAGACATATGGATACTGGATAGACAGATAGGCAAACAAAGAAACAGACAGACACACAGATAGATTGATAGATAGACAGAGATCAGACAGACAAGACAAGCAGGCTTTTATATAAAAAGAAAGGCAGATAATAATTATAGGCCATGTATAACAAAAGTATAGATGCAGATGACATACACTGGCAGCCAGACAGCAAGCCAGACATACAGACAGGTAAAACCAGACAGGCAGGCAGACTGGTAGACAGACAAAGGCAGCAAGACGGAGATTCACACAGAAAAACACACAGATAGCGATCGACTGAGAAATATCGATCTCTCAATTTATCGATCTATCGATCAATCGATCTATCAATCTATCAATCCATCAATCTATCGATCTATCGATCTATCTATCAATCTATCGATCTATCAATCTATCAATCTATCAATCGATCTATCTACCAGTCTAACTGACCTGCTGCCACAGCGAAGACCCGCTCAAGGAGTTCCTCCTGCTCACGTCATCATCCACCAACGACGTCTCCGATGACGTCATATGGAGCGATCCCATCGGGTTTCCCATTCCTCTGCATCGAAGATCGTTCAATTCTCTCATCATACAACGATGTTCCTTCTGCATGCGTTGACATTCATCGTGCATTCGAATGGAAACCTCCTTCGCAGTTCTCAGCTCATCCTCCATCTTCCTCGCTCTCTTCCTCTCCTCCTCCACTCCCTTCCCTCGCTCCTCCATCTTCCGCATCTTCTCTCTGTAGTCATCACACTCCATCCTCTGCTCATCGTTCCTCCTCTCTGACTTCCTCAGCTTGAAGTGCAGCAACCGGATATCCCTCGAAGTGTTCTCCAACTCCTTCCTCAGCTCTCGCAGCTCGGCGCTCTCCTCCTGTTGGAACTGGTCGTGCAGTTCCTGCATCTCCAGTTCAAGGTCCTTCACCTCATGCCTCAGTTCCTCGTTTTCAGTCGCCAGCTGAGAGTGCTTCGCGTCGCCGTCGGCCAGCTTCTTCCGCATGTCCTCCAACTCGTTTTCCAGAGCGGTCATCGACACTCGATCGCTTTCCGGAAGTTGGAACAGCTTGAGCAGCCTGGCCTTCTCCGCACGCAACCTCAGGGTCTCGTCCTCAAGATCGTTGATCTTTCCTTTGTAGTGGTGCCTCTCCTCCTGCAGCTCACTGTTCTTCACTCCCATGAGGTCGGCGAGGGCAGACTTCTCGCGATTCACCTTCTCCACGACTTCTTCCATTTCTCTTAGCTTCTCCATGAGCTTCTCGATGCAGGCGCCTTCCATTGACACCCGACGCGCGACTTCTCTGCCTCTTCTCGACTCCTCGTTGTCATCATTCTCCGTTTTCCCGCCATTGTCTCGAAAGCGGTTGGCAATGCTCTGCAGCTTGGAACCGACGTCATCACCAACATCACCAACATCAGCATCTTCATCCCTTGCATCTTCGAACTCCACATCATCCTTGTACTCGATGTGGAAGTTGGTTGGACTTGAAGCGTCCTCAAAGACATCCTCCATTGCGTCCTCGCATCCAGCTCCATCTTGAATCCGTGAACCGGAAATGTGCTCCTGCTTATCACTCTCGCAGTTGCTGCTGCTGCTGCTGATGTTTTCGCTGCCATAGCAACCGGCGTTGCCATTGGAGTTCGGCTGCATCGGAATGTGCTCCCTCATCCCCATCTCCCCCTCCGCATCCCTGGCCGCCGACCTATCTCGATCATCAGCTTCCACAGCAGACGATGGAGTTGCAGAGGAGGAGGAGGAGAGGGAGGCAGGCGCACGGTGGAAAATCGTTTCCATGGTAACGTCTCCGATATGATTATCGTCCAGGCTCAGTCTCCCGCAGTTTTTCTCTACACTGCAGACCTGTTCCACTGGCTCGACGTCGGAGGTGCCAGGACCGCTTCCCGGGGGACCTGACCTCTGGACGCCATCTGTTGTTGTCCTTGCGAGCAATCCTCCTCCATCCTTTGTTCCGCTATGCTGCTGCAGCTGCTGTTGTTTTGGTTGAAGCATTGGTTTGGCTTTCTCTTCTACGCATCCTAAGACGACTTCGTTCTCTGCTGAAACCGAGTTTCCCTCGATCGACCTATTATCGCTCGCTGTACGCCGACCGTTCCCGATAACTTCCGGTTGTTTCACTTCCGGTGTTTTCACTTCCGTTAGTTTCACTTCCGGTGGTAGTTCCACTTCCGTTGGTTCCACTTCCGTTAGTTTCACTTCCGGTGGTAGTTCCACTTTCGCCAGTTCAACTTCCGGTCGTTCTAATTTCGCTCCAATTAGATCAAGCGACGGCGGAACCGAAGCATCGCTCCTCATCTGCAGCTGATCGTCCTGACTTAACTTCTCGGTCAGCAGAAGCAGGCAGCGATTAGCAGCCGAGGCCGAGGTGGCTGCGGCGGAGGTGGCGGTGGCGGCGGTGGTGGAGGGCGCGTCAGGCGGGCGCTGCGTCTGCGATCGGCCGGTGTGTTCGGGGCGGCCATTGGACGACGGGTCCTGCTGATGTTGTGGCTGGGGCTGGTGGTGGGGCTGCTGATACTGCTGATGCTGCTGCTGATGCGGCGCCCGGGTTGATGGATGATGACGTAGATTCGAGGCCGGATGGACGGAGCGGCTAGGTTTCTTATCAGCATCCCGATTGCTGAAGTTGGGAGAAATGGAGGAGCTGGGGGAGATGGTGGAGTAGGGAGAGATGTTAGGAGAGAAGGGAGCTGCGTTTGGCTCTGAGTCAGTTATCTGCGGCGGACGGAGTAGCGGCCCAGGTGTACGGGAGATCGACACTGAAGGAAGGAGTAATGGATGCTCGTCTGTCTCTATATCTGTTCGTCTCTGTCCATCTCCCTGTATCTGTGTCTCTGGTTCTTTTTTCCGTTCGACTCCTGTTCTGTCTGTTCCTTCACTCTCGACCCCCACTCTCCCGTTCCCTCCGCCTCCTCCTCCTCCTCCTTCCTCTATTCCTCCTCTGCTCTCATCCGTCGCTCTTTTTACGTTTGTTTCCGTGTCTCCCTCTCTCACTCCTCCTCCTCCTTTTCCTCCTCCTCCTCCTCCTTTTCCAGGTTTGTCTTCAATTAATTCTTTCATATTTTCGTCCTTATAGAATTCTTTTCCACCAGCTCCTCCTAATCCCTTTCCTCCTATTTCTCTTCGATTCCCTTCCACTCCTATTCTTTTCCCTTCCAGTTTAGCTTCTAATCGTTCTCCACCTTCTATTCTTCCTCCAATAACCACACATATTCCTCCTCCCACTCCTCTTCCCTCTCCCTTTCCATCCTCATTTTCATCCTCAGTCTTTCCCTTCGCAATTCTCCTCGGGTTTCCATTTATCGCTCCTGGCGCCACCATAGCCCTCTCTCCCCTTCTTCCATCAGCCGTCGATTCAGTTTCATCGCTTTGATTCAGTGCCTCCTCGTCTCCCTTATCACAGACGCTGTTCGAAGAAGGGAGATGCAGTGCCACTCCCTGTTGATTTACCGCAAGCAGAACCCGATCTAAATCCAGCTTTTCCATTTCCGAATTGACCAATTCATGCAATGCTTCCATCAATGATGACTCATCGTTCACAGTCCCGGATGTCGGTTTTGATGCCAAAAGTTCGTCTGCTTCGACATTCCCCGGCATGCCGTCGTCACTTACGTTCTCGTGACTTCCGGTTCGGGCGCATCCGGTTGCGCACGTGACTGATGCGTTTCCGGTTTGCGCCAGAACGGAAGTCGCGTCGAGAGTGAGGCTGGGTTGGAAGACTGACGCGTTGTCGGGGTCCATCGTAGGAAGTGACGTTTGAGTTGAAGGAGAAGGAGGAGGAGGAAAGTTTGAGGAGGAGATGGATGAAGAGGATGAGGCGAGTGAGGATGGGATGGAGGATAAGGAAACGCCTTCCATGTCGAAATCCGATGGTTGCGAAAGACACCGCGTCACTTCCGGTTGCCGTCGTTTCTCGTCGTTTGGTGTCGCTGCTGTTCCGCTGTCACGTGACTTCGGCAGCGTTCGTCGCTTCGACGCCTGACCCGTTTTAGGTCTGACCTCATTTGCAGCTCTGCCATTGGCTCGCGACGGAGGCGACGTATTCTCAGCCTGCAGTTTAAGAGCCTTGGTCTGCGCCGCACCACCCTGACCTTTGACGCCCTGAACTTTGACCTTCAAATCAGCGCCCTGAGCCTTGACCTTTCCTTTCGGATCAGAAGCAACCTTGCTTGACGTCGGGTTCTGGCACTTTCGAACTCGCACCTCTAGCTCAGCCTTGACCTGATTTGCACTCGTCGCTTGACCCCGGTTTGACTTGACCTCATTAACTGGCTTCTGATTGGTCCGCCCTGTCGAAGGTTTCGCCATGCTGTCTTCCTCTGCAACGATCCTTTCCATGTCCGAATCATCCACCTTCTTCCTCTCCTCCTCCTCACCGCCGCACTGGCTTCCATGCTGCTCAACGGTCCTGGAGCAGTTCTTGCAGAGTGGAGTTCTTCTGTAAGGATGGGATTCGAACCGGGCACATGGCGACGCTGGGGCGTTTGGCAAGCTTCGTTTCATTCGACTCGTCATCGTGAGATAGCCGCAGCCTTTTGTCAATTCCTCAATCCGAAAATGACCTTGAGGAAAGGATGCGGTTCAGCCTTCAAGGAACAGAAGACACAGAGTAATTATCAGCAATGGCATCGAGAGGAAGAAGAGCAGATACAGAAACAAACAGTCATCATCATCTTCATCATCATCATCATCATCGTCATCGTCATCGTCGTCGTCGTCGTCATCGTCCTCGTCGTCGTCGTCGTCGTCGTCGTCCTCGTCGTCGTCGTCGTCGTCGTCGTCATCGTCATCGTCATCGTCATCGTCGTCGTCGTAAACATGTTATACGTCGCAGAATGAACCCTGCTAATTATAGTCACTTGTAGTTAAAGAATACCGTTTACCCTACCATGATGTAAGCTTACACATACGTAAAATGTGTATTTGAACAATCAAACATTGCAAAAATTGGGAAATCAACCAAGACTTTTGCTTGTCGTTGCTCGGTTGGGCGCGCTCCAGAATAGATTCCTTGAAGTGGCGCCATAATACAAGTCCCCTAGAATGAATGAATGAACCAATGAATAATTTATTCACTCATTAATTATTAATGAATGAATAAATTAATTATACATCCACAATGCGGAAGCACATGCATTTTCCTACAATTGCGAGCAACTACGTGAACCCTAATATACACATGTGCGCACCCAACGAACATGCACAATGCACACATAAGCATACGAAGCACACGTACATGTAGGCCAAAAAATAAACAATTGCAGACATACATACATACATACATACATACATACATACATACATACATAATTCATGCATGCATGCATGCATGCATGCATGCATGCATGCATACATACATACATACATACATACATACATACATACATACATACATACATACATACATACATACATACATACATACATACATACATACATACATACATACATACATACATACATACATACATACATACATACATACATACATACATACATACATACATACATACATACATACATACATACATACATACATACATACATACATACATACATACATACATACATAGTACATACATACATACATACATTCATACATACATACATGAACACTAGACACACGTTGAGCAACAGCGAATAACTAACCACCTGATGTTTTTTGCTGAAGAAATCTTCAGGCTGCTGGATGGTCCGTCTCACCGTCTCTGCTGCTGCTGCCTTCCGTCTGACCGACCGACCAACCGACTGACTGACTGACTGACTGACTGAGGGTCCGTTCAACTGTGTGGCAGACGGGATGGGATGGTGGTGGCACACTCTTCTAGCGTCTCACTCACTATGCAGTCGTCTCTCTCTCGCTGTCTTTCTCGTATACTCTCTTCTGGATTTCCAACGTCGATTATGTGCAGCTGAACGAATCTGGAGCTTGTATAAGAAGAATGGGAAGAGAATGAGAGGAGAGAGGGAGGGAGGGTGAGAGAGACAGAGACAGCAGAGAGTCAGGCCGACAGACAGAGACAGACACAAACACACAGACTGAGAGATAGACACAGGCAGATTCATGGAGACACAGACACACACGTAGGGAGATACAGACATAAACATACGTAGACCGAGGAAGACAGACAGGCAGTGCAGTATGCCATTACTTCTGATACGCGCAATCTAGCTACACATGAAAGTGGAAATTAAGCAGATACCAAGCTCGCATGTAGAAAAAGAAATGTCTTCGTTAAATTCCTTCCCAACGGTGCACTGATCATCCAAGACAGTCTGAAGACTTCGCATAGATGGCGCTCCTTGTTGCCTTCAACTTCAACTTCCGGTTCACCCTCTCGTCTTCGAAATATTTGGATTTCACAAGTTAAGCGCACCATTGACACCCGAGAAACTTGTATCATTTAGACTATCATAATCATTAGAATTATAGCACACTAAAAAAGTGTCACTCTGTTGCGAATAATTCAAAATAAGATTCAAAGTAGGCTACTTTCTCTGCCGTGATCCACCCATTGACTAACTTTGTCATTGCACATTCTCTGGGTGCCAGTCCCAAGTATCCATAAACGAGTGGGGGTAACGCCAATTAGCTTTGGCCTATTACGACAAAGCACCGTTAAACGGTCACAAGCATTATTCCTTAACTAACGCAGAGTCGAAGACGATTTCGTACTGCACCCCGTGATGTTTTTGGAACTCAAATGTCTCAACCCTGGACAAAGAAGGACGCTGATGTCAATCCTTTAGTAACAGCGCATTACTAAACAGACTCTACTTACTCACAGACAAAGCAATTAACTTAATTAACGTAAGATAGGCCTACAATGACCGACGTCCTTAAATTACGCTGAGGTCGCAAAAACCGCTTGGTAACGAAATTAATTCTTTAGAGTTTAGACACCCTTAAAATCATCTACATTGACGCTACATCCAGCAATCTTAGACAGCATAAGTGAAGATTCGTACGTTGGTTGATCTACAGATTTATAGAGACATTGAGTAACATATTAACAGTTTTGAAACATAGTTGTTTAGTATAACAAATATGATATAAAAAATTTAAGTTGTGTGACAATGTATTCAAAACTGATCATGCGTGTGTACTGTTGTTGTTTTGCTATTATTGATTGTCATGCAATTGTAGCATGATTGTGTGGGAATATATTTTGTCGTCATTGCTTTTGTTACAGCAAAACTATATCTAATAGTAACCTGTTTAAGAATTTCTTTCAATGAAATGTAGAAGTTTTGAATCAAATTCGTATTAAGAATGGTAATCAAGAAAATTATGTGACATTTCTTGCATGTAAGCATGTGACAATTACTGCAGTATATAAATGAATTTCCTAAGCAAAGGTTTTAACATAACTTGAATTTTTGATGTTATTAACTGTTAACCATTTTGCTCTCAAGCAATGAACACTAATGACATTGAAAACTAATATTATGTTATAGCTATGGCAACGAACATTGATATTGTTATGACAACGTTATATGGTGTATTTTGAACGCCATAAATTCACTATTACTGTCCTGTATAAGCTGTAAATTGTCGTCAACGGCCTTAGATGCCATACGACGACGTTAAACTGTGGTTAAATAAATAAACACAAGTGAAGTATGAACAAAGCCATGCATTAACGATTTCGTTTATTTTTTTAACCAAAGTTTAACGTCGTCGTATGGCATCTAAGGCCGTTGACGACAATTTACAGCTTATACAGGACAGTAACTTCACTATTACTGTCCTGTATAAGCTGTAAATTGTCGTCAACGGCCTTAGATGCCATACGACGACGTTAAACTTTGGTTAAATAAATAAACGAAATCGTTAATGCATGGCTTTGTTCATACTTCACTTGTGCTGTAATAAGCCTGTAACGGCCTGCTGCCCCCTCGTAAGAAAACCACGTGACCGGGGATCCCACCCTTGGTATTGCTCTTCAGCCTCCCAAGTGGTAGGTGCCCGCCCTGGAAATTCAAATGAGGCGCCGCACTGTTGAAGGGGTTCTCTGTCGTCAGGTACCTCTACAGGTCCATCTAAGTAGGTAAGATCCACGGCAGTCAACGCTTTACCTGTGGTAAAGTTATAGATTAGGGTTGGGTCTTCCACCCCAGGACGGGGAGGTCTCTCATTGGTACCAGGAATGGCTTCGGTCGAGTGGCGACATATGTCTGCGGTCCTCGGTCTGAGGACGACGGCTTCCCCTAACGGAAGCCCATCAGGGTTCAACTCCCCTTCAACAGATTGTTTAACTTCCCCATCCTTAAGTGCGATCAACCCTTCCCTTCTCTTTTCCTGCATTACCTCACCTTCCTCTCGGGAAAGACTACCCCGGTGGTGTTGCTCTTGTAAGTGGCTTATCTCTTGACTAAGGCTCTTGAATTGGGACTCTTGTCGTTCCATAAACATCCCCAGGATTTCTGACACAGTTAGTAAAAGTTCCCCAACTTGTTTACCCTTTGCTTCTAATTCGTCAAGACGGTCAGGGGTTCCTCCCTTCTCCCCTTCAGTTATGCATTCCTCTAATTCCTCATCAGAGTGATCCTCAGACCTTATAGAAGTTTCCATTATTCAGTTATTTATTAACGTCAGATTTGATTTATTTTTAATTAAACAATTCAACTGAGTATAATGAATAAGCGTTACTGACAATTAACATCGGTGATCGGGCCTAGATATTGTTCTTCAATAACTATGCAATATGTCTTCAAAGTCAGCAGAATCTCCGTAAATAATCAACAGGCGTGCACAACCTTAATTCTAGTAATCATGTTTTATAACTAACAGTCAGATATAATGAATCATAATTCGGTCTGCAGCTTTCAACCGATATTCAATATCAACTTAGATTTCAATTCTTATTATCAATGAACATTAATATCTAATTAATTAACTACACTTGGTTTCGGATTCTGTTATGGAGCAATTAGATTAGTTAATACTTTCCTGGAAATTTCCGTGCAATTTGGCCAACACTCGCATTCAAATATGTAAAGAAGATCGGAAGATTTCTTGTCCGAATATTGGAATATATGACAATAAAGATTCAAACAAAATCGGCTGCAAACTGTCCCAAAACCAGTCGCTTAGTCAACGGTATATTCTTTTTCATGAAATCAGGCAATCAGCCACACATTCAGTATTTTTAGACCCAGAATATAAAGAATTTCATGTCTACACGAGCCGAGCTCTCACTCCGATGAAAACTTCCAGTCGACTGCGCATTTCGGCGTTGGAAGCGGTCACGTGATCCGGATCAACCAATCAGCGACTTACACGTTGGCCGAATCTAAAAATAGAGTGTCGCATTGCGACACTTTCTGTTGCAGCGAAGTACTGCACCGAAGGTCGGATCTAAAAGCGGCTAAAACCGAAGGCCGGTCGCAAATTTAGCAGGGCCGCAAATTAATAAGTGAGTACGCCGAGCGGCCTAAAAGGAGGTTAAATTGTAGCGGCCTCATAGGACGTTACACACCCCCCCACTTAATCCAATTTTCCACCTTAATGGAAAATTTCCAGAATAGGATCCGAAACCAAACAATATAAACAAGCAACCTTAACTGATTTACTACGGTACTACGTAAGAACAAGATCCGCAATTGATACATATTGTACCGACAGCCCCGGTACGCTTAGGTGAAAAAGGGTTCATGCCCAAAATAAATCAGTTTAGTACCGACAGCCCCGGTACGCTTAGGTGAAGAAGGGTTCATGCCCCTAAAAGAATTATCAAGTCTGAACTTATAACCATCACGAAACTGACATCAGCAATTTAAGGTTATCACAAAGAATCTCTGTGCTGAATCAAATTTACAGTTAACACAAATTATAATCATCATTCCTAATCCTTCAATTGCTCGGAGCCACTTACTAGGATACTTAAATGTCTTCCAAACACAATATTCCCCGCTCCGGCACCAAACCTTACATTACTATTATACTAACAAATCAGCACATTAGAATCCAATTTAACAGATTACCATTAACTATGAATCAGATGCACATTACACACTAAAAGAAGACTGTATTGGTTTTAATTCTATCCTCACCGGTGATCAAAGAGATTTCTGGGAAAACTCTGTTCCTTAGCTCAGCATACAATCGCTATCAGCGATGGGCAGTCAACACTTCATTACCCACGTTACTCGTTACTAGGGCTGAACTATTAAGCAAAGGCTTTACTGCTTAGTGAAGCATACCCAAGCCACACTAGGACGGATTTCTCCTAGACCTGTGTATAGTCTGTCGACGTCTACCTTACAAGACGGAGCATAACAGAGCAGACCTTCCGGAACTAGCAAACAAAGGATTTACTATTCAGGGAAACATACCCAAGAAGCTAGTACGGATTTCTCCCTGACTTATGCAAAAGACTTTCTACGTCCACCTTACAGGACGGAATATAATAGAATAGACCCGTAACGCTGTCTGGACAATTACAACCCACTATTCTACATCTGAACCTGCCTTCACTAACCATATAGAATTCAAAATAGCCAATAATCTCATCATAGATTATACAATTAATCATGATTATGCAATCACATCTTCTATACTACAAACAAGCACAGCATCCTTGCCCTTCTTCGTGGCAACAAAAAAAACAATGCAAATAGAACAACAAGTAAACAATTCTTACCTACCCCCATGATCTAACCTAGATCAAGTTCAGAAACGAAAATTCATATGCATTTTCATCCAAAGGAACTAAAACCAGGCTTCTCGCCAAAGCCTAAACCGATCGCCATTACGCGATATTATCTTACACTACATACATGTACCGTTACCTATATCTTACAGGGCGAACAATGTTCCTGCGAGGTCTCGCAACAGACATTAATTCCTCAACTGCAGGATTATTCAATCCATTCAAGGTCTCCAAATCTAAAGGACCTATGGGAAACCTAGCGGGTTTCACTCTCATATCATACCGGAAATTTCTGTTAGTGACATGGCGCTGCATAAATCTTCGAGCAATTTCAAAATTATTATGCACATTCTCAATTTGATTCACAACAAAATCATCGGTACTAGACAAAGCATTTGCAACTGGAACATCTCCTAAAACTAAATCAATCGGCCTGCACAGCTCTCTTGACAGGAACAGCCGATTAGGAGTGAATCCGGTGCTTTCACTTTTACTTGCTCGATAGGCGGCGAGGACGTAGGGAAGATGCACATCTTCCGAAGAGAAGTCGGCAAGAACAGACGGAAGATGTACACCAACGGAGGGAGGGTTTGCGAAGCCAGGAGAAGGATGCACATCCTCGTTAGAAGGATTCCGGGCTACCACCTGTAGAGGGAGTAGATTCGACGAGTCGGAAATTTCCTTCAGGCGTGGAGTTCCGGTTCCTGCAGCTTCCGGCTGGCTGGTCCATGGTTCCTCCGAAGGTTTCGAAGTCGATTGCACGGCATGGATTGCTTCCTTTCTTTCATGGTCACGAGAAGCTACTATTCTGCGACACAGTCTCACACGTGGCTTGCAATGAACGTCGAATCGGTGACTTCCCGCCAGAATCCAGTTGCGACCGACATGCCAAAGTACATTTTCGTCTTTCATCCAGGAAAGTCCAAGGATCAGTTCAGATACCTGTTCTGTGACTAAACAGGGAATCTGGAATTCATGACCGTCGATTTGCAGTTTCAGTATTGTCTCTCCCACAACACGAATAGCAGACCCGTTAGCAGCTAACAAGGACTGTTCAGAGTTCCGTACATCTTTAGGATCTACCAGCGAGGCAGGGCATAAGGTCATTTCGCAGCCAGAGTCAAGCAAGGCTAGGAGGGATCTTCCGTTCAGTTTCACAGACAGGTAGGCATCATTCCTACCTTGGACGTGTCTGACGTTACCTTCTCGATTCCCGGCGGTTTCTTCGACTTCTTCATCCGGTGGCGACCTCTGGGGACGTTCTGGACAAACGCGAGCCAAATGTCCCGGTTGATTGCATTCATAACAGCGACGATTGTCCCATTTCACCCGAGGAAAGTTATTGTCTCTATTTCGGTTCCACGGCTGATTGTTGGTTCCGGTTCCTCTCCAGGATGGTGACGAACGTTGCGGCTGCCATTGTCGGAACTGACCCTCAGTTGAGGTAGCACTCAACTGGTTCTGGAACATTTCTTTCATCTGTCGGGTCAGCGTCTCTTGCAGCTGGTTGAATTTTTCGTCGAGGTCGACGTCCACTTCTCTCACTGTCTTGATGCGACCCGGTCGACGGTCGTGGAACCCGGTGGTACTTTCATCAGCGCGGCGGTAACCTTCCAAGCGAAGAGCGATTTTGTAGGCGCTATCCAGCGTGGCTGGTTCCCGCTCTCTTACTTTCAGAGCTAGGTCCTTGTCTGACAGAGCGTCAAGAAAAGCTCGAATAGCTATTGTCTCACTGTGCGCAGACGACGGTCCAGGGAAAGCTAAGATCATAAGCTTTCGGATGTCTTGTACCAGCTGACCAAGATCTTCACCGGATTGCTGACGGCGAGTATTCAGTTTGGTTTGGTACAAGGCTGCCTGGTCTGAACTTCCGTATCGTAGTCGTAGACGGTCGACTAGATCAGTGCAGGTAGCGATGGCTTCCGAGTCGAATTCATGCAGAAGTTGGTCTACCGGTTCTACTAGCGCACACGTCAGTTGGGCCAGTTTCTCCTCTTCAGTCCAACAGTTACTTTTCGAACATACTTCGAACTTCTTAAGGAACACTTCTACTGAGGTCTTACCGTTGTATCGGTCCAGCTTCATTCGCGATGTCATTCTTCTATCTGGAAAATTTGAATATTCAGTTTGTAGTTTCCCAGCAGGTTCTTTCTTTTCACGAGCAATTGGTTCAGATCGAGACGGTTCAGCAGTGTCCTTTTTCGGCGACAACTCTCGAGCATAAGAGCTGACGATTGTGGGCGGTTTTTCAGAGGCAACACCGCTCACGAGTATGAACGGATTAGGCAGTTCATCTTTGGGACCACCCGCGACAATCGGTTTCATTGTTGGCCACTGCATTAATTGTTTCGCCAGGGCGACCTGTTCATTGTACGAGACTGGACCGTAGTAGGGTACGAAGATGGGCTGTACTGTCTCACGAGGTAAGTATTCGTAGCTCTGGGTAGCCTGAGTTTTTAGCGACGAAGACATCGTTGACATTATCGGCCGACTCGAAGATGTCGTCAGGGTGGGCATACGAGGAATCGAAGCAGAAGCGAACGCGATCTTTTCTGATTCAGGTTTCATTTCACGTACCTGGACGTCGTGCATACCCACATTCTTCGAAGAGATGATTCGTGGAGGAATTGCAGTTGATCGTCGAAGATTTTCAGCTTCAGTGTTCATGAATTCGTACGACGAGTATGGGAAGGTGGCAGCCCGTGGAGTTACAGATGGCATGAGACGAGGATGTGCATCTCGTGGACCCCAGTCGTACTCTCGTGTGAACGACAAATCCCCATTTGATTTATCTACAACTAACATTCCAGAGTTAGTACATGTTTTCAAACAGTCTTGCCCTATAGCTATCGCATTTGAATCGAGCACAAATCGATGTAAAGGCCGCATATCAGTTAGTTCTGAGTCCTCACTATTGCATTTCAATTGTTCGGTTATATCATTATTCAATCGGACCTGAACGTCAGCTGCATTTGAGCTTAATTGTTCCCCACTAATTCTAGTGTCAATTGTATTTGCACTAGGTTGGAACTGAACCTCTGTATCTGACCTTAACTTTAAAACCTCACTTAGTCTAGGACCAAATGTACCTGAGCTTGCTTTTACCCCACTTAGTCTGGTATCAATTGTATCTGCACTAGATTGGACCTGAACCTCTGTATCTGACCTTAATTTCAACACCCCACTTCTGGTACCAATTGTAACGGCCTGCTGCCCCCTCGTAAGAAAACCACGTGACCGGGGATCCCACCCTTGGTATTGCTCTTCAGCCTCCCAAGTGGTAGGTGCCCGCCCTGGAAATTCAAATGAGGCGCCGCACTGTTGAAGGGGTTCTCTGTCGTCAGGTACCTCTACAGGTCCATCTAAGTAGGTAAGATCCACGGCAGTCAACGCTTTACCTGTGGTAAAGTTATAGATTAGGGTTGGGTCTTCCACCCCAGGACGGGGAGGTCTCTCATTGGTACCAGGAATGGCTTCGGTCGAGTGGCGACATATGTCTGCGGTCCTCGGTCTGAGGACGACGGCTTCCCCTAACGGAAGCCCATCAGGGTTCAACTCCCCTTCAACAGATTGTTTAACTTCCCCATCCTTAAGTGCGATCAACCCTTCCCTTCTCTTTTCCTGCATTACCTCACCTTCCTCTCGGGAAAGACTACCCCGGTGGTGTTGCTCTTGTAAGTGGCTTATCTCTTGACTAAGGCTCTTGAATTGGGACTCTTGTCGTTCCATAAACATCCCCAGGATTTCTGACACAGTTAGTAAAAGTTCCCCAACTTGTTTACCCTTTGCTTCTAATTCGTCAAGACGGTCAGGGGTTCCTCCCTTCTCCCCTTCAGTTATGCATTCCTCTAATTCCTCATCAGAGTGATCCTCAGACCTTATAGAAGTTTCCATTATTCAGTTATTTATTAACGTCAGATTTGATTTATTTTTAATTAAACAATTCAACTGAGTATAATGAATAAGCGTTACTGACAATTAACATCGGTGATCGGGCCTAGATATTGTTCTTCAATAACTATGCAATATGTCTTCAAAGTCAGCAGAATCTCCGTAAATAATCAACAGGCGTGCACAACCTTAATTCTAGTAATCATGTTTTATAACTAACAGTCAGATATAATGAATCATAATTCGGTCTGCAGCTTTCAACCGATATTCAATATCAACTTAGATTTCAATTCTTATTATCAATGAACATTAATATCTAATTAATTAACTACACTTGGTTTCGGATTCTGTTATGGAGCAATTAGATTAGTTAATACTTTCCTGGAAATTTCCGTGCAATTTGGCCAACACTCGCATTCAAATATGTAAAGAAGATCGGAAGATTTCTTGTCCGAATATTGGAATATATGACAATAAAGATTCAAACAAAATCGGCTGCAAACTGTCCCAAAACCAGTCGCTTAGTCAACGGTATATTCTTTTTCATGAAATCAGGCAATCAGCCACACATTCAGTATTTTTAGACCCAGAATATAAAGAATTTCATGTCTACACGAGCCGAGCTCTCACTCCGATGAAAACTTCCAGTCGACTGCGCATTTCGGCGTTGGAAGCGGTCACGTGATCCGGATCAACCAATCAGCGACTTACACGTTGGCCGAATCTAAAAATAGAGTGTCGCATTGCGACACTTTCTGTTGCAGCGAAGTACTGCACCGAAGGTCGGATCTAAAAGCGGCTAAAACCGAAGGCCGGTCGCAAATTTAGCAGGGCCGCAAATTAATAAGTGAGTACGCCGAGCGGCCTAAAAGGAGGTTAAATTGTAGCGGCCTCATAGGACGTTACAAGCCGAACACATAATAAATTGATTGCTTTTTAAGTGCTGTAATATGACAAGCAAATTTCTGTCCAGGGTACAATGACCTCTGTTGTCATAGACCCTGGTCAAATCTGGATCCATCCATCCAACGGCGAGTTTTGATAATCCAGAAGTCCTCATGGTAGACCTCAGATAAATAATTGATTTTGCTCTAGAACATTCTAGGTAGATGAAATATTTTGTGAATATCATGCGATGTTCAAACGAACAATGATGCATATGTGCACATGTGATTATGCGTGTAATTTTGAGGATATATGTATACCCTGTCGAGGCCAACGATAGCTCACCTGGTTCACTAAACACCGGACGTCTACCATGCACTGCCATTGCCTACTCCACACTGTCTTCAACCAATGCACAGTCTGCTCCATCAAACCAGTTGATGTTACCCGAGACCTCGGTGTTCTCCTGGATCATATATTTTCTATGAAAAGCCAAACAATTATCCACCAGCAGAAACAGAGAGGTGTTGTATACATAAAAGCACGTTCCATTTATTTTCTTATAAAATTACAGGGTGTCCAATAAGTTCGTGAACGATTTTGCTAGCTTGTTACAAAAAATATATACAACAAAAATCAATAATTTTTGTATCATTTAATAGGCAATAGTGTTGTCTTTGATGGCTATAACAGCTTTCATTCGTCTGGGTAAAGATTCGATGAGGTTGTACAAAGTTTCAACTGATATCGAATTCCATGTTTTCGCAAACGACGTTTTAGCTGAGCAGGAGTATTTGGTTCAGGATCTTTGTAGACACTGCCTGAGATTATACTCCAGAGATTTTCAATCGGTGAGAGATCAGGAGAGTTTGGAGACCAGTTTTAAATGTAGTTAGGAATATTTTCGTTCAGCCATGCTCGCGAAACAGCAGATGTATGTGCTCGCGAATAACAACCGTTTTTTCCTCTGAGCGTCTGTTAGCTGCCGTTTTGGGAAGGCCGCGAATCGCTTATGACGTCAGAGGACGCGACATCATTCATGTTCATTCATATTTCGTCTGCTGTGTTTAGAGACAGCGTTTAGCCGTGAGGGACGTGTTCAACTTGGAAATGGCGGACGAACGGATTGCAAAGTTCCCTTTTTGTGGAAAAGGTTGGGTTTTTTCGGGAAAAAAGCATAAGTTATCACTGTTCTATCGGAATGGAAGGTGTTGTAAAAGTTTCATAACAATCGGTGTGTCACTTTCGGCGTGATCATGTTCCGAACTATTGGAAAGTTTCATTTTTATTTATATAGATAACGGAATATGAATATCCTTCTTCATCAAGAATAGCAGCTTTCGAGCGTAACTGAACGTCTGCTATTTTCCCCATTTTTCACAAGTTTGTTTACGAAAAACGATCGCGAACTACATAAAATTCGCTAAAATAGCCCTTCCGCATAAATTGATGACGTCATTTCCTCGTTGCAAAAAACTAACACTTTTTACACTTTTTGGTTTCGGGACATAAAGCTCTTTCAAATGACATAAGCATTATTAGTGTTTGTTGCAAAGATTTTCTGCTATCTGCAAGCAAAATCGTTCACGAACTTACTGGACACCCTATATTACACCGCTAACTGAATTTTTGAGCGTCGTTTACATGGGTGGAGACATGGTCTGCGACTTGCGGGGGACGAACGAGTGGCCAAAGCAAGGACGAGAGATTTTGGTAGCCTAATTTTGGGTGGTCACTGAGTCGAGGAGGAAATTATACATCTTTTTGCCGACCAAAATTTCTGACGATTTTTTTAGTCATCAGGCCAAATTTCCACGAAAACATAAGCCTATAGGCGCCTACCATTTTCTCTGTCAAAAGAGCTGATGATTTTTTTCTTTTGCAGTCGTTTGGTCGAAATTTTCGCGAAATCATACCATTTTTTCCAACATCACCAGTGTGTTCATGTGATTCTGTGAAGTGTACATGTCCCAACACTTAACGATGGGGGGGGGGGGGAGACAAATGCATGGACGGTCCCCAACACATTCATTGAGGGGACCTCCCCCTGCCTCTTAAGTCTCCGCCCATGTCGTTATATTAATTATTGTGGATGAGCAACTTGTGCAAGGTAAGCTAGGTATATTAAGCTTATAGGCTACGCAGTGACTTGCGGTAGATCCTAACCTGAGACCATTCGGTCACAAGGCGCCGAACCTACCGCTACACCACCGCGTTCAACTATCTAATCATCTATGATCATTTACGCTACAAACACAAGGTCGTTAAACAATAGCCAAAGAAACAATGAATTTTTTGCAGAAATAGCGCCTTTAATCAACTAATGCATGCTCTATAATCGAAAACTCCGTTTGCGGATCGATTTAAACATTTTCTGTCAGTTTGACGTAATCTACAGATGCTTAAACACCTTAAAATCGGTTATTGAGACTTAAATATGAACTTGCCGAAAATCAACGTATTGATCTGATTCTGAACTACCCTTAAGTTGCAATGGAACTCCCGCTCCATCCAATCACAAATCACTTCACTAATCTAAGAGCTGGCATAATAATGATTTATCCTTGTCATACAAAACTGTGAGAACTGATTAAAAATGATTATATCAATATAATATTTCCTTCGATTGTTGCCATAAGATGTCGTTAAATTCTGGATCCACCCTTGCCAAAGAAACATAATAGGTCTACCCTGCTAATTCAACGACAATGGACTGTCAATATATTATTACGGAGGAAGGGAGGGGTCGCCGGATTTAGGCGCTTTGCGTACGGGTGCATATGGGGGGGGGGGGGGGGTGGGCGTGGGGGTGATCTTGGCAAAATATACGCACGCAAAATAAATCCAATTTTGATGTCCTCATTACTCTATTTATAAGTTTGTATTATCCTATTATGGCCGTCCGATGACATTTTTATTTTGATTACATTATAGGCCTAATTAAATTCTGTTCAAATATAAACACTAAATCATAACCGTTATCAAATTTTAGCTGGCAAATATGATGTCTGATAAAGAATAAATAGTACAGTCTTATGATAAAAGATCATAAAACAAATGTTTTATAGATGACTTTAGCTAATTATCTTTTGTAGGAGAGAGGTGGGAGAAGATTATTTGTACGTGGGGTGGGGCATGCACGGTATTTATAATTAATTTACATTACAATAATAAGATTGACACACTCGGTGCAGCAGGAGCAAATTTAATGAGTATGGGATAGCTTTTAACGGGGAAGAATGTTGTGAAGCATATGGTGCACCGGCCATGCTGATAGGGTATAAGATATTCAGTGTTTAGAAAGGTGGCGGCAGGAGATATGAGAGCGGGGATAACGAGCAATGCGAGGAGCATTAGGAGTGGAAGAAGAAGAAGAGGAAGAGTCTTTGGGAATGGCGGGAGAGGGAGAGAGGAAAATGAATTAACGGAGAGGAGGTAGTAAGGAAAGGGAGAGGGGGTTGGAGAAGGAAGGTAGGGAAGACATGCATGACTAATGGTAGAAATGAGGTCAAAAAACATATAGATCTATAGGAAAGGATTATGGAAACGCTGAGAAAGGAGATGGAAGAGGAGGAAAAGACGTGGTAAAGAAGAAGATGCTGGTGCAGAGGAAATTTAAGATGGATAAAATTAATAGAAGGAGTGGAGAAGATGAGGGAGAAGAGGATAACGCGAAGAAGGAGGTGGAGAGGGAGGATGAAGAAATAGAAAGTCGAAAGAAGCGAAGAAAAGGAGAGAGTGGAGGAGGACAAAAAGTAATGAGAGGATAAGATAGAAGAATAGGAGAAGAGGAGACGGAAGAGAAGAGAAAAGAAAAAGAAGAGGAGAAGGTAGAGAAGAAGAGGAGTAAGGGTTGAACGCTGAGAAGATGAAACGGTCTGTTTCTGTCTGTTTGTATTTCTTATACGTCGTGTATCGATGTGAGTCTCATTCCACTTGTTTCTGTGCCTACTTATAGACATCTAATTATTTCTGTATTATACAAGTGCTAGACTTAAACACTACGTCTGATGCAGTGGCCCGAAAACCGGTATCTGAAGTCATGTACCACGATATACAAAAACTTACCATAGCACCCACACACACACGCACAAGCGCGCGCGCGCACACACACACACACACACACACACACACACACAACCGCAAGCACACACACAAGCACATATACACACAAACGCAAACACACACACACAAACGTAGACACCCGCATACGCACACGCACACACACACACACACACGCACGCACGCACGCACAAACACACAACCGCACACACACACACAGGCACATATACACACAAACGCAAACACACACACACACAAACGTAAACACACGCATACGCACACGCTCACACACACACAAACAGGGGCGGATACAGACATTTTCGGTGTGGTCTTTGACCGTAAAATCTTGGGTCTGAAAACAAGTTTTCGTCGCCGTAAAATCTGATGACCATTTTAGTCACTTGGTGGAAATGTCGGGGAAAATCCATTTTGTCCGGCAAAATAGTTGGTGACCTTTTTTAGTCATTCACGACCTTTTCTCCCATTTACTCTCTGCCTTCTTACCTTTAATTTAAAGTCTGTACGAACCTCATGGGAAGAGGCATACGAAACCAATGGGGGAATGGGGGAGGGGTGCAGGTCCACCTTCCCAGACAAAATAGATATAGCTGGTGAGAAATTCTAAATGGGGCCATGGATGGCCGGATTTCCCCCCGGATCCGACCCTGCACCCACACGAACAGGTACACACCTGTGCGCGAATAGGCACACACACTTGCACGCATATACACACATGCAGCATACATAGTTCATGTTTGGCCTTTGAAATATAATTATACCCAACACGTGGTCGTAATTTTTATAATTACATAATTATAGACATATTTTATATACGCACACAACATGTGCGTGTGTGTGTATGGTCTAGGTGTGCACTCACTGTGTTCAGGTATAGTCTATGTTTCTTCCAATCAAAGAATAAATATTATTATTCTTGTCTGATCTTTTTTTTTATCTTGCATACACACGATATCCTATGTATTATGGTCGCGCAACTTGTGCCTCGACTATATTTTGTATGAGCTCATAATAAATAGCGAAATTATTATGTATATCCTCATAAATCATATCGTGGTTATATACAACGTGTTGACGTATGCATGTACATGTATAGATCTCTCAGTTACTTGTATAAACACAGCACAAAAGTGTCGACAGAATAAGTTGGAACAAGTTCTTTCCTCTGATTTTTTACCTCTTCTAACAATAACATGCAGACATAGCAGAAATATAGGCATAGGCTATATATATAATTTTATGTACATATATAAAAATACAATGGACTATACATGTATAAATTGTATATAATATAATACATACATAATTATAGTTCCTTGTATTTTTGTAAATAACATGTGCGAATATCTATAGCAGCGAAACTTGTTCCAGCTTGCACGGAATACATTTTCGTAAAAAGTTGATGCATGCAAAGAACTTATATATTAATTATTATAAATAAGAAAATCGCGATTGAAAGCGAAGATAAAATTGGTCAAGTTGAATTTCTTGGAGACGAAGTTTACCTCACGTTCGAATTTCGACCATCTTCCCGTATATAGATTCTAATCATAGACTACGAGTTCACTTCGAGACATTAGTTAGCATCCAGTGTTTCCCTGTAAGCTTATACCTGGATGGATGCCTCGAGACTATAAGGCGAAGGTGAATTTTCTCTGTTTCAGTCTCTTTCTCTCTTTCTCTTTACCTCTGTCTGTCTGTCTGTCTCTCTCTCGTCTGTCTCTGTCTGTCTCTCTCTCGTCTGTCTCTGTCTGTCTGTCTGTGTGTCTCTCTCGTCTTTCTCTGACTCTCTCCCTGCCTCTATATCTGTCTCTGTCTGTCTGTGTGTGTGTCTCTCTCTCTCTCTGTCTCTGTTTCTACTTCAACCTCTTTCTCTAACTCTGTCTCTTACTTTCTAGCTCTGCCTTTCTTTGCATGTGTGCAATATATGTATGTATATATATATATCTATTATTCTATATATAATGTATTATATATTATGTATATATATATTATGTGTTTCTTTTCCTTTCTCCCTCTATTTCCTTTCCTCCCTACCTCGCTCCATGCATCTCTCTGCCTCTGCCTCTACATTTCTGTCTCTGTCTCTATGTCTCTCTCCCATCCACTACAGGCTGAGAATGAAAATTCGATTTATTCTATTCTGCATCTGAATCACAATCTTGACATTTTTCACATCGTTCAAAAATCGTGAAATCTCAGGGAACAAACTTATTCACAGGCGTTCAGTCTAAACAAAATTGACAGGCAGTCAAAGGCAAAATAAATATTTTCTGGTCAGGATCCAAAGGGGATCACGGTGTTAGATAAGCGGTGTGGATGTATGGTGTCTGCAATTTATTGCAGTGTCGAGAAAAGTAAATGCATGAAAGTTAAAGAGATTGGTACAGAATTTTTCAGAGAACAGTATCTCCATTGTTGAATAAAGAATCTGTTACTTAAACTGCCATTCACGCTCCAAAATAGGTTCTACAGTCTACTGCAGACTGCTGCAAGCAATAGCATTGGCTTCATCTCCGTGGTTCGAGGCAGTTTTCACAGAAACATGCTGGAAAGTGTGTTACCGTGACCTACATGTCTCAGAAGAGTTTTTGCAGAAAAATTATAGGAAGGAAGTTGAATGGTTGAATGAATGAATGAGTGGATGGATGGACGGATGGGAGGATAGATGTACCAATGAATGCATGAATGGATGGATGAATGGATGGACGGACGGGTAAATGAATGAATGGATGAATGGATGGACGGACGGGCAAATGGACGAATGGATGGATGGACGGACGGGTAAATGGATGAATGGATGGGCGGACGGATGGATGAATTGTTGGATGTATGAATTGTTGGATGTATGAATGGATGAATGGATAGATGGATGAATGGATAGATGGATGAATGGATGGATGGATGGAATAAGGAATGGGTAGATGGCTGCAGATGAACGGACAGATCGATGGCTGGTTGGATGGATAAATGAACGAATGAATCAGAGTTAACGTCGCCCTTCTCCTTCAGCCTGGCACCACCCGACTGTTAGGCACCGGTTGGTTATCTGTCATGCTATCGTTCTGTTCGAAAACATCTTTTGGCTGCAAAAGGACATCGACAATAACTTCGATACATTCACTGTTACAGTAGAGGTGTGTTGTTGCTGTCACTGTGTGGTAACAAAGACCATTAGCGACGCCCTCCTTTTTTATCCAGGCTTGGGACTGGCAATGGTAGAGTGCAACCAGTGTTACAGTAGTGGAGAGTTCGTACCTATGGTAAACTTTATGAACGATGGAATTTATTATTCAACAGTTTAACGACATCTTATAGCAACAAAGGCTGTTGACGTCTTTAAAGTTACAGTATCAATGTATTTCAGTTCACTGTTGTTTAAATGTTCCGCAGTTTCTGTCTATATTGTCTATCTTTTTTTTTCTTTTCTTTTCATTGTTCTTCTTCTGGGATTTGTATTTCCATGTCGACAGTGTTCATAAGGTGGTTGCTGTAGGTCCTCTTTGATGCATTTGTCATTATTTAGTGTCACCATTTAACATACATGCATAAACATGCATATATTTAAATATACATTCATTTTCTGATTTTAATTTTCATTTATTTTTAATTAATACATATATAAGCAAATAGATTAGATATTCAACATTAATATGAAAATCAAATCATTCAGCCATCATCTATAAGCTTAAACAATAATATCAAAAATCGTTTGATTCAATGCCTATTTAATCTATTACAGAATTAGTTAACATACACACACACACACACACACACACACACACACACACACACACACACACACACACACACCCACATACACACACAAACCGCACTAAAAAAGCAAACAAATACAACTAAAATTATAATTCACATGCAATACTTCTTACATAATTTTTCCATTAGTTATGGTCATAAGTATATTATAAGCTTCAAGATAAATATCTTGAATAGAGAATATATTTTTAACACTACATTCCACTTTTTTCTCTACACATTTTTTAAGTAGTAGGATTGAAATGTCATTCTTTTTACAAGCGAACAGCGTATGTTCGATTGTTTCTGGCACTTGGCATCCAGAGCACAGGTCTGTTGTGCTTTTACCTATCACTTTCAACCAGCTGTTATTAAGGACATGCCCCATTCTAAGTCTGGTAATTTGAACTTCTCGTTTCCTTATAGAGTCCATAAATTTTATATCAGTGGATACCAAAGGCTGGATAGATTTATAAAATCTCCCTTTTCCTTCAGTATCGTATTCAATTTGCCATGTATTAATAACATATTTCCTTATTAAAGAATAGATTTCCATTAATTCTAGATAATTTGTTGAATTAATCTCCATTAGCTCTTGTCCTTTCTTTGCAAGGGTGTCTGCCATTTCATTTCCAGATAATCCAATATGACTAGGGATCCATGCTATGATTAAACTGCTGCTTTTAAGTTTATTAACATTATCTATAAATTCCAGAAATAAATTAGGCCGTGAAGAAGACTTGTTTTCTTTTATAGATGTGGCCACACTTAATGAATCAGTATATATAATATACTTATTTGCATTTGCAGTTTCATTCACATTTTCATTTAGAATAATCCATTTTATCGCTTCAATAATGGCCGTTAATTCAGCAGAATAAATTGAGGAGTTATCTGCTATCCTATAAACGTTGTGAGAATTCATGGAGGGTACATAGAAAGCTGCAGAAACGACATTTTCAATTTTAGAACCATCTGTATAGATTGATGTGCGATCAACATATTTATCAATTAATCTTAATGATAGGGATGACATAATGTTAGGAGAGTCCTTCTTTTTGTTTATATGTTTTTTCAAGGACAGATCGACTTTAGTGGTTCTGTTAAACCATGGAGCGGTTGACTGAAAAATTGGAGATTTAAATGGTTCGGATGTAATTGAAAAGAAATGTTCAGTTCTTTTAAAAATAGAATTTTGGTTCACAGAAGATGCACAATAGTAATTTGACCAGTGATCTCGCATGGTCTCTGCTGCTGGATGATCATTTGAACCTAATATTTTTGATCCAAACTTGATTGAGTTACTCAATCGACGCAGGTGGAGGGGCACCTCTCCACACTCATTCTGGAGGGCCATTACAGGGGTGCCTTTAGCTGTTCCACAAGCCAACCGCAAAGCCTCAGATTGTACATTTTGCAGCCTTTTCAATTGTGTAGCACTAGCTGTAGCATATGCCACGTCTCCACAGTCAAGGACTGACCTCACGAGTGCTCTATAGATGGAGAGCAGTGCCCGCTTTGAGGCCCCCCATTTATACCCTGACACAGCCCTCATTACATTTATTATCTTTTTACATTTGGTTACAATGTAATCTATATGGGGCTTCCAGTTTAATTTAGAATCAAAAATGACTCCCAAGAACTTGGCAGTATTTTCAATTTTTATATCCTTATTATTAAGGGTAATGTGTAGCTTTTGTAATGTTTTCTTTTTGGTAAATAGTACACCCGTGGTTTTATTTACAGATATTTTAAAACCATTTTCATTGCACCAATCATCTATTTTAATTATGGCATTTTGGATTTTATTTTGAAGCAATTTCAAATCTCGATTTGCATAAAAAATAGCACTATCATCTGCAAATAAAGACAGTCCTACATTTTCCAATCCAGGATCCAGATCATTGATCATTATTAAAAACAATAATGGTGAGATGACGGAACCCTGCGGCGTTCCATTTTCTTGTGAGAATATATCAGATATTTCTATTCCAACTTTGACTTGAAAAGTTCTGTTGGTTAAGAATTTAGAAATCCAATCAAATATATTTCCTGTTATTCCAATTTTTCGTAATTTTTCTAACAAAGTTGGAACGTGCAGCATATCATATGCTTTTTCAAAATCTATAAACACAGCCAAAACATTTTGTTTATTTTTAAGTTTTTTATGGATATAATCTTGAAGCCTTAGAACTTGATCTATTGTGCTTTTATGCTTTCTAAAACCAGTTTGATACGGAGTGAGAAGTTTATTTGCTTCCAAAAACCACTGTAACCGATTTGTTATCATTTTTTCCATTATTTTGCACAGAGTTGGTGTAAGTGAGATAGGTCTATAAGATTCAGGAGCTGTAGTATCTTTATTAGGTTTAAGAATAGGTAAAATTATTGCATGATTCCATTCCCTCGGGAGTATGCCTGTTGTCCAAACTTTATTGTAAAAGGTTAACAACACTTTTAGAACACTTTTATGGAGGTGCCTCATAAGATCATAAGGGATACGATCCTCCCCTGGAGATTTGTTATTTTTTGATGAGTCTATGGCATCTTGAAGTTCTCGAATAGTGAAGGCCATATTTAAATCCAATGCGCCATTACTACAATAATTTGGGAGAATTTCATTTTCATCGTTTTTGTTTCGTAAATAATATAAGAATTTGTCCGTATAATTAGAGCTACTACTGGCACAGGAGTAATTTTTTCCTAAAACATTAGCTTTCTGCAAGTTTGATTCAGCTTTCGTGCCTTGATATTGTAGGGTAGGAATGGATATTGCAGATGTCACGCCTTCCATTCTCCTTGCCATATTCCATATAGATGATAATTTTGATTGGTTATTTAATTCACCACAATAGGTTTCCCAGCTAACTCTTGCTTCATCTGCAATCACTCTTTTTGATACTGCATTTTGTCTTTTAAATTCTACATAATCATCTAAATTTCGTGAATTATTCATCTTATTACGAATTCTATTTCTCTCATATATTGCTTTATCACACTTCTCATTCCAAAATGGCAATGGTTTATGTCTTTTATTTTTATTTTTCACATACCTTTTCACTGGAATTACATTATTAGCTAATGCGGAAAGAGCTGCTGTTAAATTTAAGAAGCTTTTATTTGAATCATCATCCAACAGATTGTCTGTAATATAAGATTTACTTTCACTTTTAAATTTTTTCCAATCTGCTTTTTTTTAATTCCAGGCATGCATTCCCATATTATCTTCAAGAGTTATAATTTCATTAACTTTTGTAATTCCAAGAAGGTGATCTGATCCTAGCGATGTGTTTTCAACAAAATGGGAACAATTTAAACAATTAAAAAACAATTAAAAAATTATCTAAGGCATTGTATGTATTCTCCTGATCTTATTTGCATACAAGAAACTTTTCTGAAAGAAAATAAAAGGAACCCTTTTTTGATGGGTATAGTATGATAAGACATGATAATAGAGATTTAAGTCAACGAGGTGGTTTGACTTTTCTAATTAAGGATGGTCTTAATTTCACAATTATTGAAAGTAAAGACATTCCTAATATCGAAAATCAATGTTTGGAAATTAATACTAATATGGGTCCCATTCAGATTGTTAACATATATATATATCTCCTTCGGCTAAGATAAAATATGAAACTCTGAGCAAAATCTTTGAGAATAAAAGAACAGTTGTAGTTGGAGATTTAAATTGTCATAATAAATCTTGGGGAAGTAGTCTAAACAATACAAATGGTAGAATATTAGAAACTGTTATAACAGATAACAATCTAACGATATTAAACACTGGGAAAGCTACCCATATAACCTCCAATCAATCAGATATAAATTCTGTTATTGATTTAGCGATCACATCACCAGATCTGGCTTTAAATGAACGATGGAAACCTGCGTGCATATAATACATAGGCTTCTTTGAAAGCGTTTTAGAGGTGTCTAAAATTGGCGTTCTGTTTTCCGCTGTCTAGCGACATCATGATGCTCCCAGGGTCTATGTGCAATTGCAGCAATGTGCATGGATGAATGAGCGGCCAGCCACAGCTAAAGAATAAGAATAGAAATGAATGCGTGTTTAATGTTTATGCAAAAGTTTCCTCTGATAACACAATGGTCTTCCTTTCAATTGTATGTTTCTGCTCTGTTTCCGAACGTCTGTTTGTCTGTCTATCCTGCATCTCCATCTGCCTGTCTCTATCTGTCTCTCAGTTTGTCTCTAAGTCCGTCTGTCTGTCCGTCTCTCTAGCACCTCTGCATCATTAGACGTGTTGTAAGTGATACAATATTATTGTTGTTATAACTCAGATATAAAACCGTTAAATATAGCGATGGATGGTTGTTCAGTGCAGCTGACCTCGACTGACCCGTTGGGTACACTGCAGAGGAGGATCGAGAGCTCGAATTCGTTTTCGCATTGTTAACTTGGTCCCATTGTTTCATTTCCTGACCTCATGCTCCTTATCTGCTCGACCTAAGCTTCATGTGCTTAGAGCCTTAGACGATGCGGTGCATGCGTTCCAAGATGAAGCGAGGCAAGGACACAAGTGTAAGTGATATGAAAAGCCAAATGAATTCTTGGGTAGAAACTTTTCAGTGCAACAGTTAGTTATAGACTCGATAGTTTAGGTGATTGCAGGCGCATACATATACACAGTCGACTCCCACTGGGTATTATTGTCCTAATTGTGAAGATCAAGCTAAGGCAGTACGGCGTTCTGGGTTGATTATCAACGACTCTAATACTGTCTATGAATCTTCTGAACCACGAAAAACCCTCGTTATAATAATTATTATTACATACATGTATAGGCCTGTCAACTATCGGTTTTGTTTGATGTGAGCGCCTTTCCTGCCTTATTGGAATGCTACTTAGTTACTTACTCACTTGCTTGAAGGTTATATATACATATTATATATACAGTTCACACACACAAAACACACATATACATACATACATGCAGACATACAGACATTTACATACATGCATATAATTGTAGTAGCCTACCGAAATACCGATACCTACATAATTTTATATATCGTTACATTTTTATATTTTTAAATAAAACTTTTAAATAAAACTTACATCATCTTTGCAGGACACTTAAATTTTTACAAGAGAAGAGATTCTTTTACGTTCGCCAGGTCGCGCTTTGGTGCAACCGGGGAACAATGAGCCACTTTGGAATAATTATGCTTGATAATAATTGAAAGGGACGACAGAGAGAATGTACGAAAAGTAACAAAACACCATCTCGTCTGGGATTCGATTCCGGTGAAAGTAGAAAATAATAATAAAAATTATGTGGTGGACAAACTGCGCCATCTGGCGAATGAAACTGAGAAACGAGGACAATGGGATGCATTAAAAATAATGTGTGAATCATTGACATCGCCCTACTCTTTTATTCAAGCATGATGCTGGCACAAATTCACTGGCTTCCACTCTTAGCTCGTATACAATTTAAAGTTCTCATTTTGGTTTCAAGTCTCAATTGGGTCTTGCTCCGAAGTATCTGTGTGATCAGATACTTCGCCCCTTTCTGCCACTTCGCTGCGTCCTCTTAGGTCCTCTGATCGGCTTCACTTCTTTGTTCCCAGCATCAGGACCACTATGGCTCAATCCAGATCATTTGCCTGCACTGGTCCTTCTCTATGGATGGACTTCCCCCATCAGTTCGGTCTACCATCCTCTCTGGCAGTCTTTCGTCATCTTTCTGTTGTCTAAAAACAAGAGTTTTCTCTCGGAGTTGCACGCACTGGGGGTGCTTCTGAAAGGCTCCTGCTGTAAGAAGCGTTTTACAAATGGTCAGATACCATACAATACTCTGAAAGTGTGAACAATGGCGACGTTTCGTGAGGGATTGGTTGAAAAGATATTGATTCACGTGAGTTGGGTGTTTTACGAAGACTGGAGTCGAACCCTTCAAATCCCCCAGAGGCTAGAGCAATCAATTCTCGACTTAACTCTGTTGTATTCCATTTATTATAATTAGGCCTATCATCGGCTTAGCTAAAGAAAACGAAGTCATTCGCTAGACGGCTAATTTCCAGGCGATTTGAAACACACACATGCGAATGTACAAACTGTCTGTCTGTCCATCTGTCTGTCTATCTGTATGTCTAGCCATTTTAGTTTAGTTTCCGAGGGGTATTGTCTCTACTACACGTCTAGTGACAGGAAGCGAGCGAATTGAAGCAAAGAAAAGAGGTCTGGGCGCCCCCTCTAGGTTAGGCGACTAATACCAGTAGTTCAGATCACATGGTAGGCTATACACTTGATAACAGCAATGCATTAAATGGAAGTCGTTTGACGGATATTAGAAGCGTCATTGTAATAATTTTAACGGTGTTTAAGAGTGAAACTCGAAACCCGTGTTTGACTGCATTTTGTGGCTACCAAGGCAATTCACGTTCCCCCTTACAATGTCTTTTTAATTGCGGTGCGTGTATCGGCGATTGAAAAAGTTTTAATGACATATTCATGTATGAGAAAGTCAATAAAATTGTCATTACTTGACGTTTGAATAGCCTATACAGTTCATTCCTAAATCGCTCTTCTGTAAGCTCGAGGATATGGCATCCGCGATTGGAGTAACAGTAGATCTAAAGACCTTTAACGAATATTAAAACAGCCAACGAATATTATATTCGCAAAAATATTATGTTCTTTCAATAAAATTTTAATTCTTAATTCCTATTTTGTTATTTATGAAAATGTTTAACTTTTACTTAATGAATTGTACAAAATTGAGTTAACCTACGCATAGGCCTTTATATCAGTAAGTGACAATAACATTAATTAGTAGATTAATTTTATTGTTAAAAACGTCAAGGTCTCTGCTGGGTCTGGCCAATGTGGCCATGCGGCATTCATATCATATTCGATAAGCTTACCTAAATGTTAGTCACTTTGTCTGACTTCTGACCATCCTCCCCCAACTGAAGAGGCATAGCCACCAATGGCAGTTGGCAAGTATACCAGAAATAGTAGGCTACGTTAAAAGTAAACTTTAATTGCCTATAATAGTAACTGCAAATTGATAAAGTAGTTTTATATCAGTGTAGCAGGATGAGTAAATATAAATGCCAACGCAGGAAATAATAGTGCCAGATTACAAGCAAAAATTATCCCGATCTCAGCATATTAAGCATTGCATATTTTAATTCAGCCTTGCCATGCATGGATGCGAGTGAATGTCATAGGGATATGTATTAGGGTGGAGTGAAAAACACGAAAATCAAAATTTTTAAACGTAACAGCAATAAAAAGTTGTCTAATGGTATGGGGTCAAGAAATCTCACAAAAGTTTTGAAAAATATTAATGTCTTCGTTTGCCACCAGAGGGCCAAAATTTCGAAAAATTGTCTTTTTTAAAGAAAATTTATGGTTTTCTTATGAAATATTTTTCATGCAACACAATTTACCACCACACAATATACCGTTGGAAAGAGCTCTTAAAACGGATTAAAATGATGTATTAATTTTTAGAATAGTCCCATATTTCTAGAAGATATTAACTTTTTACTATACCCCACATTCGCGACATGTCGCTATGCCTGAAAACTGTAAAACACTAATAACTTTTTTATCCTTTGAGATATTTCAACTTGTGATATGCCATTCGATTCAGTTTAAGACGGCTTTTTCAACGGTGCATTGAAACTTCCAAAACCATCCACGAAAATGTTCTAAATCTCATGAAACCATAAAAAAAGAGAAGAGGAAAACTAAAGAAAAATATTTGGAGAAATATACTGAACAGGGAATAACTATGAAAACCTTTAACTTTATGTTTCTCAACATTTCTAAGTGATACAGTCATCATCAGCACCCAATATTATGAGGAAGAACTGTTCTCAAGATTTGTTTTCCATTTAAATTAAATTATAGTATATTGCAAATGCATGCAATAAACGAGCATTTCAGTTAAAATCTTGCATATTGTTTTTCTGAAAAACCTTACTTGATACAGCAATTCTGAACACACCATCGTGTTCAGCACGTCAACTTCTATAGAAAACAGTCAAAGTTTTTTCGGAAATAAAAAATAATAATTTATAGTATATTTAAATATATACAATATATGAGTATTTAAGTTAAAGTCTTGCATACTGTTTTTCTCAAAGAGCTTACGTGATACAACAATTCTGAGCACACCATCGTGTTCAGCACGTCAACTTCTATAGAAAACGGTCAAAGTTTTCTCGGAAATAAAAAACAATAATTTATAGTATATTTAAATATATACAATATATGATTATTTAAGTTAAAATCTTGCATATTGTTTTTCTCAAAAACCTTACGTGATACAACAATTCTGAGCACACCATCGTGTTCAGCGCGTCAACTTCTATAGAAAACAATCAAAGTTTTTGCCGAAATAAAAAAAAATTAAAATTTGTTGTCCAGTGTAATTATTGTATCATGATCATGTTGGAACTCTATTTACTCTCATGGGATCTTCTGGTTTTGGGACATTTTGCAATTGTCACTGGTGTATTTGCAGGCTGCAATGTCAAAAAGTTTTTCTCTACACCTTTTTTCATAGTTTTGCAATTTTTCCCGATATTTTTCTTTAGTTTTCCTCTTTTTCATGGTTTCATGAGATTTAGAACATTTTCGTGGATGGTTTTGGAAGTTTCAATGCACCCTTAAAACAGCCGTCTTAAACTGAATCGAATGACATATCACAAGTTGAAATATCTCAAAGGATAAAAAAGTTATTAGTGTTTTACAGTTTTCAGGCATAGCGACATGTCGCGAATGTGGGGTATAGTAAAAAGTTAATATCTTCTAGAAATATGGGACTATTCTAAAAATTAATACATCATTTTAATCAGTTTTAAGGGCTCTTTCCAACGGTATATTGTGTGGTGGCATATTGTGTTGCATGAAAAATATTTCATAAGAAAACCATAAATTTTCTTTAAAAAAGACAATTTTTCGAAACTTTGGCCCTCTGGTGGCAAACGAAGACATTAATATTTTTCAAAACTTTTGTGAGATTTCTTGACCCCATACCATTAGACAACTTTTTATTGCTGTTACGTTTAAAAATTTTGATTTTCGTGTTTTTTACTCCACCCTAATATGTATACAGAAACTTAACTGATTACTACCGAGTAACATTGCGGTTTCGATCGTTCATCTTAATTCGTTAACGAATATTTGCGAATATTTACGAATGTTAAAAAATCCTAATATTCACGAATATTTACGAATATTAAACCCAAAAGTCACGAATATTCAATCTATGGTCATAAATATTAATATTACAGGGTTACAACTCTGTGACAACAAAATTCAAATCGTTTGGCGGATATTAGAAGCAGTGTTTAGAGTTTTTATAAGGGTGTCTTAACTCTTAAGGCAGACTTATGTTAAACTGTTTTGCCCACCTCTTTCGTCCAAGCTTGAGTCTGGCATCGCTTTGCATTAGGACACGAAGGTAGGCCTACTGCAGTGGCGGAATTTGTACATTTCTGGAGCAGACTTCCTTCCATTCACAGCACCTGTGTGCGCGCATGTTTATGGATGCTTGTGTGTAGTTTAATGCACAATTATCTGTGTGGTGCGTGTATGTTTGACTGTGTGTGCACTGCCAAGTGTACATGTAGCTATAGGCCTTGTTCGTTGTGTTGCTTTCTGTAGCCAACTGAAATCTGCTCTAACTTTACAAGGCATAACGTAATACAGTTCTTTTTAACTACATGTACATGGTTGTGTTACGGGGCTATATAGTTGCCATTTTATTATTGGAGGATTTTGAAATGTGGACATGAAGAAGAATGGAGAAAATCAGCTGGATGGAACATATTGATTGGAGAAGAAAGAGCCCGATAAACATAATAAAGGAGTGACAAACGAAGTGGGTATAATTATTATAGGACACACTCTGATAGGGATTTATTGCTAAGAACGGTGATCGAAGGAAAAACGAAGGGAAAGCGAACAAAAGGAAGACCGCGGCAAATGATTATGGATACGATGATGACAAGACGGGTATGGGAAGCTCAAGGAAGAGGCCCAACATCGAGCTGTATTATAGGTCTATCAACGACGGTTATTTGAACGTGTCTATTTAACGCACAAAAGTAGAAAGTGAATAAATGTTATGAAAACAGCATCAGAAAAATCACCGGCGTTTCGCGGTGCATCTAGATAAAGCGCCATTTGAAACCATTTTGCGTGTCTAAAAAACGCCTTTTATTGTGGCTGCTGGAGTTGTTGATTCGATTCTACATAGTAATTGTACTAAGTGGGACTCACTATTATAGCCTACTAACCCGTTTCGAATAAAGCTTGTTTTGTAAATATTATGTATTCAACTGAAATGTGCGGTAATCAACCTTGATACATCTGAGTGCACAACTGATGATAGTGACGGTTCCTTTAACATCAAAGCATTTAATAAAAGTTTATTTCACGCTGAAAACAAATTCAATTATTTAACAGTTCTCATGATTCTATAACTCATTGATAGTGTGATGAATCTGTTAAAGTATTTATAAGTTAGTAAAGAATATCTATTATATAATTGTATGTAATACAAAATCATATTATATAATTATATAAGATAATAATTATTATTTAATTGTACATTATTGCTTTCGTCATTCTCTGTCATGTCCTCTTCATTGACCACCACCGCCACCAGATGGAGCTGTATTCGTCCAGGCACCTTCCATTCTCCACACAGAGAAAGCGTAACTCAAACGTTCGTGCGCTACGTAACCGCAGCTTGACGTCATCTTTGTGTCGACGTCATCGCTACGTAGTACCTGCGACACACACAAAAGAAAGAAAGAACTCAACTGAGGTTTTTGAGAATTAATGTCTTCATGACAGGTCGTGTCACTCTGTGAGTATCTCTATCTATCTGTGAGCCTCTGTTTGTCTTACTTTGTGCGTGTGCTTGTCTCACTGACTCACTCTGTGCTGGAATGTGTCATTATTTTGTCTGTGTCATTATTTTGCCTGTGTAATTGCATGTGTGTGTGTGTGCACTGTGCATGTGTGTGTGTGTGTGTGTGTGTGTCTTTGCGTCTGTGCTTGTCCGTTTACGTTCACGTGGGTCTGCTTGAATGACACTGCATGTGTGTATGTGTGTGTGTGCATGCGTGTGTGTGTGTATGTGTGAGTGTGGGTGGGTGTAGGTGAATGCGTATGTGTGTGCAATACTGCATAGATGCATGTGTGTGTGTGTGGGTGGGTGTGGGATGAAGGTGTGGGTGGAGAGGGTATGTGTATGAGTGTGTATTTTGTTTGTTTGTATGTGCACTTGTTATAGCGCCCCTTCAAGTTCCATGCTCAGAGGCGCTCCCGAATGCAGAGCGGACACTGCATCGAAGTTTCACGCCGAAGCGCTGAGCAATTGCGAGTGAAGGACTTGCCCAAGGTCCCTACGCGGCGGTTTGAGGTGGATTCGAACCTGCAGCCCTTCAGCTGCAAGACGGCGAACATATGGGTGTGGGTGTGTGGGGATGAAGGTGTGTGTGGAGCGGGATGTGTGGATGTTTGTGCAGGATATGTGGGTCCGTACGCTATATAATTATGCAGACCTGAAACAGGAAGTCGATGTATCTCGTTGCCAGCTTCAGCGTCTGTATCTTGCTGAGTTTATCCGACGGTAGAGTCGGGATGATCTTGCGCAGATGAGCGAACGCCTCGTTCAACGACTGCGTCCTCTGTCTCTCCCTCACGTTCGCCATGATCCTCTGACTCTGAAGGTCGTCGAAGTTCTGCACGGCCGGTTGAACCGCCTTCTTTCGCGCCTTTTTACTCGCACTTCCGGTTGGCTGGTCGGAGCGTTTGGCGGGTCCTCTGGCGGTGGCGATCAGCAGCCGAGAGTTTTCGTCTGGGTCTGATCCGGAATCCGGGGGAATTCTCAGGGTGAAGTCCGACGGACTGGGCCGCAGGAGGTTCTGGGGCACGACGTTTGGAGCGACGAGTCGACTTCCTGGGTCCTGGATGTGAAGCGGAAACGCGGAGAATTGCGGAGGAAGAGAAGAGTTGGACGGATGGAGAAGGTCGAGACCGAGGCAGGAGGGATAGGCTGAGGAAGAGGAGGAGTGGCCGAGGAGGTTTGATGGTAGGTCGTGGTTGATTAAGGACGTCGATGTCTTCTGCATTTCGTCCTTGACGGTCTCGCTTGGTTGGATCGGGGCTGAACCACCACCCTGCCCCACGCTCATTCCGTTCACAGGTGAACTGCGTGACAGATAAATGAAGAATAATTACACATAATATAGTAAATAAAAAAATTAATGAACAAATAAATAAATTAATTTTAACTTATAAATAGATAAATAAACTATAGCCTCAATGACTTTTCATGGCGTTTGACTGACAGACTTGAAGATAGGCTGTATGAGTGGAAATGGTCGTAAGTTCTGGAGAGCTGGAGATAGGAATTCGCTCCCTATTTCTTCAAATGAATGTTTAGCTATTTTGGAGTCCAAGGCTTTTTAAAGGAAGTTTTTATTGCAATTTTAATCTGGAATGTTGTTTTGCAAAAATTTCTGACGACCTTTACTTTTAGTCATTACCCAGATATATTTAGCCTTTCTAGGTATTTTTCCACTGCACTACTCCTTATTAGGCTTAGTTGCATCCCGTTCATCCATGGTAAATTGTCCCAACTCAACTGACATTGAGCTTTTTAGTGATTTTCAATGCACAAGATTGCCTTTACAACTGCACAAATCAATTTACAACTGTGCATTTTGTGCACAACTGCACGCTAAAAAACTCAGTTGGGGGTCAATTCTATTCGTATCCTCTCTGTAGACAGCAGATCTTTCGGCTGGAGATGTGGCAGGGCTGTTTTAAATGAATTTTTAGAACTGCACAACCCTTTCTTTTCTTTCCCATTCTCCATGGCAAATTACTTCAAATCGGAGGAACATTACCTTTTTCAACTACTTTTCACTGCACAGAAGTGCTTCTACAACAGTTACTGCACAAGTCAATTTAGAACTGCACATTTTGTGTACAACTGCCCGTTAAAAAAGCCCTGAGATGTGGGGCCTAAGTTCGACCTAAATAGCCTACATGTAGACACGAAGGCATGGGATTTATGAAGTAGTCAGTGAACGATGTTTCCAGTGGAGATGAGTTTGCAGCCAGTTTATTTCCAAATTCAGTAAAATATTTATTAATTTATTGGCTATGAGATTTTTATCCTTGCTTAATTTTTCACTAATATAGGCCTAAATACTAGGCCTATCTGGCAAGGTTGTGTGGCTCCAGTTCTGTGTACGAGTGTTTTTATTATACACGCCACTGAGGCTTAGTGTAAGTTACTCTCGCATCCATGGCAGGGCCGGATTTAGGCATGTTCAACATGTTCGGCCGAACAGGGGCCCCACACTTTAGGAGGCTCCCACAAATGTGTAAGAAAATTTTAAAAAAATTCCATCAAAGGACTATTTTCCCGAAAATGTCGCAAATGAACAAAAAAAGTCATCAACTTTTTGGGCGGATGAAATGGTATGATTTTCCCGAAAATTTCTCCAGATGACTAAAAAAAAGGTCATCAAAAAAGTCAAGTTTCTTGGCGGATGAAATGGTATGATTTTTCCCGAAAAATTTCGCCAGATGACTAAAAAAGAAGAATATCCTCAAAAATTTCCCGAACAGGGCCCCCACAAATTTTCCGAACAGGGCCCCCACATTGCTTAATCCGGCCCTGCTCGCATCCTAATAGTCTTGTAGCATAGTATTGTCTCTGTGTGACTTTTCGAATCTGTTTAAATATACTTCTTTAAATAATAAATTTGTTCGATCTGACTCTTATACAGATTTCTAAAATAAATTTCTCATAGGGGCCTACAGGCGTGATATTTCTTTTAGGAATACACGAAATCAATTAGACCTTAGGTTAGAGTTCGGTAATTCGGTTGTCATAGGTGCGGGGGGGGGGCAGAGTGGCTGCTAGAGTGGGTGTTTGGAAGGTTGAAGTCTTGAAGATCCGATGATCAGATGAGTAGCGGTATGAATTCTTTTGTACCGTCAGTTTTAGGTGGAACCAACGGTCATGGATGCAGTTTTAGCCAGAGCTTGCACAATGCAAGGCAGCAAATTAAAAGCATTTTATTTTATAAAGGTTTCTGAACGTAGATTTCTTAGACTTAGTTTCACTCTGTCCATCATCAGTATAATTAATTTTATAACGTTAAGAAATTTGTTAAAGACTCGAAAGCATTATTAGGCCTACATTATTTTGCAGGAGCTCTCACTCTACCCTGGGTGTACAGAGACGTCGTGCCCTCCACTCAGGGTGAATTCCTCATTCTCTGAACACGAACTGATCTTAGACAGCAGTCACAGCACTGTGCTTTATCTGTTAGGCTACTGCTCTCATGGTATGGAGGTTGGCTATATACAATACAATACAATACAATACAATACAATACAATACAATACAATACAATACAATGCAATACAATACAATACAATACAATTAGTCATTTATACCGCGCTTTAGCAAAAACAAGTCTTGCACAAGAGCGCGCTTCACTACAAATCTAGTTATAATACAAGGAAAACAAATGAGTTTTTAACTTTGATTTAAACACTGCAATAGATGAGCTCTGGCGAATGAAGGTCGGAAGACTGGTCCATTCTTTAGGTCCTGTGATTGAGAAGGTACGGTTTCCAAATTTCCGGTTTGTGCGAAGTGTAGCAAAGTCGCTTCGCGAGGACGAACGAAGACCTCTGGACTTTGAGGCGGAACATGGCGTGACCATAGATGCCATGTAGGATGGAGAGGTTCCGTAATGGATGTGAAACATCAGAAGGGAAATTTTGAAAGCAATTCGAGCACGGATGGGAAGCCAGTGTAGTTGTTTCAGAGTTGAAGTGATGTGGTCTCTGGGACCAAGACCTTTTATCAGGCGAGCGGCCGTATGTAGAACTGAAGATAGGGGTTGAAGTGTTGATGATGGAAGACCGGATAGAACAGAGTTGCAGTAATCGAGGCGAGAGATGACGAGAGCTTGAATGAGAATACGAAGGCAAGTTTCATTCAAGCAACGTTTCACGGTGTAGGCTAATACGCCTTAACATGCCTAGGGTTTGCTCAGATGCTGTTTAATCGCATCCTTAAAATCGTCCTTTTCCGTCCAGGTTGGGTTGCGAGAGTTCCAAAGTAGTAATCTGAAGGGGCGCTATATAAAACTCAATAATGAATAATAATAAACGAATTATTATTATTATCCTTTCACTGTAGCCCTGGAGTCTGGACCATCGACGTATTCAATATACGACCTACGTGGTTCCGAGACACTTTTCAATAACTGCTCCATATATGAGTATGATGTATACATTGTATAGGCTACAACAGGACATAATTATAGTTCACTCAAAAATGTCAGAAATGAACTGTAATGGTTTTCCAATAAATGTTTCGATTTGTCAATAAAGTAGTATTCTGATTTCATTTGGTGTGAGGTCATTTTTTATGTCTATAGAATCGGGAGATGTCGCTAAACTCTCGATAACACAGTGCTCTGCTCAACACCCGCAAATGTGATTTACTAGTCTAGTAACTTGCTCATAAGTGCTGCAATATGCCGAGCAAATTTCTGTCCAGGGTAACGGCCTCTGTTGTCATAGACCCTGGTCAAATTGGATCCATTGACAAATCTGTTATGCTTAGAACGTGTCACGAATCACATCAACAGAAGAAGAAAACCATAATAATTAAAATTTTATTATCTGAATAGCAGAAAGAAAAAACAAAGAATAATAACATGAAGGCAATATTGAAATTAATCCGAAACCAAGTAAGATGCGACAGCGACATAATGGTTATAAACAAACAATCCGTGAGCTCTTTTGTCTAAGCTTAGCCTATATGTAGGCTATTGTCATAGCTCGCAGAACCCTTTTCGCTCTGCGTCCAGTGGGGCGCTGTTGGTCCCTCGCCATGTTTGAACGTCAACCTGTCAGCGTCGTACTTTCTCAGTTGTAAGTCCATCCTCGAGCGCTTCTGAGTAGCTTCTTGAAGGGGCGCTATATAAATGCTCTGAATGAATTAATCTGGAATAGTTTCTCATTGGAGATACGTCTATTGCCTGGGTTGACTCACCAGTGCTTTACAGGCTAATTAAAACTTTCTCGTATAACCGTGGTTGGACTTGGACCGTCTTTGAGTGGGTCTCTTGGTGGGGCGCTATATAAATTATTGAAATGAATGAATGAATGAATGTATGTATGTATGAATGAATGAATGAATGAATGATAGGCCTACAGTAAGAAATGCATCAAACGATGTGTGAATAAAGAAATTTGATTCAATAAATTTAGCTTAAATTCAATTCTTATCTATACGGACGTCAAAGGACATTGTTGATTATGCTGTAGTTGAGCTTGAGAACATTCAATGGATTTAATCCATAAGGTGTGAGTCTCAAGCCTAGATAAAGGAGAAGGACGAAACTTAGTCTATAGTCACCATGCATGGTTATGACACTACAAGGCCTACAGTAACTGGACATGTCACATTATTTGTGTTTGCGAGGGCTCGCCACCGGTGACTCTTTCAGCTGTGTTTTGTTTTGCAACGTGTTGTTATTTTTCGCTCGCTATGACAATAATAATAATATCATTTGGGCTAGTTAGCGCAGAGTTAGTTAGCGCCTCTGAGTAGATATCTTGAAGAGGCGCTATATAAATTCTCAGAATGAATTAATTAATTAATTAGCCTATCTTAATCTCTTTCTCTAAAGAAAACATATTTAAGTTCAGTGCCTACACTGCAAGACGCTGTAAGAATCAGTGATCAAAATCGGCTCTACATGTAGGCCTACTTATATTGGATTATAAGAGATTCCTTATCAATTCATGTAGGCTAACAAGATCTAAATACAGTTGACACCAAGGATTATAGAATTTCAAAAATTATTTGTAACAGGTCTTCTTCTAAGGAATTTTAAGAACTGCGCAGCCACTTCTTCCCTTCTCATTCTCCATGGTGCCAATCGGATGACATGACAGTGATAATAATAGCAATGGTAATAAAACAATGATAATGATAACAATTACAATAATAGCAACAGTAACAATAGCAATGATGATGACTTCTGAATCTGCTTAGATTTTATTTACCGGATCTGGCATCTGCCATTTACAATTCAATCAAATCCTAAGGCAATCAAATCCTAGGTCAGTCAAATCCTAAGCCAATCAAATCCTATGCCAGTAAAATCCTAAGCCAATCAAATAATAGGCCAGTCGAATGTCAAACCAATCAAAACCTATAGGACAGTCAAATCCCAAACAGATCAAATTTTATACCAATCAAATCTTAGCCTATTATAATAAAATCTTTGACGAATCATAATTATTCTAAGCCAATTAAAATAATCACAGACCACAAAATCAAATCGTAAGCCAATTTGGTCAATCTATTTCCTATTCGTTTCCATTCTGACCAACGCTCAATAACCAATAATAATACTTTATAATTTAATCCATTAGAAAAAGTTGTCGGTAGGTTCGTTGCTTGGTGTAAGTTTGTTCAAGATGACACTTCACATCAAAACGTCTTTTCTGTGCTTCACATAATTTTATGACATCGGCTAAAGGACTAAATGACTGAACGATTGAATGAAGAAAAAACTGACCAGAAAAATGATTGACGGACGAACTCAGATGATTCCTTAGACGAAGTTAATCCGTTGTAGGTAAAACCAGGATCAACTTTAATTCCATTTTTTCACTTTTACTCTTTTCCACTTTTCCACTTTCTTCTTTTCCACTTTTCTTCTTTTCTTCGACTGACTGAAAGTCTGTCCGAAAAGTCTTTCAAGTCGTTTTGGTCTCTTCGTCTAACTGCACTGGTGCGTACGTCTCAATCTCTGTCTACGTTTCACTCCCAATCGTCTGACTCTGTCTTGCTCTCCTTAACTCTGCCTCTTCTTGCCTGTCTCTCTTTCTAAGTCTCTCCAAGTATCTGCTGTCTGTCTGTCTGTCTCCTTCTGAATCTGTCTATTCTTGTCTCTTCGTATCTCTCTCTATCTGTCTTTCTCTGTGTCTTTCTGTCTCTTTCTATATCTCTCTCTATCTCTCCTTACGTCTCTCTATCAATTTCTCTGTCACTCTCACACCCATCCATTCTCCGTCTTTAGATCCTGCCTGTTTGTCTGTCTCTCCACTGCGAATGCATGCTCTCTCCGTGTCCCACTCTGCCCGCCTCCTTGTCCCCGTGCCTGTCCCTCTCTCCCGTTGCACCTGACGACTGATGCGACCAGGGATACGAAGGAGGCTGCATGGTTGGTGAGACAGCAGCAGCATCCCTCCGAGCAGCCTCTCATCTCCGCATCCCGTTTTCGACAAACGATATTGGTTGCAGATGCTGCAAGTGCATCGTTGTAGGCTGCTGCACGGGCTGCTGAGGAGGCTGGCGTCGGCCGGCGATCTTGGCAGGATGTAGACTCATATGGAGGCGATTACCTCTGAGATGATGAAGCGCCTTGTACACGGGTGAGGGTCCCGCCGGTCGGGTGGGGGTCCCGCGCCGGTCGGGTGGGGGTCCCACGCCGGTCGGGTGGGGGTCCCTCGCCGGTCGACTCTCCTCTTCATCCACGTGGCGACTTCGGTTGCCATGTTCTCCCACATTGGCAAGCGATTGAAAGGGTCAGAGGTCGCTCACAAGAACATCATTACTTTATCCCCCTTCAATTCACCTGCACCTGCAGACTAATATGGCACCCCTTTGATCCCATACCTCACGGTCCTCACCTGCATTCGGAGTCCGCCATAACTACAGTGTGGGAGAATGAGAATCACTGTTATCACTTATCAGTCAGTTCTTTCATTCCTTAAAACTAGTACTTTGCACCATCCCATAAGGTCCATCACGACCAAGGCTGAAAGTGGTTTGGGAAAGTTGCCGGGTCTGACTTTGGCGGACGAGCCGAAGCCTTTGAACCGAAAATGACGATCTTTATTGGTCATTCGCCAAAAACTGTTAAAATTTCACCCATTTTTGGTACATGACGACCTTTTTTAGTCATTTACCCCCCAAAATTTTAACTCATACAATTTTACCTATATTTTGTGTCTGACGACCTGTTTTTTTAAGTAAAATTGTTGAATTTGAAACCCAGCTGAGACCCGGCACCAGCAGGTCACGAAAATCAATGCCGGGTCTCAGACTCTGACAGACCCGGCTCACTTTCAGCCCAGATCTTGACACCTCCCTTCTCAGTCAACTCCTTACCACCTTATCATTCTTCGAGGTTCAACATATAGCTCGCATATTCTACTCTGATCTTCCCCACTTTACTCAATCTCACCCCATCCGAAGTTCACCATGTCAACCCCTATTCTCAGCCAACTCTCCTCCTCCTTATCCTGCTACACTCCCAATCCCAAGCTACACTATCATCTCTTCATTATCTGCTGCTTCTTAAAACTCTGAAACCAAAATTACAGTTTAGTCTCTGTATCTTCACTCTATGTATCTTTAAATGCCAACGGGTTTTTCAGTCCCTTTCGATTCTATAAAAATCGATCAAAAGATTACCATTCGCCGTTTAATCAATCAATCAATCAATCAATCAATCAATCAATCAATCAATCAATCAATCAATCAATCAATCAATTAATCAATCAATCAATCAATCAGCCAATCAATCAATCAATCAATCAATCAATCAATTCGTTTATTGGAAGTTATTGAGCTGACACAGACTCAACTTAAACAGACGATATTATTGTTCAGGGCATTGAAAATAGAATGTTACTATAATAGTTGATGCAGCTCATCTGCATTATGATAGCCTATCATTGATTAAATTAATTAAATATTCGTTCATTCAGTTCTTCAGTCATTCATTCCCTCAATCGCTGACTTGTGAAGTCGTTATAAGGCGCCAAATAATCTTCCTTATCTATTGTATAGCGCCAGATATACCAAAATACCCGTCTCCCTTATCTTCCAGACACACCATGACCCTCTTTATCTATTGATAATCGACTCTGATGAATTCCAAACGTACAATCATTGATAGTTATTGCAAATCTTGGTTTCCTCGCATTTCACCAGACGTCAGTGAAGCATCATGTTCAACAACGACGGCTTAGTGCAAACACGTATAAAGCAGGCTTTGCGTGAAGCCATTGGACAACTAACTAAAGACTAATTCAGCAACCAGTGGATTAGTAGATTAGTGGATTAGTAGATTAGTGGATTGTTATTGGATTAGTGGATACATAGAATGGATTAGCATCGTCCAAGGAAACAACAGTTACTGAGTTCGTCAGTCACTCATTTCATTAACAAAGCGTTTTAGGGAAAGTTTTCAGTACTCGCTATATTCAATAACGAGTAATGAATTAATACGGTATTATGAATAGATGAGTGGTCGAGTGAGTAAATGAGTGAGTGAGCGAGCAAGTGAGTGAGTTGGTTAAGTAGAATTGGCGAGTAATAAATGAGTGAGTGAGTGATCGAGCGTGAGAGTGAGCGAGCTAGCGAGTGAGTGAGAGTGAGTGAGTGTGAGTGAGTGAGAGAGTGAGTGAGTGTGAGTGTGAGCAAGTGAGTGAGTGAGTGAGTGTGAGTGAGTGTGAGTGTGAGCAAGTGAGTGAGTGAGTGAGTGTGAGTGAGTGTGAGTGAGTGAGTGAGTGAGGGAATTTGAGTGAGTGTGAGTGAGTGAGAGTGAGGGAGCAAGTGAGTGAGTGTGAGTGTGAGTGAGTGAGTGTGTGAGTGAATGAGTGAGTGAGTGAGTGAGCGAGTAAGAGTGAGTGAGCAAGTGAGTGAGTGAGTGAGTGTGAGTGAGTGTGAGTGAGTGAGTGAGTGAGTGAATTTGAGTGAGTGAGTGTGAGTGAGTGAGTGTGAGTGAGTGTGAGTGAGTGTGAGTGAGCGAGTGAGTGAGTGAGTGAGTGAGTGAGTGAGCGAGTAAGTGAGTGAGCGCTCGAGTGAGTGAGTGAGTGAGCGAGTGAGTGAGAGAGCCAGCGAGTGAGTGAGTGAGTGACACTGCAGACCCTATAGATGTGTAAATGTATATATAAGTAAGTAAGTATGTTGTATTCACATGAAAGAATCGGTTTCGAAAGTTTCTCGAATGGCGTCAGAACCGCACGTAAGACTCTCTTGTTGGTCGTGTGTCTGTGTATCTGTTCCCGTTCGTCTCTCTGTCTCTCTCTCTGTCTGTGTCCGTCGGTCTGTCGCTCTTGAACTGTCTCGACAAACTGCCAACGAGACGACGAAAGCAACTCAACTCTTATCATAAACAAAGCCACCTCGATGACAGATAACAGCTCCATAATATATATGTTTATATATATATGTTATATCCATGTATATATATATACGTACATGTATATATATATATATGCATGTATATGCATTTATATATGTGTGTATTTATATATTAAATATATGAAATGCGCACATTAATAGTGTGCCAATGTGTTTATATATAATTATAGGCTACTTATTTTCATTGTGGATCATTTACGTGGGTGTTTTATTTAATTTTATATCTAGTGTAATGCAGAATACATACAAAGGAACATTTGGTGATAAATATCCACGTGTGTAAAAATATATCATCTTGTGCAGGCGTAGGCTACATGTACACTGTGTCCGGAAAAAAAGGGACCCATTTTCTAAATATAAAAATAATTAGTAAATATTCATCGATTTTTACAATTCAAAAAGCATTTTAATCCTCACATATTTATCTAATACTGGTGAAAATATAAAAGTCCCAGTCACAATGATGACGTCAGAATGACGTCATTTGCACTAAAGTTCATTTAGCGGCTATAGTCATGCATGATTTCGGCTGGTATATTGGCTCTTGGTGAAACGGAAATCCATTTAACAGAACCAGGAGTAAAAAATAAATGCAACTCATTACAGGAATTGTCTCCTCCATATAAAATTGATGTCTGATATCCGCGAATACTCGGATTAATAAACAATTCAACAAGATGGCGTCCCAGCTCACTGAATTCGTTAAACTGCTGAACTGTTGACTAAAAAGACTCCGGATTTCATTCCTCTTATAATCTTTGGCCGCCCAACGGACCGAGCTTAAATCAAGTTGATCATAAAACGTGGAGACTATTGCAGGAGATGGTTACAAGACAAGGATAAGAGACATTGAAGAACTCCGTGAGCGAATTGTTAATGCCTGCTGGGGAGGATTTTGATACGCTGGTTATCGATGCTGCTGTTGGCTATTAGCGCGACCGTTCTGAAGCTTACGCTGAGGCCAAAGGTGTACACTTTGACCACAAATTAATTCAGATATAAAACTAAAATTAAACTTACTTTATTATTGATAAATTACATCATGAAAATATTAAAAATTTTGATGATTTTGCGCATTTATCTCTTAAATTTGACTTTTTGTGCAAATGACGTCATCATGACGTCATTATTTGGACTGGAAATTTTATATTTTCGCAATTGTTAGATAATTATGTTAGGATAAAAACGGTCTTTGAATTGTGAAAATCGATTAATATTTACTATTTATTTTCATATTTACAAAATGGGTCCCTTTTTTTCCGGACACAGTGTATATAATATATTAGGGAGAAGGTTTTCTTAAACTATTATATGGGTTCGTCGACGCCCTGAAAAGTCCCACTTGAGAAGAGGAGCAGTGTTTATTTGTATGTTTATGATATGTCCATATATATATACACATTATACACTCACATATATATGCATAATACGAATGCATGTATGTAGGTATAAATTATATATTCAATATAAATATTATATGCTTATATACATGTATATATACAGTTCTGTTATGTGTAAAGGAGGTTCTAGATCACTTTGTGTGGTCTCTGATGGGACTGTTGTTGTAGTGGGACTTGACCAAGGACAACAAGACCGCCGTGCTAAAGTTCCTCATTCCCCGAGGGGTATGCAGTGCAATGTAATAAAAAGCAGTTAAGTACATTGTCATGTAATGTATACAATGATCTCTATAGCGCAAAAAATTCATTGGGTCGCTACACCTGGGACCTTTAGGGAATCTGAGGTGGTGATGTTGCAAATGGTATACTGTAGTCTATAATTAATTGTGTACTGTAGTCTATAATTAATTGTGTATTGTAGGCTAACGTAAAGTAAAGTAATCTGAAGTGACTAACTTCCTCTTTCTTATCTATCTGTCCTTCCTCTTTCTACTTCTCCGCCTCGGCCTCTTCTTCTTTTCTTCTCGTTCTTGTTCTAGGCCAAATTCTTTTTTGATGTTGGTGTTTTCTTCTTCTTCTTCTTCCCCTGATTATTATTATCATCATCATCATCATCATCGTCGTCGTCGTCGTCATCATCATCATCATCATCATCATCATCATCATCATCATCATCATCATCACCATAATAGTTATCATCATCATTATTAAATCATCAATATAATTACTAGGGCTTATTTCAGAATTAATTTTTAGGCACTAGAAAGGAAAGAGTAAAAATCAGTCAGACATTGCCATCTTTTAAATTGTTACAACTAATTCTATTGCGTGATTCGCGTCGATGTCTGCTTTACAAGACATCAACTAATATTATTGTGAAGCCGTAGACTGGTCAACATCATTCAGATGATTATTACATTAAGACTTCTTAGGAGTAGTAACTGTGGTGGGTCAGCCAACTGAGAGAGCCAGACTCATGTTGACACTGAGATGACATTGGTCACTGCACAGTAGAAACATTCCAGCAACTATCTTACAAGACAGTTCTACGTCTAGGAATGACCAGAGAAAAGATAGTTATAAAGGATGAGCTGACCGATAAGACTGAGAAATAAGGACTGAGTTCAATGTTGTAGGAGCGTAGGTGAGTCTATGCTCTACGTGGTTTATAGTACAATGCATAGACGACTTGCTTTAGGTCTTTATTGAGTAAGTCTCACAGGGAACTCGAGACTGTCGACCTACCCGACCTTCACGTTCGACGACTGCATTCCACGACCTATTATAATCAATGAAACAATTGTGGTAAGGAAATGAATGTCACAAGATACGCATGCTCAAGTCAGAGCATATCTTTCGACCTTTGTAAACAGCATCACCCTGCTCGACCCGGACCACCATGCACTACCCTTACGGACAACCCGTTAGACTCAACGCAGCGCTCGTGAATAAGCTGGTGTCCGGGCTTGGCTTTCGAGCAGCGCTTTAGAAATGTGGAGATTACGATTACGATTACGACTATGACTATGTCGTAGGAATAAAATAACAACGCAATAGCATAGTTTTCCGATCAATTAAGCATTTACAAATTTATGTAGAGTTTCTTGTTTAATTCTTTTAGTTTTTTGACTACATCACTGATTATTCGCCTCTTAGTTAACGCTCATCACCATCATAAGCCGTTATGGTAGGCCTACCCGTAAAACGTGGCAATTCGTAAACATTTGGCAATTTTTGGCTTTCTACAATAACAATTATTTCTACGTTATAATCTCCGTTAAACCGCGAAAATGTTGGAATATCTTCGCCAAGTTATCACCATATAATACGACAGCACATAGCTTTTGCGAATGTTTTTGTATACAGCTGCTGACATCTTCTGACATTCTTGACCAACTCTTCTGATGATCTCAACTATCTGCCAGCGATATCAGACACCTCATCATCCTCATGGCAATATTTCGGCAATTTCAGACACATTCTGGCAATCTCTGACACAACTTCCGACATATTTCGGTAATTTCCGACACATACCGACATTCTCCGACATATTCCGACAATTTCAGACACATCTCGGCAACCTCCAACGTATTCCGGTGATTTCCGACACATTCCGACAATTCCTGGCAGCTTCGATGTCAATATCGGTCTATATTTAACTATCTTCGTCAATCTCCGACATCGTCCGTCAGTCCTCGGCAATCTGCGCCAATCTTCGGTATTCTTCGGCAAGCTTCGGCAATATCCGTCAGTCCTCGGTAAACCCCGTCAATCTTCGGCAAACTCCGTCGATCATCAACTGCAATCTACATCCTGTTGGCGTTCAACTTCCTGTCTTTCGCCCAATCCACTTCCGCTCTGGTCACCTTCATGCAGCCGACAAAATGAAACGACAGTAGCTGTTGTAGCGCTATATAAACTACCACTTTGTCCATCTCCGCTTCCGGCAGCTGTTGTGTAGACGGTAGATCCGGTGGTTGTTGGACTTCCGCTACTTTGACCATCACACCTTACTCCACGCAGCTCTCCCGATGTTGTGTCCACGTGACTCAAGCGTTGAGGCAGCGAGTCAAGGTCAATTAAAAGCGAAGGACAGAAACCTTGCGGTCGCCCAGCGCCAGGTCGAAGACCACCAACGTTAGGATGACGATCACCCACACTAAGATGAGGACCACCCATTTTAAGATGAGGACCACCCATTTTAAGATGACGATCACCCATTTTAAGATGAGGACCACCCACACTAAGATGAGGACCACCAACGTGGATATCAGGACGACCGACATTGTGGCTTTGGACACCAACATTGGCAATCTGACTACTCGCTCTGAGATCCCTTTGACCATCGCAATTGTCCACGTAAATGTTCGGACCACCCACGAAAACGTTGCGACACCCAAGGAACGCATTAAGTCCACCAGCAGTCGCACTGGAACCACCCAGAAAGGTGTCCGTGCCACCCATGCGAGCAATGCAATGTTCGTTTTGGCCCTCACCACCCACGTGGACCTCAGGGCCACCCACGCTAGCACCACGACCACCATTCACGAAGGAGTTACAGACGAAGCGGTTCTGGCCACCCAGGTAGGAATCCGGACCACCCAAGAAACCACCACCACCAGGACGACCACCCACGTAAACGTCCATTTCATCTTTCTCAATGTTGAAGGTCAGTCGGTCGCTGATAGGTGGCGCTTTCTCTTGCCCACTGCGCATGCGCCTGAAAGATACACGAATCGATTAATTAGTTAGTCAAAGTATATATATATATATATATATATATATATTAGGGTGGTTGTTAAAAATGAAAGTTGGAATCTACTGTTCTCCAAGTTTCCATTTCGTGCCATTCCATCCAGAAACATCACACAAAAAGTTGTAAGAGAAAACAATAATATTTAGGACTTGCACAACTCCATCAAAGTTTTACCATGTATCATAAATGAGAACAGTCGAACATTAAGCCTAATATCTGTAGTCAACCGTGTATCTTCAAACCAGAATTCAATACAATACAACGATATATTTGCACTCCTGATTACTAATGTTTGGTGATTATAATTTCAATTAGCCTACTGTTACTGCTGCTGAGGTATTTAATCAATGTCAATGCGACCTTGAAGGTTTCACAACACTCTCCTTTGTTCGTGCCGAGGACGAGTTGTGATGCTCTTCTACAACTTGTGATAGAAATCGTGTTTGCTATTCATTCATTGTACTTGAAGCAGTGTAATGCTGAGTAGGGGTGACACCTCTCTCACCGGTAACCTTCATGATTTATCCGACCACTTGGAACGTGTTCCAGAAATGCATCGAGTAGCTTCAAGATTCAGAACAGGCCACGAGTTGAATTTGACACAATAATATGATGTCGGCCTAGCTTTTTTGTGAATGGTTGGAAGAAGAGTTGTTGTATACGTTATGGGAGTTCCTCAGAACCTTCTCTGTTCATTAGAACTGCTAAGATAAACTTCCTCTCTTCTAATGACACGCACGTCACTGTGAAAGAAATTAAAGCCTAACAACAGCTTGGATGAATACCAGTGATTGCAACCAAATGGTGTCACTGTGGCATCGGCAATGACTTTCTGTGGATATAAAGAGAGATGACACAGCAGTACTAGATCATTCCCAGGAGTGGTGGTTGCTGATGGGGTTTGAAACCAATTGTGGTCATATAGATGCATGCCCCAAACTGTTTGTGATAAGATAATCGACATGATGACTCAAATCGTTGCTGTAGCCTAAGGGTAGCCTACTCGTCACGAGGATGGGATGGGTTGTCAACATCGGAGACTTGATGGGAGCATCCTTCGATCAAACTTTGATGGAGGCAAGAGACAGGAGGAGGTGGAGAAAACTTGTTCACGAAGCGACCAACCCTCGGATCGAGGATGGTGTATGACAAGACAAGACAAGACTCGTCATGAAATAGTAATATCTTCAAGCAGCAGATTGCTCTCGTCGTCCATTTAGATTACTGTTATGGAGGAGTATGTAGCCGATGTCAGCTTCTTTTAGCCTTGCCGGTCTGCAGCCTCCAAATGTGCTCAGTCATTTGAGTTGGAACTTTTGTCAACGGTTTGACTTTGTTCAAAATGAGAAGAAGTTGCTCAGTAGTCTGAGTGATACTGTCCCTGAGGTCAAGTTTTTCACACTTACGATGAGGGATCAGTACTCTGATAATGTATCTTTAATGCTGTGTAATTATGTTAATAATAATAATTTTGCACGGCGTTGTTGGAAACAAGTTGACCAAATTTTAATGAACAAGCACAGCATGTTCAAGGAGTGAAGATAAAAACATGTTTGCAAGCTGATGCAACTGGTTGAATAGGAAATAAGAGCAAGGATAGCGTCGTTTGGAACAAACAGTTTACATGGACCCTTTCCAACTGTATAATTAGGCCTATACATAATTGCTTTATGTATGAGATACTATTCAGCATAATATAAAATAGGCCTAATGTATACATGTAAGACTATGTGTAGTCATAGTGTGTACTGTAGTGCAGTGATGACTTAGATTGTAGCTAGCAAAAAATCACAACAGTGGATGAATTATTGTTCACAGGAATTCCCTCACTTGTCAATTACCGCTAAGATGCTCATAAAAATAAATAATTATCAATCACTAATGACAAAAATATTGTAGAATTTACTTCACAGCTGTGCCTAAGTAAAAATCATCAAGTATTTCTGTTAAAAAGCCATAATTCCAAACATCTGAAGTAAATAATAATTGTACTCGAAATTACGACAATTATTTGTAAAATCCTAAACTTCAACGACGTTGTGCAAGTCCTAAATATTGCTCAATCGTGACAATTTTTTTGCTACACAAGTTTTAGACGAAGTGGCACGGAATGGCGGGTTGGAGAAATATGACATCTCAAGTTGAAAATTTCCTATTAGAGATGCAACCACCCTAATATATATATATATATATATATATAAAACATTGCATTGGCCAAGTTTATCTTAGAACTTGCATATTCTACTTGTAAGTTGTGAGCAATTGCTACGTCTTATTTATGAAATCAAGCTCAATGTGTGTAGCCTACATGGGTTTATAGCGCATTTTCCGTAATCACACATTATGCTCATAACAAGTCCAAGTAGCCTAAATCGACCAAACATAATTTATTACACCCATCTATCCATCGACATATTAACCCACCAATTCATACATAGGGCCTACATACATCCACCCATCGATGATTAATTCAGTTTTTATATAGCGCCCAATCATGATGATCGAATATGACCGACAGAAATGTTTGTCAAACCATCTTCTGAAGATGCAGAAGCCAAGCAGAGCTGATGCAGCAAACACGAATCCAAGCAGAACGCCAAAACCCAGAGCCAACAAAATACCTACAGATGAACAAAACACAAAATAATTATTATTACCATGGAGGATTGGAAAGGAAAGAAGGGCTGTGCTGTTCTAAAAATTCCTAAACATAGCAGTGGCGCCAGATGAACATTATATTTCAACAGGTCGCGTCAGAGGAATTATTCATCTGGTCGAAAAGTTAATGTGATGAAGAATGCAAAACTTCCAAAGAATTTTTTCCAAGCCGGTGATGATTAGGCCTAATCGCAAACTCGGAACTTCTACACTCTACAGCGCCCACAAGATCCAACTTCATCCAAGTCGTGGAATCCAGCTCAGTCAGAAGCGCAAATTAAATATGCAGTAGACTAAGTCAAATGACCAAAGAAGATAGGCGACTATGATCATCCTTTGATATGACACATTGTCGTTTACCAGCAAAACGCCCTATAGTTTGATACATTGTCTAGGGCCTCTAGGCCTACATATATAGGCCTACATACATGTACAATGCAACATGCATAATCTACATGCATAGATCTACATACACTCATACATGTATATGTAGCCTATACACAGAAACAGTTTGGTACAAAAAATTATTATTAGCGTTTTATTAGTATTCCAAAGTTTAACGTCGTCCTATGATATCGATTGATGGCCGTTGACGACAACACAGAAAATATACAACGCAGTGAATACACATTTCTAGCATCCTACAAACACCATCAAAAGATTTCTGAATGAATCCTCACAATTTCATCAATGTTCAACCGTTAACAACTGTTACAGTAGGCCTACTTACAGATTCCATTTCAACTTTTTATTTATTTCATCAATAAAACTCAATATGTGCTAGCTTATATAAGTATCTTATAAGAACACCTGACAACTAGCGTTATTAGGGTGTGAGAAATCGGATGGTCATTATTGTTATAGATGTTATTTGGTTCAATTGAATTTAAAAGAAATAGTCAAACGTATCCTATTTACCGTAATGGAAAAGACTGGAGTTTTTTCGAGTGTTGCTTTTGCCACGCGATAAAACTGCACATAAAAACAGAGAAATAAAACATTTGAACAGGAGAAAACTGAGAGCCAATGGGAAACGAATTGGAAATAATATTATGGTCTAAGATAATATTACAATAGTATCAGATCATGTAAACCAGGGGTGTCAAACCTTTTTTAGTGGCGGGCCAGTGTGAACATCTTCCAACAAGTGGCGGGCCAGGGTGTCGAAGTTTCTGAGCAAAATTGGGTAGTGATCTGAGAGGGAGCTACAAGCTTGATCAGCCAATGCCCAGAAAAGTCCAAATATCATGAAAAGATCTTGATTCAATGTCCACTTTTCGGTTCTTTTTAAATTTTGACAACATTTTAAATAATTTTGTAATCTTTATGGAAGGCTCTGCGGGCCAGAAAAAAATCGTCGGCGGGCCAGAAATGGCCCGCGGGCCAGCTCTTTGACACCCCTGATGTAAACTGACTGCTAGAATGATTTGGTAAAATAAGCCTGACTAAACAATAATGAATTATTTAAAGTTGTCTCAAAATGTTTTTTTATCATGTGGTGTATTGTCTTTTGTGCCAGCAGGTTAGGCATACGGTAAGGTTGACTGCAGTGCTTAAAGTGTGGGAAAATAAGTGCTTGCACTGCCTGCACACCCCTTATCTTCCCAAAAGAAGTGCCTGGACGCTCCTACCTTTTCAGGCTGTGCTGGTCAATAAGTGGCAGGATGGCTTTCATATTTTAAAATAAGTGCATGGACGCCATCCATGACCTTCCAGCCACACTTTAAGCCGTGGTTGGCTGCGTATTAAAATCCTATCGCCATAGTTATAAGATCCCTCTTTTACGCTGTCATAAAATTTGAAAATTTGATTTTATGCAAGGTTTTAACATAGCTGTGAAGTGCGCTAGCTAGCTGCTTCATTGACGCAAAAATAATGGAGCATAATTGAACACCTTAAAAACCTGCATGATATATTTACAAAACGGTACTTTCCTGGTGGGTGGACTAATAGTCTTTCTGATGGGTAAATAATTATTAAGTAGCCTAGGTGCATCAAAGTGCGGAAAAACTGCGCGAGTCTTAATAAAACTTTCGACATGAACATCTTTGAAGCTGTCACAAGTCTTTTCCTTCTTCTTCTCTACGTGTGACCTTCAGTCTCTTCGGAAGCTTCTTCGTATAAGTTCGTGGTAGCGTAGGCCTATCCCTAGATAACTGTTTCATTAGCTAAATGGCTAGGTTAAAGAATCTACAGACTTTCACTGTTTTGTAACCAACAACGACGACGTGTTTAAGTCTTCTTATTATACTCCAAAATCCGATGTAAAGTAAAAACGATCAGCAACAACACAACAATGACTACACTTGCGTTATCATAACAACTACACGACTACTACCTTCATCAGTCTACTCTATCGCAACTCAACAACAACTCTTACAGCCTATCTCAACGGCTCTCAACACGCAACTCTCCTTCTTCACTTCCACTCCCTTCTTGTACAATTAACGTACGCTCGTCTAGACGTCACGTGCTGTCCAGACAATCACCTGTGCAGACGCCGCGCGGCAATTTGCACCTGGCCTACTTACGTCGCTGTACGACAATCGGCGTGCACTGATTAAATTAGCTGACATTACCTCCTTCCTTTCTTTTGAAGAGAGCTAATTAATCTTAAAAATTAGCGAACGTATAATGCTTAAACTAAATACAAACAATTCTTATACTAAATGCAATCACAAAATACCTTATACTACAATCTCGATAAGCAGTCTGCTACTACATTCAACTTTCCTTTCTTATAGTTCAACAGAATGTCAAAATTTTGCAATGATAAAGACCATCTGACTAACTTAGCAGACTTCGACATTGACTCAGTCAAATAAACTAAAGGATTATGATCAGTGAACACATTAATCTTGGAACCAATAATGATTTCTTTCAATTTGTTTAAAGCCCATATGATTGCATAGGCTTCCTTCTCAATCGTCGCCCATCTCCTCTGGGTATCTGTCAGCTTCTGGCTGATAAATGAAACGGGACGTTCTATCCCCTCATCGTCCACTTGTGACAGCACAGCCCCCACAGCAAAATCACTGCTATCACAGTACAAATTAAATGGTTTGCCAACCTCGAACATGTACAGAATAACATTCGATAAAACAATTTCTTTAAGAGAATCAAAAGATTTCTGGTGGTCCTCAGTCCAAATAATGTTCTCAGGTGTCTGCTTGCTAGTTAAATCTGTCAATGGTTTAGCAATCTCAGCAAAATTACAAATAAATTGTCTGTAGAAACCAAAGAATCCTAACATTTGCTTCACTTGCTTCTTCGTTTCAGGGTTTTTTAAATTAATCAAACTGTCAATCCTATCTGGATTCATCATCTTCTTCCCTGAACCAATGAGGTGACCGATGAATTTCACCTCACTCTTACCAAACACACATTTCTTCAAGTTCAAAGTTACATTATGCAGTCTTATTTGTTTCAAAAACAATTCTAAATGTTTCAAATGAATGTTCCAATCATCAGAATGGACTGCAATGTCATCAACATAGGGTTCAGTAAATGCATTAATCGGTTGCAAAATCATGTTTATGACTTTTACAAAAGTCCGTCCAGAGTTAATCATTCCAAAAGGAACACGTGTAAATTCGTACAGTCCACTATGGGTAACGAATGCGGTTTTCCATTGGTCGGATTTCTTCACCGGACAAGTCCAGTAAGCACTGCGACAGTCCAAGACGGAAATAAACTTGGATTTCCCGACTTTGCTCAGCACATCGTTGACGATCGGCATGGGGTATCGACAATTTTCAGTATATGAATTCACGTACCTGTAGTCGCACGCGAGTCTCAAGGATCCGTCCTTCTTCTTGACGATGACCAGCGGACTTGCCATTCTGCTCGACGACGGTTGAATGATGTTTGCTTTCAGCATCTCTTGTATTTGTTTGTCCACTTCTGCGCGGTATATCAACGGTATTCGATAAGCCGTGAACTCCTTCTCTCGAAAGTCTGGTTTCAGCACCACTTCGTGTTCTACCAATGTACATAATCCAGGTTTGTCCGAAAATCTGTCTGCATATCGGTTCAGTACATCCAGTAGCTGTTTCTGTTGCTCGCTCGTAAGATGTCCGATCTGTTCATAGTCCAATTGCAGCGATTTCTGTGTCGTCTCTGCATGGTCTTCTTTCAATGGTAGCTCTACCACTGATCCGAATTCGTCGTCCTCTTCCACGATGAGACCACACGATAATGTTCTTGCGATGAACTTCCTCATTTTGTTGGCATGGACGATTCGTCGGCCGTTTTCATTCATGTCCACCAGATACGAATACTTGGATCTTCTTTGTAGCACTGTACATGGACCATGCCATCGTGAGATCAATTTATTGGTTGACGTTGGATACAGGACGATGACGTTTTCTCCTGGTTCGAATTCTTTATCCTTGGCCCTCTTGTTGTATTGACTGACGTATTGTTTTTGCTTTTCCTCTGCACAATTCTCAGCAAATATCAAAGCTTTCTCCATGTCTGCTCTTAAGTTCTTCAGGTACTTTGCTGGTTGTACTCCAATGTTTGGCGGTAGATTTATTTCTTTGGTCCAGCTTTCCTTTAAGATAGTTAATGGTCCTCTTGGCATTTTTCCATACACCAGCAGATATGGTGCCACTCCTGTCGTTGCGTTGGGAACTTCTCTCAATGCCCATACGGTAAAAGGAATGATTTTATGCCACTGTCTTGGATTTTCCACAATGACATGATGCACCATCTTCTTGAACGTCTGATTCCATCTCTCAACTAATCCAGCTGCCTCAGGATGCCCTGGTGAATCGAATCGTGGACAGCATCCCATCAATTTCAAAAATTCTCTTGTGAGACTGGCTGTAAAATTTGTGCCTCTGTCGCTGGTGATCACAGACGGCACCCCCACGTCAATGAATAGCTTCATCAAAGCTTCGCACACAGCCTTAGCAGTCAATGACTTCAGCAAAAAGATTGTCGGCCATCTTGTACATGAATCCACTATGCACAAGCAATACTTATGCCCAGCTGCTGACTTCGGTTCTATTGGGCCTACCACGTCCATAGTCATCCGTCGGAATGGCACATCTTCCCTTGGAATTGGTGTAATCGGCACTCGATCCATCACCAAACTTCGTGCCTTCAGCTGACACTTCTCACAGGACTTACAAAATTTCACCACGTCTCGACGCATCTTTGGCCAGACAAAGGACAACTTGATTCTCTCTCGTGTCTTCTCTTCTCCCAAGTGTCCGCCAAATACTGACTCGTGAGCTAATTCCATTACTTGAATTCTTCTCTCTTTCGGTAACACCAACTGATACACAAGCTGATCCAGCATTTGATGCTTCTTATACAGCAATCCATTCACCACGCTAAACTCTGATCCTTGGTCTTCAGCGATCCTCCACCACGATTTCAGTGACTCGTCATTTCTCTGCTGCTCCTCGAATTTCTTCGCATCTTCCAGCTGTCTTTCATCGTTCGAATTCTCTGTGAACAAGTCCCTCATACTTGTCTCCAGTTCAGCGTCGCTTCCGGAATCTTCACTATCATTTCGTTCACATGCAGCCATCTCTTCTTCAGTTTCATTGTTCTCAGATGTTGTTCTTTCGTCATCTTGGATGCTGAGTTCATCTTCGCTTTCCGTGTCATCTTCTTGCGAACTTTCGTTTATCGTTTCATCTTCTCCGTCTTCGACTTCTGCTCTCCGACTTTGTGCTCTTGTAGTCACATTCGCTTGTAGCTCTCCTTGCAATATACTGATTGGTGGAACCTCTTTCAGTTCTGCAATTATCTCTGGATGTAGCAGGAACTTTTCTGGATTTTCTTTACACAGTTCTGCTGAAATGCTGGCACACACTAAAGTTAAATATGGCGCGATATTTATTGTCCTGTCCTCTGTAGCTGTTCCTTCGTTACGACCGCTCATCCGCATTTCGATTTTCACCAACTTAGCTGGAATCGGCTCTCCAGCTACACATTGCAAATGAACTCTGCCGATTTCTTCTACTGTCGTTCCTTTCAGTAGTTCCTCGTTGATTACTGGTATCTCGGTCCCCGAGTCAATCAACGCCTCGACTTGCACAGGCTGCCCATCAGTCCCACGTATCTCCACATTTACATGCTGCAACGATATCTTCTTTATGCGTTGACACTCCTCTTTACTTTTTGTTTCTCGACAAATTTCTGCAATGGAAGTAGTCTTTATCGCTTCTTTCTGTATGGTGAACTGCGGCGTACACTTCATTACCGACTTCACTTCTGTTTCACGATCGTCCGATTCTTCAAACTGGTCTGGTGCATTCATCACTTGTATCTGGTTTACTCGAAGATTTTCTGCACTTCTGCTAAAGTTCTTCCTCAGATTTGCCGCTCCTGGTGCTTGGCAATGTTTTATTAGGTGTTTGTCAGAATGACAGTTGTGGCAACGTTTCTTTATAAAACTTCTTTGCTCATTGTTCTCCCACTTGTTGTACGGCGTGTATGATGCATTACTTTCTGTTGGGCGTCCCAGCGGCGGAGTTCGATTGTAGGCTTGTCTGTCCCACGTTGACTGTTGTTTATCTTGCGACCACTGCTTTCCAGAATAATCATCTTTCTTTGCATCATTACTCTTGGCTTGGCTTCCGGTGTCTTTGCTATCCTTGTTCCACTTGGGTTGCTTTGGACTATTGTCCCATGCTTCAAATTTCGGTTTGTCTTGGAACATCACACCAATCCGATTGTTTACATGTATGTCTGCGAGGTCTGCAACATTACTAGCTTCCAAGCATTCTGTGCCCTCTTTTGCTAAGACAAACTGCAGTGGACCTGGTGGTAAACATTCTTTCAGCTTATCCGCCACTAACAAATCAAACAGCTTCTCGTAGTCTTTGCCCACTCGTCTACTTCGGACATAATAATTCAACAGGTTCTTCAGCCTAGCCGTGAACATCGTATACGTTTCTTCGGCTGTCTTCTTGGCATCTGCAAACCTTGACCTGTACTCACGAGCTGTTAACTTGAATTCCTTCAACAAGTGCTCTTTCACTGCATCGTATTTATCTAAATTCTCAAATGATAATCGATTCAATACCGTTCGTGCTCTCGGGGTCATCAATGGCAACAACAATTTCACCCAGTACTGCTTTTCCACAGCGAAGCTATTGAATGCATTCTCCACGGTCTCAAAATATAATGGCACTTCCATCATATCATACGGCATCTTAGGCAATACATGCTTCATGGCATCACCAATCTTCTTGATCTTGGACACCATTGTCTCACTTTCTCTGAGCCTAATCTGTTCTGACACTTCTCGGCTCTTACGATCATCTTCGTCTCTCTTCTTCAGTCGATCTTGATCTTCGATTCTCCGCAGTTCTTCTTGTTCTATCTTCTGCTGCAACAGTTCTAACTGCTTTCTGCGTTCTTCTTTTTCAATGGCCATTTCTTTAAGTTGAGCCTCCTTGATAGCAAGTTTCTTTTGTTCTAACTGCATCTGCTCTTCTCTTTCTCTTTCTGCTTTTTCCAAATTGTCTTTTCCAGCTTGAAATTCTTCCTGACGAATTTCTTCTGCTCTCTCCAGTTCTTGTAAACGCATCTTTTCCTTTTCTTCCTCACGAGCCTTTTTGTCTTCGATCTGCTGTTTTCGTATTTCTTCATCGCTTTTTCTTGCTTTTTCGTATTCTATCATTAACTCCATCCTTCGTCGTTCTGCTTCGTCACGATCTAATTTCATTTGTTCTAACTGAAGCTGGAACTGCTGCTTCTGCATATCTATCTCTTGCTGTCTCATCCTTTCTGCTTTTTCTATCTCTTGTTGTCGCAGTTCTTTCTCTTCTTGCTTACGTTCTTTCTCTTCTTGGCACCGTCGCTCTTCTTTCTCCTTCTCTTCTTGGCGACGTTCTTTCTCTTTCTGTCTGCGCTGCTCTTCTTTCTGCTTCTCTTCTTGTCTACTCATCATCATGAATTGTAGCAACGCCTCTATAGACATCGGTGCCTCAGGCTTCTCCACTGGCTTCTCCGCAACGCCTCCGACAGCACCTTCTTCTTCTTCTTCTTTCTTAGCCCAAACCTCGGCTAAATTTCTCATCAATTCTTCCCTAGACATCTGTTCGACTTCTTCTGCGTCTAGATCTGCTTCAATTAGCAGTTTTATCAGTCTATCAGTAGACATTTTCTTAATATTTGCTTGCTTTTTCTCCGTAAGTTTCTCCATCTTACTTCTTTACTTTACAGATGCTCGATAAATTAGTAGACTACTCTTCAAATGTTTGCAATTGACTGACTTCAATTCTTTATGCACACTTCAATAGACAAGCAAGTTTTTCTACCTTGTAGTCGTTGTGTTGTCGTTTCTCACTGTCGTACGGATGCTCGATGTATCGTTGCTTCTCCCGTGTGCTCGGCTCCTCGATAAATTCACAGCGTCCGTTCCTCCGCAACGTCTGTTGATTGGATAGAATCCCTCCGTTCCTACTTGGCACGTAGACCCACCCTTCGTAACTAGGATCGTTCTCCTGCAACTTGGATCGTTATCCTGCAACTTGGATCGTTATCCTGCAACTTGGATCGTTATCCTACCGCAACGACACCAAATGTCACAAGTCTTTTCCTTCTTCTTCTCTACGTGTGACCTTCAGTCTCTTCGGAAGCTTCTTCGTATAAGTTCGTGGTAGCGTAGGCCTATCCCTAGATAACTGTTTCATTAGCTAAATGGCTAGGTTAAAGAATCTACAGACTTTCACTGTTTTGTAACCAACAACGACGACGTGTTTAAGTCTTCTTATTATACTCCAAAATCCGATGTAAAGTAAAAACGATCAGCAACAACACAACAATGACTACACTTGCGTTATCATAACAACTACACGACTACTACCTTCATCAGTCTACTCTATCGCAACTCAACAACAACTCTTACAGCCTATCTCAACGGCTCTCAACACGCAACTCTCCTTCTTCACTTCCACTCCCTTCTTGTACAATTAACGTACGCTCGTCTAGACGTCACGTGCTGTCCAGACAATCACCTGTGCAGACGCCGCGCGGCAATTTGCACCTGGCCTACTTACGTCGCTGTACGACAATCGGCGTGCACTGATTAAATTAGCTGACAGAAGCTATAAGGGACTTGTCAGTAATTATCTACGTACGCATCGAGGGGAGGGATACCGAATTTTGGCAATTTGTTTACGGGTGCGTAGACCTATGGCAGAGTTCTTCCGCAAAATGTACATACGAAACATAAATTTATAATTATTACGTCGCCCAATTAGTCTATTAATAACTCACTATTAAACTTTCATAGATAGCTTCAGAAAATTAACTTTTCCAAGAGGAGGGATACAACCTTGTTTGTTTGTACTCACAAAAATGTTGGAGTTGCAACAGAGGGAAGGGGTAGAAAAACGATTTTTGCGTGCATACATGTAATAATAGGTATGGGTCCTAAATTTAACCGTCTTTGAAGCAATATCCTAAATTATTGTTAGATATTATTGGCATGATCTTTTTCATCTCCAACCCCCAACCCCCCACTGTCTCGTCTCCATTATGAATGAACAACTTACATTCGAAGGGGACCCCGCTGCAGTTCCCTATCTCCCCGATCCACTGGTTGTCCTGACACGTGATGTACCACGTTTCCATGGTATCGTTGCATCTGATCATGACGTCATCTCCGTAGATACCGACCGTCTTAATCCAGACCTTATCCGTCGTCATTAGCAACGGACAGCCAATCACTGGACGAGAAAAAAACAGAGAAGGAAAGACGATGAGGAAAAGCTTGAGAAGATAAACGGTATCGTTGGAAGGAGGAGAAGGAAGTGAGGGGAGGAGGAGGAGGAAAAGGAGGAGGAGGAGGAAAAGGAGGAGAATAAGGAGAAGGATAAAAAAATAAGAAGGAAAAGTAGTCAAAGAAGAAGGAGGAGGATGAGGAAGAGGATGACGGCGATGAGGAGAATGCAGCTAAGAACAAGAAGGAGGAAAAGGAGGATGACGACGATGAGGATAATGAGGCGAATGAGAAGAAGGAGGAAGGGAGGAGGAGGACGTTGACGTGTACGAGGAGGAGGAAGAGATGGTGGCTGAGGTAGTGATGGGGGAGTGCAGCTACTAGAGCATGAGAATTCAAAATAGAATTATAGGATGAATGAAAGAAATAGAAGAAAGCTGGATGAAGAGAAGAGATGACGGATGGAGAAATGAGTAGCATTGGGGCATTGAAGGTGGAAAGACGATGAGGGAAAGGTGGAAAGGAAATACTCGATGAGGAGAGTTAGATCGAAATGTCTGATCGAAATGAAACAAAAGGAGCAATCAGATGTTAAAATGGAGCAATGGGACGAAGAGAATATGACATGGTGGTGGTGGTGGTGTGATTTGAAAGTAGAGTAGCAGTAGTAAAGACAGAAATTATGACAAGAATCGAAACGACGACGATGATGACGATGACAACGACGACGACGACGACGACGACGACGATGATGATGATGATGATGATGATGATGATGATGATGATGACAACAACCGTTGTAGTTGATGATGAACCGCGCCTCGTGCACGAAGTCGTCCTTCGTGTAGACGGTCACGTGACTTCCGGCCGACGTGAACACGTGACGCTCACGTGACCTGCGCACGCAGACATTGAACTCTGCCGACCGTTCCAACTTCCGGTCGGTGACGACGACCCTCGGGCAGAGCTGGGTCGATCCGGTGATGGCCGAGTCGAGAGAGAAGAGGACGAGTTGGAGGCGTTGACCACGGCTCGCCTCAATGACCCAGGGGCACGACACCCTCCCGACGGCCGTGTAAGAGTCCCACAGGGTGTTGCTCAGGTATCCGCCGCCTGATGTCACTATGACGTATCGGTTTTCTGATGGACATGACGTCATCTGCACTCCATGAACTGAAAGGATGTGACACGTGACGACTTTTGAAATTGTGTGGAGATGTGGAAGAAGAGTAGGGGGAAAAGAGATTTCAGTAGAGATTGCTAGTGGAAATGAAGATGTAGAATGAGGAACAGACAAAGAAAGAGAGACAGACAAACAGGCAGACGTGACACGTGACGACTTTTTGTCACACAGTCAGATAGAAAGATATACAGAGACAGAGAAAGGGAGACAGCTTCTGTCTCTGCCGCTATTTCTTTCCGTCTGTCCGTCTGTGTGTCTGTCTATCTTAATCAGTCTGTCTGTTTGTCTCTGTCTCTGTCTCTGTCTGTCTGTCTGTCTCTGTCTGTCTGTCTGTCTGTCTGTCTGTCTGTCTGTCTGTCTGTCTGTCTGTCTGTCTGTCTGTCTGTCTGTCTGTCTGTCTGTCTGTCTGTCTGTCTGTCTGTCTGTCTGTCTGTCTGTCTGTCTGTCTCTCTTTTGTCTCTTTGATTATTGGCCTCATTAGCTGAAGATCGGCTTCAAACATGCGCATTGCAAATTGAAAGGCGTCGAATCATTTTGTCTCTGACCATCTGCGTGACAGATTCTCCGTCTTTGTCTGTCTGTCTGTCTGTCTGTCTGCCTGTTTGTCTGTCCGTCAGTCTTCCTCTCCTATTTCTTGTACCTGTCTTTATATTGTCTATATTTCCAACTCTAACCTCTTGTCATCACTTCCTTCCGTCTCTAAATCTGTTTCATTCTGTCTGGTTCTGTTTGTCAAATCGTCTTATACCATTCACACACGCATACGCACATGTCTAATTGTCTATCCCTATCACGTGACAGCTCCAAAATCCCAGCTCATCCGTTTCCCATTCCGCAACCAATTGCTACTCCCATTGCCTTCAATATGTCCCCTGCCTCTCACACCACGTGCTCACCTCTCATTGCCTTCAATATGTCCCCTGCCTCTCAAACCCAACGCTCCCCTCTCATTGACATCAATATGTCCCCAGCCTCTTTCACCCCACGCTCCCCTCTCATTGCCTTCAATATGTCCCCAGCCTCTTTCACCCCACGCTCCCCTCTCATTGCCTTCAATATGTCCCCCTGCCTCTTTCACCCCACGCTCCCCTCTCATTGCCTTAAATATGTCCCCAGCCTCTTTCACCCCACGCTCCCCTCTCATTGCCTTCAATATGTCCCCAGCCTCTTTCACCCCACGCTCCCCCTCTCGCATCTTTTCACCCGTCGTTCCTTTGTCATCTGTTCTTTCTTGCGTTCACGTTCATGCTTCGCTTCCCAACAACCTCCCTTCCCCCCTACTCCTTCCCCTTTTCCAGCAGTCGACGTTAGAGGGCGTGCCATTCCAGTCACGCGATGCGTCTGTTCTCTCTAACTGCTTTCCCACAAAATCTTCCACTTCCACTCACTGACCTGTCATGACGATTTCTTCCCGCTAACAAATGTAATTGGCGATAGGATCTGCCTTTTTCTCATACATCCTGTATATTATTTCCTTCATTCGTGTAGGCAGACCTTCAATAATACACAAGACTGCAACGTCATGCAACTAGTCTGAGGGCCTACGCACCTTAGCGCCCCGGGCGGTTAGATAGTATCACACATTGCCAATAATATTATTATGGCATCTACATGTATGAAGAAATCTCGACGAAAAATAACTTCAGAGCTTAAAAGAATTTCCTGTGGACTCTGTGGAGCATCTATGTCGGAGTAAAATTATATGCTTTTTTTAAAGTGTCTCTTTCAGCATCGAACTGTAGGCCTACGCCAAAATGCGAGTATAATAGCAACTGGACAATTAAAGCATATTTTTGTTATCTAATTGTGATTTTTATTTTTGGGGGCGTGACGCCACCTATTGTGACGGACTATACTTGTAAATAATATATGCGTCCACCGGATATTAGAATTATAACTTCCGGATGTCCATGGACAATATTATTGGACATTAACTTGCGGCGCTCATATTTGAATACCGACATTACGGAACAATGAAGCGAACAAGTATGTCCATAACTGGGTCTATCTGACCTATTATGTGATCACATGTGACCATAAATATTGCTATCAACTGACTTAATAACAGTCAAAGAAACTCTCTTCCTTTGGTTCTCTGCTAGTCTACCTTCTTAGACTGGTTCGCACCAGACCTCTGCGCCGACTTCATATATTGTCGGCGTCGGCGCTCATATATTGTCGGCGTCGGAACCTCCTTTATCATCGGTTCAATAACATCATTCTCCATCTTTGTCTTGTCTTCTTACTCTCCATTCGTCCCTCAGTAGCGATACTTCCCGGGGAGGGGGGGAAGTCAACCCTGATGATGTGGCTCAACCATTTTCCAAATTACATTATAACAGTCAAATCCCCGAATCAAGCATTCATGAATGAAATATAAGGGACCGTCCATAAATGACGTCAGGCACCTAGTGGAGGGTCACACATTTGTGACGGCTTGTGACGGTCCCCTGCTAGAAATATTATACAACTCTTGTGTCGACGCGTGACGAAGGGGGGGGGGTCAAAAATCGTCCTAAATTGCGTGAGATCATTTATAGACGGCCCAATTATAATACCAACAGACTTCTACAACCTAATGCAGAATGACGGTTCCCCAGCTAGCGATGTCATATTGCTACAAATGCTATTTTTCTACAAATGCCAATGCTATTGAATTTCGTATTTTATAAACTGATTTGAACATGACTGTAGCCTACAGTTCTAAATGCTGCTTAACGAGTTCTTGTGGCATGGTATACGATCCAATCAGCTCTACAACATACCAGTGAAATATAAAGACGCTGTAACTTTTATATAAGCAAGAATTTCAATAAAAAAGGTGTCTAATTGTGAACATAAATATATTATTATTATCTCGCCGATCGATGTCATAATACAGAGATTTTAAAGCATCTCTACACGTACACTTTGTGGAACACCATGTGTCGCTAAGTATTACGCGAAAAAGTTAAATTTGTATGTAGGCCTATCACATAGCCTATGTATGCTCACTTTTTGGATTATTACCTATTCCGCCAAGCTCTTCTCTTTCTTTAATTTTTCAGTAAATGGTACAACAACATTTGATTTTTTAACTTGCAGGAGTAATAAAATAAAGTCTGAATACAAAAACTTTGTATTCATTTCGCTGCTTGATCGGCGGGATATTTATGTTAAGATTAAAAACCTTTTTATGGAAATTCTTGCTAATATAAACGTTACAGCGTCTCCATTTTTTTGTCTGTAGAATAGCAGATGCACCAATAATTAATTGATCAGCTCTTGCTAGCAGAGAATGTTCACTAATCACTTTTACGGGTCATTCGGGATTTCGAAGAAAGGTCATTAAAGATGACACTTTCTAAAACATTCGTTCCTCTCTTTCCCCCACTTTCATTCCAACAGAACCAACCATATTAGACACCCCGTGGGGAGTAGTGGATATGTGCGTCGCCTTGCAGTCGAAGGGTTGCAGGTTCGAATCCACCACAAGTCGCCGTGTAGGACCTTTGGCAAGTCCTTCACTCGCAATTGCTCTGCTCTTCGGCGTAAAACTCCGATGCAGTGTGCGCACTGTAGTAGGAAGCGCCTCTGAGTGGTGAGCTTGAAAGGGCGCTATAACAAGTGCACATACAAACCCCGGCCATTGTCGCCCTAAGTGGCTGACGTCTGTTCACTTGAGGGTGGTCCCTTCGCTGATGCTAACCGCACCCCCACCCCAGCCATGCACGATGGGTATACCTTAGGCTTAGTGTAAAACGGTGCTATAATTATTGCGCTTTCGTGTGACTCTCATGGCTATTCTGCTACTCGTTCACCAAACCCACGGAGACACGCCGTTTTGATACTCTTTGTCTGCATGTCTCTTTGCCTGTCTGTCTTTCTGTCTTTCTGTCTGTTTCCCTGTCTTTGCGTTTGTAGGCCAGTCACTCCGCTTGTCTGTACTAACAACCTACCTATACTTACCCTACTACCAGCCCACTTATCTACTATATACCGACCGACTACGGTTGACTGACTGGCCGACCACTGACTTACTGACGAATTTATTCACTTACTTACTTTCTTACTGACTGACTCACTGACTGAATCAAATAATTAATTATTTAATTAATGAATTGACTGACTGACTGACTGACTGAGTGAGTGAGTGACTGACTGACTGACTGACTGACTGACTGACTGACTGACTGACTGACTGACTGACTGACTGACTGACTGACTGACTGACTGACTGACTGACTGACTGATTGACTGACCGACAATGAATATTCACGAGTTAAGTATACCGTATATGCATGTGTAGCTGGCTTCGAGGTAAGAGGCGAAGTCTCTCTGGCAAGGTCTCATGTCAACGAGACTTCGAACGCTGACCTCGCATGACCTTCGGCCAGAGCAGAGCTGGTCAAACTGACCGATGACGTCATTCGAACAGCCGATGTTGAAGTCACCGCGGATGCAGCGGCCAAGGCGCATGCGCCCGTAGCTAGCTGACGTCATCATGATTACGTCATCGCCGTCACATGACGCGTTGAAGTATTCCGTCAGACAGAACTCACCGACCTCTGTTTAACGTATTATTATATAATTATTATTATTATTACTACTACTGCTAATGCTACTGCTACTGCTGCTGCTGTTACTGCTGCTACAAATGTTGCTACTACTGCTACTGCTACTACTACTGCTACTGCTACTGCTACTGCTACTGCTACTGCTACTACTACTACTACTACTACTACTACTACTACTACTACTACTACTACTACTACTACTACTACAACTACTACTACTACTACTACTACTACTACTACTACTACTACTACTACTACTACTACTAATAATAATAATAATAATAATAATAATTATTATTTTCTCATTTTCATCACACCTTGCGAATTGAGAGTTTCTCCAATTTCTTCCGACCTCCAACCTTAACCTATCCTTCATTGCCTGTCGTCGGTACCAAACAAAAGCTGAGCATTCGAGCAATTAGTTCAATTAGCTAATATGTCGTCCAGAACTGAATTTGATTGATTGATTATAAGTCTGTTTTTGTTCGCTTTGATGCAGCAACATTTGGACGATAAACGTCGTTCGAGGAATTATCCATCGATTACAGAGATTTAGAGATCGATAAATGAAAGGAAATTGTGATTGATTAATAGAAAACAAAGACCACGAGACATAGGCCTACAGCGAAATTTACTTATATGTAAAGACATACATGTACATGTAACATGTAGGCCATATATATACAATATATATATACAATATATATATTGTATATATATACAATATATATACAATATATTTATATACACAATATATATATGAAATATATATACAATATATATATGGTGTGTTATCTTATGTACATAATATAGGCACATAGACACACACGCATGCGCACATACACAGACAGACGGAAAAACAAAAACACAGACAGAGACATTCAAGAAAACATATAATAAGATTAGACCGAAATTATATCTATAAAGTCTATAGATAGTCAGTCAAAGAGACCAGAATACAGACAGACAGAGAACTACTTATGACCTACATTATTGGGCAGTCAGCTGGTCGGATAGACAGAGAGGCAGGCAGGCAGACAGGCACATATAGATAGATAGATAGATAGATAGATAGATAGATAGATAGATAGATAGATAGATAGATAGATAGATAGATAGATAGATAGATAGATAGATAGATAGATAGATAGATAGATAGATAGATAGATAGATAGATAGATAGATAGATAGATAGATAGATAGATAGATAGATAGATAGATAGATAGATAGATAGATAGATAGATAGATAGATAGATAGATAGATAGATAGATAGATAGATAGATAGATAGATAGATAGATAGATAGATAGATAGATAGATAGATAGATAGATAGATAGATAGATAGATAGATAGATAGATAGATAGATAGATAGATAGATAGATAGATAGATAGATAGATAGATAGATAGATAGATAGATAGATAGATAGATAGACAGACAGAAAGACAGGCACAGAGAGATAAATATACAGAAAGACAGACAGACGGACAGACTATCGGACGGACCGATAGAAAGACGAACAGATGGATAGATGGATGGATAGATAGACAGACAGACACAGACAGACAGACAAACAGACGGACAGATAGACATACATGGACAGAGACATATGTACGAATAGACAGACACATCCTATAATGGCACATGTCAAACAACTGATAGATGATCGACCTTCGTTGAAGACGCCAGATGTCGCTTGTAGTAGGAAAGTAAGTATGATCGTCAGCGTCGTGTTTGCCAGATTCCGACTAACGTTGCATCTGACCATCTTGTAAAAGTCGATCAAATGACTTTGCGCCTAAATGTAAACAGTTCACTATCAAAATATATCACGTCAAGATTACAATGCACGTATACATATACAGTATATGCGTATATAAATATATGCATAATTATATCCTACAACCTGGAATGACCTCCTATTACACTGCACCTAATTCCCAGGGGTCACTTCACTCTGTTCCTTAAAAACTTAAAAACTGTATAAAAACCGTGGTTGGGCCGCGAGCGCTTCTGAGTAGCCTACCTTGAAAAGGTGCTATATAAAATTCATAAAATGAAATATTGTCTCTTCCAGACGACAGCATTGCGATCGCGACGACGTGTTTCTAGTATGAAAATAAGTAATTCACAATAATAAAAAATGCGCACTCAAATATACAAAAATGCATGTAGAAGCTTACGCTACATTATTATGTATTATAGGCTTACGTGTTGAATGAATAAAATAAAAACAATCTCTAAACTAACTGTAACCATGGGCGTCCGCAGGATTTTTTCTAGGGGGCGCAAACTTTCAAATAATTGTCACATGGTCTAAATTTAATGGGTGACAGTTTGAATTTCCATAATACCACGAGAGAATCCTATAGCCTACCTATACGTTATGCGTCCAAAGAAAGATATATGGGTTCAACTTGTAGAACAAATCGATTATCACATTGAAAATCGCATTGTAATAATCACAACCAAATAATCTAAATTTATGTGCAACTATGCGAAAAATCCAGAGGGGCGCACTTGCGCCCCCTTGCGCCCGCTGCGGACGCCCATGACTAACTTGTAGCGTATATCGCATCTATATAGGCCTACTGATACTAGCCTATAATACAACACATCCTGCAGAATGGCTATTCAGAATTTCAGAGGCATTCTCATCGCGGAAAACTCCGAGGTAAATGAAATGCCTTTAATTAAACAGCGAGAGAGAGAGAGACGAGGAGAAACGAGCTACATTAGTTCAGCCCCTTAGTGATGGAGAGAGGTACATGTAATTCCAAACAGAGGTATACCAACCACAGCTGCAGACGCCAGATGTTCGGCCAAAGCAGTCCTATTATAGTGAGTAGGCCTATAGTCCAATGAAGAAAAATATCCTACTGATCAGCAGATCGCTATCATAGCTAGATGAAGATGCAGCTAATGCCTCTGAAGTTTGAAGTGTATTAATGTACATGTACAAATGTACACTATAGGCGGCAGTTACTGTAGGCCTACGTATTGTGTATAATTTTCTATATTGAGAAGATTATAAAATATGCATTTACTATGAAGCCATACACAGATCTATAGTAATTATTTACACAAAGGAGAAGCCGTTTTGTAATATGACGGGTAGTCTTGTAAGAGGCTCTCATAAACTTTTTATAATAATAATAATTATAGGCTTAAGCCAAAGAAGAACTGCAAGTCTTTTTACCATAATCTGAGAGGCTTTGTTTGAGTGTGAAGCCTTAGCAATACTTCGCTCTCTTCGCTGCCTCGGTATAAATATGAGTGCGCCAAGACGATCCTCTTCTCTCTTCTCTCATCTCTCCTCCCGCCAACGAGGCAGTGCTGCCGATGTGCTCATTTGATAGCTGAGTTAGCTATGGGCGATGGTGGAGCTATAGAATCTAGGAAAGATTCCTGCTAGCGAGAATGTGAATCTTATAAGACATGCTGGCATGCTTGTGCCCCACGTTTGCCATTTGAGTGGCGCTTTAGAAGTTTCGAAATTACGATTACGATGCTGGCTAAACGAGACCGTATAATAGTGCGTATACGCTATCTGAATACACATTTTTATGTAGCTCTGTCTCGGATGACTGAATCCTGGACAAATGGACACAGATATAGGTCAACTAAATGCAAATGCACTAATTAAACAGCAGATTTATAAGACGTCTTTATGGCGGATAATGGCGCAATTAGCTGTGAAGGGGGTGGGTGGTAGGAATGCAGATGGGGAGGGTCATGGAGACTACAGAAGACCGGAGGGAGGGTGGGTCCTAAACATCGGCTAATTCTTCTCCCACCTTGCCTAAGATCTCAGCATACTCCACAACTTCAAAACTGGTTCCCGACTCTCATTAGAATAGAAATCGTTTGAAAACGAGCTGTTGATAAGCTGAGTGCGAGATTTAGGCTGACTTATAATAGCCTTTTGAGCTGGGGGTCCCCCGATTCCCTTAAAACGAAGAACGGCTCTAGCCCGATAAATGGGGGGATATACGGATGGGAGGAATGCGAGGAAAGGCCCGTCTATGATTTACAGACAACAGGCCTTCGTGGAATGAAGAATAAAAAAGAACGCTGTATACGGGAGAATTTTATGGCCATTGGCGCCGTTCTATCACACGCCTGTGTAATCGCTGAGACAATGCAAAATAATCTAATCTAATCTAGTCTAATGTAATCGTAATCAATCTAGTCCTCGCTAATCGAATGGGATAATGTAAATAATCCAATATAAGCCAATCTAATCTAATCTAATGTAGCCTAATGTAATCCTAATCAATCTAATCTTCACTAATCGAATCTGACATGCATGATCCAAATTAATCCACTCGTATCCAATCTAAACCAGCCGAACAATCCGGCCAAAGTTACTTAATCTAATTTAATTTAATCTATTGTAATCTAATGACTTCTACGCCTCTTCGGTGTCGTTGTCCTCTAAAAATTTATTATGCCGAACATGTCACAGCTCGTCTCGACTATAATAAGCTGTAATTACCTATCCCTTCATCTGGTTCAGTACCTGGTCGTCTAGCATAGGCGTAGGGGACATTTCAACGTTGGGGGGGCAAAAATGAGATTTTTGCCCGAAAAATTTTTTTTCCTCCGGCCGAAATCTTAAGAATTCCCGTTACGTTTGCCCGAAAATTCTGACGTCCTTATTTTTGGTCATCCGGGCAAAATCTTCTGAAATTTCACGTTACTTTTTGCTCAAAAGGTCATTTTTTCGGGCAAGTCTGATTTTTCGGGCAAGAAGACCCGGAAAAATAAAAAAAGTAAAAATTTTCTAAAACTTTTTTTCTTTTTCCGGGTCTGCTTGCCCGAAAAATCAGACTTGCCCGAAATTTGGGGGGGCATTTGCCCCCCCTGGACCCCCGTCTCCTACGCCTATGTCGTCTAGCTCCCCTTGACCGAAACTGCAGCGTGCCTTATTGGTCAAACTAAAGCACAAATTGAGTCACGTTTCAAATTACATGCTGGAGGTTCTGCGCTGGCTCCCTGTCCGTGTTCAGTGTAAGAAACATAATATTATTTTGCATTGTTTTGTTCTTATTTGTTTCTGCTGTTCAGTAATTTAAAATATAAATGTTGAAAAGAAATTAACTCAAGCATAACGCTTGTACACTAAAGAGTGGAAGAGGGTTAGAGCTGAATCTAGCAAATGAACCGTTGGTTGTTCTTTCTACTCCACCATCACAACTCTTCCTTCTCCCTCTTTTATCATCCTCCCGTCTTTCTTCTCTTCCTCCTCTACTTCTCCATAATCACCACACTTCCTTTTTTAACCTTCTTCTCTTCTTCTCGCTATTCCTTCTCGTCTTTCTCTTCTCATTTATTACCAGGTACCATTTACTCCAGCCCATCTTCCTCTTCGCCTCTGTTATACTCCACCATTCATTCTTCCCATGCCTCCCCATGACATGTCTTCTTCTTTTCTTCTTCTCCCTCTTCCTCATCATCCATCATCTTCTTTTCTTCCATCCTCTTCCTCTTCCTCCTTCTCTCCTCAATCCATCATTCAGACTTCTCTCTGTAATCTTCATCATTCCTCTTCGACTTCCTCCAAACCTTCTTTTCCACTTGCCATCCGCCAATTTAGCTCTCTTCCCACTGCCTTCTTCCTCATTCTCAAGTCTTCTCCCTCTTCTCCTCCCTCTTCTTCTCCTCTTCTCCTCCTCCTCCTCCAGCCAACCTTTTTTCTTCCACCTATCCTCCTACTTTTCGTGCCATGAAATGTCTCAATCCCCTTCTCGTTTTCCTTCCTTTCTCGTAGCGTACACCTATTCCTCCTCCTGCTATCCATCTCATTGATAAACCATATTCTTCCACCAGCTCTCCTCTTCTTTCTCCATCTCCTCCTCCTCCTTTTCCTCCTCCTCCTCCACCTTCTCCTCCTCGTCGTCGTCGTCCTCTTCGTGATCGCATTGCTCCCATTTCTCTGATTGGTCCTTTATTCCTAATTAGTCCTAATTACAGACGGACAGATAAGACGACGGCGACCGAACGACTTATATCGGTCGTGCGATCATAAAAACCGCGTCTCAAGATACGTCCAAACGATGTGCTGCTAAATCTTCCTCTCTGTCTGTCTGTCTGTCTGTCTGTCTGTCTCTCTTTTTCTTGCTCTCTCTATCTCCGTCTATCTGCCTATGTCTCTCTAATTCTCTCTAATTCTCTAATTCTATCTGTCTCGCTCTATTTATCTGCTTGTCTGTTTGTCTGTCTCTCTATATCTCTGTGTGTTTCTCTCTCTCCTTCCCTCCCTATCTCCTTATCTGTGCATTTGTTTGCCATTTTGAATTTCTAATTCTGTCTGTACATGTGTCTTGCTTCATCTGTTTGCTCCACTGTGTGCCTGCATGCCTGGTGTAATTCGATTTGTTTCCCTATATCTGCATTCATGTTTATCTCTCTGTCTATGCGTCTGTCCGTCCGTCCGTCCGTCCGTCCGTCCGTCTGTCTGTCTGTCTGTCTGTATGTCTGTCTGTCTGTCCGTCCATATGACTCTATTCGCATATGAATGATCCGGTCTACCTGTCCGTCAGTTTGCTCGCCTCTCTCTGTGAGTTCGGTTGTCTCTCTAAGTTACTTATTCCTGCTCTCCTTTGTCCTGCTCCGTTCTGTTCCGTCTCACCCTACATGTATGTCCCTTTCCCTCTCTTCAAGAAGTATTCGTATTGATACGTGTTTCTATCTTTACGGCTATTCTGTTTTTCTATCCACTCGTGTATAACATTTTATTCCCTATCGTTGCATTTACTGTCTCTGTGTTGCAACTTGTACTCCGTGTAATAATGCTCTATACATTGTACATGTATATCTACATTGTATATCCAGCCGTCCGTCCGTTTGGTCTTATCTATCTGGGTTTTGTCCGTTTTCTTCCGCTATTATCCGATTTTGTCCATTTTATGGCTGCTTTGGTAGGCTCACATCTGTGTGTGTGTGCGTGTGTGTGTGTGTGTGTGTGTGTCTGTACGTTTGTCCACCTCCTCTTCCTCTTCCCTTGTAAACCTCTTACTCATCCGCTTCTAATTTTTCCTCCTCCTGCTATCCCTTCTCTTTCTCTAAGGTCTCCTCCTGCATGCCTTCATTCCTACTATTCCTATTCCTCCTCTTTCTCTTTCTCATTCTACTTCCATCCTCATTTTCTCGTCCTCCTTTATATCCACATCCTTCTTCTCTCCCTCTTGCTCCTTCTTTTTCTCTTCCTCCTTGTTCCTCCAAATTTCCCCTCCTTCTCTTTCACCTCCTAATATTTTCATTCTTCTATTTCTTTTCTTATGACTTATCATCCTTTTTCTCCATCTTCTCCTCCTTTCCCTATACTCCTCCATTTCTCCCATCCTCCTATCTTATCCTCCTCCTCCATACTCTTATTCCTTCTCTTCTTCTCTTGCCTCACTGCTTCTCCCTATCTTCTTCGCCTTCTTGCAATTCAATTTCTTCCTCATTCCTCCTCATTCCTCCGCATTCCTCCTCCTCCTTCTCTTTCTCTTTTCTCGTTCTCCATTTCTTCTTTCTCCTTCATTTTCTCTTGCTCCTCCTCCCCTTTCCTCCTGCTCTTCCTCCTCCTCTTCTTCTTCCTCCTCCTCCTCCTTTTGAACATTCTTTCTCTTCTTCCTCTTCCTCCTCTTCCTCGTCCTCTGACTGTTTATCCGACCGGAGCAGCAAAGAAGAGGAGTAAGTATCGGTACACAGAAGTTAATGAATGAACGATGTAGAAGCCAGGGTAGGCGGCCTTCTTGTCCCTTTGACTCGAACTTCCACAGTGCTGCATAAAAGCTTCGCTGTTGTGGTCGTCCATCTTTCACGGTTAGCCTACTTAGCCATCTTCCAAATGAACTTCTGGGGTTTTCTTTGCCTTTCTCCATATTAAGCGTATGTTTTAGTGTGTTTTTGTGTTTTGGTGTGTTCAGTGCTAGAGCACCTTTGAGGAGTTTCTCTTAAAGTGGCGATATATAAATTTACGAATAAGATGTGCAAATCTAGTCATCTGTTTCTTTTCGCTTGATTTACGAATATCTTGAATTGAAATCGTATTTCTAGACATGAAATGAGAATTATGAGATGGGTGAGAAGAAAGTTTGAATGGAGAGAAATGGAAAGAGGAAGAGAGAGAGGAAGAAAGAGGAAGAGTAAGAGGCATATAGAGAGGAAGAGTAAAAAGAAGGAGATTACGAGGGGAAGAGGATGGTGGTGGTGGTGACGTCAACGACGATGACGACGATGATGATGACGATGATGACGATGACGACAACGACGATGATGATGAGGAGGACTACGATGAATAATACGTGCAAAAAGCATAAATGATGCTCTTGATGACGCAGAGGATGATAATGATTGTTGCAATGATCTAGAATGCGAAGAAGACGAAGAAAAATGCAATGAAGGAAAGAAAGGAGCGCCTGAAGAAGTGAAGAATATGACAAAGAAGAAGAAGATGATGATGATGTTGACGACGACGATGATGATGATGTTTACAGACAACTTTGACTATAGTATACGCTCGTTAGCTGCAGACGTGGCAAAAAGAGAGACAGAGACAGACATATACATGTACAGAGAGAGACAGACAGACACGCAGACAGAAAGAAAGAGAGAGACAGAGAAAAAGAGGCAGAAACAGAGGCAGAGATAGAGACAGGGACAGAGAGAAAAAGAGAGAGGCAGAGACAGACAGACAAAGAGGCAGAGGCAGGAAGACTCACCCCGAAAGACGCCGAATCCGATGAGGAAAGGATAACGGACGAAAGAAATCTGCGGACGACATCGTTGTAATCGCAGATCCAAACGACGTCTCAATGATACTCAGTAGAAGTCCATCTCAATGATACTCAGTAGAAGTCTATCTTAGTGTCTGAGTATCTTTCTCTTTCGAAGAACGACTTTGAAAATGGAGAAAGAAGCAATAGGTCTATGTGATTTCATGTATAATTATGTCAATGTATCTATGTCTCTATATCACTGCCTGTATCATTCTGTCTCTGTAGCTGCATATCACTCTCCGATTCTCTGTCTGTTTCTGTCCCTCGCTCTTGGTGTGCGTGTTTCTTTCTCTCCCTCTTTCTCTCTGCCGCTGTATCTATCTCTTTGTATGCGTATATATCTCTCTATCCCACTCTCTCTGTCTCTGATTCTTTCTTTGTTTGTCTCTGTCTTTCTCTGTATCGCTCTGTGTGTCTCTTTGTCGCTGTCTTTCCGTCTGCAGTGTCTGATTGCAGTCAGTGAACGTCTGTCTTCGTTCATTGCGACTAATGTCATCGGAACAACGTTGCAGGACACATTAACTTCTCACGATAAATGGATTATCGGTCGGACGACGACGATTGTACAACGAAGACAGGAAGAGAATACGAGGAAGGAGTAGGAGGAGGAGGAGGAGGAGGAGGAGGAGGGAGGAAGGAAAAAAAGGAAGGAGGAGGAGGAGGAAGAGGGAGGAGGAGGAGGAGGAAGAGGGAGGAGGAGGAAGAGGAAGGAGGAGGAGGAGGAGGAAGAGGAAGGAGGAGGAGGAGGACGAGGAAGAGGAAGGAGGAGGAGGAGGAAGAGAGAGTAGGAGGAAGAAGAGGGAGAAGGAGGAGGAGGAGGGAGAAGGAGGAGGGAGGAGGAGGATTAAGAGGAGGAGGAGGAGGAAGAAGAGGGAGGAGGAGAAGGAGGAAGAGAAAGGAGGAGGAGGAAGAGGGAGGAGGAGGAGAAAGAGGGAGGAGAAAGAGTAAGATGGTAGAGGAGGAGGAGGAAGAGAAAGGAGGAAGAGGGAGAAGGAGTAGGAGAAGGAAGAAGAGGGAGGAGGAGGAGGAGGAGGAAGAGGGAGGAGGAGAAGGAGGAGAAGGTGGAGAAGGAGGTGGAGGACGAGGAGAAGAAGAATGGAGGACGAGGAGGAGGAGGGACAGGAGGAAGAGGACGAGGAAGAGAAGAAGGAGGAGCAGGAGGGAAAGAAGAAAGAAACGGAGGAGAGGGAGGAGGAGCTGGATGAGAAAGATGATAAGAAATTAGGACGAGGAAGAGGAGGACAAGAAAAGGAGGAGAAATAGGGAGATGGAGGAAGAGCAGGAGGAAGAGGAAGAGGAGGGGGAAGTGAAATGGAGGAAAAGTAACAGGGGACGGAGGAGGAAGATTAGTCGGAGGAGATAAGAAGAAGGAGGAAAAAAGCTTGATTAAGAGGAGTGGAGGAGGTTAAAAAAGAAGAGCGGAGAAACGGAGGAGTAATGTGGAAGGTGGAGGCGAAGAAATAGAAAGAGGATTGGGAGGAAGATGATAAGGAACAGAAGAATAAGAGTGAGGGGAAGGAGGGGTAAAACAGGGAGGAGGTGAAATTGGATGAGGAAAGGATAATGAGGAAATGGGTGGATGAGAAGAAGGAGCAAGAGGAGGATGCGAATGGATAGGGTGTGAAAAGGAGGAGGAGGAGGAGGATGAAGAGGACGAGGAGGACGAGGCGGTGGCGGAGAAGGAGAAGTAGGACTGGTGCTTGGAATGGAAGGAGGACGTGGAGGAGGAGGAGGAGGAAAAGCGAGGAGGAGGAGCGAGGAGGAGGAGCGAGGAAGGAGTGGACGAAGGAGGCTCGGTTCATATCCATCACTTGGCGACACGCAAGCACGAAGTCTGTCCAGGGTAAGGCGACGAGGAGACGGAGAGGGAGTAGGAGAGGGAAGATGGAGGGACGTCAGCATTCAGCACGAAGGGAAGTGAAGGGGCAGAGGCAAACTGGAGAAGGAGCACAAGAAGAAATAGAGGGATATGAAGGACAAAAGAACAGAAGGAAGAGTTAGATTAACAGGATGGAGAGGAGCAGGAGAAGGAGGAGCAGGAGAAGGAGGAGCAGGAGTAGGAGGAGGAGGAGGGGGCTGGCCGCCTGCGTTGAACGAACCCAAGCACTGCAGGCAAGCTGACCTTACGAGATGGGCGGAGTTTATCAGGATCTAGGGGGGGCTAATCCCCCTCCTAAAGAAGACCCAGATTCAGCGTTTTTACCATGAAAACGGTATCTTTCCCGGGCTTATCCCCCCCCCCCTCAAGAAGCCACAGACTCTTACCTTTTTCTGGGGAAAACGCTCTTTTCACGAACGTAACTGCAATCGAATGACTAAAGGTCATCAACTTTTTTTACTAGGAAAAATAGAATTTTTCATGATGACTAAATTTTCATGATGACTAAAAAAGTCATGAACTGTTTTGTTCGGGAAATATTGTCTCCGTTCCAGCAACACTCCAGTTCCTTCCTAGCCCCCACCCCTAAGAATGGAAACCAAACTCCGCCAATGACCATGGGTCATTCAGAGATCAGTGTGCATATAAAAACGGGGACGGCCCCAGTTGCGTTTGGAAAAGTGGCAACCTTTTTTTTTTCGCGCGGTCACCACTTAACATTACTGTGCAACCAAACTCTGCCTGCCAGAGTTTATTGCAACGCTTGCTTCTAAATTATATACAATATTTACTTACATTAAAAACGGTGTCTAAAATTTGTTATACACTCGTCGAATTATATGCAAGTATACTAATTTAAAATAATATCTGTGCATTAGTTAAGCTTCGTTTTGAGTAACTAGTAATATTTTACACAATTAAAGTTGAAAATAGATTGTCATTTTATTTGTTTGTCTTAAAACAAGTCATTTTGCAGTCTTCGTAGTAATAAAATATACGCCATCTAGCGGGTAGCTGGAGTGGCACTAAATTCAAACAGTGACAAACACTAAAAGCTAGCAGGCCCATAGCAAAATTAACCAATTCAGTTAAATCCGTAAATCATGATATTAAACATTAGCAACAATAACTGCAACGAAATTATTTTATTATTCTTTTAATGCTAAAATTAATTTAATGATTCAATATGTATGCAAAGATATAATCGCCATTGCATTTCGAGGCATAATATTCACACCAACGACCTCATATATATTACTAGACAGAGCTTCCTATGTTGAGCCGCGCAATGACGTTGATTCCGAATAAGAAACAAGAGTATACATAATAACATTAAATTTTATTTGTGGATTTGAGGCCTATTTTTAGCTCAACCAATGAAACGTCATGAAAGAGCCACCAATCACAGTAGACGATTTTTGAAAGCCTAACTGCTATATTTTCTCTTCTGGGATTGGTGGTTATTTCATGAGCTGTGATTGGTTGAGCTAAAAATAGTATGTGTTATGAACGATAATACGATTACGAGAAAGTCCGCTAGGTGCTTCGGCAGAAACCACGTGATCCCACCGGCCTGATTCACACAGTTGTTCGGCGATAAGGAGCGCTAACTTCACGACAAAGCAACTTTTTGTGCAGTTTTCTTGTAGAAAATGTTGCGTTTAATAAATGTTTATTACAATTTAATGGTTTATTTAATGCATAAAATTATAATTATTATAATCATTATTCTATGAACAGTTAGGCCTACTGTAACTAGGACACTAGGTCTATAGTCCTACAGTGCTGTACGTGTTCATGCTCCAAGGTTCATGTCATGATAATAAAATAGGTAGGCCTAAAATTTAAATAGACCTGAAAATAAAAATGAAAAAGGGAACGAAATTATTTTATTAATATTTTAATGCTAGCATTAATTAATTTTTAATTAATTTTCCGTCTGTATGCAGCGCTTTAATGCTGTGGCCTTTTTGCAAGAAGATGGAGACGAAAAGCTGTAAAGCAAAATGTTAGCCGGAGGACAGAGTCACAGAGTAAGTTGTAGTAATTATTGCTATTAGAACAATATAAAAATTATATATATATATATTTATACTTTATATAGGCGTATATAAGCAAACAAGTCCAAATTGCCTTAAGAGTAAGAATGGCAGTTATAGGGGTAAGAAAGATATGGTTGCTCATTAGACAGACAGACAGACAGACAGACAGACAGACAGACAGACAGACAGTCTGAGACAGACAGACAGACAGACAGGCAGGCAGACAGAAGAGGGGTATACTGGCGGCAGTCACCCAGTCCAATTGCCCGTTGATGCAGCTACAACATGATCAGCTGCAGCCGCAGGTGGTGATGCTGGTTGGCTTTCATGCTTCATCTATTCTCCGCTTCATCCATCCGTTCCTTTCTCCATCCGGGGAGCCAAGATGCTGGCCATGCGGGAACTCCTGGAGCATGTTGCATGAACACACATTACATATTCCATTATACATTACATTACGAACCCATGGAGCAATAACAGCATGGACAGATCTGACAAGGGCTCACAACGAAAAGGTTCACAAAGTGACGTGGTGCTGGGTAACAACATTACGCATGGTTATACTCTTCTGCGCTGGCTCCCTCTCTGTGTGTTTCTCTGTCTGTAAAATTCTGTCTATCCCTCTTCTCTGTCACTGCTTTTATTTCTCTACCTTACTGTTGTATTTCTCTCCATTTTGGATTGATTAGCTGTGACTACGTTAATTGTCCATCTATTCGTCTTCCTTTATATGACTCTCTCTCTCTCTCCTATGGGATGTCTGTCTTATTATGTTTTCCTGTTTGTCTCTGTCTGTCTGCCTCTCTCTTTCTCTGTATCTTCTCTCACTGTATGTCTATTTATCTGTTCCATTCTACCACTGTCCCTTCACCTGTGTCTATTCATCTACTCTCGTTTCCTTTAGAGCATTCTCTCATTCCGTTTTGCATTGGCGGCCAATACTTCAGTCGCTGCACGCTTTGAAAAGATTTCACAAAGGTGCTATATAAATCCCCAGACATATTCAACAGCCTCCTTCCTCTTCAATGCAGTTGCCCATAACTCTCGTCGCCTTTACATATTCGATGCACTGTGCGTTGATGATGTAGAAAGAAATCAGTTGCATCGTCTGATTAATTATTCATTATATCTAATTAATTATTCATTATATCTAATTAATTATTCACAACATCTCGCCACATTTCAGGATTAAATAGAAAAGAGCCGAAATGCTGTTGACTATTTTCACATGCTAACAAAGGCAAAACCATTTTTAAATGCATACGTCCATGGGCGTCCACACATGAGGGGGGCACTTGCCATATGGAAAATTTACTCTTACATTTTAACCACTACATTCTGGTTTTTAGCAAATTTCTTCACACTAAAGACACTAATACAATTTTAGAAATTACGTTTAAAAACCTCTATGGAATATAGTCATGTTATTAACTTCCTGTTTTGCATTAAATGCAAAATTTCTGCAAGCTCTTCAATAAAAATCTGAGCATGACCAATGATTTTATAGACTCTTGAGCTACAGAAGTTGCTTCATTCGAAAATTAAAACATACCGGTACTAAACAAGTCTAACACTTGGTTAGAAACTTTTACCCACAGATTACACGCGAATACTGATACATATAAACATTTTAAATAGGCATCATTACCTAGAAAGTGATTTAACATGCGATTCACAATCTATAAATATTCTGACATGACCCAGATACATGTCTTAATTCCAGCATGACCTATACACATGTTTAATTTTGACATGACCTAGATACATGTCTTAATTCTCACATCAATTAGATGCATGTCAATTCTGACATGACCTAGATACATGTCTTAATTCTGTCTTGAACTCAATGAAAGAAAATCGTTCCAAATGTCCTCCAGGATAGTTACGATACCAAGCATTGAAAGTTCCAACATTATTTGTTAACAAAACTTGAACACTGAAATAGACATATCTTGAAAGGTCATATGAAAATAAGTATTAAATATAAGCAGTGGCAACATTACTCACGATGGTTAATGCAGACTTACGTTGCGGATACAGCACGATGGAAAAAGACAGAAATTAACAACTCCTTTTACGCGAATATACAATTACATGTCCTACAAGATTTAGCTATGGATGCTCAGCTCCACTTCTACAACCACAGAGGCCACAAGATATCTAACAAGGGATGCCCAACCCCTCTACACGTGACAACACCCTGCTCCTCTTATGCCTCCATCTATATTTGGAGAATTAAACTAGACGTGTGATAACTGTATTGACAAAATACAAAAAGAAACTTGACATATTTAGCAGAGGATGCACAGTTCTTGTTTTGCAAATATACAACAAGTCTATCATCAGCAACTCTTTAACTTTGACCTGCACTGGTCACCAATCTCTCTGCTTGGCTTCTACAGGCAACTCTGTGGCTCCACATAATCATACTGCCACCAGACTGGGCACTCTTGGTTGTAGGTCCATTTTGACAGGGTCTGGGTTGGGAGCATCTCTGAATAGTCACTTTAAATGGTGCTATATATATATACATTACTCAGATAGTAGTTAGTTGTACGTGAGGTGCCCATGTAACTGTGCTACGGCGCCAAAGAAATTGTCATGGTTATTATAATAAACAAATAGACAGAAAAATCAAGAGAATTCCAGGCTTTTGCCATGAAAAGTTCAAAAATTAGGATATGGCCGCAAACATTCTCAGGTTCGATTAATCGTGCAATCGGCAAACGTGTCAAATTGTGGTCACTCGTTTTTACCTGACACACGCACATGTTTGATGCACAATACAGGGCCCCAACTTGTGTTCAACAGCACTGTACCAATCAAAGTGGCAACAAAGAGAAACCTATCAACCTGTTACAACACAGACATGCAAGCACAAACACATTGATGGATTTAGCAACCTGCAACACATAGGACAGGTTCTTATTCCAATCATGAAATTTACCTTTCAAATTTTTAATCGTAACCAACACTATTATAGAATATAAACCACTGCTTGTCATTGTGCCTGCTGTTTTAAATTAAATGGAATGTTCCATTTCAAACTTTTTAAAATTTCTTTTCCCTCTGGAATGGGCCGCCACTACGTTCTTATCTGTTCCTGTGGTAAAATCCACCACAAACACTGCTTGGCAACCCATCCCAGATTATAACACTGGCCATGTTATTATAACAGATTCAGTAATAAAACATCCTACGTTATAAAAGATCACGTGACAACAGGTCGTAACACAGGCTGCACAATAACACATATCGGGTTATAACACATAACTCTCGGCTCCTCTTCTGCCTCCATATAGGATTTGAAAATTGAACTACTCATGTGGCAACTGTTTTGACAAAACAAGAATGGAAACTTGAAATATTTTAACATGGGATGCCCAGCTCCTGTTTTGCAACTATACAACAAGTGCGCCAGTATATCTGCAGGAGAAACTTACTTTAACTTCGACCTGCTCTGGTTATCAATGTACAAGCACATGTAGTTCCATAACCCAGATCAATGGTCATTCCATATAATAGAGAAAACCAATCCATCCTCAGTCTGCTCTGTTAGGTTATATTTAAAACCATGCAGCCCGTTACCAACAGCAAAATGGCTGACGTTCCTATAAGAAAACAAGATACAGTACAGAAATATACATTACAGACTTGCATTTTAACTTTTATACATCATCTGGATTCCTGTATTTTGTTCCAGTGCAAATATTAATTCATTGTACAAAGTCTTAGCTCCCAAATACACCACGAAAGTGACGAAAGCTGCATTTGCAACAGAGACTTACAAATTCAAGCTTATCCACAAGTTGACGACAACATACAAGCAGACATCTTTACACTGCAGACTTCACTAAACCACTGTCATTTCATATGGCTCCCAGCTTCTGCATTGTAAGAAAGCTCCCTTGTATAATGTCACCAGCGTTACAATTCGCATTGAATCAGCAAATCCTCGTGTCCACTTCCTAAAAAACCTCCGGAAAATCGACAGAGCTCACAACTCCGAAATTTGACGCTCAAAGCATTTCGCGTGTGCAGGTCTTTCTACGGCAACTAGACAAGCCTCTGTTGCTGGTGGTTTGGTGGTGATGTCATACCTGGTGGACTCGACATGCTGTAGCCTGGAACCCCGCTGTACGGTAATGACACCGGTCCCTGTGCTGCCATTGGAAGGGCATTCGGTGGACCGTATGAAACCATATTATGACTGGAAAAACAAACACAATATAGAAACTGATGAGTATAAAGCAGACAAAGATATAATGCCCCTAAACGGCAGATAGCGTCGAAAAAATGAACAGCAAGACATGATAGATGACCCAAAACAGTTCAGTGTGATTCCTGAAATAACTTGTGATCATAATACGAATTGTAATCATAATGCAGTGTCTCAGATTGAAAAACCACAATAACCAACATGTGCAAAGCAGAATGGTGAGTAAACCAGAAGCAAGCGCAAATGAGTTCATACCTTAAAAATTAATAGCACCTTTTAGAAACCTCATTTATACAATTCTCAAAACTAAACTGCTGAAGTATTCAGTGAAATGCAAGACGCATTTAGGATATGGATACGCCAGATGAATGTATGACAGATGTATGATGTGAGAATTTGCGACACAACATGCTTATGCGACACACTGTTAGTCAGTATCAAGAAACTGTGTTCTCTGGTCTACTAGGCTGACCTGTTTGCCATCGGTTGCTGCATTGGAACTTCGTAGTAAGATGGAAGAACCGGCTGCTGGTACATGGAGGTTGGGTTGGTCTGTGCTAAGTGCATAGTCTGTTGGGATCCAATGGTGTGAACGGGCAGCGAAGATGGCCCCACCTGGGCGGTTATGCCTTGAGGGATTTGACCGAGTGACATCGACTGCGTTGGAAACATCTGGAAAAAAACAGGAGACTGATAATTAATTGCTAGAAGAGGCAAGATAATTTAAACAAATTAATGATAAATTACAAAAGGTTAATCAATTCAACAGTTAAACAATAATTACCATTACAGGTAACATACATCAAAAGAGAGTAAGCATTGAAGTAAGTAAATAAGTTCCAATTTAATCCATTTGCAAACACACAGTAGGGCAGCAAAAACTATTTGAAATCTTTAACACGTAGAAATACTACTACTGATATAATTCTAAAACAGGATAATAAGTGTACATATGGTTATGAATCAATTTCTTGTAAGAAGGTCAGAGCTCAGAATATCACTTCCATAAAAGCCTACTCTTTAGGCAAATAATACAAGTGTCAACTACCAGGAATTAAGGTCAACTTCTAAAACAATAGCATAAGAACGCCATACAAATTATCATGCCAGTATTTCGTAAAAAAAACTGCAGCGCAAACCTGTGGAAACGACGTATACACGATGAGTTAACTGGGCCATGCGTAAAAAGAATGATGATGAAACAGCTTTTGGGGCGACATAAGCACCATTTCTTAGCAATAAGCAGAATGTTCAACATGTTATCTGGAGAACGTGAGTCCACGCAACACCTACAAAATTCAAACTTGCAAATTGCAATAGAGTTTCCGATGGCATATAGTCAACCGACCTGGTTCAGAGACATGTAAGATGACGGTGGCTGCTGCTGCAGCTGCTGCGGTGGTGGTTGCACCATGGGTCCAGAGAAACCGGCAGGTGGTAGAGACATGGTGCTGTATCCGTATGATGGTAGTTCTATCATGAGGCCGTGGTAGAGCTGGAGCGCCTCCATCAGCTGGCCATTCAACTCCATCAGCCTACCATGCGCTCTGCAGTCACACAACCACAAACACACAGTCAACATCACTAACAAACGCACATACACTACATGCTTTTAAACCTACACACTACACAACGTTATGGTCTAAGGTTCAAACTACAAATCAATGGATGTGCTTCTAAGTAACAGAACCCCACAGTCACATCACTATGGACACAAAACAGCTGCAATCAAAATGCAGCTCAGACAGATGTCAGTTATTTACCACTGTAAGTAAAATACAGAAACTGAGCTGAAAATGAAGGAACTGACAGTTAATTAATCTATTATAACTGAAGAGAAATAAAGTCATAAAATTCATGAAGTCAATGTTTTTTGTTAAGCAACACAGCACATTTAATTTTCGTAGGCAGCACTGCAATCCTATGCACAATGAAGGTCATAAGAAACTAGACTCATTTCATACCAGTACTTGGTACTGCTATCACACTATATGGTCGTATTTTAAAACATACGGCCCATGAACACGCAGCTCACGTGCTGATTTTTCAAATTCTTCTTAACCGCCTTAGAATGGGAAATTGTCTAGTCAATAATAATGGTGTGAGTTTAAACTCTAGATACCTGTCTATCCTCTCCAGCTCCTGGTCGATCAGTGGACCCATCTGCCGACATTCCTCTGTTATGAACAAACAGCAGAACAAATCCAGCAAATGGGAAATTGAATTGAACACAATTATAATAATAATAATTATCTTGGTGTATTAATTTTTTCAAACTGACACAACGCAGTATGATTACAACTCATAATGAACAGATGATTGCAAGTTATTACAGGAGTAGAAATTAACTGTCGGCAGCCACACAAGGCGTCTACTACGTCCTACTACTTGGTTTACCAGCACCACATGTCGAATGGAAGGTTGAGTGGACCTATTTTGGAGGGTAGCGGGAAGCCTTCCTGCATCCATGCACCCTTCATGCCAGAGTGTAAACTATTATCCAAAACACCTCCAAGGTAAACACCAGTAAGTTTATGCTGTTACCAGGTCACGTTGAAAGTAAAACTATTTCAGTTTTTTTATACTTCGTTACATGTGAAAGTATTCAAACTTTTACTTAAGTACAGTAACGCGTTACATTTACTTTGTTACTGTACAACACTGGCAGTACCTACCACTGAAGAATGAAACGCTGAATAGAGTTCGACAATGCTAAATAAATTGGAGACTGACATATCACTGACCTTCAAGAACAGTCATCTCTGGAGGATCCGGACACCTCTCTCCAGTCGGATCTGCGTTCTGGATCATCGCAAGTGTCTGGTTGATCTTCTCCTGAAAAAAACCCACAACAACAATCAAAACCCAAACCTTATAAACATGCATATAAATTTAATAAAAATAAAATTCATTTATTAATTCAAACTGACAGAAGCAGAATATCACATTACATAGTTGTAAAAGATGACAAGTCTAACAGGAGTTGAGTCAGACAGCAACCTACAATATATATGCATTGATATCCTACCTCATCAATCCAGACAACTTTCGGAACTTCAACTTCCTCAGGCTTCTTGACTTCCTCCTCGGCTGGCTCGTCATCTATAACAGAAATTGATCATGACTAGTCAATTTTCTGTTGCAATGATGGTATGTACTGTAATTGGTAGTTGAAAGCACAAATGGCAAAATGACTTAAAAAGGAAAAGGGCAACGACCCCCAGTGTATTAAGCTAGCTCTGGGAGGCAGACATGAACAATAAGCATTTTAATTTATACTGATCCTATTCTAGTCTTTCAAATATGTATGTGATCACACTAAACAATGTAACGTAAAGGTTAATTATACTTATTGACAAACTTGTGTAAGGCCGTGGTGCCCATCACAACTGTGATCACTATAGGGTGCAAGCAGAGGAGAAATCTCAAAAAGTTCTGCCCAAGTGAGAAATTTTACCTTACCACTAACCAGTAAGCTAACCACATATCACACCTTACCACTAACCAGTAAGCTAACCACATATCACACCTTACCACTAACCAGTAAGCTAACCACATATCACACCTTACCACTAACCAGTAAGCTAACCACATATCACACAAGTCTTAAATATCTTCACATAAACGTCAGAATAGGAAACGCGGACCAAAAGTTAGGACCAAAAGTAATAAAAATTTGTAAACAACAGCCTCCCACCACAAAATCAATTCATCTGGAACAAACCTGTTGCCGAGAGGTCAGAAGAGACAAAATTCGCGGGAAAGAGTCCTTCCCCTCTCCAAGAAACACCTTTCCACCAATTTGGATCACTAAACAATAACAACAAGGAAAGAGACGTGTGCAGAATGTCATCATACTGAGCAGGCAGACAAAAACTGGCAAATAGATGGCGATGATAAGAAACTTTTTTTTAAATAACAAAAGAAAATTATAAAGTTCCAAAAAAATTCTCAGTCAATTACAAAACAACTCATAAATTTATTCAGCTTACTAAATCCTTGTATCTTATTTCTCTTATGCTATTGCATCTACACATTTAAGTGATGAAAAAATACAATCTATTGATTTTAAATTAAATTTAAACACTTTATTGGCATGTACTAAAACCGACTGCTAAAAAAAGCATCGTAGAAGCGTCAATGAAATTTTTTATTTATTTTTTAATTTAATTTATTTAACGACTTATTGTCAACCACTTGGCAAGTTGCTGCACACAAAAGCGTTGCCATGGATACCTGTCGTCAAGGACACCGATGATTTCTCCGGCCTTGAACGTCAGTTCGTTGTCCTCTGCGGCCTCAAAGTCGTACAATGCCTTCACCTGACAATGACAATTATTTTATTCACTCAAAAAACGGTAAAACATAACATCCTACGATCACCTATGAACTTTTTCACACTCTGAGACATGCTAGTCCCCGATCCACAACTGACAATAACATCCCTGCACAGTGCACACAGCGCACATGTACAATACCATTGTGGTATTTACGAGTAATCCACAATAAACAATGGCAATACTCATCCTGTTCATTGTCTTGCAACTAAATGAAACCAGAATCGTCGATGACAACCAGCATCTCACTTGAGGCAAGCACAGAGAGCATCCCTGACTAGTTTGATCTTGACGTAGTGCCATATAAATTCTTCATTACAGTTAAACGACTAAGGGTCAAGAGTGTCGTTGCCTAATTTCCGCCAATAAAAACCTTTCTTGGTTCTCGTGACTTTGTCATCGTAGCAGAGTTGCTGGTTGAGTTTGAGATGAAGTTTGGATAGAGTGATGCGGCATTTGAAGACGACGATGAAGAGGATGATTTGGATTTGTGTTTCTCTGCCTCCTTCATTGAAAGCGCAATGGCTGAAAAGGAAAATGACAGTCAGGCATCATTACACTTTTAAGCAGTTAGCCAAGAATTATAACCATTATAAAAATAATAATATTCATAACCCAACTCAAAATAATATCATCACTTTTCCAATTATATAAAAAAAACAATAAATAATACTTAAGGACCTTCAACTTGGAATGGCCAATTTCCAACTTTAAAAATCTAATTCCTCACACTTTGCGACCAGGGTCATTCCTTGTCAACTCAACCAGTAAAATGACATTTTGCCATCACACCCCTTTGGATTTTTGTGAAAATTTTTGTACATAAACTATATGCAATATAACGAATAACAGTAAAAATTTGAGTAGAATATCTCAAAATTTGACCGAGATATTAATTTTTGAAGTTAATGACCAAAAACCGTAACTCGAGAAAACAGCATGAACCACCGAGTTTGGACTGTTATATCTCGGTCAAGAAACGAGCTAGAGGGCTGAAATATTTTTTGTCCAATCAGTTTTTTGTGCTCTTTCCAAATATGCAAGAACCTGGATGGAGTTAGTTTTTGTTTTTAATATAAAAATTAGTAAATATAGCACAGACGCCAATTTTCAATCAAGTTTTGGACATCATGTCAGCAGGTAGGAATGAGATATAATAATACTTGTACTTGTTTTATATTGAGGCACATTGGTGCTCATCAGACATATAGTCAGTACCTGATTAGTTTCATCATTAGTGTGTTTTCCAATGACGTTTTCCTTGTCGTGATCGTGAAAATGGAGTCTAAAGCTCATAAAAAAAGTGACAATGTGTATCTTTTGAAATTAATGAAAATTTGCACATATATTGTGGACATGCAGATCCTTCATTGGTGAAAAATTCAGGATGGTGTTCAGCTCCGTTTCTGGAATATTATTTTTGGAAGTCGACCAATATTACTGTGTCGCGAGCAAATTTCATGATCCACAATGTTTGGACAGTCGTATCTAGACCAGGAAATGAACCAGAGGACTGATATTGTTGTCATGTAATCACTTTCTTGTGCTCTTTCCAGACATGTATGAAGTTTGGTAGTATTTCTTGCGATTTTTTATTTATAAATTTTTCAATATTGAACAAATGCCAATTTTCATTTATTCGGACATGAAAACTGTATGATCCACAATGTTTGGACTGTCGTATCTAGACCAGGAAATGAACCAGAGGACTGATATTGTTGTCATGTAATCACTTTCGTGTGCTCTTTCCAGACATGTATGAATTTTGGTTGTATTTCTTGCGATTTGTTATTTATAAATTTGTTAATATTGCACAAATGCCAATTTACATTTATTCGGTCATGAAAACTGCATGATCCACAATGTTTGGACTGTCAGATCTAGGCCAGGAAATGAACCAGAGGACTGATATTGTTGCCATGTAGTCAGTTTCTTGTGCTATTTCCATGTATGTAAGAATGCTGGTTGTATTTCTTGTGATTTTTAATTTATAAGTTTGTAAATATTGCCCAACTGCCAATTTACATTTATTCGGATATGAAAATGGCATGATCCACAATGTTTGGACTGTCGTATCTAGGCCAGGAAATGAACCAGAGGACTTTTATTGTTGTCATGTGATCACTTTCTTATGCTCTTTCCATGTATGTAAGAATGTTAGTTGTATTTCTTATGATTTTTAATCTATATATTTGTAAATATTGCACAACTGCCAATATACATTTATTCGGACACATACTAAAATTGTATATTTTAGATATACTCACTTATATATATGTCTTTAATATGATGACTCACAATTTTCCATTTCACACAATGTTTAATTATTATAACAGATGAAAGTAAAAAATGTGTGGAGGATATCTAGCTACCTAAGTGAGTCATCATCATATGATATAGGACATATCTGAGATATACGCAATTATGCTTGTCCGAATAAATATACGGCTGTGCAATATTTACAAAAGTTCATATAAATTAAATCACAAGAAATGCAGCCAACATTCTTACATATATGAAATGAGCACAAGAAACTGACTCCATGACAACAATATCAGTCCTCTGGTTAATTTCCTGGCCTAGATATGACAGTCCAAACATTGCGGATCATGCCATTTTCATATCCGGATAAATGTAAATTGGCAGTTGGGCAATATTTACAAACGTATAAATTAAAAATCACAAGAAATACAACCAACATTCTTACATACATGGAAATAGCACAAGAAACTGACTACATGGCAACAATATCAGTCCTCTGGTTCATTTCCTGGCCTAGATCTGACAGTCCAAACATTGTGTATCATGCAGTTTTCATGTCCGAATAAATAAAAATTGGCGTTTGTGCAATATTAACAAATTTATAAATAAAAAATCGCAAGAAATACAACCCAAATTCATACATGTCTGGAAAGAGCACAAGAAAGTGATTACATGACAACAATATCAGTCCTCTGGTTCATTTCCTGGTCTTGATACGACTGTCCAAACATTGTGGATCATGAAATTTGCTCGCGACACAGTAATATTGGTCGTCTTCAAAAAATAATTTTCCAGAAACGGAGCTGAACACCATCCTGAATTTTTCACCAATGAAGGATCTGCATGTCCACAATATATGTTCAAATTTCCATTAATTTCAAAAGATACACATTGTCACTTTTTTATGAGCTTTAGACTCCATTTTCACGATCACGACAAGGAAAACGTCATTGGAAAACACACTAATGATGAAACTAATCAGGTACTGACTATATGTCTGATGAGCACCAATGTGCCTCAATATAAAACAAGTACAAGTATTATTATATCTCATTCCTACCTGCTGACATGATGTCCAAAACTTGATTGAAAATTGGCGTCTGTGCTATATTTACTAATTTTTATATTAAAAACAAAAACTAACTCCATCCAGGTTCTTGCATATTTGGAAAGAGCACAAAAAACTGATTGGACAAAAAATATTTCAGCCCTCTAGCTCGTTTCTTGACCGAGATATAACAGTCCAAACTCGGTGGTTCATGCTGTTTTCTCGAGTTACGGTTTTTGGTCATTAACTTCAAAAATTAATATCTCGGTCAAATTTTGAGATATTCTACTCAAATTTTCACTGTTATTCGTTATATTGCATATAGTTTATGTACAAAAATTTTCAGAAAAATCCAAGGGGGTGTGATGGCACCCCTGGTTGAGTTGACGTGGAATGACCCACCACGTAAAAATGGATAAATCCAAAACTACAAAAATAATTTTCTGCTTACGTCGTCCGTGTTTTGCTGACTGCAATGCCAAACATTGCAACGATTAAAATAATGTGCAGAAGTTAATGCTAACCTTTGGCAATGTCTTCTTCTTCCTCCTGACTTGCAACAACATTCGGGTCTTTGCTGAAAACCCGAGTTTTTGGCTGAAATAAATAGATAAAATATCATACTTTATTTGTCCAAAACCTTCAACGATATTGGCAAAATCTCAGCTTCATTTCCTTGCCACCCTCCTCCCCGCTTCACAAGCATCTGGTATTGGATTGCTGCTTTGGTTTCACACTGCATCCTAGGTTGCGCTCCATCTTACTGACGTGATTTCTGTCGCCCAGTCTCGGACGTTGAAGCGCATCGGGCTCTTCGCTAGCACTGTGAAGGGAAAACCTCAGTTCCATGGTCTCGTTTAGCTGCCAAGCAACACCAAGCTTTCTCAGCTGTAGGGCCAAACATCTGGAATGATCTACCTCAATGCACTGCATTTACCACCCAATGCAATGAGGTTCCAAGTCCCCAATTCACAGCAATGTTCATTCATTCATTCATGACCGAAAATTTGTACAGCCTACTCAGAGGTGCTCTTGGCTCAGCCATGGCTAAAGAGAAAGGTCTTGTTACGTACAACAGGGTCACACTGTGAAGTTGAACTAATTTACAATTCATATGTCTAACTGTACAATACCACAATCTGTGCTACAATGAACCACACCACAGGGATATACTTACAATTTCATCTGGAACAAAACTGTGACCTTCAGACTTCAATGTCGAGTAAAAGCTGGGAATTAAGCTGTTAAGAAATCACAGAATGTCATTTATTCACAAATAAAAGAAATAAGTACATGCAGACAGGAAAATGCACAAGGTATGTGTATACCCGGAAATCCTTATTTATTTATGTCTTTGTGCTACTTAACTCTTTCCCGCCGGATCGGGTCGCGGGTGACCCGATAAACCCAATAGGTATCGAAACAATTCAGGCGGGAATGAGTTAAAGCAATTATTAGACCAAAAAGTCAGTGAATCTGCTGCAGAATTGCCTGCTGCCGAATTGTCCAGTCACCCATATGACTTTAACAAAAGCCGTGGTGCACAAGCATGCCAGCTACAAAAATTCAGTTCACTTAGACAGGACCAAGAACTCACATCCTATATGGCATCTATAAAGAATTTAAGAAGTGACAATGATTACATAAAACAATAGAATCTAAGACAATAGAATCTACCTGAGAGATGAATCTGACTTAAATTCGTTTTCTGACCACGCTTTTATTAACAACTTCAGCTGCAGGGCAACTTTGGGATGAGCCTAAAACAAAAATCAAACAATTCCTTCAATTTTCAGCAAAGCAAAACTGTGCGTAAATTTGACAGCCAAAGAGAACAATAAATTTATTGAAAGCACTCATCATAGCCATGTACATGGTGAGCTCCTCCCCAGTCTTTACACTCACCTTTTCAGAGTCAATACACACCTTTTCACAATCTCTACACTGTGTCCGGGTAAAAAGTAGACCCCACAACAAAGTGTCATAACTCGGTCAAAACGTTTGGGATTTGTCTGAAATTTCAAACACAGCAACAGCGGCCATATATACACGAGATTCTAAAACCGATTAGAAATATACGTAAGTTTGTCAAATTTATAAGTGTTTGCGTTGGAGCACCGACAAATTGAACTTTCCAACATGGAAAACCTGAAAAGAAGTGAAATTCAGCTAAATATGCTGTTCAAAATGTCCATCTTGTTCACGGACACACGACCGTAGATTAGACGCTACTGTTTGATGGTCCTGTCGATGATCACCTGGTTAAACAACTGCCAATCTTCAAACAGACGCGCCCTACGCCCTACGGTTATCGATGTCATGAATACGCGTGAAGAAAAAACGCGCTCCTCCAGTACATGTACTCCGGATCAAAGTCTGGACTGCTGGACGGCCACAGCTGCAGGATATGAAGCCGAGTGTCTCCCGGGATAGCTATTAATCTACTACGTCTACGATCTTGTGTCCGAGCACAAGAAACACATTTTTTGGCACCAGAATAGCTGAATTTCACTTCCTTTCAGGTTTTCCATGTTGGAAAGTTCCATTTGTCGGTGCTCCAACGCAAACGCTCATAAATTTGACAAACTCGCGAATATTTGCAAACGACTCTGGAATCGAGTGTAAATATGGACACTGTTGCTGTGTTTAAAATTTCAGATAAATCCTAAACGTTTTGACCGAGTTATGACACTTTTTTGTGGGGTCTACTTTTTACCCGGACACAGTGTATTCATCTTTTCACAGATCACCTAGCTATCAGTCTCTAAATATTCACCTTTTCAGTCCCGACTCACTTTTTCACAGTCGCACTCACCTTTTCACAGTCTCTATTCACTTTTTCACAGTCTCTACTCACTTTTTCACAGTCTCTACTCACTTTTTCACAGTCTCTACTCACTTTTTCACAGTCTCTACTCACTTTTTCACAGTCTCTACTCACTTTTTCACAGTCTCTACTCACTTTTTAAAGTCTCTACTCACTTTTTAAAGTCTCTACTCACTTTTTCACAGTCTCTACTCACTTTTTCACAGTCTCTACTCACTTTTTCACAGTCTCTACTCACTTTTTCACAGTCTCTACTCACTTTTTCACAGTCTCTACTCACTTTTTCACAGTCTCTACTCACTTTTTCACAGTCTTGACTCACCTTTTCACCGATCAATGACTTGCACTCGCTGATGAAATCACGAGACGCAATTTCCAAATGAAATATGTGACCACAGTTCTTGACACAAGCGCTCAGCAGCTAGAAAATGGGTTACACACAAGAATAAAAAACATAGATACAAATTTTAAGAAAAAAGAATTTAAATAGCATACCTTAAAAAGCATTAGAAAATCAAAGACAATGAAAAGTTAAGATGCATCAAACAACTTAAAGGTTGAAGACATCACAATGATGAAGGCCTAGAAAAGTTAGAAGATTTAAAAAGGCAATAAAGAGGTAAAAGTAATACGAAATTTTAAAACATGGAGCCCTATATTTAAAATTCACAAACATGAAATATTAACACATTGATAAAGAAGTTAATAACAAATAGCAAAGTTGAAGGAATTAAAAAATACTTTACATTAAAAAGTTAAGAGAATAAACAGTTAAACATGTAAAAAGGTAGAATCACTTCTCATGGCTCCAAAGCTCTACATAGTCCTACCAATGAGTTTTCATTGTTTCCGTTCATTTTAGCACAATGTATGCTCGTCATTAAAGAGTAAGGACATGAAGTTCTCAGAGAGTGCTCTCAGGTTTGCCAGACTCACCGTCAGTGCCTGCATTGCAACATGTGGAACACGATCGTTCAATCTTTTTATTATCGATTTCAAACAATCCTTTGCCCTAAAGCAACAAAACATTTAAATATTTGAATCTCTACTTTCTTTATATCATGGATGTCTCACAGAACTAAATGGGGCAACTCAAGATCTAGTTAAAGATGTTTATTGAGCAGAGTGCATGATGGAACAGCATAATTATAAACAGCTTCAATGGCACAGTTTCAAGCATACCTTTTTAACCTTCGACTAATAAACAGGCGGTTTAGTTTGATCCACTGACCTATGCCCAGGTGTTCAGATCCCTTGCACAGTCAAATGCCTTAAATTATAAAACATGGTGCCTCTGAGTAGTTTTTTTCTTAAAGGGCGCCATATAAATTTCTGAATGCATGAATGAATGAATGGCAATGAAGCATGGGCTTATTTATAGCCCAAAAGGTCCCAACAATATTCCCTGCAACCACAATCACACGACTGTTGCCTGCCTCTTGCTGATAATTCACAGCGCAAGACATATATATCGTTAGAATGTTGTACTTATATTACCCGGTACAGAACTTTTATATGTACACTAGAATGCAGATATGCAATTGGTTAATAAAGGATATACTTACACACTTTAATTATGACGGTTTCACGAGTTCAAAAGCCCACAAGATAAATCAATATTGGATTTTAAAACTAATTTTGTGTATTCTGCGACCATATCCATTGGAATTCCCCACCCCCCAAGTTTTTTCCTGGCTATGCCCATTGCCAATGCAATGAAGCCCAATGGACACGATACTTACGCGACAGAGGACTGTTTGGCGCGATCACAGATGTCAAGGATTAGACCCCAATCCTCTGCTGTGTTCAACTCATTTGTCACCTTCTCTGCAATTAATTAAAGGGAAAAAGAGAAATTATACAATAGCCATTGCTTAAAGAGAGCTCTTTTCAATGGGTGCATGATCGTCTAAAGGGTCAATTATGTTGGACTGCCAACTGAAAGGTTTGGAGTCCAAATCGTCACAAGGACAGAGAAACAAATTTCCAGATTTCTGTTACAGATCCACCTTTTAGCGAACTTAGCTTAAATACACTGATCACTTGATCTCAAGCATTGTATATATATAAATACTGCTGCAGTGGCAAGTCAATTGTAGATGATGCCTATTACTTCAAATATGGCTAATTGGCTGTTTTACAGAGCAGGAACACTGTCAGAAAAATTCATAATCATGAAGGCATTGAGATTAAACTTTGTTTCTGTTACAGATCAGCTGTAGTCATTGAATGATGAGCTGTATTGACAAAGGGTTAAGAAAAATCCATTCTAAAAATAGACATGCAAATCAAACAAAGAAAGTCTTACAAGAACTGCTCCACTAAAGATAACAAATATATATTATGACAGCTTAGATTCAGGACTTTGCCCCACACTAATTAAAACCATACACGTCTGACGGAAGATCACGCGCACTGTCGAGTATTATGTAAGCTCGCGAGAAGCACCATTGACCGCCTCTTAGATAGCTCTGGTCTAAACTGTCCAAATTAAATTAAATTAAATTAACTAGAATACAAACCAAACATATCGTCAGTGCTCATTCGATTTATTTGAGGTATAAATCTAGAACAGTTAACACCTTCTTATAGTACACATTTAAAAGACATTAGTGACACGATTCCAAACTGACAGCACATTTAGCATTTTAGTAAGTTCGTTTATAAAACATACCGACATCTGTGTCGAAAGGAGTGGAACTGCTAAAAAGTGGCATTATTTGTTTAGGGGTTTTTAGCAATTTTGCGCAAAAGATCTCGCAAATGACGACTTCCTTTCCCCAGCATAACAATATGGCCGCCACCAACTGATTGGCCGAATTCCAAGGAGTAAATATCGTAAGCTAAGGAGTAGAGAAGGCTGGTCATGACAGTCGCTAGAGTTCCTCGAACTGACGGCACAAGGTGAAGCCTACAGTTGCACTCATTCGCTAGATGGCAAGAGCAGATTTTTAATCAATCAATCAATCAATCTTTTATTGATCACCGTATACACGTAGGCTATAGCCTACATACAGTATAGCACAAGCAGTAGTTGAAAAGGTCACATGCATTGATGTCAAAGGGGTAAGCCCAAAGGAACGTAAGGTTCCGCTAACAGGTTCGCCCTAATTAGCCTACATGAAAAATCAATCAATCAATCATTAACTTTCTGCACAAAAGTTAACGTCTATAGGCCTAGTACTGTTGTATAAGATGCTGCGTTCTGCCAGCCTGAAGTTTTGATTAAACAAAAATTGATTGATTGATTGGCTGATTGATTGATTGTATATCATCAAGGTGTAACACATTCTATTCAATTTTACAAGTTTACCGGTATCGAAGAACATTGAATGTAGCCTAAACTAGGCCTAGCCTATATGCAACTCAAATAAGTGTGGGAAAACAAAACAAACAAACAAAAGCACACCAGCAGCCTAATTAAAAGAACACAACAGCGCACGTGTAGCCTAAGTAGCCTAGTGCACATCAAAACAACCCATTTTGTGCATTTAGGCTATACAATCGTAGGCTATCTAAAAGAAATAATTTCAATTAGGAAAATTTATGTTCGATAGATGCCATAAAATTATAGCTATAATTTAATCGATGGATGCCCTGCATATATAATTATAGTTCCTTACTTAATTCCTTATATTAAAGCGACCATTGATTTCACCACCCGAACACTGAAGCAAATACCTTTTAGTAGGCTACGGTACTAAAAGGTCTTTGATTGAAGATAATCGTAATCTCCAAACGCGGGGCACCAGCTTATTCACGAGCGCTGCGTCGGGTCAAAAGGGCTGTCCGTAATATATTAGTCCGAAGGTGGTCTGGGTCGAGTTACCATAGGATCAGAGGGGTGGGACAAATAAGATAATTATTAAGATAAGATAAAAGAATATGAGACAAGACCGGTGTAGCTAACTAGGCCAGTTTAACCTAGGTGTAGGCCTATTCTTTATTATTCGTTCTCACACACTAACATCATCTTGCAAATTGACCGCCATGACTCAGACGAAAACACAAGTTAAAAGTTCAATATACCTAGTTGTGCCTGCCAACAGCACGGCAGTAGACAGGCGCCAGTAAAGTACCGGTCTAACGAAGTCTCCTGATGCATGCGTGTTCACAAAAAGTAAATATGTCACAAAATAATGTGAATTACTAGGCCTAAGTAGGTTAGTTTAATATTATGATTCAATAATATGTGACCCCTGGAGACCGTGTGCTTTGCACATAATGGACACATGGTAGCTATACGCCACTGGCAATTATTATAGACCTATATAAACGCATGCAGGCGAACAATATCATTGGCTGCTCGATTGCCAGGAATTTGTTGTTTAGCATAAATTCTACGACGATATGTCTTTTCTTTGCTGTCAAACAGAGGAATCTGTGGATTATAAAGAACAGGACTGGTAATAAAACCGGCGCGGAAGACATATAAAATTATGGTTTTAGGTTATTTATTAACGTAGGTTTCCTACAGCTAGGTTTTGAAAGACGATGAATAAAATATCACACTTATTATTGCCATTACCACAAACCACTTCTTTACGGTTAGCGTGATGGTTAGCCTACACTCAGGCAGGAAGATCAGCATGGACTTGGGATCGATTTCCGCTTCCAATTATTGCCACCAAAAGTTGAGGCCTAACTGTATACACAAAACTGCCTTTTTCAAGGCCAACTAAATGATTACGAAGAAAAGCAGAGTACACACGACCCGTTTTAAAGCATACTAATATATTTATACACCAATGGCAAGGGAGGTACACATTACGAGATTTGTACAAACAACGATTAGGCTACCATGGCAACTTCCACGAGCAGATGCAGAAAATTAAGTCAAACCAGAAATAAAAGTTAGGCCTACATCTATTATAGTAGGCCTAGCCAACAAAATATGTGTTTCCTTTTAACAAATGATCTGCTGCAGCTGGCGTTTCGGGTAAAATTATAATCTATTGTTCTACGAAACAAAAGATGTAAACTTTGATCAAACGATTCGCACGCGTTGCGTGTAAAAATAATAGATCTACATCTATTGTTCTGCAAAACAAAAGATGTGTAGCCTAAGTTTATCTTTGAACAGGACGATCCGCCCGCGTTCGACAGATCGTTCTAGAGTAGGCCTACTTGTCGATTTGTTTCATATGCTCAATACAAACTGCTGTGTGCAACAACATGATGATAGGAATCGACTTTTTATTACAGGTTGCCGAATGTAGGCTATCCACCATGATAATTATGCTACACGCAGGTTTTATTGAGCAAATGACAAAATGAGAATAAGGACCCGGAAAGTCGAAAAACGCGAAATTTCGAGTAGGTGGCAGACTTTTGCAGACCACTGTAGTTATAGCCTACTGGACTCATGCAGACATATGCTACTACAATCATCCGTTCATACTATGACTTGCAGGCTAATCATACTCTGTTCATGGCAGTCTCAGTTAAGAAAGGAAGATTAGGTCTATTAATAAATAGTGGACACATGTTGCAAATAACGATTAACGGGCGCAACGATACAGACATGCAAATTAGAGGCGTGGTTACTGAGTCGCCAGCAGGTTCTGAATTATCTTGTCTTTGTATGCTATTGGAAGAACGATCGAACTGCACGAAAACCTTGTTGCCAATATCAATGTGACTAAGTTGTCACATCCATGCAGTCTACGCGAATACGCTGTGCAAGTGCAGATACTCGATTCTACGTTTTTCATCTCTACGAAAGAAGAAACCTATTAGCGCAATTTAGCGATAATTATAGTCCTAAGCTTAGACTTACTTGGCTGAGATGGAGACCTCTCAACAGATACCAGCAAATGCTGGATACTGCAGAAAGAAATTTTGGCTCGGTCTTGTTATCATAATCGGAAGTTGTGTTGCATGGATTGGTTTCTACACGACGTCATGTTGCACCTCAGTACATCCGGACAGTTTTCTGGCATCCGCAGCGAATGCATTTGTACGCCGATTCGGTGACAATGCTGAAGTCAACAATAGCCAGATAAACAATAGCCAGATAAACAATAGCCAGATAAACAATAGTCAGATAAGCAACAGGCGGATGAACAATAGGCCTACCCATAAGAACAAAGGCAAGATTGACAGTCAGATAAGAAAAACGACCTCTTTGATTAACCACAATTATTGCTCTCATTACGTTAGTCCCGCGAAACCTTTTCGCGGTGGACTTGGAAATCAAATGTTTTATTTTGCTGCAGCTCTTCACGTAGCAGAACTTACTGGGAGAGAAGTTGTTCTCTTTCATAACCACAGCGTTAGTAGTCTTACTTTGCCAGACGTTTTTTACCTAAACGTCAGAGTAACACCGGACGTGTGTCCAAAATACATTTTCACGGAGTCCACTAGATCTTTTGATGCGAACCTGGATAAATTCGTGGCAAATAATTCAGAAACGTTGAACAAGTCAATAGTCTTATCTGGGCAATTCGAAAGCTGGAGATATTTACGATTTATTAAGGATCGCATCCGGCATAAATTTAATTTTAGACCTGGTACAAGACAGGTCGCTACAAGTTTCCTTCAGGCAAATATTCCACCAGGATGGACTAAAGATTTTTTGCGAGTTGGGGTACACGTCAGACGAGGAGATTTTCTCGATTTGATTGATGACGGTTACAGTGTTGGTACCGAAGAATATTTCCAAAAGGCTATGAAGTACTTCGTTCAGAAATATGGTCGTACACAGTTCATAGTGGCTTCATTGGACAAAGAATGGACGACAAAGTTTATTTATTTTAATGACAGTGCGTTGGCGAATGTGACATTCTCTTTCGGTCATACGAATGTTGAAGATATGGCGATATTATCAATGTGTGATCATGTCATCGTGTCGACAGGAACTTTCGGATGGTGGTCAGCATGGCTTGCAGGAGGTACAACTATTTACTACGCCAACTTTCCTAGACGAAATTCCGCATTATCTGGGCGTTTGAAACGGGAAGACTATTATCCGGCAAACTGGATTCCAATGGAATGATATTCAACATCTGAAAATGTCCAAATTTTCCGGCCCGAATATTTCAAATAATATGTTACTTACAAGTGTCATATTATAAAAACCCAATTGGAATATGATCTAGTATCCAGTTACCGTCTTACACATAATATCTGACTATAGAACAATTATACCGGTAATATTTATAATTCGAACGTCTTAAATGTAAAAAGGCTGATTTAACTTAGCATGCAAAAAAGATTTAAATGATTTGGATTAGTGATCTTCAACGGATTTTAAATGCTACTTCGGACAAAGGTTGACTTAGTTAGACCTATAACGTTGCTTCACTCGCTACCAATTGGCGCATATTCTTTGAACACATGTAACATTCGTTACTTTGTCGTAGTTTGCATTCTTGAGTAGGCCTACACTACTTAGGCTACATTGTCGGACGTTTCTCAATACATAATATTTATAATTAATACGCGTTAAATTTATTTTTCTTCCGTACGGTAGAAGGAGAGTGGGGCAAGAGCGGCCTGCGGGGCAAGAATATAGACGGAAGGATATCGTAAAGCAATATGTAGCCTATGCGTAGCGATTAAACTAAGCCACGTTGAAAGACATTTTTCGGCCACATCGAACGACATAAGATTTGTTAAATTTATTTGCAAACTCTATGAGTAAATATTAATTTTTCGATTTTTCTAAAATCATTGTAAATCGGAATAGTTAGGAATGATTTTTTTTATAAAATCAAAGTTTTCGATGCTAAATTTTTCGATAATTTTATGTTGCAAAGACATCAAAAACACATTTATTGCGCGTATTGAGTTGAATGAATTCGAAAGATCTTACTAGTAATTAGAAAAAAATTAATTGCTATGGTATCGGGGCAAGAGTAGCCGTGGCAGCATGGAGCAAGAGTGGCCTCAACTTTACTATAAGTTATTATTAATTGTTATTATTATTATTATTACTGTCACTAATATTAGTACTAGCATCATTTTTGTTTATTATTATTATCACTAATGCCAAATTAGTCCAAGGGAAGCTATTATATATCTTCAAAATAGCAATCCAAATTATATGGAGTTTAAATACAAGGATTAATACTGCATGCCACTCTTGCCCCACCGGTGGGGCAAGAGTGGCTTTTCGAGAGCATGCAAAAATGCTTAATACCAAAAAATCAGATGATTTTAAAAAAAAGTTCGTGTGCCCTGAAGAGCCAGATGATTGGTCTATGACATGGTATAGTTGATTGTTTCAATATTGTCATCTGCTCAGAGATATTTGGACGAAATCCTTAAGGGGCCGCTCTTGCCCCACCCTCCTCTATTCAATGAGTTAAAGAACTTTGCTTCTTTCCTAACGCATAGGCCTATTTGCTCAGCTAGTGTGTGTTTGAGATCAGAAGAATAAGCTATGGTCCAAAGTCTAAAGTGTGAATATATGCCGAGACTTAACACAATGTGATTAACCCATTAGTGCCCAGCGTCCTTTATAACGGACGCTTAGAAAACACGTTGCCAAAATAAGAGGCAACTGCACAATAGGGTCGTCAATTTTTTAAGTTGTTAAGTTAGTTGACTTTTAAGTCAAATAATTGTAAGTAGCGGATTATGTGAATTGGAAACTTTTTATTGCTTGTGATGATGTGTCTACTGCAACATGTCGAAAACCCTCGTTACCACTGTCTAGTAAGTTTTATTGCAGTTGTTTGCTATTGAACGAGGAGAATATTAGAGAAGGTGTTATTGTTGTTTATAGTAGCCACATGGGAGAATATGCTGACAGAATATTATCTCAATTACCGCAAGTATTCCTGAGGAAATTTCCATTGCAACGTTAGCGTTCCGTTATAACGGACTTCGTCGGGCCAAGGCCGCAGCTATTACAGGGGTTGTATTTTATTCTATGTAAGATTCTACAATAGAATAAACCAGCCTCCAAACCTTTTAGTCTGTTGTTTTTGGTTGCTTGTCGGCTTGATCAGTGTCGAGTAAACACCTCAGGAAATAATGCAATAAGTCTTATTCCAACTGCGGCCTAATCATTGATTTGTGCAACCTCGTTATTGTATGATTTGTATCCCTATCTCTGGTGACAATAACTGTTGTCCTAATCATGCCTGAATTTCAGTTACCCTTTTTCAGCTTCAACACATTGCCTTAGCACTTTTGTGCACAAATCACTCCCAGGCAGGGCGGATACAGAACTTTCTAAGGGGGGGGGCAACATTGTTTTTACTTTGGGTCGGATAAAAGAGCATCTGCCAATCCTACGTCATTGTGACGCCTTGCATGGCTGCTACAGAGTTAAACTGGACTTACCGTATTCAGGCACATAAATATTATAATCATCCGTTCATACTATGAGTTTTAGACTAATCATACTGCGTTTATCTCAGTCTTAGTTAAGAAACGAATACTATTAATATTAGACACATGTTGCAAGTAACGATTAACAGGCGAAACGATGCAGAAATGCAAATTTGAGGCGTGGTTATTGGTTGCCTTTATATTCTATAGATAGGAAGAACGATCGAACTGCATGAAGAAGTTGCTACCAATTACTGTGACTAAGTAGTCGCATCCACTATTCCGCGATTACTCTGTGCATACAAGACAGTGCGGATACGCGATTATACGTTTATTCATCTCTGCAAAAGAAGGAACCTATTAGCTATAAACTTATTTACCTGACTGAGATGAAGACCTCTGAACAGATGCTAGAAATTGTTGGATACTGCAGAAAGAAATTTCGGCTCGGTCTTGTTATGAAAATCGGTTGCTGTGCTGCATGGATTGTTTTCGTCTTTTGTTACACCTCAGTACATGCGAACAGTTTTCTGGCATCCGCAGTGAATGCATTTGGGCGTCGATTTAGTGACAATGGCGAAGCCAACAATAGCCAGATAAACAATAGTCGCATAAACAATAGACAGACGACCAAACGCCATACAAACAATAATCTGATAATCAATATTCGGATGAACAACACACAGTTGAACAAAAGCAGAGACAGCAGTCAGATAACAGAAACAACTTCTTTTATTGACCACAATAATAATTGTTCTCGTTACGTTGCTTTCGAAAATCCACTTTACAATGGACTTGGAAATCAGATGTTCTATTTCGCTGCAGCTCTTCACGTAGCAGAACTTACTGGGAGAGAAGTTGTTCTATTCCATAACCACAATGCTAGTAAAACTTTGGCAGATTCCTTTGACCTAAACGTTAGAGTAATTAAAAAGGACGTCTGTCCAAGATACGATTTCACGGCATCCACTGTCACGTTTGATGCGAGTCTGGAAAAGTCCGTGGTAAACAATTCGGAAACTTTCAACAAGTCAATAGTTCTAAACGGGTATTTCCAAAGCTGGAGATATTTACGATTTATAAAAGATCGCGTACGACATCACTTTAGTTTTAGACCTGATACAAGACAGGTTGCTACAAAGTTAAGCTTACTTCAGGCAAATATTCCACCAGGATGGACAAAAGATTTTTTGCGAGTTGGGGTACACGTCAGACGAGGAGATTTTCTATATTTGATTGCTGATGGTTACAGTGTTGGTACCGAAGAATATTTCCAAAAGGCCATGAAGTACTTCGTTCAGAAATATGGTCGTACACAGTTCATAGTGGCTTCATTGGATGAAAAATGGACGACAAAGTTTATTTATTTTAATGACAGTGCATTAGCGAATGTGACATTCTCTTTCGGTCACACGAATGTTCAAGATATGGCGATATTGTCAATGTGCGATCATGTAATCGTGTCGACAGGAACTTTCGGATGGTGGTCAGCATGGCTTGCAGGAGGTATAACTATTTACTATGCCAACTTTCCTAGACGAAATTCCACATTATCCAAGGATATGAATGTGGAAGACTACTATCCGACAAACTGGATTCCAATGGAGTGATAGTCAACATCTGAAAATGCACATATTTTCCGGTATATACAATTGTTAAATTTTTTGGCAGTGAACAATAATATTTTACCTACAAGTTTTGATAAAACATCCAACAGGGTCATGTTCCGGTATACACCCATAATACCCTAACAGTTAACTTGTTACTCATCATATTTTGACGATGGAACAAATATGATTAGAACGTCTTAGATTTTAAAAGTCTGATTTAACCAAAAATACGGACAGTTTCGAATGATTTGGATTTGTGATTTTTAACGGGTTTTAAATGTTGCTTCAAACAAAGCTTGACTTTGTTGTTATTTCTGCTTCACTCAGTAATAATTGGCAAAAATCTAGGCTATGTAAGGCGAAATCCTACGAAATGGTCGGCTCCTCATAAGATTTGATTAATAATTCTCTTAAATGCTACTGCCTATTAATACAATGTCGGTGTTATTGAGATGGATGGTGACGGAGGGTTACAGCAAGTTGAAGGAGTGAATCGAACGACGTCGAGTCGACGTCGTCGACGTAACGAATGCCGACATTTGACAAATTATTATGGACGTACGAAGCTGCACGGGATGGCAGAGAACTAAAAGACGAAAACATAGCAACAGAGAACTTAGTATTTCTGCCGCTCTATATTATATTAATCTCGAGGTTTTTACCAATCACCCTTTATTGGCTTTACATGTAGGCTAGGCCTAATTAGCCTACATTCGTTCTTGTCGCTCTCAAGCACATTTCTTTCAATCCTTTGCTATCCGTCTAAGTCTCTAAGACTCTAAGTCCGTCACTCTAACTCGTCTACCTCAATGACGTCATTCTCGGTCATGACGTTCAAGTCCAATCAGCGTGGGTAAATTCCTGGAATCAGGGCGATCTTTCTTATGAATTACAAAGCAATTGTCTTTAAATATAAAAAATTAACAAACAACAGGCACACAATGATAGCCTATTTGGAAGTAGTCTGTACCTCTTGAGTGCGAGTTCGGACTACCCTTTGTCACCACCGTCTGCCTTGACGCAGCGCTTGTGAATAAGCTATAGGCTATAGTGCCTGCGCTTAGAGTGGTAATTTTTAATTTCGAGATTACAATTCAATAACCTGGCTAACAAACCCGTTTCCCCTCTTCAACCTAGACACAATCTACCGTTATAGCACACCCTTATATAGACCTATAGACAAGTCCAGGCCTTTAATATAACAGCCAATGTTTCCTTTTTCCTTGTTCTTCTGTAGACAAGGACATTTAATATACTCACTAGGCAAGTTGACATCTTTGTAGCAAACCTTCAGTAGCCTATATACTGGCTCAACGCTCGTAAAAAAAGCTGGAGCCATGAGCCTGGAGTTTTGAATGTTGTGTAAAAAATCTCCAAGTTTACGATTACGACTGCAAGCCCTTGACACAGAATAAAGAATAAACCCAGATGGCGCTGCAGCAGAACCTTAATAAGATTGGCGTCTCTACCATATCCTCCGGCGTACAGTAGCCAATATGAGATACTTCGTCTAGAACGCTGCGAGGTGAGGGGGCACAATAAATTGACAATTTCGTGTCCGTTCTGCGTTTCTCGTGTCCCCTAATTGTTTGCAGGACGACTATTAAAATGGACGATTTGTGAATAAGCCGGTTTGTAATGTGTAGACTCCGATGTCCAAAATGATGTCCGAATGACGTTATCTCCTTAATGGCTCGTCCAGAATATCCTCGCAAATTATCTGCGTGTATGCATCTAAATTGTAAATAGACGCGTAAGCCTTCACCGAAATTATGGTGAACGTTTTCGGTCGCTATATATGATGAAACTAAGGAAAATAAATGGCGAGCGAGCGCCGAGCGGGGCAGAGATGTTCGTTTTTATATGCACTACATAAAAAGGCGACGTTAACGACACCGTGCGACAGATGCAAGAGTTAATTCGATCGATAGCAATGGGTTCCACTTCGGAATATAACTGAGCATTAAAGATATAGATGTAGGAGTAGGCCTATTTTTGTAGTGAGTCTGCCGAGTCGACCAACTAAATTTCTCAGAAAGTAATTACTGCCTTCTCTATCTCTTGACAAGAATGAAAGAAATTGTTTCTATTCGTTTTCGGAAAGACTCTTTGTTTCAACGCCTACACGATTAATTTGTAGGCTACATACCACATAGGCCTAGCCTATTATAATAATAGTCCCATGATAAGGCCAACCATAGCCTAGGCCTAACTAAAATTCATCACGACTCAAAAGGTTTATAGCTAGGCTCAATTATTTCTCGTTAATTGATTCACCAGCAACTGACTACAGACTATTAAATTTAGAATCAAATGATTTAAATCAATTAGGCCAGGCTACATATAAAGGACTAGAGTATGATTAGGCCTATGCTCAATTCATGGCAATATGAATATTATGGCAATGCGTCTAACCTGGGACTAATATCGAAGTCCTAGGTCTAACTCTATAGCCTAACTGATAATTTTGATGAATCGTTTCAACGTCTTATTTCGAAACGGGAAATGGTGGACTAACGATAAAAGACAAATATAAGACGCACGTTGCACGTGCGTATCAAATAGGTACCCGGTAGTAAATAAATACGCATTATCTACGTAAACAAGAATCTGATGTCTAATGCAAAAATGGTCCACTTAGACACCTTAAAACAGATTCCGAATACGCAATATATATTAATTTCTAGAGCCTCAAAATGCTTCAGAAGTGAGATAAGAAGCAATTGAAAATCGTAAGAAAACTGGATGGAGCCAAAAAAGCCAAAGATCATCGAATAATAATAATTTTTGAAAATATTATAAAGACAATTCGAAAGAAATTAAAAAGTTGTCGACAAAGGCCATCATTGCTGTTTTTGGACGATTTTGAACTGTTGGAACTGTTTGAAAAAACCAAACACTAAACACCAAGGCAAGACTGGTTCCCTTCCTGATATTCACGTCTGACCTTTATTTTCTTATAATATCAATCCAAGATGCTGCAGTCTAGTACGGAGTATACATGTACATGGAATGGGATGGTTGAATTTGAACACGTTGGCAGCAGGTGGCAGTGGCGCAACTAGGGGTGCTGGGGGTGCCCAGGCTAAAAAAGTGACCCACGCAATTTTTCCAAATCCGATGAGTTTTTTTGGTACGTGGGGGGGGGGTAGGGGTCATTTGGTCTTTAAGATTACGCAATCAAGCAAGTTCCTTTGGCACTCGCTACTTCGCACCATCGGCGCTTACAATAATAATTTTGAGCACCCCCCAGGAAAATTTTCTGGTTGCGCCCCTGGCAGGTGGGCACGAAGATCCGAAGGACGCAGGTTGAATTGTACCCGATAGCTCAATAATTATAAGTTCAACTCATCCAATATCGCTACATAGCCTACATAATTATTATATTATGTGGCGTTGGTAGAATGAACAGCAGGACAGGTGCGCCTTGCAGGCTGCCACTAACCTAGATTCTGATTGACTTTCTATCATATGCTATACTACTATTAGGCCTATCATATAATCCTAAAAAGTTCATATCAAATGGAATTAATAAACGATTACTATTTATTTCCATTGCCATTGTTGTTGTTGTTGTTGTTGTTGTTGTTGTTGTTGTTGTTATTGTTATTTTATTATTGCTTCTGTTGCTGCTGCTATTATTTATAATAACAACTATTAGGCCTATATATATAATTATATATTTAAATATAATTACACTGTGTCCACGATAAAGTAGAACCCACAATAAAGTGTCATAACTCGGTCAAAACAGTTAGGATTTGCCTGAAATTTTACACACAATAACAGTGGCCATATTTACACAAGATCCTATAGCCGATTAGAAATATTCATGAGTTTGGCACACTTATGAGCGTTTGAGATGCAGCACCGAAAAATGCAACTTTCCAACATGGAAAAGCAGAAATGAAGCAAAATTCAGCTATAAATGGTGCTCAAACTGTCTTTTTTGTTCACGAATACACGACCGTAGACGTAGAGGCTATTGTTTGATGGTCCGGTCGATGATCACCTGGTCAAACAGCTGTCACTCTTCAATCAGACGCGCCCTATACGGTTATCGATGTCATGAATACAGGAACGAAAAACGCGCTACTCCGGTACATGTACCCGGATCGAGGTCTGGACTGCTAGGCGGCCACAGCGGCGGATAGGAAGCCGAATGTCTTCCGGGACAGCTACTATACTACTATGTCTACGGTCGTGTGTTCGTGAACAAAACTGACATTTTGAGCGCCAGTTATATCTGAATTTTGCTTCATTTCAGCGTTTGCATGTTGGAAAGTTGCATTTTTCGGTGCTGCATCTCAAACGCTCATAAGTGTGCCAAACTCACGAATATTTCTAATCGGCTTTAGGATCTTGTGTAAATATGGCCACTGTTGTTGTGTGTAAAATTTCAGGCACATCCTAACTGTTTAGTCCGAGTTATGACACTTTATTGTGGGTTCTACTTTATCGTAGACACAGTGTATATATGTATATGATGCTGCTGCTGCTGCTACTACTACTACTGCTGCTGCTGCTGCTGCTGCTACTACCACTAGGGCCTACTACTACTACTACTACTACTACTACTACTACTACTACTACTACTACTACTACTACTACTACTACTACTACGTGCATGTACATTAGAATTGACCTAATTGATATATGAGAAACTGAACATATTCAATTAACTTTATTATAAAGGCAGGAATTTTGATACAGACGCGTGGTCTATGCATGGCTACAAGCAAAAACAGACAAATAACATCGAGCCTAAACTAAAGTCTTTCATTAGCTGTTATCTCAGCGATCCACATACATTCAATTGAGTGGTTCAAGACTTAGTATTGATTAGCCATTTGATAGCATTTAGAGTGAACTGACCAATCGGGGCTTTAAGCTAATATCTATTTAAGATAATATCTATAAAAAAACAACGCCTCATTTCCATTGGCTAATAAATTAACTAAAATGAATTTTATTGTCCTGAAATGTCAGTTGATGCTGCAGCTGTGATCAGATCCGCCATGCATCAGCAGGATTCATCCAATGCACGGTTAGAACTGCTGCAGCTTCATTGGTTAATTTTTTTAATGTTTTTGTCTTTATAATGATGAATCTTGCCAACGGTTTTAGAAACATCATTCAGTAGACTATGACTCAGCAATTACGCTTATCTTCGACGTCACTGGCCTAAAAACATCAAACACCATGCCTTACGACGATTGGATGACTCATTATGTTGCTCCGCCTACGACGATGACTCACATAACGTTCCCTATTCTCATTGGTTGGTATAATTGGAAACGAGCATTCCATACTGCTTCACAGTGCTTCAGACAAAATCGCGGGAAACCGTAAGCGCGTCTGCAAAACGTGCATGAGTAACAAAGTCACGTGGATAGCAGCTATTACGTGGCGAAGCATCACGTGATTCTATCTTAAGCGGCGACACGTCACGTGATCTGACTGTGCGCGGGGAAACATCACGCGATGCAACGCTGCGCGGGGTGACAACGCGAGGCGAAGGGTTGACCGAGGACGGGGCATGGGGTGATGCGGTGACGCTGCGAGGTCCCTGGTGTATGGACACGACGTCGGGGTAGGAGTAGGACGCTTCGGCGGGCAGGCAGCGGCGGCAGAAGACGCGTCGGAAGGTGGCGCGAAACCGTGAGCTGAAGACCGAATAGAAGATGAAGTTGACTGCGCTGTTGATCATCACGAGAAGGTTGAAGACGTTGTTGGCTATGAGGACGGTCTTATGGACCTCGGGCGTCATGCTGCTGCGCACGAAGTTGGCGTAGAGTATTGCAACTGCCGACGGGAGCTGGCAGGTGATGAAGACGATGACGACGCAGATGAGCATGAGAGTGATGCGGTGCTGGTCCTGCGTAGGCTGGCTGCTGCCGCCGCTGCTGCTTCGCGCGTTCATCGATGGGTAGCACGTGCGCGAGTTGGTCATCAGGTCCCGCTGCTTGGCGGCGGTGATGACGGCACGCATCAGGAGACTGTTGAAGATGGAGAGGAGCAGGAGTGGCAGGAAGGTGAAGAGCGCCTGGTTGGCGTACTGGTACCCGAACAGGTACCCAGGAAGGTTGCCGAACTCCGTGTTTGACTCCTTCAGGATGGTGACGTTCGTGATGGGGTCCAGCTCTGCCTCGACGGTTCGTGAGAAGAACTCGGGAAGGGTGATGAGCGTGGCGGCCACGCAGACGGTGATGAGGGTGTGCTTCGCCCTGGTCGGGGTGCACCAGACCTTGCCCTTCATCGGGCAGCAGACGACGATGAATCGCTCGACCGTGAAGGTCACGGTCAGCCAGATGCCCGTGTTGCTGCAGATGTTCGTCACGGTTCGACCGAGGTAGGCGCGGTAGAGGACGTAGATGGCCTGGCGGGAGATGGACGGGTAGTGGTTGAAACTCATCGTCAGCGCGAAGACCAGGTAGAGCGTGTCGTAGATGGCTAAGGCGGTCAGGTAGCGGTTCGTCGACGATTTCATCCACCGCCTACAATGCATGGACAGTGCATGCTACATGTAGAGGTCAGGCGAGGTAAGGATACGGTTTGGTAAGGGCAAGATAAGACAAGGATAAGGTAAGGATAATCAAGGTAAGACAAGGATAAGCTAAGGATAATCAAGGTAAGACATGGATAAGGTAAGGATGATCAAGGTAAGACAAGGATAAGGTAAGGATAATCAAGGTAAGTTAAGGTTAGGCAGTGATTAGAGGGCAAATCAAAGTAGGACAATGGTGAGGTAAAGCAATGTAATGCAAGGAATAGGTAAAGTGCATGTGGATTAAGGTAAGGTAAGATAAGGATACGCAAGGTGTAGAGTGTAGACGGTAATAAAAGGTGATATCAGGTATTGTAATACAGTACAATTTTATACGACGTATAGGATGTGTACTGTTCTGATTAGGTGACGCACTGACGGTCAAGTAAAAGTAAAAGTTTAGGGTCATGCATAATTATTAATTATATTGTTATGGTTTCACACAATCATAACAACTGCTTTTTCGCAATTACCACAACCACGGAAATTATTAAAACGACGCTGTAATAGAGAAGTAATTAAATTATATTCTAATAAGTCGTTCAGCGACACACCCTGGATGCCCCCATTAGTCTATACGACAGGTACATGTACTTGTTGTACAATGTATTATTCCAGCGACCAATCAATATACAAGAGACTGTGGAAACGATAGGACTATATATATATATATATATATATATATATTTATTTATATATTATAGGTCGTCCACTACGGTTTACCCACTTTGTATGCTAGCGACACCTTGTGTCGGTTTGCTGACTTGTAGAAGATTAAGGAATTTTCCAACAGTCAGCCATCTCATGAAGTATACATGAGGAGGAGGAGGAGAAGGAGGAAGAGGAGGAGGAGGAGGAGGAGGAGGAAGAGGAGGAGGAGGAGGAGGAGATGGAGGAGATGGAGGAGGAGGAGGAGGAGGAGGAAGGAGGAAGGAGGAAGGAGGAAGGAGGAAGGAGGAGGAGGTGGAGGAGGAGGAGGAAGAGGAGGAGGAGGAGGAGGAGGAGAAGGAAGAGGAGGAGGAGAGGAGGAGGAGGAGGAAGGAGGAAGGAGTAGGAGGATGATATAGGCGGCTTGTGCTTTTGCTAAATTGTTTTGATGGTTGGAGACCCGGTGAGCGGTTGCATAAACCGGCAATAGGTGTCGCTGGTGAATGAAGCGGGTAAACTGTCTTGAATATTGGATATATATTTCTCTTACTCACAGACATTTAGAACGGTTATTATGGCTGAATAATGCAGATAGCAGAAATCATTCGACATCACGGGTTATAGTGCAATGCAATGCAGTGGATGTTGATGCGCGCCTTGCATGACGTGTTACTATGTAAGTGATCATTCTCGCAAAATTACCATTTGAAAGCACGTCTAAAAATAAATAAATCTAACCAACAACATCAATTATTGTAGTCAGCTGCCGGTGACACGAAAAGGATTATCCCCCCAAAAGCTATCCGGGGGGATGAATTAATCTATCCCCCCCGGATGGAATTAACCGGTCTAGACTATCCGGGGGGATAAACCATTCTATCCCATTTTTTGAAAAATGTGTATAATTAAAACAATTATACTCTAATCAAAATTTAAAGTGACTCTAATTGTTTTAAGTGACCTAAGCAATGCCAAGAGAAAGGCAACTCGAATTTATTTAGTGTCTCCGAGTCTTTTTAAGTGTTTTAAACGTTTTAAGTGCTATAAAAACAAAGCAAAACAAATTATCTAGTAGAAATAAACATACCTGTTAGTGTCATTGTTCAAAACAAAGCAGATGAAAATTAATTTGCAAAAATAAAAGCACGCGGAAGTGTTTTTTCGACTTTTCCTCATTTTGGGGGATACTTTTAATACGGGGGGATACTCTATTTCGCGACACCGGCCGCATAGGGCCGTCCATAAAGTACGTCACGCTCCAGGGGGGAGGGGGTGTAAGAAAGTGTGACAGTTTGTGACAGGGGGTCAGAGGGTCAGGCCATGTGTGACGTCACACATTTTTTTAATGATGTGTATTATATAATTGTCTAGTCTAATTTTTGCAATTTTTGTTTTCAAATTCAATCTACATTGAGTTACTGCCTCAATGAATAATTGTGACAACTGTTGACAATTAACTATTCTACTATTAAAGTCATTTTAATAATGTAATAGTTCTTTTAAGTGGAAACCTCACAGTTTAACAGTGAAGTGTGTTTTAGATTAAATTTGAATAAGGTGTTAATTTTTAAAAAATTCGAAAGTGATACGTACTTTAGGGGAGGGGGCGGGTCCGAGAAAGTGTGACGTACTTTAAGGGGGGGTCCGAGAAAGTGTGACGTACTTTAAGGGGGGTCCGAGAAAGTGTGACAGTTTGTGACAGGGGGGAGGGGTTACAAATGGTCAAAAATAGCGCGACGTACTTTATGGACGGCCCCATAATTATGAATATGTAGGAATCGGCATGCTTTGAAGCTCTGCATTCAGACCTTTCTCCTATATTGACTGTTTGCTTGTGTATTTTGTCTGCGTTGCAATGGGTTGCTGTTCGATAATAAACGAGGATTATAGGGATAAATAATAACAACTTTGTGGCTCCACATTCTAACACAGACACCAGACAGAGTAAAGCTTTCTCGAGAGTAGTCCTATACATGTATCTGTCTATTAATTCGGAGTAACCTCTCACCAGACCTACGTTCTCTGCTGCTGGACCTGTCTTGCTCTTTTTGTAAGCTACTCACGACTTTCCCTTTTGACCGCGCCTATATTATAGGTCGGGACGCCCCTGAACTGAATATTTATCTGGACGGGGCGCTATATAAATTCCACAGATTGATAACATACAAGAAATGTTGCTTATCTTTTATATATTTTTCGTAGGTCTGTGTGTTTGTTCGATGAAGACGGCCACAGTTTTCAAGCAATCGACGCCAATTTTTCGCCAGGAGTTCGGGGTCGACCCTAGGCAGGTCATAGGGGGTGGGAGGTTGTCGGCGATCTCGGCCAACACCATCTTCATGTTCATCATGTCAAAAACCTCTCCTACGAGAGACGGCAGCCATTTTCATATCGCCTAATGGTGCTATGTTGAACTGCCACGCGCACAGTGATTTTAAGTCAATCAAAGCCCAATTTAGATAAATCAGTAGGATTTTTGGCAAGGGAGGGAACGAGGGACGGAGGAAGGGAGGATGGGAGGGACGGACGGACGGACGAGACACACAGAGACAGACAGAGACAGAGAGACAGAGATATCCAACGCGGCAACGCCTTGGAATCAAATTCAGTTCAAATTGGAATGCTCAGAATTGATGATTATGCAGCGCGAGAGAGGGAGGGATCGAGGGAGGTGTGAAGGGAGGGAGGGAAAGTGAAAAGGAGGGAGGGAGGAGGGAGAAATAAAGAGGAAAGGAGGAAAAAAGAGAGAGGGAGGGAAAGAAGGTGGGAGGGAAATATTCAACTCCTTGGAATTAAATTCAGTTTGAATTAGATTGTGCAGAATTGATGATTTTGCAGCGCGGGAGAGAGAGAGGGAGAGAGGGAAAGAGAGAGGAAGGGAGAGAGAGAGGGAGGGAGGGAGAGAGGGAGCCAAGGAGGGAAGGAAAGAGGGTGGGAAGGAGATATTCAACGCCTTGGAATTAAATTAAGTTTGAATTGGATTGTGCAGAGTTGATTAAGCATGCGTGGTCCTCTTCATTGTTCGGAAGCAGAGCTGAGAGTCGAATAATTCGTCGTCCATCACTCTTGTCTTTCTTTCTTTCTTACTTATTTAGTCATTCTTCACTCTTTACTACCAGCAGCAATTGTTGCGAACTGTGGCTTCGTTAGGAGAGGAAGAATTTCATTTCTCGGAGTGCCTGCTTTGACCGGTCTCTTTGATTTCAGAACTGTATGCCTGGGATTGTATAATCTTGAGTGGGTTTGCATGTACAATATTATACATACAAATGCACTCAAGAATCATATGCATATATTATTGCAGATGTTATTTGCAACAATTCATGCTTTATGCAAGTGTATACGAGGAAGATTAAATATGTAAAACATGAAGTTGACCATGGTGGGCGAAAATGTCAGAGACAGAACACTGTGGAGATACTTTATAAGGTCCTCATTATCTGGAAACTGATGGAAGAGAAGAAAGAAGAAGACGATAAAATTGTGTACAAGGTGTCCCGATGAAAAGTAGACCACAACAAAAAATGTCATTATATGGTCAAAACATTCAGTATTTGCCTGCAATTTTAAAGACCATCTAATCCTAACGCCGTTTAGAAATGTTGGTGATTTTGTGAAGTCTATGATCGTTTGCGAGATGCAGCGCCGAAAAGGGGAAATTTCAAACATACAAAAGCTGAAAGGGATTGAAGTTCAGGTAGGGCCTACAGCAGCTGCTGGTGTTAAAAATGTTTGCTGCTGTCCCTCTCTTCCTCTGTCCGTGCATGAATGAGTGTCTGTCTCTCTGCTTGTCTCTTTTCTTTTATGCTCCCCATAAAGTCTGAATATCCGTCTGTCGCTTTGTAAGTCTTCATGAGCGTTCGTAGACCTAGGCCTACTTCTGTATTCCTATAAATTTTGTGTATGCTTAACTCTGACTCTCTGAGTATCTGCATCTATTATCAAGTAACTCTTTCCAAACAGCTTCCAATGTTCCCGGCTCAGCTCCATTAGTCTGTCATTCCGTTTGTATGTGTTTGTCCGTGTAAGACTACGTGATCAATCTCATCATTCAATGCTTCCAGCTTACCTTGTGAGTACTGCAATGTTGACGGAATTCCCGAGGCATCCGAAGCAGACAACGATTGGAAAGAGGATTTTCTGAACGATCAGATGCGCCTGACCTCTGATCCTTTCCAGCTCCTCCAACCTCGTCAGGTTCACTCCAGAGTCATCGACCGAATCTCCAGATGACCCTGCAGCGAGGAGGTCATATACACCGGTAGACCCTTCCACCGTCAATGAGATGTCGTATGGAATTGCCCATTCCACTTCTTCACCGGAGGACATCTTGTCAAACGCTTCTATTGATCGTCGATCGGTGTATTATTATCCGTAGAGCTTTTGTCACAATGAACAGAATTCCGATGGAGAGAACTCGTGGAATCGTCAGGAACAAATCAATATACGGTTGTGGAAAATTACTTTCCGCTGACCTGGAAAAGAAAATCAAGTTTTGATCGGGATAATACTCACAATGATGCTGGAAATGACCGACGGTTGGAATTCTGCCAGGTTGTCTGGCAATCTGTCATCTAAATTGTCCTTCTACATCGAAGAGTGGCGCTGTGGAAGTAATATTGTAACGATCGTGGAAATTGCGATCGTTAATTATAAATTTGCGGCCTAAACGATTTGCGGCCTAGATTCGCGGCCTTGCTAAATTTGCGAGCGGTCCTCGGAGTTTAACCCCTTTTTGGAACTGACCGCCGGAGCAGTAATCCTTTTTAGCGGAGAATATTGCATTGCGACACTCTATTTTTAGATCGGCGGCAACGCAACCGTTTTGATTGGACCTCCTCGGTCACGGGACTCTCACGAGTCACGTGACGTCGTCTCTGGTTGGCTGGAAACAGCTAGATCGGCAGACGGAGGAAAGGTTTCGAGGGTGCAACATCTCCGTGCTCGTGCCGACGAAATTGTTGATAAAAATAAGAAGAATTCTGACAGAAATTTCATTGAAATAATTCGTTTAATAATTCAACGGACGAACGAGAAATTGAAGACACTTCTGGTTAAGACCGTAGAGTCTGGAGGAAGTTTTTACGCTAAATTGTCGACGAAATAGAACTGAAATTCTTCCGTGGTAAATTCTCTGGTAGACGATCCCTTGTGACCGCCATTGTCGTCATTGCCGATCGCTGCGATAACCATTACTGGAGGGGTAGAGAAGTATCACTGTGGTTTTTATCTGATTCCTTAACCGAGAAAATTGAATAAGTGTAATCTGTGAATAATACATTGGCTGTGTGCAGTGTTGATAGATAATTAGCAACGAATGGATCGTCTGCAATAATTAATTAGATAATTGATTGAGTATAAATTGATTAGATAATAGTGAACAATTCTTTCAGCAGAGAAACGCGCCTGTAAAACTGATATAAGATTTAACCTTCATAAGCCTAAAGTGTTTTACTTAAATAATTAGAGTAAAGTTAGAACGTGTATTAGAAACGTGTAATAATTAAGTCGTATAGTTAAATCTTACGGAACAGACTCTGAATAGTGAATATTGTACAGTGTACGAGAACGTTGCTTTTAATTTCAATTATTGTTAAACATCGACAAAGTTTGTCAACTGCAATTAAGATACGTTTGCTTAATTAAATAATCTAAACGAGTATTGAATAACTTTGACTTAAGATAACCCTGAAATGTCCGAGATATCTTATGAAGACGAGGTGGAGGAGAATAGGGAAGAGAATGAGGAAGGAGAAACCCCGGATGATAATGACCCCGAGGGGATGAGTAAAACAGGAGTCGTTGAACTTCTACAGTCCTTCACAGACACACTAGCAGAATTTATGGAGCGCCATGATTCTCAAATAGAGCACCTGAATAACGAGATAAGTCAATTGCATGAACGCCCGAGTCAGTTTATCCCTTCTTCGAAGGAAGGTGAGGTAGTTTCGGAACGGCTAAGGGAAGTGGTAACACCACTAAAGGAAAGGGGGATCCAAAAACCTGTTGGAGCGGATTCGAACCCTGACGACCTTTATGCAAATGAAGTCGTTGCTCTCAGACCGAGAGCCGCTGAGATGTATGTCCCTTCCACTCGAGCTATCCTTGGTACCTGTGTAAGACAACCCCGGCCTGAAGTGGTGGAAGCTACCCTCCCTTACGGCCAATCAGGAATTGACTCTGCCCTGGCACATACCGTAGAAACTGCTGAGCCTGCTTATTTTGCATTATCTTCGGTTCCCCTCAATTCACGGACGCCGCTCCAACAGCGTGGCACCTCGTTTGGAAACACCTGGCAGTTTCCGAAAATGGGGGTCGCGACAAGTGGTACCATTAGTGGGATGAAGCTAAGGGCTGGTATAACAAGTGATACCAGAGTAAGCGGGGTTGAATTGAGTTCGGATACCGAGGGTCCTGCTAAGATAAACTCAGGTGTAGCAAGTGACATCAGAATTAGTGCGGGTGCTGATGGAAAGAGAATTTTTCTTGGAGAAATAAATGAACTAAATGATCCAGAAAATTTCTATGGCGCCCGACCAAAAGTGATATTTAGCACCAGAGCTACAACTGATGATGCTAATGTAGACACTCAAAGGATGTATGATCTTGATATGAGAACTGCATATGGAGGTTTTGATTTTGACTATTACATGCGAAATAAACAAATGCAATTAAGAAATCAATTAACTGAAAAATGTCTATCGGATAGCGAGCATTCTGAAATAAAAGATATGCGGCCTTTGCATAATCTTGTACTCGATTCCCATGCGGTAGCTTTAGGGCAAAATAATGTTAAAGCATGTACTAACTCACGACTGTTAGTTTCAGATAATGGGGATCCATCATCGCTGAGGGAAAATCATCTGGTGCTTCGAGGTGCACATCACGGTCAGACAACGACAACCATCTCGTGGGCTACCACCTTTTCCCCTTCGTCGCTCAACGTCATGGCTTCCGAAAAACCTTTCCTGCCCTCTGGCGTCGCTCCACGAATATCTACGCTCACCCTTCCTTCCGGTCAGCCGCTCATGTCGACACCGAACCTGTCGTCGGAAACCCACGTGACACAAAGCTGCGAATATCAACGGTGGAAGGCAAGTCAACCTTCGTACATGCCTTACACGCCATATCAGCATCTGGTCGCTGATCCAACCGCTCATGGTGAACAGATTTCGACGCTGAATAAATCTGTGCAATCGTCGGCGACACCAACAGTGCTGATAAACTCTGTGGTGAAATCGAACAGTGCTACTGCTGTGAAACTGAACAGTGCAAGCGAAATCAGATCCGATGAGCATCGCAAGAACTTGAATCAAGAAGAACTGCTCCGCCTCCTGCTGCAGACACTCAGAGAACCTCCACAGAATTCATCTACGACAACCGACAATGCAGTCCAAGAAATTGCTAGTGAAAAGAAAGAACCTGCTGGGAAACTACAATCTGAATCTTCAAATTTTCCGGATAGAAGAATGAAATCGCAAATGAAGCTGGACCGCTACAATGGTAAGACGTCGGTGGAAGTATTCCTCAAGAAATTCGAGGTATGCTCGAAGAACAATAGATGGACTGAGGAAGAGAAGCTGGCCCAACTGACCTGTGCCTTGGTTGAACCTGTCGATCAACTGCTACACGAATTTGACTCTGAAGCTTTGGTGACCAGTGCTGATCTGGTCAGTAGGTTGAAACTGCGATACGGAAGCACCGATCAAGCTGCTCTGTATCAAACTAAATTGAACACTCGTCGCCAGAAGGTGGGCGAGGACCTTGGTTCACTGGCTCAAGATATCCGGAAACTGATGATCCTCGCATTTCCGGGACCAACATCAACGCACAGCGAGACCATCGCTATCAGAGCATTCCTGGATGCTCTACGAGATAAAGATCTGGCCCTGAAGGTACGAGAAAGAGAACCAGCCACCTTAGACAACGCCTACAAAGTCGCCATGAGACTGGAAGGCTATCGCTGGTCGGATGAAGACGCTGCCGATCGTCGTGATCGTCGTCCTGGGCGCATTTCGAATGTGAAAGAAACCGAACTTGACCTTGACGAAAAGTTGAACCGACTTCAAGAACAGATGACCCGGAAGATGGAAGAAATGCTTCAGAAGTGGTCCCCGCAACCGAATACTACCTCTGCTGATGGACAATTTCGACAGTGGCAACCGCGACGACCGTTTCAACCAAAGGAGAACAATGGCTTCAGAAATCAACCGGGGGATCGCCGTCCAAATAACCGTTTCCAAGGAGAAGCCCGAGACAACAGACGTTGCTACGAGTGTAATCAACCTGGGCACCTCTCTCGAGTTTGCCCTAGCAGGACAGACAACACATGGCAGAGAGAACAAGAACAAGAACCAGAATCGAACACGGTGAACAATGCGAGACATGTGAAGGGACGAAATGACGCCTACCTTTCCGTAACCATAAAAGGTAAACATTTGCTGGGGCTGCTGGACTCGGGGTGTGAAATGACTCTGTGCCCCGCTTCGTTGGTAGACCCTGCCGAAATCCAGCACTCTAAGCAATCCCTGTTAGCAGCAAACGGTTCAGCCATCCGTGTACTCGGCGAAACGAAACTGAAGTTGCAGATTGAAGGCCGACCATTCGAGATACCCTGTTTGGTGACCGAACAGGTTTCCGAACTAATTCTGGGCCTCTCGTGGATGAAGGACGAAAACGTTTTATGGCATGTGGGTCATAACTGGGTTCTGGTGGGGGAGCACAAGTTCTCAGTTCATTGCAAACCTCGCTCTAGACTGTGCAGAAGAATCGTGGTAACTCGTGACCCTCTAGCTGCATCAGATGGTGAGAAGGAGGAAAGAAACTTCGAACGAATTCATCGCCTGGAAGGAACCCATCTTCAGGAAGATGTGGAGAAACAACCGGAATCTGCGACGCCAGGAACTTCCTCTACGGAATCTTCGCTCCAAGTCTCTGCTGCCAAGGTGGTAGCCCAGCATCAACAGGATGGGGATGTGCATCCTCCACTCGTCCTCTCCGCTCATCGAGCCGGCGAGAGCGAAAGCACCGGAGTCACCCAGAATCATCTGTCAATTAGTTTAGATTTAGGAGATATGCAAATTGCTGATGTTGTGTTGAATAAAGATGATTGTGTGGCTGTGCAGATTAAACATGTGCAAAATAATTGTGAATTTACAAGAAGGTTTATACAGCGCTCGAGCCCCAATAGGAACCATGGGTATGGGCCCGGGTATAGGAGGTAACGTGATGTAATGTGATGGGCTGTTAGTTAAGTTGTTTGTGTTTGTTTTGTGTATTTAAATTTTTATGCAGCGCTCACATTAGTAGTTATTGTAAATGAAGTATGATTGTAGAAATGCTGATGTGAGTCGCATAATGGCGACGGGGTAATAGCTTAGAGGGTAGAGTCCCCTCTTCCTTAGTTGATGTATGATGATACACTGTGGTTCAGTATTATTTATGTTCGTTGATATGTATATGATAATAGTGGTTAGGGGTAAGATTATTGATACTTGTCGTTTTATTGCATTGCGTTTTGTTGTTGTTGCCACAGTAAGAAAGGCAAATGTTGTGTATGCAGTTTTAAGGTTAAATTTGCATATAACTGTAATAGGAAATTAATAAGGTGATTTTCAGTATTGTGGATTATGAGTAGCTGAGCTCAGTAACTGTGGTGAATGTATTTTAAAGTTGAATGTGCATAATCATAAAAGTTAGGAAGGTATTATTTAGCATATTGAATTATTAGTAGCTTGAGCTTTGTAGCAGTTAGTGGACACAGTCTTGGATGTTGATTAGTGAGCTGTGTAGGTAGGATGTGTGCAAGGATCTAGTATGTCTGTGTGATGTGCAAGTTCCGAGTAGTGTGTGAGTAAGATAGATTGTAGACTTGTAAGTAGTCTAATGTCTCCGCAGTCAGTTTAGATTATATGAGAGGTGAGACAGATGACCTGGTGTTTAGAGTTGTGAGCTGTAGACGGCCTAGTTTCTTTGGTATGCTTTACTAAGCAGTAAATCCTTTTGTTTACTAGTTAGCGTTACTGTTCTGCTCTGTTGTACTCCGTCTCGTAAGGTAGACGTGGAGAGGTCATAACTTAGGTCAGGGAGAAACCCGTTAGTTTCTTAGGTATGTTTTACTAAACAGTAAATCCCTTTGTTTAACTTGTCTCGGGTGGTCTGCTCTGTTATACTCCGTCTTGGAAGGGGGACGTGGAGAAATTATCGCATAGGTCGAGGATAATGCCGCCCTAGTGCGTATTAAGAATGCTTAGCTAAACAGAAAGCCTTGTTTAGTAGTCTCAGCCTAAGTGTAATGTGTTCTGTCTGTGATGATGTGCTGACTGCCCATGTTTATGAATGCTCAGAAAGGAGTTGTTGCAATCGTTGGTGGTTGTATGTAGTATCTGTAAGGGTGGTGTAAATGGAATACAGCATTAGTTAAAAGTGTTGTCAATTTCTAACCCTGAGTAATACGTGAGCAGTAGTATGGTCTGACTGGTTAGGAACAGGATTTGCAGATGCTGTGTGCGAATGAATTGTCGGAGTGATGGGATAAATGTTTGCTTTGACATTTAAGATGTCTTGTGCTGTAGCTCTTGATATGCTTGGATATGTTGTGCTGTTTAATTGATAATATTACTGAATATGGTGCCGGGACATGACCTTTTAGTGTTTAGGAAGACATTTATTTATCCTTGTAAGTGGTCCCGAGCAAGTGGTGGTATTGAATGACAATTAATGATTATAGTAATATGATTGTTTGTGTAATCTGTCATGCTTTGCTATTGCATCTGATTAGTTGTGGCTATAATTTTGCATTGTTTAGAGATAAGGGTTCTCGATAAGATTTAATACGGGGTAGTTTCTCGTATTGGTTATGTAAAATGAAACCCAGTTAACCGATAAACATAGGTTTATTGCTCAGAAGCCACAGACCTTGGAGGAAGTCTTCCTAGCCTCCTTGACCGACCTGATCGATCCCCTTAGTGAGGAATGGTGGAAGGTGGAGGTAATCACCTTGACACTGCACACTCTGAAGAAAGCCACCTGGTTTTGGCCACTCTTGACGTCCACTTGAGGACTGGTACTTAGTAACGGTTCGGGTAGTACCTTGTTGAGTGTCTGCATTAGAAATTACTCGGGTAAATCGTGATTGTGTTCTGTTATGCCAATAGAAATCATTATTTGTAAGTGACAGTAGAATCATTCGCTGCAATTGTGATAGAAGCTGTTGTGTGCTCATGCGTTTCGTTTAGGGATATGCCTTTTGCGAATTCTTAGTTGTGCAATGACTTGCAAAGTTTTGTGCGATATACTTGAGATGTGGTACATCTCTAGCCATATTGTAATCGCAGTTGATGTGATTTAGCGAACTCTCTTTAGTTGACTGTGTTGATGTTCGGTTATTGTTTACATTATGGTATCCTCTACGGTACCTTGTGCATAATGTTTCTCGGTTATGATCAGCAGGAGCTGATAAATTTTCCTCTATGGTGGAAAATTTCAGACTAAGTGGGGGGAAGTGTAACGATCGTGGAAATTGCGATCGTTAATTATAAATTTGCGGCCTAAACGATTTGCGGCCTAGATTCGCGGCCTTGCTAAATTTGCGAGCGGTCCTCGGAGTTTAACCCCTTTTTGGAACTGACCGCCGGAGCAGTAATCCTTTTTAGCGGAGAATATTGCATTGCGACACTCTATTTTTAGATCGGCGGCAACGCAACCGTTTTGATTGGACCTCCTCGGTCACGGGACTCTCACGAGTCACGTGACGTCGTCTCTGGTTGGCTGGAAACAGCTAGATCGGCAGACGGAGGAAAGGTTTCGAGGGTGCAACATCTCCGTGCTCGTGCCGACGAAATTGTTGATAAAAAAAAGAAGAATTCTGACAGAAATTTCATTGAAATAATTCGTTTAATAATTCAACGGACGAACGAGAAATTGAAGACACTTCTGGTTAAGACCGTAGAGTCTGGAGGAAGTTTTTACGCTAAATTGTCGACGAAATAGAACTGAAATTCTTCCGTGGTAAATTCTCTGGTAGACGATCCCTTGTGACCGCCATTGTCGTCATTGCCGATCGCTGCGATAACCATTACTGGAGGGGTAGAGAAGTATCACTGTGGTTTTTATCTGATTCCTTAACCGAGAAAATTGAATAAGTGTAATCTGTGAATAATACATTGGCTGTGTGCAGTGTTGATAGATAATTAGCAACGAATGGATCGTCTGCAATAATTAATTAGATAATTGATTGAGTATAAATTGATTAGATAATAGTGAACAATTCTTTCAGCAGAGAAACGCGCCTGTAAAACTGATATAAGATTTAACCTTCATAAGCCTAAAGTGTTTTACTTAAATAATTAGAGTAAAGTTAGAACGTGTATTAGAAACGTGTAATAATTAAGTCGTATAGTTAAATCTTACGGAACAGACTCTGAATAGTGAATATTGTACAGTGTACGAGAACGTTGCTTTTAATTTCAATTATTGTTAAACATCGACAAAGTTTGTCAACTGCAATTAAGATACGTTTGCTTAATTAAATAATCTAAACGAGTATTGAATAACTTTGACTTAAGATAACCCTGAAATGTCCGAGATATCTTATGAAGACGAGGTGGAGGAGAATAGGGAAGAGAATGAGGAAGGAGAAACCCCGGATGATAATGACCCCGAGGGGATGAGTAAAACAGGAGTCGTTGAACTTCTACAGTCCTTCACAGACACACTAGCAGAATTTATGGAGCGCCATGATTCTCAAATAGAGCACCTGAATAACGAGATAAGTCAATTGCATGAACGCCCGAGTCAGTTTATCCCTTCTTCGAAGGAAGGTGAGGTAGTTTCGGAACGGCTAAGGGAAGTGGTAACACCACTAAAGGAAAGGAGGATCCAAAAACCTGTTGGAGCGGATTCGAACCCTGACGACCTTTATGCAAATGAAGTCGTTGCTCTCAGACCGAGAGCCGCTGAGATGTATGTCCCTTCCACTCGAGCTATCCTTGGTACCTGTGTAAGACAACCCCGGCCTGAAGTGGTGGAAGCTACCCTCCCTTACGGCCAATCAGGAATTGACTCTGCCCTGGCACATACCGTAGAAACTGCTGAGCCTGCTTATTTTGCATTATCTTCGGTTCCCCTCAATTCACGGACGCCGCTCCAACAGCGTGGCACCTCGTTTGGAAACACCTGGCAGTTTCCGAAAATGGGGGTCGCGACAATATTATTACTCGCAAACAGATGATAGGTATTGAGGCCTTAAGATTCGGTTATTATACGCGTATGTATAGGCCTACAGCAAGTTGTTATTTTAAAATAGAAATCATGAGTATTTATCTAAATTCTATATTTTCAGCGATATGTTTTGTTTAAATAGGCTAATATAGCAACAATAATAATATAGCCTGTAACAGTCTACCGCACAGCATATAACTCAAATTAAATATTTCGTTGGCCCCCGCACACGAAAACCAGTAAGATTATTAAGGTGATTTTCCAACATAAGCCCTCTTATAGGCCTAAGTGTGATATTTCATTTCAAAGGTCTTGTACTCAAGTTTCAAATACGACACAGAAATTATTTCACAAGCCTGATTCTAACTCAAAATATATGCCTAAGGCAAATGTGATCCAACTATATTAATCAATCAATTAATTAATTAATTAATTAATTAATCTTTTACCCGTTTGCCCCGAGAATATCCGATGAAAACGGGCTTAAAATTCAAAAATGAACTGGCAAAGGGTCAAGCAGAACGAAACAATATGAGGTTCAAGAGTATTAAAACAGCTTAAAACTTGTCTTGTCTTAACAAACTGAAAGAAAAGAGTAGGCTATTTTAAACTTACTTTTAGATTAAACTATGCACAATAACAGATAAACACAAACACTATTTTCCTAAGTTTCTCCGATGTGAAGTCGCGACTAAATGCCGATTTCAGTCTGAACTGGCACTGTGAAGATAAGGATCTGACAAATCGACCTTCTACCGCGGGAAGTTCTATGCTAAATGTCAGAGCAGCAGCTTAGAACGTGCTGAAGCCTTCTACCGAGTCTGATGCAAGAGAGGTCTTCTACGTACAAAGCACGACGCTGACATGTACAAAAACCTTTATAGATCTATATTTCCAATTATTCCTCCAAAAAACTAAACACGCAGCAGTACTTACGTGGAGGGAGCACATCAGAAATGACGACGCAAATGGAAGAAACAGATTAGTAACTCGAGATCTTTCTGCGAGCCATTGACGCAACCGATGTCCATAACACAAGTCTCTTGTTCTCCGCTCACTGATGATGACAGACTCTTTTTCTACATGTAGCTCGATGCAGCGTATGACGCACTTCAGTCAAACTAGACGTGACTTCCTTAGACTATTCTATTATTTTGTGTAAACACTTTAATGGCGGCGGCGGTGACGGTGCATGGTTCGGCTGTGGCCTTGTGGATACGTCTACATGTCGATTGATGCAGTCCAGAATGCATCCCATAAGTTCCTCCTCGAGACTCTTAACTCCGCCGCAGGTCCGACTGTTTCCGTGTGTTTCCGTGCCTACGACGACGGCTGCTTAGCGGCGTTTCGTTTCTTTGTCGGCCGTCTGTGAAGTCGCGGTGATGCGGCGGATAGGATAGGGATGGATGCGTGGGTTGAGATGGATGCGTGGGTGGAAGATGGATGGAAGGATCTTTGGTAAACGGGCCATTAGTTGGGTGGGTGATTGTATCGATGGGTACATGTAGATAGCTAGATGCATATGGATGGATGTGTGGGTGGTGAGTGGATGGATAGGGAGATTGATGGATGGATGAATGGATGGATGGAAGATTGAGTGATGGAGGGGGGATTGATGGATGGAAGATTGATTGATTGATTGATAGATGTATGTGTAGGCGGGTCGACTAGATGGACTGGTGGATAAAATGGTAGATTGGTGATTGGATAATTATGTGGGTCGGATGCTGAGCGGATGGAAAAATGAATGAATGGATAGATGGATTAATAGATTGATGAATAGATAGATAGATTGATATGAGGCAATTTGAGCGCGAACAAGTATAAAATTGTAGTATTTCAT
>OX243812.1:4390255-4402755 GCA_945859605.1 Lumbricus rubellus
CATACTCTAAACTTCCACCCGACCAATCACATACTCTAAACTTCCACCCGACCAATCACAGGAGATTTCTCACACCAACCGTCGTTTGAATCGTAGTGACGTAAATTTGATTGCAGGGCAGATACGTCATACTCTCTTAAGCGTATATATTATATATATATATATATATATATATATATATCGTACATCTCAAATGGTGTAGGTAGCTTGGCTTGTGACGTCACTGGCGTGATTACCGTTAATATTATAAGGTCGTTGATAACTTCACATTTCCATGCAGAGGAGATAGGCCATATTCTCTCTAGCCTATATATTAATATATATATAGCGTAGCCTACATCTCTATGGTTCCATCCATGCATGCGTTTCTTCATGTCTTTACCTGTTCGGAGTGCAGCTGACTCCCACGGGTTAATGAAAGAACTAATTAGCGAAAATAATAAGAGAAATAATTATGTTGACACGGATAATAATTATAGAATGAAGAATTAATGACAATTATAATATTAATGAAAAGAAGAAGAAACAAGAAAGAGAGCAAAAAACTGAAACACTGAGTTAGAGACGGAGGCAGACAAAAGCAAAGGCAGAGCTTCACAAAGGCATACAAAGGCATACAAATACAAAGGCATACAGAGGCATACAAAGGCATACAAAGGCATACAAAGGCAGAGAGTTACACGGAAACATACAAAGGGAGTATATATAACAGCGACATACTATTTACAACGGTTGCCAAATGAGAATCAGGCTGAGTGACATACAACAAACTGTTTTGGATGTGGGTCTGGAATTAGCCATTATGTAGGCTATTTACGACCCACAGAGTTTATGGACTTCCTATAAAAGCTACTGACAAATTTATTTCTTCTTCATACAGTTATTGTCTCTTGACAAGTCCTACACCATGTGCCGAAAACTAGCGATCGTTAAACTCCTGATAGAGTTTCGTTTTATGTTACAGTCAGACATCGGCTATTAAAACAGTGTAGGAAGGCGTCAGACACTTATGGACAATTATGATTAAGTAGGTCTACACTTGTGCGTATATGCACAGGACGGAACCCATGCATGACATACGTTTCCTATCAATTTTATTTTGACTTAGTCTAGCGTTGTATGTTAAAATGGCTTCCACCTTTTGGCATAATTATATCTAGCACAGAAAAGATTTCGGGATTACTGTTACCGTGTATATATATATATATATATATATGTATATATATTGCCATTTCACATGCATGTACGTAGAATAGACACATACACTCCTATAGGTTGCCAGCAAGCAATGTGATAATCAAGTAATATAGGCCTACTAATTATTAATATTGTGCTATAGTTAAGTAAGCTTATACTAGAGATCTAGTTACGGATTAATGGTAGCATTAATTAAATATTGCAAACAGTCCAGTCTGGCCTAGTACCGGTATATAGTCTAGGCCTACGGTTGGACTAAATCAAGTACTACACTAATTCAGAACCGAATTAGCATAGGCTACATAGTACATGCATTAATAGTGTAGGCCTACCAGTGTTTTGTGCGTCTAATGGCATAAATGACCGTCGGAGCAGGATATAATAGTTCAATGGTCGAAAAAAACAATAATGTGTCGGCTTCGCCACACAAAAGCGAGACCAGCAAATCTCCACAGACGCTTGAACGCTGGTTTTATTCATAAATGCAGGCATAGAGCCACTTAATATAGCGCCACCTTAATATAGTGCCTTTATATACCACACAAAGGCACTCAGTATGTTTATAATTATTGCTGTACTATTCAGCAATTGCGTATAATACAGCCACGCTGGTAGCAGCAGTGCTGTTGCTGTTTAGCGGATGTGCGACTATGATCATAAATTACATGATGCATAACTAAGTGTTGCTGATTTAGGTCTCGTGTGTTATATTGCCTGCCTCACACAGGTTCGTGGATGATGGAAACAATTTCGTTTGTTGGCTGTTGAACGATTAGTGGAACATTAAAACGCGGCTTCCTTCAGAAAAACAGGAATAGCCAACAACGCGGAATCTTTCCCGACACCGAACGATCATAGCCAACATTCCAGGATATAATGTTCATGCAGTCCATAGACTAATACTATCCATTAGTAGGCTTATTATATTTGTAATTGGAGTGTATACGATGACAATGATTATTGTTGCAATGTTGTAACTTCCATTGTGTCGAGATTTAGCTGCGGAAGGTTTCACCCGATGCCGCTCCAAAATCAAGTCACAATGAGATCCATGTCTGGGATGTCAGTCCTATAAATTGATAGTTATAGTGGTGATGGTGGTGGAATGTCAATTGCAGTGGTCGTGGGTTCGAACCCCCATCCCCTTCCATGGTTGGCTCAACTACATTGCGCATAATTTATACACATCATACATTGTCAATGGAAATTAAGATCAGAAGGCTATGGAGAGAGCAGACCACCCGCAACCATATTATGCCGATGCCGAGAAAATTGAATTCACTAGCATTCATGTAGCTAGGCCTACCAGACTCGAGATTAGAATCACATGGAACTGCTCTTCTTACACCGTGATTCAAAAAAACTAAGCCAAACTGTTTTTCATATATCTCTAATGCCTGATAAGATATCACGCTAAAAGTTTCCAAATATTTAGAGAAGTGGACGAAGAATATGAATCCAAAATTTCATTAGATAAAGTTGAACGGATAAAAAGATATGAATATTTGAACTTCGTATGCCGAAATTGCAGTTTACAAGCAATTTTCTGTCAGATTCAGCAAAAAGTGAGCTAAACTGTTTTTCTTATATCGCCAATGCCTGATAATTAAGCACATTAAAATTTTCCAGATATTTAGAGAATTAAACCAAGAATAAGATTCCAAAATATCATGTCATAAATTTGAACGGATAGAAAGATATGAATATTAACCCTCAGGCTACCACGCTATTTTTGTAACACTGACTACCAAGGGGGGGGGGGGTGGTTACTACCCCCCCCTGGATTTTGGGCTTGGTTTGAGATATCATAACTTGTAATACACCTATGGATTCAGCATTCATTTCGGCACAAAATGGTATATTTAGGTTTAAAATATATGAAAGCACCCCGAAGTTATGAATTTTTTACCGTAGGCACCCGTCGATTCCACAAAATGTATACTTTCGCATAAGCAAAATATTAGATTCTGTGTGTTTTAACATAATTTATTTAATTAAAAATAGTTTACATATAATAAAGTCCAATATTCAACTATAAAAACTAGTAAGAAGTTAGTTTTAGTTACAATAAAAAGAGAAAACAACATGTAAAACATGCTGAAAAACGTTTACGCAGACTTATCGGTTTGCGTTGTAAAAAAAACCCAACATTTTCACACATTTAAATTTATTTTGAGCACTTCCGGTCATCAAATGTCAAATTAATTGGTATCAAAAAATAGCCCTAAATGCACTCTATAGAATGACATAATTTATTTCTCTTAAAAATAAATTATGAATAATTTTTAATAGGAAAAACATAAAAAGTTTATGAAAATAAAACACCTTTATTTATATTTTAATTTATTTTGAGCACTTCCGGTTGTCAAAAGACAACTCCGTGACCACCAAAATGTAGCCCCACATTCCCTCTACAGAACGGTGTAATTGGTGTCTCTTCATGTCAAAGGACGGATAAGATACAGCCGATAATCTAAGGGGGGGTGGTATCCACCCCCCCTGGTGCCTCGGGTATATCGGGTATAACTTTTGAATGGTATGGTATATCATCACACATTTTAGCTCAGAATGTGTGCAAATGAATCCTCTATAGCTACCTAAAACGTCAAAATTTTATTCCTAACGAAAAAAAAATGATTTGGGAAAAACCTAGGGGGGGTGGATACCACCCCCCCCCTGGTAGCCCGAGGGTTAAAGCTTCATCTCCCGAAATATCAGTTTTCAGCAAGTCTCTTATGGTGTTCGTTGCGGTTTCGGTGCTTGATAGCTGACAATTTTTCGTCTTCTGGGATCCTGGAGTAAAATTAACGGAGTATATTATCGCAATGTTCTGCAGTCACAACATCTTCTACCTGTAATCAGAAATCTAGCCCCAGAAGGCTGTTTTCTTTTTCAACAGAACAGCGCCAACCCACAGAGCCAAGGAAACCATCGAAATGCTGACAAGAGAGACGCCAGACTTCGATTCTCCCACATTATGGCCTCTGAACAGCCCAGATTTGAATCCTGTCGACTATAAAGTGTGGAACGTGATGCAAGACCGAGTCTAACAGACAACAATCCATGATATAAACGATCTGAAGCAACGCTTGTTGGAAGTGTGGGATGGCCTGGACCAGAGGATAATCGACGATGCTGTTGCGCAATGCATGGTGCCAGCACTTCCAGGCTTGCGTGCAAGCAGGAGTAGGACTTTTTGAGCATCTTAATTAATAAAATAATCAAACCATACTTTTGGAATCATATTGTTGGTTCAATTCTCTACATAGGCCTATCTGGAAAATTTTAGAATGATTAATCATCAGGCATTAGAGTTATAAGGAAACATTTTATTGAATCTAACAGAAAATTGCTTGTAAACTGCAATTTCGGCATACGAAGTTTAAATATTCATATCTTTTTATCCGTTCAACTTTATCTCATGAAATTTTGGAATGATGTTCTTGGTCCACTTCTCTAAACATCTGGAAAATTTCAGCATGATATGTTATCAGGCATTAGAGATATATGAAAAACAGTTTGGCTTAGTTTTTTTGAATCACGGTGTATTATCCATTTTCTTCGTCCATATTCTGCATCACACATTCTTTTTTGCAAGTTCACCACTCTTCTTCTTCTTAATCTTCTTCTTCTTTTTCTTCTTCTTTTTCTTCTTCTTCTTTTTCTTCTTCTTCTTCTTCTTCTTCTTCTTCTTCTTCTTCTTCTTCTTCTCTTTCTTCTTCTTCAACTGCGTCTTGTTCTGTCTCATCTTCCTCCTCTTACTCTTCGTCTTCCCCTCTCTTTTCCTTCTCCTTCTCTTCATCCTTCCCTGCTCTTTCTTCTTTTACTTCTGCTTCCTCTTTCTCCTTCTTCTCTTTCTTTCTCTACTCAGGCTAATTCAATGTTAGCGCCAGTTCTCATACGTAGGTATAATTTTTGGTTAATTCTGTCATTATTAGGCACTAATACGGTTATTCCGATTCCAATAATTAGTTCCCTGTCTGTCTGTCTCGGTCTGTTTATCCATCTGTCACTGTCTCTGTTTCTCTCTTTTTACGTCTGAGAACGGGCGATAACATTGAATTATGTAGACCCAAGGAAAACCTAAGTAATTACCCGATAATTTTATAGCGCCACTTGCAGAATGTGTTCAGGATATCGATCGATGATCGCAACCAAGTAAATATTTCCAGGGTATTATAATAGTAAATTTGTTTAATGTTACACGCAAAGTATATAGAAACTTGATGCCGCTCTAATTATTTCCAGTCTGTGTAATAAGCCATGGAGAACACCTGCCTCGAGCAGTGGATACAAAAATAATTATATAATAACGCATGATATTATGATAGCCTACATAATTATATATAAATAAATTGCATAGGCTATATAAACAAAAAATTATATGCAAATCTAAACGTGACGTTGGGTGTCAAAAACAAGGCACTATAAAGTGCGCTCTGCAATATATACTTCATTTTGCATTATAATCTACCCATGTTTTCACACATAATTAAACATAATGCATATGGACTCATACATATACACTGGCATATACAATTATATATATTATACATATGCAAACGTACGCACACTTGCAGTTTTTGTATGCAAACATGCACAGAAACATGCTTCATACGTGTAATTTAGGGATAAAGTGCAGTAAGCAATTCATAATTATGAGTCTATATCTTCAGAGCATGTAGCCTAAGTAAGGAGTTTTGAATAAATTAGCATTTATAGAAGAGGTCAAAGACATGTACAATGCGTCAAATATTTCGTGGCATTTCCGTTTCGTATGCAAAGGGAGGATGCTACGGGTCCCAACCTGTATGCCCTGCCCTGACCCTGGCTGGCTTTGTATGACCTCCCATGCGTCCTTCAAGAATAGTGCTAAGTGCCTATGTGGATTGTGCAGTTCTAAAAATTCCTTTAAAACAGCCTTGGGTGCCTAAAGGGAAAGCGCTGGAGACTAGAGAGCGTAAAGAATGACGATAGATTTTACGGTTTCTCAAGGTTCAAATGACCGACAAAGAAGCAGAAAGAGATACAAACAGACAGAGGAACAGACAGACGGGCAAGAGCTCGAGAAAAGCATTTTATCACTCTCTATGACTCTCTGACTGCCTGTCTATCTGTCTCTCTGTCTCTCTCTCTCTCTGTGTCTGTGTGTCTGTCTCTCTTCTCCCTAAATCCCTCTCCCTCGCTCTCTCTCTTTCCACACAGGTAGAAGCCCCGTTGGAGAATATCTCGGCCGATATACATGATTATTATCTTCTTCTTCTTGTCAACACCGTCGCAGCATATGATAATGATAATGATAATGATAATAACCGTTCAAAGTATTTACGATCATAGCGCCACCTGGACAACTCGGTCGCAGAAGAAGGCTCGAGGCTTCGTCTTTGAAGATTCCGTCTGTCTTTGTTTGTCTCTGTCTATGTATGTCTGTTTGTCTCTTTGCCGTTGTCTGCCAGTCTATCTGTCTGTCTCTGTCTTTTCTCTGTCTCTGTCTCCATGCCTCTCTCTCTCTCTTTCTGTCTGTCTGTCTGTCTCTATGCCTCTCTCTCTCTGTTTCTGTCTGCCTGTCTGTCTGTTCCCTCCCTCCATCCCTCCCTCTCTCTGTCTCTGTCTCTCTGTCTCTGTATGTCTTTGTCTGTCTCTGTCTCTCTTTCTCACTTTCTCTTTCTGTCTCTCTGCCTGTCTCCTAGTATATGCTGTCTCTCATTCTGCCTGTCGCTCTTTCTCACTGCCTCTGTCTTTTCTCTGTCTCTGCGCCTCTGTCTCTGCGCCTCTGTCTCTGTCTTTGTATTGGTCTCTTTCAGTCTGCCTGTCTGCCTGACTGTCTGTCTGTCTGTCTGTCTGTCTGTCTGTCTATCTATCTCGTCTCACTGTCTTAAGAAAACTAGGTCTGAATAACAAAAGGACCATGATAGTCTCTTGAGAATTTTCACCGAAGGCCCTCACAACCTATCTCCAGTAACTGTTGTTGTGCTCGAAATATAGCTCGGGATTGGTTCAGAGCGCCGCGGTAAAGAGCGATGGACGAGCAGACAGAACAGAGCATAGAATAACGGAATGAAGAAGAATAGCTGAAGCTGTTGTAGCTCATGCATAAATAATTCCATGAATAGAGACTCAGTAAAATTACCTCGAACTCTTTGCAAGAATAATTTACAGAGATGTCAGCAGCAAATCCTGTCGAGAAAACAACACAATCATGTCTTCATTCATTCGTTCGTTCATTGATTGATTTCTTACTTAAATACTTAAGTCACACAAACATACACACGCACACGCACAACACAGGCACGCACACACACGCATACGCACATCCATGCATGCTCATAGACTTATTTAGGCAATCTGCACAGCAGGGTACATACATGCATACTTGCATACAAAAAACCACACATGTACACGCACAACGTCGCACATTACATAACAAACACATACAGACGTAAAAGCACGTTTGCGACTGCGTTGCGTATTCCTTTCAACCACGAAAACGAGAACACAGTCATCCCCCAAGCGAATAATGCTCATTGAACAATCGGGCGCTATATAAGTTGAATCGGGCGCTATATAAGTTGAATCGGGCGCTATATAAGGAGTTTTTACGCAACGTCTTTGCTTTGATCGTCCGTCCAACGATAGATGGCGTCATTGCATTCGTCGGCCGTCGTCATGGGAACGGGCGAGTGGATGGCGCCGCACCTGTTGCCGGGGAGGGCTCCCTCCCGCCATTCATAAAAATCGGACGGCCTGCAGCGGTGAAAAGACTCGCGTTGTCCCAGGCGACGGTCGTCATAGCAACGAGGAAAAGCAAGGGGCGCTGATGGGGCAAATTAAATGGCGAGTGAGAGATAAAAGAAAAACGATGTCGATCAATAATTGGCTGCATCGGATAACTGTTACAGGCGTATAATATACATGAAAGATATAATAGTGTGTCCAGCTGTGGTTAAAGGTGTTTGCTCGATCGTGACTGCAGCGAGAGACTTTGTGTGCTCGATGCAACCTAGAAACGGAATAATTGTGTATTATATTATTATTGAGTGTAATGAAGGAACGAATGAATGAAAGAAGGAAGGAAATGATTAGTGGACGAATCGACGATTTATAAAGAATGAGTGGGTGAAAGAGTGCACACAGTTGAACGGATGGGTGGATGAATGAATGAATGAATGGATGAATAAATGGATGAATGAATCCAGACGGACATTGCTTTCTTATCAGGGTATGGGTTTGTATGTGTGCTTGTCTGTGTTTCGTGGGTGTTTGTATGTGCGTGAGTGAGCTTGCGTGTGTTTGTGTGCTCTTGCTTGCGTGTATTTTGTGTTTGTGTGTGTTTGTGACAGTTTGCGTTTGTGCGCGCTTAGGTATGTAGTGTGTGTGTGTGTCTGTGTGTATGTGTGGGTGGGTGGGTGCATGCGTACTGACTGCTTCAAGATGCCATGAATAAAGAAATTAGGAGAACTACGTCGCCTATATTTATGGAGCGCCAGGATGAAGAAGAAGCTGATGACCTTTCTTCGGTTTCAATGAGGTATACAGAGCTATAACGCAGTAATGGATGTATTGCTGAACTGATTTTATGCAATGAATGCTGAATTTATGCAGCAGCATCATTGAGACATGCATTTCACAACATTAGGGACTCTTCAGTCGAAAGTATACGTACCCTTCATACGGAAATACAATCGCAAGTAAATGATGTAATGTATCGTTTAGAAAGACTCGAAGCCTCGCCGAAACTGCAATTCGCCAAAGAACCGGATTAGAACTCTGATAGCAGTGTATCCGGTAGCCACGCTCTTCCACTCATGCCATGGTCTGGTAAACAAAGATGAAGATCCTGGCGTGTTAAGAGTTAATACGCAAAACGCGTCTCTTAAACCAACCCCAGTTTATACAACTGCTGCGAGGACCACAATAAAATTATTATAGAGGAAATTAGTCCCATGAAGGGAAAAGGTATCTCAACCTTGGTTATGAAATCTGGAGGAGGAATCCGTAGTTGAACGATAGCTTATGCCGTAATTGGTGTCTCTTCATGTCAAAGGACGGATAATATACAGCCGATAATCTAAGGGGGGGGGGGTGGTATCCACCCCCCTGGTACCTCGGGTATATCGGGTATAACTTTTGAATGGTATGGTATATCATCACACACTTTAGCTCAAAATGTGTGCAAATGAATCCTCTACAGCTACCTAAAACGTCAAAATTTTGTTCCTAACGAAAAAAGTTTTATTTGGAAAAAACCTAGGGGGGGGGGTGGATACCACCCCCCCTGGTAGCCCGAGGGTTAAATGACTTCAAGTTTTAGCTGGAATAGCGTATAATTATCGAAACTAGTAAACTAGTTAAGTTTATAGTTGGGAATAAAATAGTTCTATTCTCAATAATATTTTTACAAGTTTGGTGTTAATTTCTTTATTTATTGTAGAGGTTCGGTTTTTTTCCGTTCACCGTGTATATACACACATTGAAACACATATATGAAGAAAGATCATAGGCCTACATGTAGGCTATAGTACTTATCTGCCAGGTAACCTCTTAAAATGCAAGTCGTGTTGGTTTGTATGGAAACTATAAATACACTGTGTCCCAATAAATCGGGACCCCTTTTATAATGTGAATAAAACAGGCAAATCTTAATCGATTTTCAAAATTTCAAAACTGTTTTTATCCTGAGATAATTATCTTCCACTGGTTCAAATATGAAGTTTCTGGCATGAAAATTGACGTCACAATTACGTCATTTGCATAAGAGAATTCAAATGTTAAGTACCGAACACAACAATTTTTGCTGACATTAATTTTGGTTTCGATATGTAGATTAACGACGTCATTATGACGTAATTTTTTTAGTGATGACCGTTCATAAATTACCAATTTGTAGATAATTATCTCAGGATAAAAACAGTTTTTAAATTTTGAAAATAGATGAATATTTGCCAGTTTTATTAACATTATAAAAAGGGGTCCCGATTTATTGGGACACAGTGTAGATCTACTGCTACATTGCATCAACTGTCAGACCCAGGTACTAACGTTGGATGGGCTCTACGGATGCATGTGCAATTGTGCATGTGCCATTGTGCCTCTGAGTAGTTTCTTGAAGAGGCGCTATATAAATACTTGAATGAACTTGAATGAATGTGCATGAAAGAAACCAACCAAGCAGCCGCAGTGTTAAGAGGAACACAAGCTAGAGTATCGACTGCAGCCTACAACGTATAATATGCCACCTTTGATTTTTTAGCAGGCTATATAATTATCTGAACACAGTTGAAAGTCTATGATATAACTTTGAATTGCATGCATCTCCTGTTCTTCGAACGTTTTTTCTCTGATAGGCATACTGGAAGATTTTATAATCTGCGGTTTAAGCTTATAATAGGCCTCGTTCATTTGAACTTACCAGAAAGATCACAATAGGTGATCCATATCATGAATGCTGTTCAGAAACGTTTATTGTCCGCTTATCTCTTGCACTCTTGCTAACTGTCGCGTTATGACACTCGGTTATTTTCTCAATAAAACAAATATACATGTAGGCTACATGTATTTAAAAATTATTTATTTACTGTAATACATGTAGGCCCTATGTATTTTACAGTCCTGATAAGACAAAGCATCATCACTTTTTAAAAGTATATTAGTCTCATTTGTATGCGGTACAGAAACGGTGAAACATTGATTCGGGCAACGCTCTGGATGCGCCGATCATTGCGCTGAAATTATAGGAGCATTAAACCCACGGGAAATTCCTCGATAGAAATCTCACCGAACCAAAAGGTATAGGGCCTACGTGACAAAATTTACAAACGCAAGGAATACATCCAACTAAATGTGATAGAAAAGATAAAGGTGTTAGTAATCTTATAGGGCTACATTAAGCGACTCTCTTGAGCAGATCTTTGAGAGGCGCTATATAAATGCTCTAAATGATTGAATGGATGACAGCTTATGGTCTAATCGAATTATACTCAAGATTATGGATCACAAGTGATGGTTCACGACTTTGTAAGAAGCACAGCTTTTTGTGTTTCTAACTTGATAAATATTATAAAGTCCTTTTGTAAACCACGACTTTTTTAACGTGCAGTTGTACACAAAATGTGCAGTTCTAAATAGATTTGTGCAGTTGTAGGCCCTACATTTATAACTAGCAAAAAGTAATTGTCTTCCGATTGGAAGTAATTTAGGCCTACCATGGAGAATTGGAAAAGGAATACAGGAGTTGTGCAATTCTAAAAATTCCTTAAAAACAGCTCTGTTGTAGACTCCCAAGTTTTTTTGTAATTTGATAGATATTATAAGCCATAAATATTTAAAATTACAGATTGTATCTGAAACTCGCTGGCGCCGTTACAAAACGGCGCAGGACAAAACGGTACAGGACAAAACGGCACAGGACAAAACGGCACAGGACAAAATGGTGCAGACATAACGGCGCAGTACGAAGATAACAATGCCCGTCTAGTAGCCTAATAATTGTTTGATTATTCAAGAGCAAGCTCAGTACGAATTGCAGATTTATATGAAATATCGTTCCGGATCCCGCAACGAGGGGCATTCAAGTCAGAATACATTCGTTAAATAGAAGTCGGATTGATACAAAATCTTTTTTCCTTAAATGGATGCTGAATTGATGGCAAACTTTTTCGCTTAAATTGGAGCTCGTTTAATGAAAATGTTCTTGCTTAATAAGAAAGCTGCAGTGATGAAAATAGTCTTGCTTAAATTGTAGCTGGATTGATGAAAATAGTCTTGCTTACTTTGGAGCCGGATTGATGAAAATGTTCTTGCTTAGATGGGAGCTGGATTGATGAAAATGTTCTTGCATAAATTCGAACTGGACTGATGAAAAATAATTGTTATTTAAATAGAAGTTTGATTGACAGTAGCCTATAATAGGCCTATATAATTATTTTAGTATATATTTTTTCCTGCTTCTAGCATTTAACTTAAACTGCTAAAACTATTGTTTTTTTAGTTCATTTTTGGGCCGCATTGTCTGCGCCGTTTTGACTGCTCACCGAAACTCACTAAAGATTATTCGTCCGATTTGAAATTCCCAATTGTAGGTCTATATCTGCAACTCACAAAATATTATTCTTCCTATTTGAAATTCCTAAATGCAGGCCTATCTGCAACTCACAAATATTATTCCTCCGGTCTTAAATTCCTAATTGCAGGCCTATCTTCAACTCGCAAATATTATTCCTCCTGTCTTAAATTCCCAATTATCGTATTTGCAAGTCGCTAAATATTATTATTTCTATTTTTAGCTCTTAGTATCCGTCTCCTTG
>OX243812.1:4405255-4507755 GCA_945859605.1 Lumbricus rubellus
TTGTTGTAATTCAAGGTAAAGTAGGGTCTACGACAACGACTGGGATCGCCTAAAGGTAATTATCGATAAAAACATAATAATGTGAGGATATCTTTGCACACCTTAGGAAAGCTTTAAACCGACGTTACAAGTACGTCGACTTCGTAAACAGCGCAGTGCGTTTCCATTATGTTTTTGCTTATTCCATCTTAACTGGATTTCCGAAGCCCCTCTTCAAACTCGATTTTTAGCTTATAGATACTGTTGTTGGATTTATCTATGGCAGCCAAAACACCCAAAACAAAAGTCATCGGTTTGCACGAAAGGTCATCATACTCTTCAATGTTAGCGCATTAAATCGAACTTATGGAAGTAGGCTAAGTGCTTCCAAATAAACAGGGTGACTCAGTTATATTATTGGAGTCAATGTGCGCGTATTCGTTGACCGTTCAATGTACGGCGCATTTTGGGAAAGAAAGAAAATCAGGGAAGCCGAATGAAATCATATCAATGTCATCAATTATAAAAGTCATCATGATAATCACAGTCAAAGTAATCGTTACGTATACAGCGTAATGTATGTGCGTCTGTCAAATGCAAATTAAAGCTACTTACATACTTCCTTACCTCAAACTGTCAGCGTCGTTCTTTCTCAATAATTGCAGGTAAGTAAGTAAGTAAGTAAGCCGTTTATTGACAAAGCATCAAACACGTACAAAAGAGCAGTAATCAGTACAAATTCAATGACTTTCGAGTGATCGGTGCATAAGTCAAAGGGTCAATCCAAAAAGGTCGTATGGACCCGCTGAGGCTGGATTGACCCTTCCTTTCTCAATAACATTTGGCTATTGTAAAAAAAACAGTGCAAAGCACAACATCTTACACATGAAACAAAAGTAAACTGAAATGAAATGACACACAGATTTCAAAACAAAACAAAAAACAAGAAAAAAAAATTATGACCAATTGTTTAAATCTAGTAAACAGAGATTAAACAGTCTTTTAATTTTTTCTTAAACATGTTAATGGTGGGTATAAGTGTAATATATTTTGGGAGGTTATTCCATATCATAGGGCCAGAACATTTAATCATTTAATTTTAAACATTTAATTTTTAGGTATACTATAGGCTACATCTGTTTGGATTATTCTTCCGTTTGAGATGTTCCCGTTACCTAGGGTTGATTCATCAGTGTTTTACAGGCTCCTGAAGACCCATTTGTAGCACCGTGGTTGAACGTGGAGTGCCTCTGCGTGGGCTTCTTGGAAAGGCGCTTTAGAAATTCTTGAAATGAAGAAATGAATGAAAGCTACTTACATAGCCTACTTACTTGCTGAACTGAAGAACTTCATCAGCAAATAAATTGATTCTCAGAAGAACTAGAGAAGAGTCAATAACAGGGTTAACGCACACAAACACGCACACGCACACACACACACCTACACACACACACACACACACAAACACGCACACATACACACACACGCACACACGCGCACACACACACACCTGCGCACACAGAGCACAACCCATGGGTTTCCCGCCCGTATAGTTCATAGATGATTCAGAGTATTTGGTCGAAACGTGGTCCATTGACTGTCATAATAATTGATTAGTTTCAATGTGAAGCAGGCATCAACTCTTGTAATTGCATTTGTAATTGCAAGCAAGAAATAAAATGTTGTTTACGATTGACAGAGTGAAGTAGGTTTAATAATGAGAAGACAGCGTTTGGTATTCTTAATCTTAATCGTAACTGTAACCGTGATCGCAATCGTAATCACAATCACAATCGTAGCATTAACCGTAACTCTTATAGTGATCTTAATTGTAATTGTAATCATGAACTCATAATACTATGCTTTACATTACTCAAGAGCAAAGCACAGAGCCCCAGCTTATTCACAAGCGATGAGCGTCTTATAACGTGGCACGCTTCTCACGTCAAGCTGCAACGCAACCAGGTTTTGCATTAATATAACTAACTGATTAATACGCTATTACTAAATTACTAATCCGATTACAATACAATGTGAGCTAATGCAAGGATACATTACAACGGCGGTGTAAGCGGACTTTAGGCCTACGGAGGATTTCACCCGCTTAGGCCAGTGCATGATATAGATTGGCGTTGTACAATGAATTCTATTAGAAATGCTATTTGCCACATAATAAGAACAATGCCAGAATCATTAGCATTTACGACAGTAGCTATAAAACCTATAACAGCATTATTAAAATGCTCTGGCCAATTAGACTGGCCGTCATAGGCCTACACTTTGATCCATACGCCATGGCATTAAAGACAAATGATCTTAGGCCAGCGATAGAATTAATTACATTATACAGTTCTCTAATTGTCTTTAAACACGAGTTTATTGTTAGCGCGGAAATAAAAGGAATACGAATGACAATGAAGCTATACTGTTCGTGTTCTTTCTAACATCAATTCGATCTCAACAATGGGTAGACATTAATAATGCTAGACAATAAGTAGACATGTCCAATTGTCCATTCAGTCTGTGAATGTTGATCTAAGCAATGTACAGGTACCCGGTACTGCTGATGCTTCAAATATTATACTCCGAGTTCTAGGTTATAAACAGAACCATTTCACATTCAATCCATAAGGCTGGTGCTTCTGCTAGCATCAATTAACTCCACCACAAGTTGCGACACTGATCATTCTTCATATGACACAGTGTTGTTAAACAACAACAACAACAACAACAACAACAACAACAGCAACAGGTTGACTTCAATTCCGTTGTTCTAGTTGTCTAATTCAATGTTTTTGATAATTTTGCCCTCCAGCCAAAGTTCGGATGTTCACACTACACGACAAGTCGACGTTACATCGATGGTGCCAAAGGTTGCATGAGGTCCCTAAACAGTGATCACCCCACAGGATAATCAAACCTGCACCCACAGCATTACAGGCATGGCGCTATAACCACTCGGCTACTGTGACCGATATAACTTACTCTATAATGCACAACAAATATTCTGGGTTTTCATTAAACACGAGTCTTTCGGTTTTCATTGCATATGTAGGACTGACTGGCGCTTGTGTTAACGTCAATTCATTTTCAATATGGATAGAAGTTTTTAGCCGAGTCATTTAATGACCACTGGATTCCGTTCAGCACTCGAAAAATTTATTATTTATAAAAGTATATAACGTAGGCTTAAAAGGCTCAACATATAAATGCATATAATGCATAACATAAAAACATACATGCATTCATACATAGAAACGTACATCTGCACACATGCACATGTACAGACAGACCTACATACCTAAATGCAAACAAGCATTTATGCATATCTGCAGTGCATGATAGTTCATATAATATGCAATTTATGCATACACAAGTACACAATGTCATATTATTGTGTAGCTATACGCACAAATGAAACAAACATATAGGCCCTATGGTAAACGGACATTATCCCCCCTGGACACTATCCCCCCGGACACTATCCCCCCCGGACATTATCCCCCCGGACATTATCCCCCCCGGTTTTTCGTAGGACAATATCCCCCCCGGACATTATCCCCCCTTCATGTACAAATCAGGGTAAGCGTCGTGAGGGTCGGTTAGGGTCAGGGTAAGCGTCGTGAGGGTCGGTTAGGGTCAGTGTGAGGGTCGGTTAGGGTCAGTGTAAGTGTCGTGAGGGTCGGTTAGGGTCAGTGTAAGTGTCGTGAGGGTCGGTTAGGGTTAGTGTTAGGGTTAGTGTCGTCATTAGATGAATGAACGAATAGGAATCGTATACAGTCAGTAGGCCCACAAAGGTTTGTTAACGTGATTTGAACTTCGTAGACTTATTAGCGTCAATCATTTTTAGGTAATAGACTGGGGGGATAATGTCCTACTTCGGGGGGGGATAATGTCCGGGGGGATATTGTCCGGGGGGATAGTGTCCGGGGGGGATAATGTCCAGGAGGGATAATGTCCTACAACCAGGCCCTATGCATATGTACAATCCATACTCATACATTCGTGCATACATGGATGTACCACACTGACTTTAAAACATTTAGACCCTTCTATGGCTTGGTACCTAAACACAAAAATGTTTTCTATCTAACAGATACGGTATCCGTTCTTTCTCTTTCTTTCCATCTTTGTGTTCTCTCCTAAATCGATCAGTCAATCAATCGATCAATCAATCCAGGCATCGATCAGTCAATCAATCAATCGATCAATCAATCGATCAATCAATCCAGGTATCGATCAATCAATCCAGGTATCGATCAATCGATGTGTATCCGATGTCTAAGATCAGCAATCTCTCTTTCCTTCTCCGCCATCTGCTTCTTATACGTAGCCATCGCAGTCTCATACTCCGTCACCTCTTTCTCCAGCTCTTCCACCTGACCCTTCAGCCGTCCAATGATCACATCCTTCCTCTCAACACTCCCATCCGGATTGATGGACATCCCGGTCAACTTCCCGATCACCTCATCTAACTGAACTCGATCATCGTCCACCCTCAACAACCTCAGACACTTCTCCTTCTCGTAGAACAGCGAATCGCGGTGGTTGAGTATCGTCTGGACTTGATGGAAGAATCCTTCGAGGTTCTCCTGGAAGTCCTTCAGCACGCTGTCCTCGCTAGGTGGCTGCATCATCTTCCGGACCAGCTCAGTGGTCGTCGTTCGATCGTGGGAGTGGGTGACCAGCTGCCGCTCGTGTTTCCTCACGAAGTCCCTCAGCGTTGCCGCAAGACGTAGACCCCGTTCATCTTTCGACTTGATCTCTGTCCTCACCCTGTCCAGCTCCCGCTTGACCTTGTCCGCCTCCCGACGCCAGTCGTCGTGAGCCAGCTGGAGCTTGACGGCGATCAACTCCGTTACTTCCTTCTTGTCCGACTCTGAGAAGCGCTTGCTCATTCCGAACTTACTGTCAAAGACAACTTACAGACATGAAGCATCGCATTCAGAACTGGCAACCAATAAATGTTTGTCAATACTCAACTATTTAAGAATTAACGATTAATAATGTCTAATTGTTTATTTTTAATTTCTAGCATCAATTAGTCACTAAACTAATCAATCAATCAATCATTTAATTATCGATAAAGAAGCATTGAAATTGACGCTGAATACAAAGAAGAAAAAAATGAACTTGACACCAATAATTTCTTTAAACATGAATGGAAACTAATTACTTTTAACTCTGACTTAGCATATTATTTGACCATGCTTTTATTATTAGGTTTACTGACACCAACAACTGATAGATAGACTGCTATCATGTGCATAAAGCAATTGATCGAATCAGCGCATAGCCTGAAATTGTCCATGAGAATCAACAGTGAGAATTCTATAAAATATTTCCTATCGATGTTCACGGCCTTTAAAAGCATAAAACGTTGTTTAACTGCTGTCGGCAACACTTCGAAGTAGTGTCCAACTACTTTAAAATTAAGTGAGGTAGGTTAATATCGTCCTCAACAGCTCTGATAGCCGCAAGCTATCCTTAAACGCTGAATAGAGCAATGATCCTGTTCGACACCTTTAAAAAGTTTTCAAAACAGCGCTATATATAATTCAACAGCGCCTCCAGACTGAGTTATACAGCTTTCCTAAACAAATAAGCAAATTTAATCGACTAATCAACCTGTCGATCGTTATTAAAGTTAAATCGATAAATGTTTTGCGACTTCGATTATTTTTCGTTTATTTGTTATGCTTGTTTCCTGATAATTATTATTAAGCGGTCAATTGCTGAGTCGTCATTTTCGAAGACGGATCTTATTATAAGTATCGAATTACATTACATAAGTGCATCATAGGCCTAGGCCTACTGCATGCAGTGAAATGTAGTCGTAATTGTAATTTCCAAACATCTCAAGCGTCATTAAAACACCAAGCGATACGGGCACCAGCTTATTCACGAGCGCTGGCCTATACAATATAAACTATAACTAAATAACTACTAGATGTTGACCATTGGCTATATTATAATTATAATAATTGTATAGGCCTATACTAACCGGTGAACAAGCACAGACGCTTCGCTGACCATTTCCTTAAGCGGTTGTATGTCGCCCTTCTCAAGACCGAGTTCCATTTCCATTTCGGAGATGAGTTCCCTGCATTCGGGCGATGAGGTCGGACCACCGATGAGTCGACAGAACTGAGCGAATCCATTCGTTGGACTCGTCGATAGGAAGCAGTCGACCAGACGAGTCACACGTCCGTCATTCTCCCTCTCACTCTAAAACAAACGAGTCACACGTCCGTCATTCTCTCTCACTCTAAAACAAACGAGTCACACGTCCGTCATTCTCCCTCTCACTCTAAAACAAACGAGTCACACGTCCGTCATTCTCCCTCTCACTCTAAAGCAAACAAGTCACACATCCGTCATTCTCCCTCTCACTCTAAAGCAAACAAGTCACACATCCGTCATTCTCTCCCTCTCACTCTAAAACAAACGAGTCACACGTCCGTCATTCTCTCTCACTCTAAAACAAACGAGTCACACGTCCGTCATTCTCTCTCACTCTAAAACAAACGAGTCACACGTCCGTCATTCTCCCTCACTCTAAAACAAACGAGTCACACGTCCGTCATTCTCCCTCTCACTCTAAAAGAAACGAGTCACACGTCCGTCATTCTCTCTCACTCTAAAACAAACGAGTCACACGTCCGTCATTCTCCCTCACTCTAAAACAAACGAGTCACACGTCCGTCATTCTCCCTCTCACTCTAAAACAAACGAGTCACACGTCCGTCATTCTCCCTCACTCTAAAACAAACGGTCATTCTCCCTCTCACTCTAAAACAAACGAGTCACACGTCCGTCATTCTCCCTCTCACTCTAAAACAAACGAGTCACACGTCCGTCATTCTCCCTCACTCTAAAACAAACGAGTCACACGTCCGTCATTCTCCCTCTCACTCTAAAACAAACGAGTCACACGTCCGTCATTCTCCCTCTCACTCTAAAACAAACGAGTCACACGTCCGTCATGCTCCCTCTCACTCTAAAACAAACGAGTCACACGTCCGTCATGCTCCCTCTCACTCTAAAACAAACGAGTCACACGTCCGTCATTCTCCCTCTCACTCTAAAACAAACGATTCACACGTCCGTCATTCTCCCTCACTCTAAAACAAACGAGTCACACGTCCGTCATTCTCCCTCTCACTCTAAAACAAACGAGTCACACGTCCGTCATTCTCCCTCACTCTAAAACAAACGAGTCACACGTCCGTCATTCTCCCTCTCACTCTAAAACAAACGAGTCACACGTCCGTCATTCTCTCTCACTCTAAAACAAACGAGTCACACGTCCGTCATTCTCCCTCTCACTCTAAAACAAACGAGTCACACGTCCGTCATTCTCTCTCACTCTAAAACAAACGAGTCACACGTCCGTCATTCTCCCTCACTCTAAAACAAACGAGTCACACGTCCGTCATTCTCCCTCTCACTCTAAAACAAACGAGTCACACGTCCGTCATTCTCTCTCACTCTAAAACAAACGAGTCACACGTCCGTCATTCTCCCTCTCACTCTAAAACAAACGAGTCACACGTCCGTCATGCTCCCTCTCACTCTAAAACAAACGAGTCACACGTCCGTCATTCTCCCTCTCACTCTAAAACAAACGAGTCACACGTCCGTCATTCTCCCTCTCACTCTAAAACAAACGAGTCACACGTCCGTCATTCTCTCTCACTCTAAAACAAACGAGTCACACGTCCGTCATGCTCCCTCTCACTCTAAAACAAACGAGTCACACGTCCGTCATGCTCCCTCTCACTCTAAAACAAACGAGTCACACGTCCGTCATTCTCCCTCTCACTCTAAAACAAACGTCCGATTTATATAGCGATTGTTGTTTCCACAAAGAATCATAATGTTACTCTAAGGCAGTGGTTCCCAACCAGTGGCCCGCGGGCCAAAAGACTAGTGGTCGTCATCTCTCAAAGAATTAACAAAAAATATATGAAATATTTGACAATTTGAACAGGATCGAAGGCATAATTTTTTATTACAAATTCTTTTATTTTGACGACTATGAATAATATAAAACATTCTATTTTAATAATAATAGACAGACAGACAGACACACTCACGCACACACAATGAGTGAAAAGAGACAAACAAAGAGTAAGAGATGGAGTGAGATATAGACAGAGGAAAATAAAAAAAGATGCAGAGATGAGAGAGAAACAGAGACAGAAAGAGAGAGAGAGATAGAGAGAGAGAGAGAGAGAGAGAGAGAGAGAGAGAGAGAGAGAGAGAGAGAGAGAGAGAGAGAGAGAGAGAGAGAGAGAGAGAGAGAGAGAGAGAGAGAGAGGGAGAGAGGGAGAGAGGGAGAGAGGGAGAGAGGGAGAGAGGGAGAGAGGGAGAGGGAGAGACAGAGACAGAGACAGAATACAGAGACAGAGACAGAGACAGAAACAGAAACAGAAACAGAAACAGAGACAGACGGCTAGAGTGGCAGAGTAGGAAAAAGAAGCAGACACAGAGAAGGATGAAAGATGATATAATGTTTGGTGGTTGGTACCTGCCTCGATCACTGCAACGCTCTCTTGGGTGAGAAGTCCTGCTTCCTTCATTTCTGCGATGAGATCTCTCGTCACCTGAACATTCTCCATCAAATCAGCACGACGCCGACGGAGAATGTTCTTCTCTACTTCATCCATCTTAATTCTCTCGAAGACCTGATCAAGCTGTAATCAAATCATTCTAATGAGAATAATTGACTGATAACATGGATGGATGAATGGTTGGATGGATGAATGGATGGATGGATGGATATATGGATGGATGGATAGATATATGGATGGATGTATGGATGGATGGAAGAATGGATGGATATATATATGTGGATGGATGGATGGATGAATGAATGGATGGATGAATGGAAAGATGGATGGATGGATGGATGGATGAATGGATGGATGAATGGAAAGATGGATGGATGGATGGATGGAGCGAGTAAGTTAGTAATTCAGCGAGTAGGTCAAAGATTAAATTATTTTATCTGTAAGGCAGACAGTCAGTTGGTATGTAAGTAAGTCGGACAGGCATTGACTCGATGTTTTGCGCATTCGCCTGTTATAGTCATTCCTTGCTAGCTCTTGTAAACATTAGTTCGCTGTTAAATGACAAAGACATTGCTTGCTGACAGTTTAAAATGTCAGACGCACAAAACAGAAGACATGATTGTGCGCGACTCTGCAGTATGCGTTATTGTGTACATAGTTGTGTAATGTGTATGTATTTGTACACATACACATTAATATTATATATATATATATATATATGTATAAAATATATGCTATTTGTACACGCACCACAGTCGTCCATGCACTTCACACGTTGTTCTTAAGTGAATAGATCGAGTCACACGATTCTTTCTATTCGCAGATTGTTTGCTCGTTATTAGGACTGGATGAGATGTTGACCTGGTGTAGATTTTTATTGCGTCTTAATATCATGTAGCGCTATATGACTCCGTAGATTTTTTTATTGCATCTTATTAATCTTATAGCGCTATATATATAGCCTATCTGTAGATTTTTTATTGCGTCTTAATATCATATAGCGCTACATAACGCTCAGCGCGATGTTTGTCAACTGGCGCCATCTGTCTTATCAGCACAGAAGTGATTGATTATCATTCGTCATAGACCTATATACATGTAGGGGTTTGTAGGCAAGGGCGGATACAGAAACTTTGGACGGGGGGGGGCCAAAAAATTCTTGAGACCTTGGGTCTGAGACAAAAAAATTCGCATCCGCCAACAAAGTTGATGACCTTTTTTTTTTAGTCATCCGGAAATTTTTTGGGAAAATCATACCATTTCATCCTCCACCAAAAAAGTTGATGACCTTTTTTTTTTTTTTTTTAGTCATCCGGCCAAAATTTTCGGAAAATCATACCATTTCAGCAGCCGCTGAAACCAAATGGGGGGGGCCACGATACATGGCATTTCTAAATGGGGGGGCCATGGCCGGATTGGCCCCCCCCTGGATCTGCCCCTGATTGTAGGCCTATACATAGCCTATGTTGACTGTGTAATAGGATATCCTTCTAATACATTGCAGACATTCATACTAAAGTGTATGACAAGGCTTAGAATACCATACAACTATATGCCAGCATGAGAGGAAACTATTGCAGGCGTTGATCAGAGGTGTCAATCATGTAAGACTTACTCCGGGGTTTTTTTCCGGAGGAAGTGCGAGCGCTTTATAATTCTCGCCCAATAGGCCACATAATTTATATATGCATGTATACTGTATAGTTGTATACCGATATAGGCTACAGTTGACTATCGTCCTCGATATCAATAAAATATTGATTACTAAATTTCCGAACAGTTTAGTTACCGTACACCCCGTATTTCTTCAAACAAAACCAGGCATGCAATTTAAATAAATTCTTCGCTACAAATAAATAAATAGATGTGGCCTATGCGTACTATTTGTGTAATGCAAAACAGAAAAGGTTTCCAGCAGATGCTGAACAACTAAGCAGCTGAATGATCGATTGCAGAATGATGATGTAGCCAGGAGTAAAACGGTCGTTTCCAGAACTTTCCACGTCCAGCAGTCTGTGATCTGAATAGTAATTATTCCTATGCAACTGACACCGAAATAAACGTCCGACTACCGCATGTCAAGTAGTCTCTCTCTTTCTATCTACTGATAGGGTCAACATCGCATCAGGTCCGTTAGGTTCTGAAACTTTGGTCTACTATTATAATAGGCCTACTACCCGCGTCCTCGTAGGATCGGTGCTCAATGAGTCATATACTCATAGGCTGCATTGCCAATCAATTTAATTAACTCTTCCGATCAAGCGTAGGCCTTTATGCATCAACAACAATAATCACGACAACTAGCCTACAACAACAACTGCTATACGTTTCTGTTGCTCATGTTTTTTTAACCTGGGTGGGATGCAAGTCCACCGCAGAACCCTTGTTCCATGGCTTGGGACACTGTCTACTTTTTCAATACTGGTGGGGCGCTGTGGTGTAGTGGTGGCGTCGTTGCCTTGAAGTCCGAAGGTTCGAGGTTCGAATCTACCTCGTCGCGCAAGGACCTCGGGCAAGTCCTTCACTCACAATTGCTCAGCGCTTCGGCGTGAAACTCTGATTCAGTGTCCGCTCTGCATTCGGGAGCGCCTCTGAGTAGACAGATCTTGAAGGGGCGCTATATAGCAAGTGCACATACAAACAAACTGCCAATATTACTAATACTACTACGTTTTACTAATAAGGGATATCCTATGTAGCGTCACACTGTGTTGTTATCTGACTACATAAATACTAGCACGTGGCAGCAATCATTTGCTGCAATTCGAAGAAGCATATTATTTTATAAATGTTCTTACCAGTATATTATTTATAATCCTTTCCAAAATCCAAATTGAATTTTCTCCAAGAACGATTGCTCTCAAACTGCGTGATGAACAGACGCAGTAACTGTAGTCAAAGCTTCAGTTCTATAATAGCAGTCCATTGTTTCCGGATTGTTTCATGTGCGTAACGCGGTTGCCTCGCAGTTGCTAGGTACACCCACGTGGCCGCTATCAAGCAGAGGACCAGTCTCTATGCAAGTGACGCCGATGAACTCGTGTTGAGGGTATAGCAAGACTAGAATAATACCGTTGAGTTTATAGACTTCTAGAAGAACTTGGTCTGCATGCAGAGGGCGTGGTTTAGTATGGCTGTAACTGTCAATCAAGCGTGGGGATATTTGCATAGCGATATTATGCTATTTTGGAGGGTGGTGGTGGTGGTGGTGCTTTGGCGTGTTAGAACTTATTCTGTGCTGATCATCGCTTAGTCAGACACATCAAGCCATCATGAGGTCATTGGAATATGAGATGTCTGTCTGTCTGTGACTGTCTCTCTCAGTGTTTGAGTCTGCATATCTCTGTGTCTCTGTCTATATCACAGTCTGTTCGTCTGTCTGTCTGTTTACCGTATATTATGTATTTATTAGACTCTCTGACTCTGTCTCTGTCTCTGTCTGTAGAATCTATGTCACTCTCTCTCTCTCTTTCTCTCTTACTCTCTCTCTGTCTGTCTGTGTCTATCTCTGTCTCTCTGCCTCTCTGTCTCTGTCTCTGTCTTTCTGTCTATCTGTCTCTCTTTCTCTGTCGATCTTTGTGACAGTGTGTCAATCTGCGAATCTGTCTGTCTGTTTGTCTCTTGCACTTTCAATTTGTTTTTATAGTAAGCTTTCTTTCCAGTTTTGTTCAGTGTCTTTCATTTTTTATGCATATTCTGGCTTCTTTCTGTCCTCTTTAAATTTTCACTTAATTTCTCCAAAGCTCCCAATTAGGTTTCTTCGCATGTGTAACATCATTCCGTGTTTGATACCGTGATTTCTCTTATTTGTCTGTGAAAACCTCCTGGCATTGCATTTCTTTGTATATGTTGCTATTTCTCCCTACTTGATACTGAGAATTATCCTATTTCATCGTGTCATTATATTTCTCCGTTCTTGATCAATAGTTTTTATCTCTCTAAATCGCCTGCCCTGCAGCTGCGCAGTTCTTCGTACATAATAATCATAACATTATGAGTTAGGCTTTTCCTGTATAGGCCTACAACTGAAAGCAACGTTTCTCCTAATCACCTGAAAGAAACGTTATCGCCTGTCATTGTCTCTCTCTATTAATCTCCCAGGTATAGTGCATGCAAGCCTAAAACGTGCCACCATAATTTATACCAGCGCACTTAATTTTCTTCGCTAACCATTCAATTGGTCTTTCAGTCTCGTCTCCCAACCTATTCATTCTGTACTCAACGAGCACGTCATGCATAACCGTCCACATCAAAAGCCAACTGTAATGCACACGCTTTCATGACAAACCTGCACGCGACCCTAACCAAAACAAGTTAAAACAACCCTCAACCGCTTATACGCACACATACATGTAGGCACACGCACAAGAACTCAGGAGCATAGAAACAGAGAGACACGTAGGCCTATATCGATATGCATGCTTAAAAATTACTGTGCATTCAATGTTGGTCCTAGAACATTAGTGCCATGTCTGGAAGAGCTAGACACTGTCGTAGAGTTTGTTGGGCTGGATCTTACACCACAGTCTTAAGAACTTGCGATGGACAGGGAAGAATGGAGGAAGTGCGTTGTCCAATGTGCAGACCTGCACGGGAAGGAGTCAATACTAAGCTAAGTAAGTCTCCGAAAAGACTCCGATACACTTCTGCGGGATACGGTCTATAGCAGTGGTTCCCAACCTTTTTTGACTGTAGGGCCACTTTTTCTAAGTTGGAGGACACGAGGGCCACTTTTTCTTAGTTAACGGACGTTAGGGCATTCAGATGGCCACAATGCTATAATTTAATTAACTAAAAGCATATAAAAATTGTTATAATTAATTCAAAGTAGAATGTTTGATGTTTATAGACTTCAAAATAAAGTAATTTGCAATAGAAAATGATTATATTATGTTCAATCCTGTCCAAATTGTCAATTTTTCATATATTTTTGATAATTCTTTCAGAGATGAGTGCCATTGTTGAGGCCTGGCGGGCCATTTTGTGAGGCCTCGCGGGCCACTTTTGGCCCGCGGGCCACGGGTTGGGAACCGCTGGTCTATAGTGACAGCTAATGTGGCCATTTTGATATCTAATATCAGAGCAACCGTTCCATAAATGCTTGCGCTGCTCAGGTGCACGCGAGTCGGAAGTAGATGCACCGGGGTGTACCTGAACTTTTATACCTTTGCAAACGCACACGACAGAACCTCCGGTGTCACTGTAGCTATCTGAGATCGATCCTCTTTGTATAGACTCACGTGTGTAACTCAACTTGCACGAGCTTTATGTTCATCATCGATTCACCCATGGTATTGTGAGTCAACACAAAAGACCCATGAATCCATAATAGAAAGCGATCTGTATAAAAGGCCGACAAACGAATAAATATCGATTCACAGATGCTACTAAATGTTCGTAAAGCATCGGGGTTTTATTAACCACGAGCCGTCTTGTTTGTCATCCGTGACCCATTGATTAATAGTATTATGTTTTATGGGTCTAAGATCTACATGATGGATGGATAAATGAATGGATGGATGGATAGATGGATGGATAGATGGATTAATGAATGGATGGATTGATGGATTGGTGGATTAATGGGTTGATGGATAAATGAATGGATGGATTGGTTGATGGATTGATGGATTAATTTATCGATGGATGGATTGCATGGGCGTCCGCAGGAATTTTTCTAGGGGGGCGCAAACTTTTAAATAATTGTCACATGGTCTAAATTTAATGGGTGACAGTCTGAATTTCCATATTACCACGAGAGAATCCTAAAGCCTACCCGGCCATACGTTATGCACCCAAAGAAAGATATATAGGTTCAACTTCTAGAACGAATCGATAATCACGTTGAAAATCACGTTGTAACAACCACAACCAAATAATATAAATTTATGTGCAACTATGCGAGAAATCCAGAGGGGCGCACTTGCGCCCCCTTGCGCCCCGCTGCGGACGCCCATGATGGATTGATTGATTGATAGACGGATGGATACATGTACTGATGGATGGATGGACGGACGGGTTGATTGATAGATGGATGGATGGATTAAACGAAAAGATATCTAGTTTTGTCTCTGATAACCTATAGCAGCAGTCTCTGTATCATGGTACAGTGCAGTCGCTGTCGTCGAGCCTTTGTTTCGCTGAATGACGCTGCATAAATTGCAATGCTATAGAAATACGAAATATTTCATTCACTGCGGTCAATGGATCCACTTCATTTATTAGAATACTTGTCATGAAAACACTTTTGCGAAGCCAATAAACAACTCAGGTACTCAACTAGGTTAGTCCCTGGTAGTAGTTTATGTTAATGTCTGGTAATCCATGGTAGTAGCCCAAACATGTTAGTCTGTGTTAGCAACTGTTAGTTCCTTCTTGTACAGCAAAAGTTCCTGCTCCGAATATCGAGGTAGTTTCAGTTTCGCGACACAGTGTGATAACAAAGACCGTTAGGGTCTCCCTCCTCCTTCACCCAGGCTTTGGACTGGCGCGAGCATCGTGGCAGCGCTGCCACTCGTGCACTGGCAATCTGCTGTTTTAATTACGGAAGCAATGCTCTCTGAAGCAACGGCTGCTAATGGCAGATAACGAGGTCACTAGAGAATTATGCTTATCAGATAAAGGTCTCAAATATCACTGTGCAGAATATACATATTGCGTAACACTACAAATTCCACACTGATAAGAATGACTGGTGAAGGCATATCGCTTCCGAGCAGTCTGCTGAACTCACAGGAATAGCAGTTTGTGAAACTGTCTATAGGATAGGCCTAATAAAATCAAGAGCCTTCAAGCTGCAGCCTGGTGTCATATCAAAATCCGGTGAGGTATAAAAAATGACACACGGAAAATACGCAGAGAACTATTATAGGTGAATTCTATACTTGCAATCTTGGCCCAGCTACCAGTATTATCCAGCAGCCAGGCCATAGATAAGGATTTCTGACCAAAGTAGCATTTTCCAATCTCCAGATGTTAGTATCATGAATGCAAAAGCGACTTATTCAAACCGAGAACCAGTTTCGAGTCTATTATAATTATAGACACTCATGGAATTCCTGCGACTTGATAACATATCGCGTTCTATTATGACTGCCATGGCATCGGTGTTGACGATATAAACGTTGTATTTGTTGATCCTTTCGTTATCTCGAGCGCTTTCAGATCTCAAGGTGCGCTGTAACCAATTGGAATAAATGAGTTGGAATGCAGGTAGGCCTATCACTATCCACTATCCACTATCCACTATCCACTATCCACTATCCACTGTCCACTATCCACTATCCACTATCCAGAGCAGGCGGTTGCGTAATTCGACGCCGAAAGTGAAATCCAGATAATTTGGCACGTTCACATAGGCCTACAAAGGGCCCTACATGTAAACATGTAGGGTCGGATTAAGGCATGTTCAATTAAGAAATTGGAAAAATATGTATCAAGATACATGTAAAAGCAAAAAGTTCGCGTGTCAAAATTTGGCTGTAGCCTAATAGTAGGCCTAAGTACCAACCACATTATCTCACATTATCAGTGTTGTTGAAAGTACCGGTCAAACTTACTTAAGTAAAAGTAAAAGATAAAATATTTGAGACCTTTCTCTGATAAGCATTCTATTACATGTATCTTGATACATATTTTGTTCCCTTGTAGCAAAGTATAAAAAAGTGAAATACTTTTATTTTTAACAAAGTAGGCCTAAAATTTTACGCATATTAAATTTTCATTACTATTACTTCGTTCCAATTTATGTAGGCTAACATTCGTAACAATGTTATATGCTAGAATACGCTATGACATTTCGTTAGAACGGTTAGAAACACAATGCGAAACTATAGCTAATACAAATTTCGTGACCTTAGAATTACACGGTTCTATCTCCTTAAACAATTCTATGAACATAGAACCGTGTAATTCTAAGGTCACGATTTGTAGACCCTATGTCTAAAGATTAATAAATTGTCAATAGCATGATGCACGTCAGATCATAAGCTTACTGTATAGGCCTATATTAAATGTAAGATTTATATGCGCTGCAGGATGCACTGGCAGTCTAAGCATAATAGCATAAATGCCGATGATCCATAGCCGAAAGGCCTACTCAAACTGATTGCACATTGGCCTACAGCTTTGCAACTTAAGAAGACTCAATTCTTTTCCTTTCTACTCAAAAATACTATTCAGTAGGATAAATTTTTACTTTTACAGGTCTAAGCAGCTTAAAATTTCTGATAATTACTCCTACTTTTACTTAAGTAGGACAAATCCGTTTTACTTTTACTTTTACTTAAGTATAAATTTGACCGGTAGGCTACTTTCAACAACACTGATAATGTGAGATAATGTGGTTGGTACTTAGACTATTCAGCAGACATTACAGCCACTTGACACGCGAACTTTTTGCTTTTATCTTGATACATATTTTGACGAAGTCCAGGAAACCGTATAGCACATAGTCTAAATAAAGTCTTTCGTGAACCTGTTGTATTATAAACAGTCCCGTGCCTGGATAAAGGAGGAGGGCGACACTAGTTGTCTTTGTTATGACAGCAACAAGCAGTTACATAGTCATGTATTGACTACACAGTCAACCTACACTCCATGCATAATTTCCAGTCCAGTCACTATTTACGCGTAACGCATTAAGTACAAATCATAGAAACTTTATCCGGGGAGGGCACATGCATGCAGGCTACAAATGTATGTGTTTATAATTATACCGATGCATAATATCATTAGCTATGTGGCTTAGGTCGAAGTCTGAGAAAATAGTTCCACTGTAATTGGTCACACCTGCGGGCTTGCCTCTCATTATTTGTGAGCACCTGCCTTTGTGCCAAACAACCTCCATTTTATTGACATTTGATATGTTGGGCAAGTCCAGGGCAGCCGAAGTCTGCACCAACCAATTGGCAATTGGCAATGTGTTCCGCATGTAACGCATAGGCCTACAGAGTGCGTAGCCTATAATAATTATAATTATTCGAGTCATTTTGTGTATTTGGAAACAATGAACGAAAAGATTCGATAAGTTTTTGATCACTTTTATTAATATCAATAACAGTCACAATAACAGCTTTAAAAGTTATCAGTCACAGATCTTGCAGATCCACTATGTGAAGATATCAGTGATATTTTACTTCAGGAAATAATTTCCGTTTTACTTCTATTTCAGTTCAGATGGTCTCAATTTCAGTTCTAATTCAGTTCCAGGTCTTCAAAAAATTTCAGTTATACTTCTAATTCAGTTTTCGAAATAATTTCAGTTCTCAATTCAGTTCTTGTATGAATATATTTTCAGTTATACTTCTTTTTACAACTTGCATTAAATTAAGCCGAGTTTCAGCGTTCTCATTATCGACGTGTTTCTGTAACTACACTGTGTTCACGATAAAGTAGAACCCAATAACAAATGTCATAACTCGGTCAAAACTTTCAGGATTTGTCTGAAATTTTAAACACAACAACAGTGGCCATATGTACACGCGATCCCAAAGCCGATTAGAAATATTCTGCAGTTTGTCAAATTTATGAGCGTTTGAGATGCAGCACCGAAAAATGCAACTTTCCAACATGCAAAAGCTGAAATGAAGCACAATTCAGCTATAAATGGCGCTCAGAATGTCATTTTTGTTCACGAACACACGACGGTAGATGTAGTAGTGTAGTAGCTGCAGTCTCGGAAGACACTCGGCTTCATATCCGCAGCTGTGGCCGCCTAGCAGTCCAGACCTCGATCCGGATGCATGTACCAGAGTAGCGCGTTTTTCGTTCCCTTATTCATGACATCGATAACCGTAGGGCGCGTCTGATTGAAGAGTGGCAGCTGTTTGACCAGGTGATCATCGACTGGACATCAAACAGTAGCCTCTACGTCTATGGTCGTGTACGTATACGTGTTCGTGAACAAAAAATGACATTTTGAGCACCATATTTAGCTGAATTTTACTTCTTTTCAGCTTTTCCATGTTGGAAAGTTGCATTTTTCGGTGCTGCATCTCAAACGCTCACAAATTTGACAAACTCATGAATATTTCTAATCGGCTTTAGGATCTCGTGTAACTATGGCCACAGTTGTTGTGTGTAAAATTTCAGGCAAACCCTAACCATTTTGACCGAGTTATGACACTTTATTGTGGGTTCTACTTTATCGTGGACACAGTGTAGAGCCCTGTTTGACTTTGGCATACGTTTCTTGTCCCAGCTGTTACTAGCCTGTTAGCAATCTTTACCCTGAAGAAGTATTGTTTCCACATAAGCATGATAACTTGATAAGCTTGAGAAGTCGTAGCTTCAAGCTTTCTCCGTGATGAAGTCGCTGACTCGAAATAGGCCAAGACGCATGAAAGTTTTCAGCCACCCATGCATCATGATTTTGCCTGGTCCGTTTCCAGTCTTATCGCGAAGTTGAAAATTATAAACTTACAGGGAGAGTCCAAATGAAAAATTGATTTAAACTAACCGTAATAAAGCACATGCTAGGCAAAAGATACTAAAGTTGCAAGAGTCAGAAAGTATGTGCGTCTTTTAAACAAACACAGCTGCATCGGAAAAACTGTCAACTAAAATTTCCATTTTTTCATTAATTTCAGTTCGAGAATTAATTTTCGTTTTTATTCTAATTTCAGTTCGGTGTGCTCGATTTCCGTTCTATTTCAGTTTTCGTTCTTAAAATAATTTCAGTTACAGTTATAGTTATACTTAACGGAAATCAATATTTTCAGTTCTAATTTCACTTATCGTTAATGAAAATATCACTGGAAGATAGTCAAAATAATAATAATTGCGACAATTTATATGGTGCCGTAACACGTTACAAGGGCACACTACAATGCAGCCAATGCAGAGTGGAGCGAAGAGAGGCGGTGCTCAATGATGAAGTGATAATTACATGTACATGTATTCCTCAAGGAATCAGGTTATTTATAAGATGGTGATCTGTTCTTCATTGTATAGTTGTATACCCTTTAAGTCTTCTTAGGCAGCCTATGCCAGATGAGAAATTTAAAAGAGGTAGGCCCTAAGCCTTGAATTTACAGAAGCATCTTAGCATAACGGACAGCTCTATTGTTGGCTCGCAACATTTCCTCCCCTCCCAAAAAAAAATTCGACGGCTTTTATTTATTTTTATAGTCTTCTACACATGCGATGTTTTCTCCGTCAGTAAATAATTTTGACCAAAATACTAACACAAAAGGTCAGCAGTTTTTTTTCGTATGCCCCAACGGTTTTTTTCGCCCGCCACCCCACAAACCTGAATCTCCCCTCCACTCCAATGCAGGAGGCTTGATTAAACACTAGATAAAGGGTGTGGGTGAGTTGGCGCAAGTGGAATGCAAAGTCGTCTGCAGGATATTTAAGACACAAAATTAAGCAAATGTCAATCACTCAAAGTTAATGGCGCACCTGTATTTACAATGCAACGACGACAGAGTCAGTTTAATAAATAAAAATAAATAGATCACTAGCGTGCATGATCAAATACAGTACAAACATCGTTTTCAGCTTTGCAACAGTTTATCGAAGAGCTTGTTTCTCGATAGATCTATATCCAGCTCAAATGCTCTCAGCTAAACACAAATTTCGTCATAATATCTGCAGGTTTCACGCGTTGATACCGTGAACTTGAAGGCGGAAGGGGTCGTGTCGGTAGGTCAAGCGAACACATGATATTCACAAGAATGAGACCGCCACCAGTTCGGCATTGTGGTTTGCAACAACGGTTATAGGCGATCTGTAAGAACAACCACGAAATAAATAAATTTGATTCGAAAGGACTGCCAAAAATCTAAGTCTTCTGGTTCTCCTCCGAACCTTTCTGACCCCAGTGTGGATTCAATTGGGATTATATTCATCACTGGTGGTTTCAACTGCAAACATTTGCAGGGTTCGCATCAGCATTTGGTGAATAATGAAAACACGAAAAAACTTTAAATGATTCAGTAAATGCAAGAATAAAAAGCGAGTTAGAGACGTTTGGTAGTTGGCCACTATATTATCACTGACATTCACTGTAAGCTTATAAGCTTATTTGTATATATAAATTTGTAAAGCGTCTCTCACAGTGCACACTAATCAGAGGCGCTCCCAGTACGAATAACTAGAGAAGAGGAAGTAGTTTTGAAACATCGGAAAGATGATAAATTATAACAGTTAATAACAAAAAATGTGTCAATGGAGAAAGCCGATTCCAAAGTGCTTGATCCCCATTGCTGCCCCGTTTTAACGACACTGTGCAACGTCAGAGATGATTAGTGTCGCCCTCCTCATTTCTCCAGGCTTTGGACTGACACTTCCAAAGTACGAGCAGAGGCAGGATTAGTGCTTGCTATAGTAAAACATAATAGTCCTAATAATAATTACTATAATAATAATTCTGTTCGTGTTTGGCAACTTACGCGACGTTCGTTAGATGGCGATGGTTACTTCTGCTTCGTTCTGTTATCACGCATAGTATGATGATGATTCCGATGGTGATTATTGTTGTGGTGATGATGGTGATGATGATGATGATGTTGATGGTGTCTATGGTGGTGGTGCATCTTCGTTTCCAGCTGTTGTTGTTGCTGTTGTTGTTGTTGTTGCTGTTGTTGTTGTTGTTGTTGTTGTTGTTGTTGTTGTTGCTGCTGCTGCTGCTGCTCTTCAACTTTCTCTTCCAATTCTCGTCTGCCTCTAACGTGGTTTGCCCGTGTTCTCATCAATATCCCAATCAAAGCTGCGAACGAATGAATAAAAACGATGAATTGAAACAGTTTTTATAATTACAGTAGCAATGCAAATAAATAGACAACCACACAGAAATGCACACAGATGCAGACAGGCATACTGGAAGAAAGACAGAGATACAGAGAAGCGACAGAGTTGCGGAGGGGGAGCAATTAAACGGACACACAAGTTAAAAGCGTTCGGAATGATGATGATGATGATGCTGATGCTGCTGCTGATGATGATGATGGCGTTGGTGGTGGTGGTTTTGGTGTTGGTGGTGTTGGTGGTGGTGTTGGTGATGGTGGTGGTGGTGGCGGCGGCGGCGGTGGTGGTGGTGGTGGTGTTGATGTTGGTGGTGTTGGTGGTGGTGTTTGTGGTGGTATTGGTGGTGTTGGTGGTGGTGGTGGTGGTGGTGGTGTTGTGGTGCTGGTAATGTTGTTGGTGGTGGTGCTGGTGCTGGTAATGTTGGTGGTGGTGGTGGTGGTGGTGGTGGTGGTGGTGGTGGTGGTGGTGGTGTTACCTTGCGTGTCCTCTGCCTCCAGTTGTTCCTGAGGATTCGTCGCATAGCATGAGCATCTGGGACAGTTGCAGGTGAAGCTTGGGTTTCTGCAGCTAAAGCATTCTCTCTGGCATCCACGACAACAGCACTCGTAAAGGGCAGATCCACCAGGCAACCAACCCTCGACCAACTTGCCAAAGATGAGGACGACGACGACGAGGAGGAGGAGGGATGGACAGCGGAAAAACGATGACCCAGACATCACAGGTTGATCACTATAAAATGAAACACTTATTGGTATCACAATCATATATGATTATTAGTTTATATCAAAGAAACAAACGCTGTTTTGTGTACGTTTATTCAGTTGACAGTATGGCTACTTGGTACATATGGTTGATTTTGTTAGTACACGATGCATGTTTTAAAAATAATCTTCTTGGGATAAAGTTCATGGAGTATTTTTGGAGGAAGGGTGAAATTGTGAGCCCCTCTGATCTGGTCTTGTAACAGTCCGACTTCAGTGATACCTTACTCTGCCCTTCGCTATTCTTCTCTGTTCCAGTCTGTTCTATTCCGTTCCGCTCTGTTCCACTCTGTTCTCTTTGTTCCACTCTGTTCAACCCTGTTCCATCCTGTTCTATTCGTCTCTCTTTAACTCTCAGCTTACACAATGTAGCTATGGTCTATACTCCGGTCTGCTTTACTCAAATAATAATAATAACAACAACAATAACAACGACAATTCATATGGCATGTTGTTTTGCTCTGTATTGAACCAATACTCTGTTCAGTTTGACTCTGCTCTTTGGCTCTGTTCTACTTTGCTTCGGTCTTATATGCTCCTTTCTACTCTCTGCATAGTTATGTATATATATATATATATATATATATATATATATATACATGCATGGGTATATGCAAAGTTGCAAGCATAATATTATTAGGCCTAAACATGCATAGTTACATGTAGCTTACATATGCTACACACATAGGCCTACACGTATATGCAACTCAATTTACTGCAGGATTAGGCCTACTTTGGGAATTATTGCTTACTAGAATTTGCTTGTTCGTTAAGTCTAGAATTTCTAAATGTATTCCACATGTTTTGCTGAACATGGTATAACGCTTGTTGGTACCGGTGAAGGGCTCTGCCGACGCTTGTTTATTTTAAGAATGTATAATTTAGCTCTTCTGTAAGCAAAATTGTTAATAGTCCTGAGATAAGTGGAGACTATTAGCGGCAGACTCCGACACTTTGTCGAATATCCATTATCGAAGAAGTGCAAGAAAGTCAAACGGATAAACGCATTTGCCAGCCGAAAAGAGATTCGACCTTTTTTATTGACCTAGATTCCTCCGTATATATTTTTCTAGGTGCGCGTGTACTGTATATCACGGCAAAGCCAGTTTGAGATCTCAAATGAATACTGCGTTAGTCTGTAACAAGGGCGGATACAGAAACTTTTAAGGGGGGTGGGGGCAAAAAATTCTAGGCCTTGGGTCTGGGGAAAAAATTTTCGTGTCCGCCCAAAAAGTTGATGACCTTTTTTTTAGTCGTCTGCCAAAATTTTCGCCAAAATCATACCATTTCATCCGCCAAAAAAGTTAATGACCTTTTTTAGTCCTCAGGTTTTAACTTCTGGAAAAACATGCCATTTTCAAATGAAGGGGGGTCACAATGCATGGGCATTTCTTAATAGGGGGGGCAAAATTTGCAATATTTACATTGTTCCACAGCATGTTCAATCCAAATGGGGGGCCACGATACATGGGCATTCCTAAATGAAGGGGGCCATGGCCGGATAAGCCCCCCTGGATCCACCCCTGGTCTGTAATCCTATCATGTTTATTAATGAAAAACATTGCAAGCCAATTTAATTGACCTGGATTCCTAAGGTTCTTTTTAATGTTATTGTGTATGGTTGCTGCTGCTGCTGCTGCTGCTGCTGCCGAATTAAAACTACAAAGGAATGGAGCTTCGCGCCTTAGTTCTATTTCTGTAACTTAATTAAGCAACTGGTGTACATTTTATGGTAATCAGCTGGCCATTTGTTGGTTTAAATGCTGGCGTTTAGCATGTTTAGAATAACAATAACAATATTGTTATTACAATATGCGACATCACGTCTTATTCGCCTTTTCGCGTGGTCTGTTACAATTTATATTGTGATTTCTAACCTGCCCATCGCTCTTTGTATAATTAAAGTATGTAAATAAACTATCTGTATAAACTATCTTTGACTCTGTCACTAGCAACAGAATTTGGTATCCGTGCAAATTAAGAAGTAAACGGCAAGTCATGCAGGACTTGTATTTCTTTTACTGTTTTATCCTCGCAGGCACAAAACAGTATACTTATATTGTACGCTACCTTTACGAGTTTTACCTTTGTAGCCAAAGAACAGTACTTGTGTTAGCTTTAGAAGTTTTTCATTTACAGGCAGAGAAGTGCAACTGCGTTACCCGTACTTGTTTTACCTGCACCGGTAGAACAGATTCGCCCAACTTGTAGGCCCTTATTATCTTTACTATTAATTTTACCTTTACGGGACACAGCAATGTTTGCATCAACTTTGCCACTGTACTGTCACAGAAAAAAACAGTGCTTGTATAATAATTGCCTTAAGCGTTTTACCTTCAGAGTACAAGACAGTATACTTGGCATAACCGTTACCGTTTTATCTTCACAACCACAAAACGATGTAGTTGTATCTGCATGCATCACATCAATCGCTTTACCTTCGTGGGCAAAAAACAGTAGGCTACCTGTATTATTATACCTCAATATTATTACTTTCACTGACAAATGGGGCAATAGAAAATATAAACAACTTACCACAACGATGTTCAAATTGCGTAAACGATTTCTCTCTCAAACTTGAGGATGTCTTTATCCTTTCTCCTCTCGGCTCGACTTTCTGCGCAGCAATTAATACGGAGGATTTTTCCTAAACTTAAGCCTCCAACGCTCCACAGTCTTAGAAGTCTTTGACGTTAACCAATCTAATAAAACTTCCACGCGTGCGCGTGTACTTAAAACCAGTTCTAAAAATTATTGGTCGTTCTAGCTTCCGCACAGGTCGATGTATTCTGGCTTCGAGTTGACTCGAGTCTCAACCGAAAATTCCGTCGCTCGTTGTGTTTATTATTCGTCCACATGACTCGAAACGCTCGATGCCGTACTACGGCATTCGCCAAGACCATCATGCATCAATCACATCTGCGACTGATGTCTGCTAACGACAGGTTTTAGTGTGCGGTAACTGCGGTTACTATCATGTGGGTTTCATGATAAAAGGTCATGCGACAAAATGTCACCTGTCAAAATGTGACGAACAAAATGTAATAAGTAGGCCTATAGGCTAAATGAGTAAAAATAAGTTTTGTCTCAAATAATCGATTATCTCAAAATCGACTGAAACGTTATTGCTACAAAACATTTTCGAAGGTAAGAACCAGAAAGAAAGTAGAATATGATTATATATACGTATATAAGCCTTACTCCGATTCAGTGTCCGCGCTGTAGTCTGGAACGCCTCTGAGTAGGATCATGAGTAAGACTCAGTGCTATAACAAGTTCTTTTTAGATTATATTGATGCTCTTATGTAATAGACCTATTATGCAACGAATTAATGGTGATCTTGAGTAATATTATGTTTCATTAAAAGAAAATAGCATGTCAAATTCGTGATATAATTGTTTTCACGCTGTCGACCTAATTGGCTTGCAGTAGGATAACCAATGAGGTGGCTTTAAAGTTAGGCCTGCACAGTTACTGTAGTTAAGCGAAGTGCCTAGCTGAGGAAAACATCGACCGTGTAATGATGTTAGACAGTCAACACAGACCTACTTGCTGGCCACACTAATATTGTGAAGTAGCCATTGATCTGACTGCCTGGATTTTCTGCTGACTACGAATGATGCTGACCAGAGCACGACATCTGCCACGAACGGTGGCCTAAAAGGGACAATTAGTCTATCAAGTGTTTCTAATGCCAATTCGATATGCAGCTTCGTCACGTGACTGTGGTAGCTTTCCGGTCTCAAAGGGGTTGGAGTTCGATTCAAGCAAACACGAAATAACTCGGTCCATTTTGGAAGCAAGGATGATTTCCGATTATGCTGCTGCTGATGATGATAAAGACGACGACGATGATGATGATGACGATGACGATGATAATGACGAAGAAGAAGAGGAAGAAGAAGAAGATGAAGAAGAAGAAAAAGAAAAAGATGATGATGAAGAAGAAGATGAAGAAGAAGAAGAAGAAGAAGATGATGAAGAAGAAGAAGAAGAAGAAGAAGAAGATGATGAAGAAGAAGAAGAAGAAGAAGAAGAAGATGATGATGAAGAAGATGAAGAAGAAGAAGAATAAGGAGTAGAGATGAACTATGATAATAACTGCAACAATAAAAACAACAATTATAAGAAGGAGAATAAGAACAAGGAAAGGGATGACAGCTTTAAACATCTGAGTCTTTAGTTTGACCTTCATCAAGATCGAGCAGCGAATTTCACGTCAGGCGTAGGCTATAATTACAATAATACGCTGTGTTCTGCGATTAACATTTTTGCCGCAGTAAAATCCTCGCAAAATTTTATGACTAAGAATGTTTTTGATCGAGAATCCGAGTACCCTGATTGCAATATTGTTCCTCGCACACGACGCACAGTCCTTCCTGGGGTTCTCACTGAAGCATTATTTTCTTTTATTCAACTGAGGACTGTGTTTTTCCCGTGCGCTTCTGAGTGATCCCTTTTAAAGGCGCTATAGAAATTCTTTAAAAAAAATAAATGAATAAGTGACAGCAACGAATGGTGTGGCAGCTAATGGCCACCGTAGTATGATGTTACGAACTCTTGTTGGTAAACATCACAGGACTATATACTAGAACGATTGTACTGCACGCCCCATTATAATTCCATTTAAGCTTATTGGTCGACAGAAACAGATCTACATGTATCTATCTGATATTGACCGAAGTGTTTCAGTGCAGAAACATCTTTCAAACTGATTACTGACAGTTTTGTTTATGAGCGCATAAATTCGTTGCAACTAATTTTGATAGTTGATCAACATGAAAAAATTATAAAAATTCGAATGAGGACATGCGTCATAGGTCTATGTGGTTCATTGAAGTCGGTCGCTGTTTGGTGTAAACAAAGAAGCATAGGCCTATTAAGGTTTTATGCTAAGGTCATTTGGTGAAATCGAGTTCAGACAAAAGTTACACCCATCCAAACAAAACCATTAACCCAAGAAAGCGCTACGTGTCAACACAATCATTGTGCTTGCGTGGATGCATGTGTGGAAGATAGTGCATGCGTGGGCGACTGGGCGTGTAGTAGTAGTAGACTAGTGGTAGTTGTAGTGGTAGTGATAGTAGTAGTGGTAATGGTAGTGGTGGTGGTGGTGGTGGTGGTAGTGGTAGTAGTAGTTAGTAGGCCTAGTAGTAATACAGTAGTAGTAGTATTAGCAGCAGCAGCAGTAGTAGTAGTGTCAAACAAAGGAGTGAGCAAATGGGCGTATTCATGCATGCATGCCATTGCATGGGTGTGAAAGAGAGAGAATGAGAATTAAAAATTAGGTGTTCGTGTATTTATGTACAAATACACATGTCGTCTATGTGGAATGTTTTGGAGCAGTTCCAACGACGGTTCAGAATATCATATCCACATGTTGTTGTGAATGTCGAAGATTGCAACTGCAGCTAACTGACATGTATAGTACAAGGTTCAACGCCATAGCTCTAAGCCTCTACATATAAATGCGGCTGAGCGTCGTATTAACTTTAACGGCTAAACTACTACAGATGCTCTCCCTTATAACTCATATTCTAGGGCGTATACTTTGTTTAGTCTTCCTACTCATTTATTAGCCCACTAAAATGTAATTGCTGGTTATTGCAAATGCATGTTGCGGTAAGCTTGCTCAATGCACGTGTTAGCGTTTAGAAGCCATGATGAAATGCCAAGCGATGGTAACCGCTGTTGTACTTTGGGCTTCAACGTAAATCTTCGCCCACTTGGATAGAAGCCCCGCCCGTTACTACGCCGAGTTGTTTATTTTTATGCGTTGCTATGGGATGGGTGGTTCTGCACATTGGCTTTATTGGCATCCTTTCAAGTCGACGAAAGCCCCAGGAAGCCATTCATCAAAGGACGTCATGAATATCTAAATATAGAACGAAAGCATTCGGACATGGCCGCCATAATAATAATGACTCTGTGCTTCTCCGTTCGTTGACAGATCTATGCTTCCCCTCAGCTGCACTTTTATAGATCGATGGCATACACAGTTTATTTCTGACTCTGAGTAAGTTATTCCCTATTCCATTCCACGCTGTTGTGTAACCATTGCGCTAGGCTTATCGGTCATGAATAATAATGTATCTATCGTAAAAATAGGTCATGAAACTAGAATGTCAAGAACCCAATGACTGGGAATTTGATTGGTTTTCGGATTTAGGAATTTTTTAATCTATGGGATTTCAGGCATATAATATAGCCTAGGCCTACCACCAAAGACAAACATAATTAGGGCCTACATGTAGACTACAGCATTGTGTTTTAGTCATTTTGGTCTAATACATGTATACTACATCACGTTGCCTGTAGGGTAGTTCTACTCCTTGACCGGATTTTTCTGTATAGTATAGGTCTACTATGTCTGGCTGTCTGTTATGTCGAGCAAACAGCTTTTGTAAGAATGCGTTTCTGCGCAGTTAGCCTTTCAAGGTCTTAAGTAACCACTTATCTATTGGGCCGATTGTTCTTTGGTCCAAGCACACTGGCAAATGGAATTGGCCCCAGGAGCAGCAATTTTTACCCTAGCAGCACCGCGACTTAGTGTTGCATTATCATACACACATACTCACACACAAACACACACACATGCACAAACACATGCTGACACACACGCACACAAACACACCCAGACACACACAAACAGACAGAGACACACGCGCGCGCACGCAACACACACACATTCTTCGTCTATATCGCCAAGGTCCACAAGTACAGACCTGTGTCTTCAGGATAACACTGTTAATATAATTTTTTCCAATGTAGAACCTGTTCTGCGGTTGCTGTATAGATAATATTTTACCTAAAACGAGCTATCCTGTTGACAATTTATGCATTCCAGTCGTGCTTCATCAAAAGATATGAATAATTTTTCGACCCAAGGCCGAAAACTTTCGATTAATTATTTTCTGTCAGTCGGTTTCATATTGTTTTCAGTAATTCATTTTTACTATAGTACAGTTTTTGCTGCGCTCTATAAGATTTTGCTTTTGTAGCGCTCATTTTGATAGCGGTTGATTTTTCACAGAAGCAGTACGTCCATTTACTGAAAGTCTGTGACTGCCAGGCATCAAAGCAATGCAAGTATTGATCAACCATTAACGCATGCGCAGAAAGTGGGCCTCAGACGTGACTGGAAACACTGCCATTGATATAAGAGATCACATTTTTAACAATCTAAAGTGAGATCGTGGTTGAATAGGCAGAAATGAGACCAGGGTTGAATAGATCTAATCCGAATTCATGCCATATCAGAATAGCTCAAAGTGAGACTATGGTTGAGTAGGCCTAAGTTGAATTGAGAGCACGGTTGAATATTTAGCTTTATTTTATTTATTCCTCGCATTTGTAACTGGGCCCTTCAATCTCCCTACTCAGCGGCGCTCCCGTCTACAGCGCGGACACTATGCATCGCAGTTTCAAGCCGAAACACACGAGCAATTTCAACCTAACGTGTGACCATGCACGGTTTAGTGACCTGAATTGAGACCACGCTAAAAAATAATAGGCAAAGTGGTGACAACGGATGCATATTCGCAGTAGGTCTACTGCCAGTAGGTCTACTGCCAGTAGGTCTACTGCCAGTAGGTCTACTGCCAGTAGGTCTACTGCCACTGTAGGTCTTACGCGCTGTTCTATGGATTTCTTTGCTACCCTATATACATAATGAATTAATCAGGGCTTTCTTATCTTACGGATTAAGAAAATTAGTTTTCTTGACTTGCATAAAAAATCATTTTCTTTTCTTGCAGAACAGAAAATTCAGCTTTTCGTGGTTAACATCGCGGGGTTGCTGCAGGTATACCAATGCAAACTCCATAGCTTTAACGAGTTACCTTTGATCTTCTCTTACCTCATTCGCAGGAGCAATGACTGTCAGGAAGAAGTGACATATTAGGTGGAAATGGATAGTTTATCTGTCAACACAGGAGAGAAAAAGATCGAGAGGATCGAATGGATTTAGACTGCTACAATATGGAACAAAGTGTGAAGGTCACCCATCCAGATTTTGCAGCCAGACACACAGACAAAAATAAACTCACAGACAAACATACAGACGCGCAGACAGTCCCTCAGAAGCACGGAGACGCAGAAACAGACAGACCCGCATAAAACCGTTTAAGTATCTTGTGAAAGAAGCATTATAGCTCTATAATTATAGCGCCTTAAAGAAGCAATAAAAAAGATATAGCCTACATAAATTATGTTATATTAGTTGATTGAGTCCAGAACGTAAGTTAGCACTCTGTCGATTGTGGAAATGTATTTTTTTATTTATTTTATTTTATTTATTAATGGCATAGAGATATAAAAATATTTAAAAGTATTCGGGCAGGGTATGGTGCAGTAGGCCTACTAAAAGTGTTTCAAAAGAAGTTCCAGGACGCCCCATACTTTTCCAAAAGAAGTGTCAGGACACCCCATACATTTTCAGGAGTGCTTGTCAAGTAAGTGGCAGGACGGCATAGAGATTTTAAAATAAGTGCCAGGACGCCGTCCATGACCGTCCTGCCGCACTTTAAGCCCTGGTGTGGTGGAAATAAAGGCAAAATACCAACGACTTTCTAGACAGGAAAATAATTTAATGACCATTATGAAAAACGATAACAATCATACTATAAGACGTTGAAAATAGTGCAACGATGACATTGAAATAATTTTCTACGATATAGGATATTAGGGTTATTAAATCGGATTAGCTCAAATTTAATGTTCAATGCTTTGTAAAAATTATTTAATGCATCAATGCAATGCAGGAAAATTTGTAAAATCATATATAAATAGAATGCTATCAATTATGCAGTATTACACATTAATTTTTGCCAACTTGCAAAGAATTGTACTCATTTAATTCTTTTAATAAATGAGGATTTCTCTGAAAAGTTGAAACAGGAATGATTAGAAAATGTTAATCATTGGACAAATCACATTGAAGATCACATTTTACTGTTAAGTTTATAATGCATGTATAAAACATGATAGCATTTAAAACGTCAAATGGAACAATGTTTCTTTCCAGCTCTATATGCTATGCATAATGATATCCCATGATGCCCACATCACTTCCGTCCATATCTCATGGCCTTCATGATGACCTTCGAGTCCTGCTGGTGGCTGTCTTCCGGTTCCAGTCTCCTTCCAAACGTCACCGACGACCGGACGTCCGGACGTCTGAACGGACGGCCTGACAAGGACACTTCCGGTCTGCCGTATCCGAGCATGCGCGCCAATTCCTCGTCATCCATGTCCTCGGAATCCACCTTAGCGAACCTCAGCAACTCCCTGGCCATGTTCAGCACCCCTCCCAGACGCGTTTCCGATCCTGGTCCCACCCGATTGCCATGGTAACCGGGATCGGTCTGAGCGGCCTTCGTCGCCAAGGCAACGGCGGTCATGACGTCATCGTCGTCGTCGACGAGTGATGACGTGTCAGCGGAAGGAGAGCGACTGACGTCACTCGTTGACGTCACCTTTTGTTGAATGAGGAAGAGAAGAGCCAGCTGAAGACTGAAGTTGGTCACGTGACGACCCATATTTATCTGCGATGCTTCATGAAAATAAATGCAAAAGAAAACACACGTAAAAATCAGTTTAAAATGATATCGAAAGTATTTTCAATTAGGCGAAATTGGAAAGCGTAACAAGTGTTTAAAGTAGTTCAGAAGATGCAGTCTGTGTCAGAACCACTCCAAGTTGGCCTTTAATATTATTTCATAGCCTAACTCTCCTATAGTTTCTTCTTAAAGGTTGTGATAGTGTCCGATTCATTCCACAAGTCTACAACTCTTGCACTAAAGAATCAGTTTAGCTCTGATGTTCCTTTTGATTCCTTAACTATTATTTATTTCTATTCCCTCTGTTGCATTGTTTTGTGCTAATTCAACTATTGATTATACGTGTATTGTAGTTACCCTGTAGAGAGTAGGAACGCTAAGTAATTGTTTTGCACTAATTAATTAATTACTCGCTTAATCGATAACTGAACGGATGAATATTTTCATAACGTTATGTATATACTAACTGTTGTATGTGGATTTTGTCCACTCGAAGGATGCTGATGCCTCTCGTCTGTCCTTTCGGTTCCGTTTGCTGTTTTCCCATCTCAGTGTTCCCTTATAAAGGTAATCGGAGTCACTCGTCAGCTTCCGCTCCGATTCACTTCCTTTTCACTAACTTAGTCCCATCTCCTCTCCGACTCCCACGCCCAGGGGCGAACCCACGACTTGAGATTATAGAGGACAACAGCTAAATGTTGCCTTCTAATGCGCAGCACGTTCGGAGGAAGGGTGGGGAAAGGAAAGAGAGGAATGAGGGGCATGAGAATAGCAGGAACTCTTTGATACTAGCCTATCTATAGCCCACCCTGTACAACTTCTCTAGATGCGCCACTGACGCTCCTTCATCCTCAAATGCATCTGAATATTCTGAGGAAATTCGAACGATTTAAACGGATATCAACAATTAGTTTCGGATGCCGATGGTGAGAGTCTTCTTCGAATCGGATGATTGCATTGAGAGACAAATTTGCCAGATTTAGTTACTCTCCGTGCTCCATGTAATTCTTTGCGAAATGAAGCATGCAACAAAAGATGCGTGACTTGGTTTTGAAGGTGGTTTGCTCTACAGCAGCTGCCAACTCTGGACAGGAATCCATTAGCTGGGTTCTACGAATGTGCGGGAGCTCGCTAGTAGCGATTATTCTATACTACCTGAACAATGTGCACTTTACGAATTCAAGTTTTTCGTTCCTTCACCATTATTTTGCTGCCAATTATTGCCCATCATCATCTTCCTCTGGCTTTCCATTCAGACATGAATCCACGCATCTGCAAGGTTTATTAACCAAACTCATCTGATCCTCCAACTTCAATTCTCCACCTAAGCTCAACCCACTCTTACCTCCGACTAAACCGGACTCGATTTTCATCACAACTGCCATTTGAGCAACCCCTACGACTCGACGCAGCGCTCCTGAGTAAGCTGGGGCCCTTGGCTTGGCTTTCAAGTGACGCTTTAGATGTTTGCTGCTCATCAACATTAATGCGATTGAAGAAGCTTTTTCTTGGAGAATAAAATTATGAAGATTCCGTTTAGGGTAGCTTGGCATTGCTTTCGATTAGGCTAAAAAGGCGCTATATCAAGGTATAGCCTAGATATTTACTTATTTCTGCGACTTGGTCAAGAATCATCAGATTTCAAATGATGCACAAGTATAATTGTGGAGCGCGGTGGTGTAGTGGTAGCGTCGTTGCCTTGGAGCCGGAAGGTTCGAGGTTCGAATCCACTTCGCCACGTAAGGACCTTGGGCACGTTCTTCACTCACAATTGCTCAGCGCTTCGGCGTGAAACTCCGATGTTGTGTCCGCTCTGCATCAGGAGCGCCTCTGAGTAGTGAGAGCTTGAAGGGGTGCTATAACAAGTGCACATAGAAATTATCATGTCTGGCAAGGACAAGGAATTACGTTAAATGAAGCTCAAATCTGGAACTTCTGTCACCTCGACACCTAGCGAATAAAGCATCGAGTGAAGGGCGATTGGTGTTTGAAAAGAGTTTTCACTTGATCAGACGGCTCTCTCTGACATTGGAAACTTACATAGAAATTGGCTCTGGCCTGAAGGATTCTGTGTCAAAAGTTAAAAGGAAAATAACGAGAAACTTGTTTAACAAATCCGAAATTAATGTCGCAAGTTATGAATCAACCTCATGGTGTCTGAAGAAAAATTGTAACTTGCTAGGGTCTATATAAATTATGGATATAGAGTTAAAGCAGAACCAATAGCCTATTAACGAAATTGCAATAGAACATTTAATGAGGATAACAAATTTGGTAAATAATATAAGTCGACTCCAAATGCAATAACACTATGGCTATAATTGTGGCCGGGTGGACCAGAACATGTGTGACATTTAGCGTCTTGTGCTGTCAAACAAAAGTCTATAGGCGATCGTTCTCATCCGTATGTACAGCAATACCATTCAAAAGACGTTTATAAATGTCAGTAGCTGACATAATAGGAAATCAGCCGAGCATAAATTATAATCCCTACGAGATCTTCTACACCTGTGGTATATCAGAACATACGTTATGGACATCACAACAAGACACATAAATATAGGCTATATATGACGGCAAGTTGTTTCCGTTCATGCGGTGCTTCGGTGGTTCGTTTCAAACCAAACTTTTCAAGCGTTACTGTCAGCTATATTATTATAGGTGAAGAAGATTTAGTCCATGGATTGTATGTGGTGGTCCACCCAAAATGAGCAATAGTCGACATAGTTTGTGAATGCACCATAATGGCATAAAAGCAAATGAGTGACTGGAAAAGCAGTATGCAGGAACACAGCCCAGATCAGTATACAGAAACTCAATCCAGTATGTAACAGACCAGTATGGGTGAGGCAAGAAGTTGAATCCTGGAGAACAAGTATAGTAGTACGGTGATGAGGGACTGTGGTAGTTAGATGAATAACAAAATAATAACGGTCGCACTTTCTAATCTATGCCACATAATAACAACATTGGTGGCATAATTATTCTTTACATACAAGTCGCAGATTAGTCTAATTTTCACAAGCAAATCACAGATTAATCACATAATTATTTACAAACAAGTAACAAATTAGTCACATTTTCAAGTGGTACACATTATTCGACACACACAATATACAAGTATCCCTAACATCCGAGAAATCATCAACTCAACTAAAGAAAGCATCGTCGTGAAAACGTTTCTGAACTCTAGAATTATTCATCCAGAGAACAAAATAATCTAAAAAAAAGTATCATAGCTTGGTTGCAAAACATCAAAATACATCATCGGCTGAACCTAGAATTTTTCCGATAAAGAATTCGTCTCCCAAACACGGATTCATTCGTCCGATACCGACTCCTAGAATTATACGTCTGCTCGAATGATTGCCATCTTAGCAAATAATGCAGACTACTAAGAGAACAAAAAACGCCAATGAAAGTGGCGCAAAAGAGGTTTTGACGTTGTTGATGTATCTTACTTGTGAGTGTAGGTCATGAACTCGTTAGGGACCCGGGTAAAATTGAAAGCATAAGTAAACGCCCATAGTTGGAACGGGTCCTCCTTCCTACACCCTCCCAGCTGAGGCATCTGGGTACCCTTATGCTCCGTCATAGCATTCGTCACCTGCACAATACACCAGTATTCCAACACCCCATCCACGTTCGTCCGGCTGACCTTCAGATGACCCCAAACGACATCGATATTCTCCAGGGTCCACACCCCGAACGCCTCGAGGGTGCTCTGGCTCGACCCAGCCGGCGGGCACTCGTCGATCACCATATGGGGTTTCGGCGCCAGGATTCGTACGCACTTGTCCCGGTAGCGAAGCAGACGGTCGGCGGTCAGAGCGAAGTTGTTCTTCGGAATGATTTTGTGGTCGTAGCAGAAGTAGGTGAGTGAGACGAAATAGTCGTCCGTCATTTCCCAGCATGCTCTCGTGTGGATGTTCATGATCTCGCCGTAGTAGTTGGCGTTCATCGGAGGAATGTCAATTTCCGGAATGATGTTGTACAGGAACCAGTCGAAATTGTGGCAGCCGAGCTCTGCAACAAATAAACATAATATTATTATGACATGTTTTTAGTTCAGCATAAAACACTTTGACCTGGGAGTCCTTGCTTGATCAATGATCATACCAGATGAATAAGCGAGGGGCTGCAGGGTGGGCAAAGAGAGGTGAAGAAGAGAATTAAGGTCCTATTCTTGTTCGCGACTATCTAACTAAAGTCCACAACGTATGATGTCTCTCTGATATTATGCAGGTGCTGTGAACAAGCAACTACGTTGCAATTATAATAGTAATTATAATCGATTTTAATATTAATTACAATCAGTAACTTCCATTGAGCCAGTGTTTAATGCGCAAAATATCAACTTATGGCGTAATAAAGCAAAGGGGCAATCAAGAAGATTAGCCATGCGCATTTCTTCTAGAAGGTAGATAATAATTGTTAACCAATCCTCGAATGAATGAATTATTAAATCTACTTTTAGTTCCTGGTCTTTGCTTTTGAGAGTTGTACAAAGCACTCTTGAAGCACATGTAGCAAGGGCAATCTTATTATCAAGTTTCGAATAGGTTGCACTGTGTTGTTTAAGAAGTCTGGACAACAGTACTGTGCTTGATATTTACTATGTCCGGACAACTTTGTATTTGTTTCTATTTGTATGCGCACTTGTTATAGCACCCCTTCAAGCTCTCTCTAAGCTCTCTACTCAGAGGCGCTCCCAAATGCAGAGCGGACACTGCATCGGATTTTCATGCCAAAGCGCTGAGCATTTGTGAGTGAAGGACCTGCCCAAGATCCTTACGCTTGATATCTGCTCTATCTGGACACATCCCCGTCCCGCAAGAAACTGAAACCTGGCGCCGCCGCTGGTTCCCTGTCAGTGAAGACTGGTCCGCCAAATTTGCTTGCGTGCTAACCGCAAACCATTGGACATGTTGTTTAGGCACTTCGTTGTGAAATTAGCCAACGATGGTTTGTGAGATTGTTGATCAAGTGGTTGCATTGTAGTCAGCAACTCAAGCAAATCATGTCGAGTCAAGCACGATATATCAACGCCCCAAGGAATTGGCCAGCGAAATGCGCCTGTAACCTATTAATATTATGTTTGAATTGATGAATAGGAGAGATAGGCCTACACCATGAAACCACAGACATCTTAACAATAGTTTCTATCGTGAAATACGCCTTACAATGATCGTGACCCAAGCAATAATAATTACTGAGGCGCAACATACATGTATATGGACTTACGGGGCGCAGCTGTAGTCGACTGTGGAAAATGGCTACAAAACTATGTAATCACACACATACGAAGCGCGGTGGTGTAGGAGCATGTTTGGTGCCTTGTTGCCGGAAGGTTGCAAGTTTGAATCCACATTCAGCCGCCGCGTAAGGACCTTACATTGTAATTGAGCTAGTCATTCACTCGCAATTACTCATGCGCTGCGGTGTGAAACTCCGATTCAGTGTCCGCTCTGTAGTAGGAAGCGCCTCTGAGTAGAAATCTTGAAGGGACGCTATGACAAGTGCTCAGGCATACATAAGGGGCAAAGCAAATTTTCTCTTTCCTGCGAAGCCAATCTTGCTCCAGAAATGATGCGTATTATAACTATTAGCCTTTTCGAAGCATACAGTCATGTATAGTCAAAATGTCGCAGCGAACACCGTCAGTTTTTCCCCACTGCTTTCTCGACTTAACTCCTACAGAGTTGTCTCGTTGACTCTCTGGCTGACTCAGCCACACTATAATTAAATGAGCGACTCCGTAGACTCAATGATAGGTTGACTCAACGACAGACTCTCAGAGTGACTCAACGACTCTCAGGTTGACTCAACGACTCTCGAGTTGGCTCATTGATTCTCTAGTTGACTCATTGACTCTCAGGCTGACTCGACGACTCGCAAGTTGACTCGTCGACGCTGCTTGCTTCATTTGCTCTATGCGTGACTTAATAAACACTGATCTGGTTGGTCGACTTTCCAGTGAACCAAAAGGTTAACTTATGGCTTATTTGTTGCTTGTATATATACTTTTTTATCTGTGATCTATTGGCTGTTGAGACAGATCAACAGACAGACACAGACACACCTATATGTATGCTAGGCCGGCCCTTAAAAATGAAAGTTAAAAATAATCAACTGGCACCCCTCCAATCTGTTTCAATTATGAAGAAAATAATTTGTGCAAAAAATCTTTGCAATAGGGCAATATTTAGGTGTGCCCCCCGAGCTCTCAAGTTTCAATAATGTATGAGTAAACTTCCAAATTATCATTGGAATCGCAAACTGACATTTTCATTGCTTTAATATATTCTGTCGACCTACTAATGTTTGCAATGCATCAACATTTAATATTTAGTACTTACTTACTTATTAAAATTACGTGAGCTCTAAAATTTTACTGTACAATTTCAAATATATATGTTCGATTAACGTTTGTTGTCTGGTTGAAAAAGGTGGCAATATTTTTTGAAGAGTTGTTTAATACAAGGAAAGACATTTGATTTTAGTCTACTATAGGAAACACAGGCCTACATTGTCAGACATACATGTAGTAAATACAAAATATTACAAATAATTATTTATAGTTAATTATGCAAACGCAAGGGAAAACAAGTGTCTATCTACTTGGCTCTTATGAGCCTGAAATTCATGGAGCAAAGTTGCCATCGTTTAGTCAAATTTTTGGATCTACTCAAAGTTGGTAAGCAGACAGTCCGTTATTCCAGTCAACAGGCTATAGAAAAAGTCACTATAATGTTGGAACCGAGCTGGTATACCTGTAAGAGGTAAAAGCATTGTATTGACAAGTTGGAGATTGTGTTCGTGGAATGGAAAGGACTTCAAAAGCATAGACAACAAACAGCTACAGCTCACAAGATTAAGGAGGAGAAATTTATTGAGAGACTAGATGACCTGTTTGATGTTGCCCATGCAGACGCTCTCACAATGATCTTCATTCTTAGAGACAGAGACTTTCTACTCTCACAAAGGCAGAAGGGACGTCCAGGTTGGTGCAGCTGACATACATGGTGGATATGCGTCGAAGACAGCGTGCACAGGGACAGAAGGAAGTGGAACAGATGCGCAAAAAAGAATGCTTGCTTTGTGCTTTGACACCACAGCCAGCAACACAGGTCATCGCTCAGGTGCATGTTTCCTAATAGCGCAAGAATTGAATAAGGATCTCCTTTTCCTGGCATGTCGACACCATGTTATGGAACTAATTGTTGGGGCTGTATTCGAAAAACTTCCATTGGAACTTCTACTGGACATGATGTTCTTCTTTTCGAGAGGTTTCAAGACCATTGGAAATTCATTGAAAGCGACAAATTCCAGGTAGCCTCGTCAGATCATTTGGTGGAATCATTGGTGGACCCACGCCGTTCTGATATCTTGGAGTTTGCTCATAGACATTTAGCAACTGCACAGCTACGAGACGAGTACAGGAAATTTCTCGAGCTCTCAGTTGTCTTTCTTGGAGGTGTTCCTTCTCGTGGAATTCGGTTTCGACCACTTGGCGCTATGCACCGGGCACGATGGATGGCAAAAATCATCTATACCATAAAGATGTGCACGGTCTTTCGTGCTCAGTTCAAGAAGACTGCTGCAGAAGAACGTGATATTGCCATCCTTTCAGTTGTTGTCTACCTGAAAGCATGGATAACTGCGCCAATTGCTGTTGAGACTCCTCTAAATGACTTCACTCTCATGGCAAACCTTCTCACATATCCACATACTACAATTTCTTTTGCTACAAGCAAGAAGCTAAGGCTTCATCTCTGGTATTTGTCTGAAGAGCTTATTGGGCTTACTCTTTTTTGATTCAAGGGTATCCAATGACTCCAAGAAGCTAATGATCGCTGCCATGGAAGAAGTAGTCCCAGATCATCCGCCTAAACGACAAAGAGTGAAGTCAGATGCATTTCTTGGCACCAGCGGTCTGGAACAATTCTGTACAACCAACTCCAAGAAACTATTCCAGGTGCTTGGTCTGCATGGACTATCTGAGATGATGCTTTCCAAAGATCCTGCCCTATGGGAAGAGCACGAAGCATGTCGAGAAGCACAAGCAGTACTCAAAGGGTTGACTGTTGTCAATGATAGAGCTGAACGAGATGTGGCACTCATCCAGGACTTAAATAAAAAGCTAACAAAAGATGAGGATCAGCTTCAATTTCTCCTGCAGGTTGTCAGTGAACATCGACGACAGTTCCCTGACTGTACGAAAAGATATCTCGTGTCAAATTAGCAGAAAGCAGTGATTCCTGCATTTTATTGTCCTGAACTGATCATTTACTTCTGTGACCAGCTGAACAGTGAACAATAACTGAATTATAATTGAACAGTAAACACTTGTTTCATTGGCATTGTTGCATCACTAGAGTGTATTTTAGTCATCTCTGTAAAATTCTTAGTGACAGTGTGTTGAATATAGTTTGGTTGAAATTGTATGATTCAATTGATCAAATTTGTATCATAGAATAAAATTCGGCGCTCCAGGGGCACCCTTAAATGTTTTGCAATTCCAAAATCCTTTTCAACATAATGTTATTTCTATAATTGGCATGGATTGAAAGGGTGCCAGACAAAATTTTACGATTTTTATTTTTTGGCTGTATGCTAAGGGCCGGCCTAATGTATGCATACAGTTAAAGAGACAGACAGACAGACTGAGACAGGTAGACAGAGAAAGATTTATTGATGTTCATTGACCCATTCACTCCAAGATCAATCCACACAAAGAACCTTGCATTCACTGATTCATTCATTCAGTCATAGAGAAGCTATCAAGAACACAGCCAGCCAGACAGACAGACAGCCAGACAGACACAGACAGACACAGACACACCTATATGTATGCATACATACATACATGCACACACACGCACACACACACACATGTGTATGCAAGCATACAATACCACACATACAGACCGGCATACATACAGACATACATACAAGCAGACAAACAGACATACGCAGAAAGACAGTTACCGGTACACTAACTTTTCCTCAGATCCTTTCTAACATCGAGCGTTTCCAGATCATCCTTATCAAAGACAGCTTGCTTGAAGCTGTAGACGCGAGTCGATGCATAGAAGAACTTCGTCATTCCATCCATCCACGTGTCTGCAACCCTCATCAGATTCTTCTGCACCGTCTCCTCCTTGTTCCCGTCGAACGAGTAAGGAAAGTTCTTGAAGGCGTGACCTATCCGTGAGCAGGTGACGGTCATGACCTTCGATCCACACATCCATGCTCTGAAGGACAGCTCCGAGTTCTCTCCACCCCAGATCCGCAGGGATTCGTCGAATGATCCGATCGCCTCGAAGAAGGTCTTGTTGACGGCGATGACGCAGCCGACGATCGTTGGTGTTGGGAAGGGAAGACCCGTCTCGATCGCCCTCGCCTGGTCATGGTCGGGCATCTTGATCCACGTGTACCTGCATAGAAGACAACATGCAGATCAGTACGTTACATTACAAGAAGTTGTAATCACCGGGTTTTGCAGCGTCTCCGATTCCGAATCTCAAGTCTTGGAAATCTGGCAGCTCTGGACTCGCTCTGAACTCGCCCTGAAGTATCAGGATTTACCTTGCAAATAAAGTTGCAATCAGGGCTGTTTTAAATGAATTTTTAGAACTGCACAACCCCTTCCTTCCTTTTCCATCCTCCGTGGTAAATTACTTCCAATCGGAGGTCAATATGTCCTCTTTGTTAGTTTTAACTGTACAGAAGTGCTTCTACAACTGCACAAATTCATTTAGAACTGCACATTTTGTACACAACCGCACGTTAAAAAAGCCCTGCTTGCAATTATTGGTCCTGCGCAACGATTCTGCAGAGTATCTATAGGCAAACAAAACCGCGATTAATCTCTTTAAAGATTTAAGGTAAGACGGCGGGAATGGGCCAACCGCATAGTCATCATCTGTAGACCAATTTTGATGCCGTTTGCATTATTTGATTCAGAATAGACTTTGCGTATTGCGCAACAAAATTGCAGAATAATCCATTAGTGGCTTCTGAGGACTCTGAAGACTCCAATATTCAAATAGTCTCAGTTAGAAAAAAGGATATTTTCATTCTTTGAAGAGAATTGTAAATCAGAACCATGATTGTAGTAGATGACAGAATAAAGAAGTCAGAAATCGACAAATGACTGATGTTGACATCCTGTGTCACATTCGTTCCAGCACCCACCTGAGATCCCAGCTGAAAGCGCCCTTGTGGTAGATCGACGGTGCATTGTACTCGAGGGTCATGGTATCGATTCCATCAACGAACGGCTGGAGGATCTGGTTGGGGTCACGAACGAGTTCGGCCAGGGTTGGTTCGAGCCACCCAGCGTTCACCTCCGTATGAGCATCGAGGAAGATGACGATCGGAGCTCTGGACGCACGGAAGCCGTTCATGCGCGACACGACGAGACCGACCCTTCGAGGATTGTGGATGATCTTGACCTTCGGAAGCAGTCGAATGTGGTCGTCGATGAAGGCGGACTGAAGGTGAAGGTCGGTGCTCTTGTCGTCAACGAGAATGACCTGCAACAGATGGTCGTCCAATTAACATAATTATCATGTATTACCCGGCCCAGTTGCAGTGGTGGCGAGACAGCTAAACAACAACGTCAGTAGGTCGCGTCAGGGTCATGGGAGCTATTCAACAGGCCGAAGAAATGAAGTTCGATTCTTGACCGATTTTTGCCTGAGTGAGTGAACGAATGATTGACAGACTGACTGACCAACCTACCGTCTTACTGACTTCTTTCCTTACTTAAGAACTTATTTACTGACTTGACTTATTATATAACCAGCAAAAGGTCGAACATGAATGCAATTTTCGTGCATAATTATGAGTGAGAGATTTGACAGAGATGTGTCAGAGATGTGTCAGAGGTCTCTTTTGACCAACCATGTAGACATGGCCTACCATAGGGGAAACAACACATAAGAGAGATTGCATAGTTTGACTCATCTTAGTTCAACACACTGCAGAACAGCATAACAAAGCATAGCTTATGATAATATAACATAACATGGCTTAACTTTAAGCATAATAATTATATCAAGCATAGCAGAGTCTAGCTTAGCATAACATACATGTAGCATAACGTGGCAAAATAATATAGCAAGCATAACATAGTCTACGTTAGCATAGCCTTGCACAGCTTAATACAGCACTGGTTGAAATTCAAAAGACCCAATTCCATGCTTACTTTAAAAAGTCACAACCCTTGACCTACTTTACCTCTTCAAGCAGCCGATCCGGTGACCTATTTAGTACGCTGTGAACTGTCCTCAATATCATCGACAGAGCCTCGTTGTAGTACGGAATGATGACAGTCACTGTGGGCAGTTCACTCAGGTCGTATTTAAACTGGAAACAGGATTTCGGACGAGTGTCCAGAACTGGCCTATCAGGTGGAATTAGGTCACTGCGCGTGACATTTATGTTGTACCTGCTGTCCGGCGCCCTCTTCTGTGCAGCAATCAACCGCCAATGATCTTTGAGAATGCGATCACGTCTCGAGGCCGCAGCGTCCATTGCCATGCGCAGTGACCCAGTTTCTTCTTGTTCACTCGACGCTGGATGGCGCTGGCGTTGCACCTTAACGAGATCGCTGTCTTCTCTAGCTCCTGGTGACATCAGAATGGACTGGTCGATGGGGGTGGCTAGGTGAACGGTGTCATCGTGGCTTGAGGATGAGGAGGATGGGATTTCTTCTGAGGGTGAGAGGAAGACGAAGAAGATGATGAAGGGCAGGGTGAAGGCGAGCAGGCAGGCGACGAGAGAACGCTTGTCCGACACACACTCGAGGGTCACTATCGCCCCTCCCAAGCGCACTCGCATGTCGAGTGGTCGTGGTGTCCTACGCAGAAAAAGGAATCGGATGGTATAAACTTAGTGATGGTGGGTGGGTGGTGGATGAATGAATGAATGAATAAGTGCAGTAACGTAGGCCTAACAGTAAAAGACTCAAAAAGAGAACAGAGGAGCAAACTTAACTATATAAAATTATGAATATGCCCTACATGTGTATAGGATTAACAACGTAAAGATTTATTAGAAGTTATTTCAGAATATTTTCCTTACACATATGCATATTTCAAGATTATTGCTCACAATATTCTTGAGTCTTGACACATTAACTGTTATTCCATAAAGTTTCAGGTCTACGCCAGTACTGTTCATCATCTGCCATCCTTTCAATGTTAAACGCATTTGCGCGCTAGGATATTGTAACGCTAATCGAAACAGTTTTTGAGGTGTCTAAGAAGAGCGACAAAACTAAGTTTAGCGCATAAGCAGATGGAAATAAAAAAAACAAGCAGCTTCCTGGGATGCAAGGAGTTACCAAAGCGAACAGAGTCCCGATTAGCTACATGTATTATAGGGTATCCTAATCTAGATTAGTTATTTCAGAAGCAATGAGATAGCAACAACACGTAGGGGAGACCGGAGCATAATGGGATACCGGGGCATAACGGGAAACTTCATTATTGTCCATCTTAGGCTACTTTCTTTTAAAAATTGGCTTAGTGCAAGCTTCCACCAATTCATCCAATCATCCATTGATCAATGAATTGATTAATTAATCCCTTTCCATTCTTTCATCCACCCATCCATTCACTCACACAAGATTCCATACATGTGTCCTTTCTTTTATCAAATTGCTTCCTTCAAATTCCATCATTCAAATTTCATCATTCAAATTCCATCATTCAAATTTCATCATTCAAATTCCATCATTCAAATTTCATCGTTCAATTTCCATCATTCAAATTCATTAATTCAAATTCATTAATTCAAATTCATTCATTCAAATTCATTCATCCATCCAACCAGCCAGCCAAAAGTCCGTCCTCCAGTCATCCAGTCAGTCAACCAACCGCAGAGTCAGTAGCGAATACATCACTCAGCATGCAATTACATGTAGCATGTTGCCAAAGAAGTTGTAAGACTCTGCGTGTGATGCAAAGAGTTATGTTATATAGTATCAATCACATCATTCTTCAGAGGGATGGCACACAGTGTGACAGTAGACTAGATGCTTTGAGGAGATCACCCTTGACTCCTGCCCTCCGCTGTGGGTCACCCAAGCGGTATAGCCCACGTGTGTTCGCGAACTAAGCCAACAGCATAGTTTGCTAAAAATGTGAATGAACTTGTTGAGCACGCCTGGTTAAAAACCACACAAGAATAGCACCGGTACCTACGTGGCGTGCAGCTCAGCAGTTACATAATTGACGGTCGTTATGAAATATTATGCCACTTGTAGCCTGCACGGTTCAGCGAACAGCCCTCATATCAAATGACGACAATTTTACATATTTGAAGTGTCGTATTATAGGCCTAATAGACATTGCGTGATGGTAAGTCTGTCTAAATAAGACCTATGATCGGACACCGCTCGTCACGCATATATTTACATGTTGGATATAATGACCTTGTACGTCTAAAGTTCGGCACCAATTATTTATTTTTCTCGATAGTTTTAAGATCATTAAAATTTGCAGACTAGACTGCGCTTTGTGTCGTACTTCACAATGTGACATAATTATAGCCTAAAGAGACTGAAAGGCAGACAGAAACGTACGGACAAGTAGACAGATACACAGGCAGACAAAAGACATAAGTAGATAGCAGACAGACATGCATGCAAGCATACATAGTCCTATTATAATACTGATGGAAGACGATTGTGGTGAGCAACTGTTACTGGTATACCTCTACTGTGAGTTATGAACTAGTTCTACATTGCATGCATTGGTATACTACTATAGTGATAGTAAGAAAGGTCTTGAGTCGTTAGAAACCACAGACTGAATCATGAGACCCTTAATCAAATGTCTCAGTGCTTCACATGTATTTAACAGGTTGAGAAGAAAGCAATATTAAAAGAGACATGCAGATATACAGGAAGACGGACTGACAGACATACAGACAGGCATTCGCACACATACACACATGCATATAATAATTTCCTCTGATTATGAACCAAAGCCTGCTCAATTGTCTTCTCTAACCTTCATTACGCTAATCCGGTTTTGTGGGCCTCTCAGACCTCGTGCTCAGTAAGCGACTAAGCGGCAACGCATCCGAAACTCTCAACTCGCGTAGGCCATGGTTCTGCGTGTCCCGCTACGAGAAAAACTCCTCAGTCCTATGCTCCATCAGTTGCATTCAGTGCATTGGCTTCCGGTTGAGTTAAGGATAAAATTCTAATTGGCCTGTTTGACTTGTAATTTTGTAAATCCTCAGCAAAAGCACACTGCTCTACCGACAGTCACTGCTAACTTCTTGGGCTACTAATTTTCTTCTCGTTGCCTGCGATCATCAAATAAACCTATTTAGCTGAATATTAATTTTAGCCAACTCCGGTGCAGATAAAAATTATTATTGTTAGAGGGTCGTGAGTCGCGTGCATTGCATAGTTCTGCACCAGGGAATGGAATCAACTTCCGCTCTCGCTTCACATTTCAAATTCACTTCCTTCGAAAAGCGGCTAAAGTTCACTATTAGGCCTAATAATATTTTCTCAGTGACCGTCTTCAAGCAATTGGATCTCGAACACTCCAACTTCCTCTGGCGACTGACAGTCGCCGCCTCATAGTTACATGTTGGGGCTACGCTGGTATATAGTCCTATACAATTACTGGTACATTGGGAAATGGGGTGTTCATTTAGCAACAGCAGTCATGGGCGGAGACTTGGGGCCAGGGGACGGTCCACGAGACCCCGAAGCTTGTGTTTGGGGGACGGAGATGCTGTTATCCCACCCACCCCCCAATATCTCGGAAATATCTCAGAAGTATCATTGTAAATTTGTAGAGTGTTACCCACTGTTTATCCATAATGAGCAATTTTGATAGGACGACAGCAAAAAATGCTACTCGTGCAATGTGGAATTCGATAATTTATACAACGTGGAGAGACATTTATTGAACTCTTAAACCATTTCTTTCAGCAATGAAATAATTATGAGAAATTTGTTGAGGTGACGCTTAAAATGTTACCTTTAGGCCTACAGTGTTGACATATAAACAATTTAACAATAGCCTACAAGGAGACACTTTTAAAATCATAAACCACGACTTTGAGCACTTAAATGATGAGCTATAGGCCTATTGCGTTAGATTGACAGCCTAAAATGCCACTATTGCAATGTGGAAATTAAAAAAAATAATGGCTTTATTGTTCATAAACAGCTAGCTACTAAAGAGCCTGAGACGTGTTCTAGTCTATGTCAACAGGCAAAACCGCGCTGGTTTCTGGGGACCCCGCTGGGGGGGGGGGGGGAAGCTTACAACGCTCCCTCAGACCCCTACTCGGATTGGACTTCAAGCATTCGGCACTCACAGCTTCGTGCCTCCCGCGCTTGCACAATGACTCTCTTAAGGAAAATGTTCTAGTTGCATCCCTGGAAGAGAGGGAGGGCATGGGGCTTCAGCCCCAAACCTGAAATCCTGGCGCCGCCAATGGCAGGCGATACAAAAGCTCTGTGTAGCGGTTGGTGATAATAAAGAAAGAGGATTAGTCTACATGTACATGTATGTGCAGTGAGATGACCCAAGAACAAGAATGTTCAGATGTCCAAATGTGTCAGCAGGTTCTTAATTTATTCCGAGGTCTTCTCAGTGATGCACATTGGGAGGGTAAACAAAGTGTTCGTATGAGGTAAGGAACATGGTCATGCAACCGTAATCGTGCATTTATATAGCGCCACTTCACGAGAAACTCCTCAGAGGCGCTCTCGACCTCAGGGGCGGATCCATGGGGCCAATCCGGCCATGCCCCCCATATAGAAATGCCCATGTTTCGTGGCCCCCCTCCATTTGATTTCAACTCAACAAGCTTATAATTTGGTATATTTTCAAGGATTTGGAGACTTAATGACTAAAAGAAGGTCATCAACTTCTTTGGCGGATGAAATGGTATGATTTTCCCGAAAATTTCGCCAGATGACAAAAAAGGTCATCAACTTTTTGGCGGATACAAATTTTTTCCAGACCCAAAGCGAAGAATTTTTGCCCCCCCACCCCCGTCCAAAGTTTCTGTATCCGCCCTTGCCCGACCTGAAACCAAGCCATTATCAAAGAAAATGGTTTTCAAACGCTTGCGGAAAAGGGGCACAGAAAGACTAAGAAGTTCATAACTTATTCCAGACAGAACGACCAACTAGCTATTGGAGAATATTTTATGCAGCACTGTGGAAGTTCGAGCCATGGGAACAATCAGGTCACCATGCGTAGCAGAGCGAAGAAATCTACGGCCTGGAATGGATAGCTATAGTACTGTACAGGCACACAAAACTCCCTAAGATAAATCGGAGCGTGGCCAGCTAGAGATGCTAGACAATATTATTGCGCATGAGCGTTAGGATCTTAAATTCAACACGTTTTTGCATAGGTAGCCAGTGCAGTTCCTCCCGTATAAAACTTGATTAAGCTTATATTATGCCCAAACTTTGGTATGCCGCCAATCAACTGAAGCATCAACTGTGTTGACTCAGCAACTCTAGCAATAATTATAAGAAGGACAAGTCAACAGATAGGCTACTATAATAGGATACAAACTATGATTGCACAAATCACTGATTATATTATAGGTCACGGCTGCAACCGGGTGTTGAATTCATGGGCGCCCGCAGCATAGGTCAAGGGGGGTCGCGTGACCCCCCCTGGAAATCATGACAAAATATTAGCAAGAGCACTTTCTAGGCAAATGTTAGTGGTTAAATGGGACAGCTTGCCCAACAGTCATTGTGTTCTTTTACTTCACCAACTGTTGGGGTATATCTTGTGGTTATCTCTACATATTGGGTACTACTTTAACCCGTTACTCAGTCACATATGTATATTATTGTATAATAGGCCTGCATAGAGTCAGACGTCAGAGGAACAGTCTTTCAACCACTCAGGTCATCAGGGTATACGGTAATCGGATATGCCGACTATAGCTAGCCAAAGACTCGTAGAGGTTGCCGTCAAACCCCATTTAAAGCCCATTGATGGCACCCTAATTGTCTTCCTGTGATGCAGGTCAATCTGCCAGTCTAATGCAGCCTGGCATCTTGTACCAATATGCTCTCCTTTCTAAGAATGCACAATGTCTCTCATCAAACTGCTCTACATTCTCATAGGGCACACGAGTTTATACAGTATATCAAATTTCAGCTGTGGACTTGTGGTAGGCTATACATTTACAGGGCTGTCCAGCCTCTTTTGAAAATGTATTGGTGATTCGGCTTGTGGATAAAGCTGTCACGACATTATACCGGTAGCCTATAGCCTATGTATAGTTTTGATGTTATTATCAAAAATACAGTGACCCTAAGCTTTTGGAGGTAAGCTCATTCACTGTTCATAAACTTTGCTCTACTGCAGTCAAAGCTTTATTTACCTGGTAAAACTCTGGCTGAAAGGTTTGATTTCTTCTGGAAATGTCTAAGTACGCCTGCAGGTGATTTGGCAGGAAAAGCTTTAGCTTTGTCAAAGCAAAATCGAGCAGACCTTAATGGTCAGGATCTCATAACAGAAATGGAAGAATTGCCCTCTGTACATAAGGTAAATTATGGATGTGCCCATTGAATCTGCATAACTTTTTAACAGTAAAAATTAAATCCGAGTAATTTATAAATGTTTGCCAGCTTACAATAGGCCAACTGTAGACAATTCAATCAGAAATAACCTCTGCAATAAGATTATTTAGCAAGCTGAAGAGCCTGATTTATGCCTGAAGATGACAGAATTAATTTTTAAAGGCATATAATGTCTCATTACAACTTCACAAGATCTTCTAGATCTGATCAGATTGAGCCTTGAGACTAGGCTTGTTTTTAAAACTGCCATTAGAAATTTTGCAGAAAAATGACAAGGAATGCTCTTTTATTAGGCCTACAGTCATTCTATTGTGCTATAAATGCAAGCACAAAATACTTTGCTAGTATTTAAAATTGTATCTCAAATACTATAGCATTTAAAATAATTACCATAGCCTAACAGCCCTAACTGAATCAAACATAATTTATGGTAAGAAATATATAAGAACAAGAAGAAAACATAATATTTGATCAATCAACTACAGGTTCTTGCTCATGTAGACTAAATACAAAATTACAAGCTGACAAAGTTTTGCCCCTGAAATTTTCTGCACCCTGGAAATAAAGAAATGACGTCCCTGCATGGTACTGTTAGTCTATTATAGTTAGTACTGCAGACTGTACAGTTAGTTAGTGTTATTGGTTTATATCAAAGTCGAAAACTGTTTAAAGACTTTTTCGTTTTGTTGTAAAAGGCTCATAAATATTATATTGCGTTACATTGAGATAACATAGTTGTTTGAGCTGCTTGGTTTTAATGGCATTTTTTTGTAATTTGTATCTTAACTCCTCTGGCCACGACCGAGTCGACTGACCCCCCCTGCAAAAAATCCTGCGGGCGCCCATGGTTGAATTCATATATTATCCAATGCATAACTTGGAAGAATTGGAGAGAGTGTAAAGAAAGGCTGTGAAATTATTTGGGTTACAAGGACTTAGCATCACATGCTAACTTTTTGAGGTTTTAACCCAGACAACATGGCTTCCGAACCACTCAAGACCATCGTTATACTATTAGTTACTGCAAATCCCTATTATCGTTATATTATATTAAGAGTTGAATATGATTATAGGTCATGTTTAGTTGGTTCTTGCCATTCCACGCTACTTCTAATCTACACCACTGTTACGCTTTGGCTGTAATCCCTTTTACAATTACTGCCTGCAACTTAGCTTACTTATAGCCTACTGTCCGCTAATGTCACTACCTACAACTGCTACTGGTGCATGCGACTGATTCTACATGTACTGCAAGTTACCCTTACTCTTACTGCATGTAACCAATATTGCTACTGTAAGCGGTTGCCAATGTAGGCTATCTACATTCTACACCTAGCATGAAACATGCGATAGGCGTATAATTATTAAAGGTTTTAACAAAGATTATTATATATGCGCTACATAAATGTGTTCTGATACAAGAACATTGCCAGTGCAGTACCTGCGATACAAGAGATCGTCTTCCGTTACCGAACTTTCTCCCTAGTTTCTCGTAATATCGCCCACTACTAAAGTCGCATCTCCGTATTCATACAGATATGTCGCTTAATATCGCCCAGATGACCAAACGAAACTTCAAGCCGAGTGACCGCTCTTTCCAATCCTGTTTCTTCGCTCAATCCTTCTGCTAACTATCCATCTGCCCAGCATGCACCTTCACTTCTCTCTGCTCTCAACACTTCTGCTATTTCACACAGACTGCCTCTACCCTCTCAACACTCCTTCTGTAGCATGCACGTGCACGAATTATAATTGACTCTGAGATGAGGAGGACTCCGGATGTCTCAGGCTTTGCTCTCAAGCCCCATTTTCGCCCAGTCTCTCTCTCTGCTCAGACCGCTTCAAGCGACGTTGAACTCGGACTATAGACAGAGAGCACTGGGGCGTACGAGTCTCAGCCAAAGCAACGAGACAGCGTGACGCTTGAGTGGATATGAAGACAACTTAGAAGACTTAGCCTACAGCGTGTTCTTAACGCATTGGCCTAATATACGCCAGCCACTGTTACAGACTTGCTCCTATATATAGAAAATTTACATATTCCAGTATTTTATTCTATATTAAGATCATTGTCGCGAGTCAGAGGCCCCTAATCTACAACCGAACAGGATAGACCGGAGTCATTGAACTGTCCAATCTTGACTATAATATACGATCTGAAAAAGTCTGTACAGTGTAGGCTACACAGAGTCCAGGGATGAGGCACAACTCTGGACATACATGTAGTCTCGCTGCTCCTTTGGAAAATAAGAGAGTCATCATATTTGCGGTACAATGAACAGATACATATATTTTTTTATAGATGATAACAATATTATATGTCGCATATATATATATATATATATATTATATAGGGCCTATGTGTGTGTGTGTGTTTGTGTGTGCTTGTGAATGTGTGTGTATTATTATACAATAGGCCTACACATGCATAGGCTTGTATGTATATATTTCTTAGAACATTAGGCTATGTATGTTTCATGATAGGGCCTATATATTTGCCAATATATATATATATATATATATATATTTAAAATTTTATCCTTACAGCTAATCAATTCATGCATATATATATATATATATATATATACACTGTGCCCCATAAAAAAACACACCAAAACACTTTTCTAAAATCTTCTTTAAAACTAAGCCAATTGTAATAAAAGTTTGTACGTTGTTTCTCAAATAATTTTGCCACAAAATATTTTACATTTTACTTACTCCCAGAAGTGGTTGCTGTCGGAGGCAGTGACGCAGACTAGGCGTGTTTGGAAACATTTAAACAGAGATTAGTAACTTATTGGACAGCGCCCCAGCACATTGCGCAAAGGACACCATTGCGTTGCAGCGACGTGAAACACTGAAACACCAAGCTTCATTGGACCGGAACTCTGGCCAGCAAACTCACCAGACCTCAATTCCGTTGACTACAGATTTTGGGGTCTAATACAGGAACGCGTCTACCAGACAGCAATACGGGACATCAATGAGTTGAAGGAGCGCCTCATCGTTGTGTGGGCACAGTTGAAGCAGAGTGTCATTGACAAAGCTATTGAACAGTGGCGGCCAAGGCTGAGAGCCTGCGTTCAAGCGAGGGGACATCACTTCGAACATCTTCTTAAATGAAGCATTACGTTTTCTTATTTAACATTAGACTTACATGCGTTTCATGACAAAGTTTTTTGGTGTGTTTTTTTATGGGGCACAGTGTATATATATATATATATATGCAGATATATATATAATTATATAATATCATTTTAAATCCTAAGACATCGACGTCTAAGTTATCTATAATAAGCATAAATTTATACACACAAGGGTATAATATTCATTAGATGCATTTATATAGCGCCTTTTCAAGGGGCCACTTGAAGTGGTTACTGTCTCATTTGGACATAATAATTATAATACGAAAGATATTTAATGTTCTGATTGCAGACTTTAGGCAATATATGATTCACATCCATTTCCTGAATAATAGTCTAAGTGACTCAAACTTGCCTCTGGTTAAAAGTCACCGAGTAAGCAACACATTAGTCAACACTCGTTAATAGTTGTCAACAATGGTATAATTATCAATGCATGAACTGTTGGACAGGATGTCATTGTTACACTGTAAAGAAAGTTTAATGACAATTGTACAATGGACTGAATAATTGCTGCACCCACTTAAGATTAAGGGTTTCCTGTTGTTTAGTGCTCATGTATAGGTCTATATCATTACAATGGCGATTAGCGTCTGCCCTCCTTTGTACGCAGACTTGAGACTGGCACCACTATAGAATATGACCTGGGGCGGAGCATTCCTTTTGGTTGTATTCGCTTTCAGACAGTCTCTGTTGTTGTGTGCTGTCTTTTTTTGGTCTACTGATATTGATCCCCGGCGTTTTCTATTCACAAAAGGTGGCAATTATTATATCGTCGGGGTGACCTGTCCCCGCGGGGCGATCACCATTGCTACAGACAAGCGGCTTGAAAAATTTCCTATCGGGATGAAATATTATGTTTCAAAGTAACGATAATAGAGACGCCTTTAAATTTCCTATCGCATATTATAATTGTGCTTGAGGGTAACAAGGGTATTGCTTTATGTGCGCATGCGTAGGAATGTCTGTATTTATGTGCTTATAATCGTGTATGCGGCCCATCCGTTCGTGTTTGTATGACTGACTAACTTACTTACTGACTCAACAACTCAGTGACTCAATGGCTTTCTAAGGGACTCACTAACTTACTGACTGACCGACTGAATGACTTAATGATAGAATTAATGGCTGAATTAACGAATGATTGAATGAATTAATTAATGGCTTCCAGACAAAATGAATAATTTAATAAATTAACGAATTAATGAATTACTGAGTTTATTAATTAATTAATGATTGATTGACAGACAGACTCATACACAGACAGACAGACACAGACAGACAGACACACAGACAGAGACAAGGACATACAGACATACATCAGACAGACAGACAAGCAGACAGACAGACAGACAGACAGACTGGTGTGTCGGGACAGCCATACAGATGAGCAGTACAAAAACGGAAAGTTACCTTTCAGCAACGACTATGGAACAGTGGCAACAATAAAATTGACACCACGATGTCGTCTTCTCCAACGTTCAGCTGCTGGTCAAACAGGCTGGCCATGTTTGCTGCCATGTTTGCCTGAACACGAACGCCTCACTGCTCCATCTGCTGCTTGCAGGCCACGCATGGTCGGCCAACCGTGGCGGGTCACAGCTGGGGGGTGCCACCGTGTCGACCGTGTTCTCTGTACCTTGGTTTTTACGACTTGGCCTCACCGCAAGAACATTAATCCCAACCAGACAGGGTATTCAATGAAGTAACGATAATGCATGGCTTTAATACTTGAATGGACTGTATACTATGTCATTATTAGCTCTACAGATCCTTTTTTTAAGGTGAGTTAAGCAGCGAAAGAGAGGTTATAGTTGGATAAGTTGATGTGAGGACTATAGTCAGATTAACAGATGTGTGGCCTTAATAAGAAAGATCAGGGGTTGAAACGCACCAGCTCCACAGAAATTGTAGATATGCCTACATGTAGGCCTATAGGCCTATAGGCCTATGACGCATAAAACGTGTTGTTTTCAACGACGGAATTCTAAGCAATGCCGACAAGCTGTGGGAAATATTGACTTCAGCAGGTCATCGATGCAATAGAAAAGTCCACGATGCCCGTGAAAGAAAAGCCTTTCATCATTACAAGAAATCTCTCTGCAAAAATCTTTGTAGTTTGCCAAAATAGTATAACCCAAAAAACAATAATTAATTAAAATTATTTGATTTCTTTCATTTGCATTTGTGGGAGTCCTAAAGTTTGAGGGCCGTGTTCGGTGGAGCATGTTGAACATGACTTAATCATCCGACCCTGGTAAGGACGGGGGAACCATATTATGATGAAACTAGGATATTATTGTCTTATGTAGGTTACTGGTTGGGTCATAGGTGGGAATGACGTCTTTAATCTCAAGCGAAAATTTTTATGGGCGGTTATTGGGGGTTTCAACCCCTGGTCTTTCTTAGGACCCAAAGTTAAGTCGTCACTGCCCATCCCAAGGTGGTCGTTTCAATCAATCAATCAATCAATCAATTGATCAATCAAGTTGATTGTAGTAGGCCTACACCGTTTCAGTTCAGTTAAAAACAAAGAGTTTTCTCAGCAATCATTTGGAAAGTTTCTATTTTTCTGGTCAGCAAAATAATATTATTAAACCACCAAGAGCTGACCATACCCGACCATCCTAGTTATGGACCAAAAAAACAAATATTCAATTCCCCAGGAATCAAACTCTGACCACCCCTCCCCAGTCGTTTTTCTGCAATTCTCCTTATATGACTTCTGATATCGCCACTGTCTAGTAAAAATAACTACCAGTACATGACACACAATGTCTGATAGAAAAATCGGTCGATGCAGAAGGAGTGAGTGACAAGCTCTTTATAAGCAAGGATCTCTCACTGTTGTAACGAACTGTCATCTAAGCTTATACATCGTTGTCCGACGCGTTCTACACGACCTGCTTGTGAACAAAGGATGTGCTACTATATGCATGCCGATGATATATGACTTTCGTGTATGCCCTATGTACGAATCTGCATATACGCATACGTGTATAAAACTGTAGGCCTATATATAAATAAATATATATATATAGAATATATACACAGTTTTGCACATAGATCTATATATACAGAGATAATTATATAAAAGGCATGTAGGCTATACTATACATACATGTATGCATGTTTGTATATAGGCTACGTATAGGCCTATATGTTACTAAGCGCATTCGGATGCATACAATTATTATGTGTGTCTGTGTGTACTGTGTAACTGTATACCGTACATAAATATGAATTTACTTTAGGCCTGTAAAACGTGATTGAAACATTCTTACTTCTCTCCAGGATATTGTCAAAAACGCTTAAAAGTGCTTTTTTGGATCACTGTAGGCCTATATGCGCATGTATGTACGTTTGTACGTACGCATGCATGAGTACATAAATGTGCATGCATGACTACTATGATGATGACGAGGAGGAGGACGAGAAGAAAGCCGGGGAGGAAGAGGAGAACGAGGAGGAGGTGGTTGATGATGATAATATTTATGATGATGATGACGACGACAACGACGACGACGACGACGACGACGATGACGACGGAAGCGACAGCATTTGCAGTATTTGAATTCATGTCGTGTGTCATATAACAAGAGCGACGGAATTTCGTCGTCGTTGGACGGAGAGAAGAAGGAAGAAAGAAGGAGATGGAAGGAAGGAGGAGGCAGGTCACGTCTGGTGAATAATCATATCTGGATAGAAAGATGGTCATCGGTGGCTCCTTCTTGTCCAGCTGGTCACTCAACGGTCAGCTGTGGTCAACTGTGGTCAGCGCCGCTTCAGACGGAGTAATGCAATTACCGTTCGCTAGATGGTGATGCATCCGAAGTGTCATGCCGCACAATTCGATTATCCCCCCACCACGGTCCCAGATTCTCTGCCCTTCTATATTATGGAAGATTTGATGACCCTGGTCAACTTATGGTCATCTTATATAGTCTGCTTATGTGGTCGTCGACCGCACTGGTCACTTAGCCCGTGATGAACTACTGTGGCGGAGAATGTGAGACGCCCTTAGAAGCGAATGGATGGGGCCCTTAGTACTGGGTTTTGGGGCACTTTGAGACGGTCACCAGCAATGAAGGTCCCGAAATTTTATTCCAAAAAATAAGCCTATTTTGGGAGGCTAACCGTGATCCTCACTCTATTAATGGTTAAATACAATAATAGAATACTTACTGTATATTATAAAACAAAAAGAGAAGACATGGGACACAGCAAACACCCTGTGCAATTTAGCTAATTGTGTCATTAAAGCAAGGCCGTAGCCAGGATTTTATTTTGGGGGATGTTTCCACGACCGTGAATTTTGACGTGAATACAGTGGCCGTCACAAATCAGCTTCTTTCCTGGCGACATTTTAAAAATCATCTACTTTTCTTGCTTTTTTGCTCGTAATACGTTCACGGCGGTGCAAGAAACGCACTGTTTTCCGCGATTTTCGACTATTTTCTGCTCGAAATTTTTACATTATTTCATTTGGAGGGGTCGTGGTGTTCAAAACACCCGAAACGCCCCTAGCTACGGCCTTGCATTAAGGTATGATTAGACAAGATCAGGTATACGTTCACTGATAATTGGGTGAAGTTAAATCATCAAGTGTAAGAATTATAGAAAAATGACTGGGGATTATTATTAGGGTAACACCGAAATGTGAATCTGAGGCGCGGATAGTCAGCCGCCAGAGGAAGATGCAGTCATAGATCATGTGCTTAAAAACCAAGAGATCAGGTTTTAATGCATATGGATTTTTGCTAATAATCACTTGAAAGTTGAAAGTTTTGATTGTTTGATTGAACTGACCAGCAAAACGAAGAAGGTCGTTCCATTGATTGCTGGAGAAAGTCGTGGGATACGACACCCACTTCTGGTGTCTGCAATGAAGACTAAATTGTGGGTCCCAGGAAAAACTACGGGGTTTGAAACCCCAACCACCGACAATTCCAACCCTCGATTTATCTAAAAAGATATCTTAAAAATAAGTGGCGATAAGCTATGAAAAGGCAAAACAACATATAAGACAAATTATACGAGAAGCTAAACAATAATTGCAAACCTGGTAAAATCTTTTAAACTGCATGCCATTTAGGAAAGGAAAGAAAAGGAAAGAAAAGACAGACGATAAAGAGATGGAAGTTGTGGACGTTGAAGATGTTGGAAGAAGTGAAAATGAAATCAGGGAGAGGAGGAGAGGTCGATGGTAGAGGTTTAATTGAGGGAGGGGTAGAAAGGGTTGGGGGAAAATGGAGGAGACCACGATGGTAGAGGTTTAACTGAGGGAGGGGTAGAAAGGGTTGGGGGAAAATGGAGGAGACCACGATGGTAGAGGTTAAATTGAGGGAGGGGTAGAAAGGGTTGGGGAGAAAATGGAGGAGAGGTCGTCGGTAGAGCTTTAATTGAGGGAGAGGCACAAAGAGTGGGGGAGAAAATGGGAAAGCGGGGAAGGGGAAGGGGTGGGAGGAAGGCGTTGCTCGCGACAAATTGACTCGGATGAGATTAGATTAAGTCACTTCCGTTCAAACATTCGTCCTATACATGTCCGTCGTACGGGAGACGAAAGAGACAGAGAGGAAGGTAGAGAGAGACATACACATGCAAGGATGCAGAGGGACAGATTTGCATACAGACAAAGAAACAGAGATACCCATACAACGATAGACAGAGGCAGAAATGCAGAGCGATTGATGCAAAGATGGGCACAGATACAGGTAGGCTACAGAGACAGGCACGCAGGCAGAAACAAAGGTGCATACACAGCTACCGACAGACATGCGGACACAAAATAATACAGAGGCACAGACACAAACACTTGGAATTCGAGACACAGGCCCTGATAAGAAGACAATAACAGAATAACATTGCTGTTAACAACTGAAAACAAACAGTCCAGATCATGCCCTACGAGAGGGAGGGGACAAATGCCCAGAGACCCGGCTACTTTTAGGAGCCCGAAGCCCTAGGCTAAACTGATCATAATATTTTTCATAAGTTTAGGCGCGCTGCAGCGTGCATAATTATGTACTTGTATGTGTGTCTGTGAGCGTGTGTGTGCGCGCGCGTGTGTATGTATGTATGCGTGTGTGTGCATGCGTGTGTATGTGTGTACGTGTGCATGTGTGTCCGTGTGTGTTTGTGTGTGTGTGTGTGCCTGTGAGAGTAGCCTACACTGCCTGGATAAATATCCGTTACGGCGTCTGAGCTTTTCCATTCAAATCCGCGACTTGGGACGACGACATCCACTCAACAGAGCTGTTACTAACATTTAGGTCTGATCAAACATTGGCGACGACAGCCGAGGAGGAAGGGGAGAGTGGAAAGAATGAAAGAATGGTTTGAAGAGGGAATTACTCGATTGATGATCGTCCTCGCTTTATGAATGTAAAAGATGGATTGAGGAGAGACTCGAGTATACATCGGTTGGTGCACCAAACTATTCTTAAGAAATGCAGATTTGTTGTTGACGCAAGTAAATTGGAAGAGATCTTCTCGAACCGATTCTTGTCTGTACACGTCGTCTCATGTTGACCAATGACTGCGTAAGTGGATGCTTGGATGTCTATGTCCTCGCGTTCGCGGTGTGTCTTCTTGTATCGTTGGAATTGTCTCTCTGTCTCTCGTGTTCTTGGGTTTGTCTTTATGTTGCTGTTTATGTATACGATTCCTGTCTGGTCTCTGTCTGTTCTTTGCATTTCCAAACTTCTCTACAACTGTCTCTACGTAATAATTGTTGTGTTCCGCTCTCTCTCTGTCCCCTTCTACCTTGCTTTGTCCTTCTAAGTTTCTGCTTTCACCAGTCCTTATTCCATACAGCTTCCTCCATATGCTTCTGTGTCTCAATCTATGTATCTGTCCATGTGTCTTTCTGTGTCTGCCTCTGTCTTCGTCTCTTTCCTTCCGTCTCGTTTGTGTCCCTCCATCTGCACCTCTGCCTCCGTGTCGCTTTCGCTCTCTGCGCTAATGAAACTTCTTTGCCTTTCCTGATTGAAGCAAACGAATTCATTGCCAATGATGTGGACTCTGTCGCTGCAGCCGTCATAATGGCATCGTCCTTTGGCACCTGGCATCCATCCTTCATCAGTTCACTGCCGTGACAGCATCTTCCCCACCATCCGCATTCCACTGGCACCAACGACGGCGCAGCAGCCGCGACAGATGCTTCACAGCTTCAGCAGCAGCAGCATCTCCACTGGCATCTTTAGCGACGGAAGAAGTTGCTCTGGAATCGTCAAGTAGGTAAAACAGTTTTAGGGCTAGTAGGTTATTTATTTTTATGGTGCTATAACCTATTCAATAATATTATTGTGACTTAGGCCAAGAGAGGGGCATGGAAAAATTAAATTTTAATGCCCAGAGGCCCGGCTACTTTTCATGGACTCTGACTGGGTAAGCCTACTACAGTACGTGTAAACTACAAAGTTTATGGTTCATGCCTTTTAAATAATAATATTATTTAAAAGGCATATATTATATTACTTCATTCATTCATTCATTCATTCATTCATTCATAGCATTTACATAGCGCCCCTCCAAGAAACTACTCAGAGGCGCTCCCAGCCCAACCACGAACAAAGAAAAAAGACTTGAGGGACTTGTAGAACCCAGCCGGATGGACCACAAGTAGAGAGCGAAGCGTAACCGGGAGGTCGTTCCAGACTTCGCCACAGTTTAAACTTCAAATGAGCAATTTAATAAATCATAATAATTGTAATCTCATATCCGATAGATCTGTAAACATTATCGTTCATTCATTCTTTCATTCTTTCTTTGTACCGGCATGCACTTAAATAGCGCTCCTTCAAGAAAGCTAAGCAGGAATGCTCCCAGCCCTGCCACGGCAAAAGAAAAAAAGGTGTGAGATTTATGAAACAGTATGAGAATTGTGGAAAAATAACTGGGGGGGGGGGGGGGTTGGCCTATGATAAACTTGAAATTGGGGTATGAAAAACATACTTTAACATGGGGCTCTAAAAAGATTGGGGGGTTGAACCCCCCAACCCCCCGGCAATTCTCACCCTGTTATGAAACAAAGTAAGATTGGTCAGATGTAATTACCTTTCTCTCCCTTCCCATCCACTATGGTAAATCATTCGAAATCGAATGACATTGAAATTTCTAATTATGTTTTACTGCACAAACATTTTCTTTTACAGCTCAGTCTTGCAATATGAAATATGATATCAGCAGCACGGTCTTTTGGAGAGCTGCTACTAAAGTTTAATTTTTAAATTTTTATTCGGTAACCACATTACAAAGCAATAATTCAAGTAAGATGCGAGAAAATGAAATGATCTGGTTACACCGAGGAGCCTAGAGGGTCATGTACCACGCTATCCAGGGTCCATGTATGCCATTGTGTAGAGCAGTGGTTCTTAACCAGTGTTCGACCGAACCCCTGGGGTTCGGTGAGCCAGTGCCAAGGGTTCGGCAGAGGTCCTCTAAAATATATACATATTCAGTGGAAAATCATTTGCTATTTTCTTTTTCTTTTTCGACTTTTCTTTAACAATTTTTTTAAAATTAGATAATTGCCTACCAGGCCCTACCTTATGAAATTTAAAGATGTTCACCCTGTTAACCTTATGTCTTACTGCCCTCCCGATAATTAGCACCGGCAGTCATCTTTCTGTGAGGTAAGGTATAGGCCTAGATTATGTAATTTTTCGTCATTTTTGCAGAAATAGCATCACATGACGTACGCTAAAAGCAACTATTGCCCTTTTCTTATATATTTATACCACAGAGTATGTCGAGCAAAAACGAAAAAATTATTGTTCAATCTTGAGGGGTTCGGTGAGTGGTCATAGATTTCTCTTGGGGTTCGGCTCCCTTGAAAAGGTTAAGAACCACTGGTGTAGAGTCATAGGCGTACGAGGCGGGGGTGCAGAGGGGGCAATTGCCCCCCCAAATTCGGGCAAGTTTGGTGGTTTTTTCGGGCAAAACAGACCCAAACGACTAAAAAAGGTCGTCAAGTTTCGGGCAAGTCTGGTTTTTCGGGCAAAAATAGTCGCGGACGACTAAAAAAAGCAAACTTTTTGGCCAGATAAATTTTTCGGGCAGAAGTTCAATCTTTGCCCCCCCCCCCACTTCTGAAACCTCCCGTATGCCTATGTGTAGAGTAAGGAATAAGACAGCGGTGCACATAATGAATAGTAGAAAACCGACAAAGTCGATGCAAGTTGACCTATATAGAACCATGCAAAAATCAAACCTCAGCTTATAACTTAACTAAGGGCTGGAACAGGCGGAAAAGCTAATCAGAAAACGTAGGCCTACCCAAATTATTAAACTAAGAAAGTGTTCTCCAGCAAATATAATTTATGTGGAGTTTGTGTTTAAAACATCTCCAATTTCTTATGTTCATTCCTGCGTAGACCTACTTTCAATTTTTCCGACAAAAATATCGATGGCCTTTCATTAGTATTATTTTCATTGTAGTTGTCAGTTACTGACATTTATAATTACCGTTATAGTTATCGTTAACGATATCACTCCTTCTTCGTTAAAAGTATTTTGGTTGCCGTAAACATTAACGAGAATATTTTTTAGTAGTGAGGAGAATGATGACGACAACGACGATTAATATTGCGATTTTAATCATGATAATGACCATTATAAAAATGATAACGGCGACGACGACGCGACGGTGGTGATGATAATAAAGCTGATGCTGCTGTTGATTAATGATGATGACGACGACAACGATGATGATGATGATGATGATGATGACGATGACGACGACGACGATGATGATGATGAATTGATGATGATGATGACGATGACGACGACGACGACGATGATGATGATGATGATGATGACGATGACGATGATGACGATGATACGTACGTACTTCACAGGTGTCGTGCCAATGAAATGTCATTATCGGTGTGATGAATTCTGCAGAAATAACATTTGCCCGTGGAGGTGACATCATTCTGTGACCGAATATGGCCAAGCTGTGAATCCTCTTTTCTACATCCTGTGGCATCACTGCTGTAGGCTACTCATAATTATCCTGTAGCATCTCAGAGAGCCTGCGCCTTTTGTTCTTCTTCTTCGAAGGAATTCAACACAATGTAGGCCTTTATTGCGATGGACAACTAAACTTGACGGATATTACCTGCTTTCAGCTTTTGCAAGACAGTGGACATTCTTGGCGGTAAATGAAACAGTTATGCCGCACCTCATCAAAGTTTGTCGTTGTTTAATGCAGTTTCTTTCATCGACAGCGCGCATTGATCATTGAGATTTCAGAAAAATCCATCAACTTTCGTCTGTCTAATTTCGTCAAGAAGCTTAGCAAGTAGGCCTATAGCTTAATTACAGGTAAACGCACCGCCGTAAAATCCAGATTAACTATTTTAGAGTTTTTCTGCTCTGCCTGTTATTTGTCCACCAATTCATCAGAGGCACCGCTGTCCGGCGGAATTCCACTTTGCCAGTGCCTGCCCCCACCTTTTTAATTATTGTAGCAATCTGATTGACTGTGAAAGTACCGTAACATTTTAAATAGGCCTAGCCTACTTTCGTACCCCGCTTTTAGACACTGCAAACATCGATCTATGATATTTGGAGTAATACTCTCTCCCGTGACACTGCTCGATCTATGCCGCTGCTACTTGCATGGTAACTTAACCACCTTTGCTACTCCATGACATTTTATCTGTTCCTCTTTTACAGCTTTGACATCACTCGACTTTGATTACACTTGGCATCATCCCGTTATTCTGTAGCACTATTACCATATATACCTACATTGTCTTTTGATGCCTATCGTGTGGCACTAACTTTACATTCTTGCTTCCCTACCAAGCATCCGATGCCTGCGTCAAACTCCTACCAGAATTCTTGCGATCCATCTCTTCTCCTACGAACTCATCTCGCTCACCATCCTCGCTTCCACAACCACCTGGTTCATCCTCTTCTTCCATCAACAAGCGTCGAAACCATCAACCCCCAATCGACCTCGTTTCACTCTTCCCATTCCATCCACACTCGGAAGAACTCTCGAAAGATCATCGGACACGTTCAGGCAGGTCCTCGCCGACTCACCACCCAGAAGTTCAAGGTCAAGGACCCAAGCCACGATCAGCAACCTCTGAAGAGTAGCATGCATCCAGTCTCCTCGAACCCGGATCAGCCTAGTCGACAGGAGCGCAGGCGCCACCGAAGGGCAACGGAGAAATACCGGATGGCACACGCGACACGGGAGAGGGTTCGAGTGGAGGCGTTCAACACGGCTTTCGCTGAACTTCGTCTGCTGCTGCCGACCTTACCACCGGATAAGAAGCTGTCGAAGATCGAGATACTGAGGCTGGCCATCTGCTACATCGCCTTCCTCAATCACGTGCTTGATCTCAGCCAATCAAATCATCAATAACTAGGCTATAAGATAGGCCTACATCGATCGATTGTGGATGCTTTAGAATAATCAATAACTGAGATCGATGAAAAACTAACAATTATTATTGATAATTTTGAATCAATAAAAGAACCGGATATTAAGAATCGATAATGCACTCTTAAACTTTAGAGGTGTCAATCAGTTCAAGCGATATTACAGATATTCAATCGATGCCAAACAAACAATAACTCGATTGTAAAGTCTTGATCGACGAGAGTCAATCGCGTCGTTCGATCATGGATCATCGATTGTCGTCTGAGAAATCAATACTATCAATAATCAATAATATCGATAATCAATAATATCAATAATCAATAATATCGATTGTCATTCCTAAGTTTGCGATATACCAGAAAGGTTTGTTGCTTGTTTATTTGTTTGTCGTTTAGGCCTATAATACACTGTGTCCCAATAAATCGGAACCCCTTTTTATAATGTGAATAAAACAGGCAAATCTTAATCGATTTTCAAAATTTCAAAACTGTTTTTATCCTGAGATAATTATATACAAATTGGGAATTTATGAACGGCCATCACTAAAAAAGTACGTCATAATGACGTCGTTAATTTACATATCGAAACCAATTGTCAACAAAAATCGTTGTGTTCGGTACTTAACATTTGAATTATATCTGATGCAAATGACGCAATTGTGACGTCAAATTCATGCCAGAAACTTCATATTTAATTCAGTGGAAGATAATTATCTCAAGATAAAAACAGTTTTGAAATATTGAAAATCGATTAAGATTTGCCTGTTTTATTCACATTATAAAAAGGGGTCCCGATTTATTGGGACACAGTGTATATTAATATTGTTAGCACTTAGGCCTGCTTTCTTCGACGATATCGCCACAGTATGCGCTTATAGATCTAATAGGCCTACGTTCATTAGACATTAAAGCTAGCATTAGACACCTTTTCACGCCTAAGTTGGAAGATTTATAGAACCTGTCGACTATAAAGGAAAAGAGCCGTTTTATGCCAAACAAATTTTTTCGAGGGCAACGGCCTCTGTTGTCATAAGCCCTCGTCAAATCTGGATCCATCCAGTTAAGAAAAATCATGATTAGCCTACCGCATGAGACATACATGTAGGCCTATGGCGAAAAGTTGCCTATAGAAATGCTTCACTTGGCTAAATTAGCAAACCAATCGGGTTGATGTTTCTTCAGTAGGAAGCAGATGAAAAGCCTCATCTTTTAAATCAGAACAAATGATATGGTAATCAATGTCTTTAAAATGGGAATGGTATGAAATTGCGTACCAGTATGCCTATGAAGCAAATAACGTATCAACTCAAGACACTCTTGCCAATCAAAATGACTGAATGTCAGTACCTTCAATGTTATTATTACCATGCATTAGGACTCATCCCTGTTTTCTTCTATTAGTCAGTTCAAGTATAGGCCGAGGCCTACAATGCCCTACATCCTGTTAAATCAATATGGTGCCAACCTCTGTTTGTTTTTCTAAAACTCAGTAGACCTACCTTTTAATGGAGCTAAGCAATAACGAGTAAAGGACTCGCCCAAGGTCCCTCATTAGTTGCCTCTCTGAACACGTAAGCAATCAACTACATATTACATACATACACATGCATACATGCTTACATACATACATACATTCATACATACATACATACATACATACATACATACATACATACATACATTCATACATACACATAATATACACACAGGCATACGTACGCACAATCAAACAAATAAATACATACATACATGCATGCATACATACATGCATACACACATACATGCATACACACATACATGCATACATACATGCATACATACATATAAAAATGAAATAGATGCAAGTACTTTTGGTTATGAAGCTGAGTGATCTGAGACAACAGCAATAAGACAAGGTAATAAGACGTCACCATTAATTTGAAGACAACAGTCATTTAGGAATGGCAAACATATCAATTTATTACAACCGTGTTTACATGCATGCTGCAATGTTATTAAAGCCGACATTGTTAAACAGTTATTACTGCAATTAAATGTTCACTCCTCGCTTCACAAGTCATTCTGTTGCAACGTTTATGCTAAAGATTCATAAGATGCATGCACAGATAATACTTTGAACACTATTATGATTAAGTAGAAAATTCTGAAAAATACCATATGCACCGTAATAGGTTTTCTATTTTAAAATATATAATGCTCTACAAATATGCAGATCCTATTTCTTATAATAACAATTAAAATGCAGTCTCACAAAGTACAATAAATTTTCCAACAATATTTCATGTTAATCACCACAAATAAGACGTACAGCAACAATTTATTGGAAACAACAGCAGCTGTCAAATTATCATCAGCCTCCTCTTCATCATCATCGTCATTGTCCATAACAATAGAACAACAATGATTTTTAACAGTTGAAACAACAGAGAATTTTTTCTTTTGTTTTTTTGGTAAGCCTGGTTTTATCCACTGTTTATATGATGACTTCTCTATTTTCTATCTGTCTAAACAACTGTTTTCATGATTCAATAAATGGCGTCAAATCAATAACTTAGATCTTTGCCTTCCTTCTTGCTTAGTATAGGTACTCAGCAGTTGAAGAATCCCAAACACATTGTCTGAAACCTGCCACTAATAATTAATTATATCTTTTCTGGTAAATGGTCTTTAACAAATTTCCTTAATACAATATCTCACGATTTTCTTACTTGCTACAAATTCAATCGAGATGTCATGAAATGAATGGTCCCTTTGATGAGTGAAACTGACACACAGGGAGAAAACCAAAGACTAATAATCACATGCTTGGAAAGTCCTTATTTATCGTCTTTTGATTCTTAGAGTACAGACCTCTGGCGACCAGGAAGTACAATGTTTACCTGACTTCTTTATGAATATACAATACAGAGATTCTTGAAAAAAAAGCCAAAATCAAGCCAGACAGCAATAATAATTAAGTCAACAACAATGTTTCAAGTATCCACAAAAACAAGCTGATGTAAAATGCAAGAAAACTACTCTACACTATGAATTTGCTATACCATACCTCCATTTAACTAAAAAATTTAGCAGCAATAACAAGTGACTACCATTACTAAGAGTTTTTGGCTCTTGCGGGGTTAAAATAACAAAGGTTTCTCTAGAAACTGCCGCCCAGCCAAGCAAACAGCGTGCAGGGCAAAACATTGTGTGCAAAGCTCAAGGTGACACTTAGTCTAGTCTAACGTGTTTTGTAAACAGTCTTGTTTTCAAGACCCGAAACCTCAAGACACAGCTTTTGAACCTTAAGACCAGGATCAAGACTAAACCTTTGGTGTCAAGACCATGACTAAGACTTTAAACTTCAAGGCCAAGATGCTAAACATCAAAATGCAAGACCACGACTTTGAAAAATTACATTCACACCAAGAATTCCATTTCTCAGTAGAAAAAATCAAGTTGGACAACGTGTAGTTTAAATGAAAACATAATTCTATTACTTTATTCAAGCAAAACAAACTACAAAACTGCAGATAATTCCGAACTTGTATTCACAAGTCAAATGTTATTCTGAATGCCTGCTTCATCTTACAATTAAGCCAATTCTCCCCAGATTTTCTGACAGAGAGCTGCCTGCCTTGTGGGCCACATAACCCTAATGCCAAGTGAAGAAAAAACGTTCTACAGGTGTGCTGAAGTGATTATTGGCTCAGTTATCACTGGTCATTGACTAAATTCAAAGCATATGCTTCTAAATTTCCTCATGGCTTTTAAAACTTCCAGAATGTGCAGTCTGATAAATAGATAAGTACATACACACAGACACATACACACTGACACATATCTTATTCTTTTCCTTCAGGCTTGAATTAATCCCCCTCTCACACTGACACATTGACACATATATACAAACATATGTACCATTACCGTATGCATTACATATATTTATATATAAATTATATAGGCATACATTTCTTTAAATATGAGTTTATTTAAGAAACTATGCACACCAAACCAGAGTAAAAAGATCTTCTAGAAATTAATACGTATCGATCCATAAAGAGTAGCAATCTATGACTCACAATTTAATATCAATTTATAATTCTAAATATATAATAATCATACGTACTAGCTCGGCATTAATGCAAAACCAGATCAGCATTACTATATCTCTCAATTTAACAGGAAATTCAAAACTGATTTTGTATAGGCATTATTTCAAGAAATAAAAAACAAACTATCAAGGCAGTTAAAAATGGCCACGAAAAACCAGATCACAACATATTAGATATAAATAGCAAAATCAGATCATGAAAATGTCAGATCTTGCAGTTTGAACTAGATATAATTATTAGCCTGCATCACAAAAAGCATATTTGCCAATGTCACTCAAATATTGGTTAGCCTACATCGCCTCCCATGGATCATATTTGATTTAAATCTGTATAATATCATAGCAATACCATAACGTGTAATATTGTATTGTGATGGTGGAATGTGATCACCACCACTTCCAAAAGAGGCATGGACAGCCAAAACCACTTTTATCATTTATTATTTTTAAGGAGGCAAAGACAGTTTTGACCCCTTTTGTCCTGTTCCAGCATATTTTTTGCGAAATGACATCATTACCTTGAAAATGAGGTGGAGTAGGAAGGCAACAGAGGATGGGGTTCATCATCCCCACTTTGTGAGGCAAAGTCACCCCTCTGAGTAAAACATTGTCATGTGAATAATAAAATGCTATTTGTTTGTCTCCTTTTCTGGATAAAAGTCTTTTCTCCATTAAAAATCAGCATACAGCGACACACAAATGATTTACAGCAAACGACAAAACAACACTGAAGAGAAAAGTGCAAAAGTAACACTAAACAAGTGCAGATTTCCAACGGCTAGAGTGACCTAAGCTCAAGTTACGCATTACAAGCGGCTGAAAAACAGAGTCACAGCTGCTTAATGCACCCATATATAATATAATATAATATAATATATATATATATATTTATATTACTTTTATTATTACCACTATTCATTTATTATACACTCAATGACAAATCATCGGTTGAAATGCTGCACCAACTTGATCTGGTTCAAACAGATAAACTGCAAATGAGTTGCTAATATGAGAGCTGCAAATACTGCTACGCATATTATTATCTGTCATCAACACTTTCACAGCAAGCTTGTACAAAGAAGTGACTGGGGGGAACCAATGCAGTTTGGCGATAAAATATAAACCAGCTATTGACCACGCACGAAACTGGAATGATAACAAACACAGGAATTCATTTGGGTAACAGACAACGCTATAGACTGTAAGCAGGTTTTCTGAACAATTCAGAAAACTAAAAAACACCCAGCAATTCTTTGTTGACTACGGTGCGTTTTTGGGCTTCTATAAAGCTACTAGAGAAGCGAAATTCTCCTCTTGTCATATTCCTCTTCCCAAACAGAAGAGCTTATTCGGTCGAAAAGCCACAAAAGCTACAATTCTTCTGTATGTGGGTGTCTTCGGACTACGGCATCGGGGTTTAGAGAAGCCCAAAAATCACATCCGTTGTAATATCAATGAAACCCGAACACATCCAGAGAAAAATGTCCAACAAGCTGAATTATTTCTAGAAATAAATAGGTGTATTTGTGTTCATGACATATCACTTCTGATCACTTGGGTTTGTCGACTAGTTCTACTGACGTAGATTATGTACATGGTGTCTGCTGAAGCAAGAGGGGTGAAACCGATACATGAGGGTGGATGAGATACAATAAGCAGTCTGGTTTTTGTAGGTACCTGGAAAACAGACAGAAACACACGTGTTACGTAGTCAAACCAAATGAAGAAAATGATAAAAATTTATAGTTAAACTATAACTATCGGTGGAAGGATGAGTGACAAGAGAGGGGACAGGCCACCAGCTCTCATATGCACAGACAAAGAAAAATGAAACAACATCAAAGAACTTGTCATAGCCCTCACTATCTCACCCCGAACCACCCTCATCAGTATATATAGCTAGTGTATCCATTAGAGGCAGTCAGCTAGAGGCATAACTGGAGCAGAAGTCTTTAACACATTTCTGACAAGAACCCCAACTAGGCCTATGCAATAATTTACTGCACACAAAAATAAGTTGAAAATATCAAAGGCTTCTCCCAGTAAACCTTGATTCATAATTCATACCATCTGGAGAACAAGTAAAAACATAAGAGACAAGCCGGGTGACCCAGTTGATAGAAATCCCCGATTTCTGTTTGCACTCGTAGGAATTAGAACCACCAACCCCAGGGCTGACATTCCAACATACATTACATACCTCCAGAGTGTAGATAATAGCACACATGTCTGTGTATTCAATCAGTTTTATGGACGTGGCAAGAACTCATGTCTTGTAGAAAGCATTTCTAGATCAACAATGTATATGCTTTGTTTTCTTTACATCTCCTGGTCACCTGGTGCCGTCAGCTTCTGGAGCTCTGGCGAAAGCCCTGGTGTATCCTCTCCAGTTGATCCTCTCCCTAGTCGCCTCTCTTAGCTCCTCCAGTCTCATGCCAGACTTTTCCTGTACCTCATCCAACCATTTCTTCCTTGGTCTTCCGCATCTTTATATATATATCCAACATAATCAACAAATCAAATAATTAATGACGCTCCAGATTATTTCACGAGACTTTTCTAAGTTTTCTTACTTTTTCTCGTTGTTTAGACGACTTCATATTCGCGACGTATCGCTGCAGCCAAACAACCGGCAATTATGATTCCAATCAGCTGCAATCAAACAACAAAACAATGTCTAGTATGTGATCACATGTATATTATACAATATACATATGCTATAATGCAATTATGCATGCATCTATGTTGGTGTGTACACCGTAAGCCTTAGCTTAATTCTAAAATACATAGGATCCCATTGGATTGATAAGATAAGGAGTGCATTCTCCAGAAAAGTTAGGCTTCACTACTATAATTGTATAACAATAAACTACAATTGCTCTAGAATATTGCATTTCCATGGTTCATTGGATGGTTAGTTGCCGTGTAATGACACTATGTCATACCAAAATTGATTAGCGTCACCCGCCTCTTTTCGTCAGGCTTGGGACTGGCACTATCGGATGGTACTCGAATTCATATCAATCATAAATGTAGTACCGGTATTATCTTACTATATCTTAATACTATTGCTTTTTTTATAAATTAATATCATTATTGGCGTTCGAATTCTGATTATAATACTGCCATAGATATCAACTGAATTTTAAAACTAATAAATAGGTTGATCTCACTACAACTGTGGCCATTAATGTTAGCATATAAATTGTGAGGTTCCTATGAGACAGCTACACCAATAGTTACCGTACCTCAATGACAATAGACAATAGTTACCGTACCTCAATGACAATAGACAATAGTTACCGTACCTCAATGACAATAGACAATAGTTATGGTACCTCAATGACATTAGACAATAGTTACCGTACCTCAATGACAGTCAGTCCAGCTGCGACACCTCCAACGATCACGATGTTTGTCCTCACCCAACCTGTGAAGGTGACTACGCAGCCCTACAAGAAATCGAAATTCATTCAAATCAACATATATACCTATGTACATGTACAGGGTGGGAAAAAACATCAATCTCACATTTAGTTTAGTGGCAGAAAACAACTAAATTACCAAAGTGGTTCAACAATGAAAATCCTCACAGATCCAGTATGTCACATCAGTCACGGACATAACTGGCTGTTAACAAAATAATTCAAAGGCTATGGAACCATCCAAAGGAGGCCATGATGGTCATAGACAGATCCAAAGGGTCCATGTGCAGATCAAAAGGTAACCATGCTGGCCTTAGATGGATCCCAAATGAAGATTCAAGTCCAAAGAGTAATAGTTTAAGAACCAGCTGGTCGCCAGTGAGAAAAAAGAAATGAAGTAAAGAGAGAAAGAGAAAATAAATCCTACGAATTTGAATTACATTTCCAATTGAGGGCAAAGTCTATCAACTTTGCACAACAAACAAAAACTTTGTACTTGGAGTTGAATTTTGACAGTTTTGACTCGTTAGGCAGTTAAAACCTTCAGTGTGTTTTTTAGAACCTTAGAACTCAACCATGTAATAATATTGAACCTCATTGCAAATTTGGAAATTCTAAACTTATCTTGGCTGAAGTCTAAATCTGTGAATTGGGAACCTTTGGACTTGAATAAAATTTGGAACCGCTCAACTTGACTGTAATTTTTGGAACATCTGCAAATGTCAATCAAGTTGGAATCTGTGAATATGAAAATGAATTCGGACACTGTGAACTCAGCATCAAATTTTTATTATATTTTGCCCTGAGGTACTTTATTCCCTAGGGACTTATGAATTATTATTATTTGACAAGTGTATGTCTGGTGGGTCAGGCCTCGTCTTCTATTATTAATAGTTATTAACATATCGGTGGATGTATGAAAAACAGTGATTTGCTTACATCCTGGTAGATGAGATTCTGTCTTGCCGGATTATTGAACATATTTTTTCCACAGTCCTTCGACTCGTTCTTGCAGCACGAGTCTGGAACTGAGCTCGTGTTCTTCAGATAGTCGTTGGTTCTCCAGTCGGTGTAGTTGGCGCCACCACAGCACATGAACTGCAACATTTACCAACTTCTATTAAATCTTTCTCAGTTACCATTAAACCATGTGTTCAGAAACAATCTGCCTTTTATTATCAATTGCTGTTATTGTTATTATCATCTACATTTTCTCAGTTGCTGACCCTGTCACCGCCTGGATTGGGCTTCCAGTGGTTCTTTGCCTAGTGTTCAGAGGTCACTTCACCATATTACTTACTGATTATTATTATTATCACTATTATTATTATTAGTAGTCGTAGTAGTAGTAATTATTATTATTATTAATTTTAAAAATCAATTAAAACATTTTTTGGCCCCGAGGTATATAGGATCCCTCAGGGACTTCACAAACGCCTAATATAAAATCAAAAGTCTGGAAAGGCCCTACTCGTCTGCTTCTGCTACTTGGTCGGCGAAAGTGCCCTTATTATTATTATTATTATTATTATTATTATTATTATTATTATTATTATTACTACTAGTATTATTAATAGGCATTCATTATACCACAACCTCACGACAGTGGCACATGGAAGCATTAGATTTTCTTATGCAATCGGGGAAAACCATTTGCACATTAAGCTAATGTTTTGTTAGGAGTTCAGTGTTTATCAGGCACAGACAGCTGGTTGTTGTACTGGTTGAAGCGGAAATAAAAGATGAAGTCATAAAAATTAATAATAATAATAATAGTAATAACTACGTGGGAGACGAGAACCTATAACCTAATTTTATTCTTTTACAGCCTAAAGGGATCTTTACTACCTCGGGCGACAAAAAAAATAATAGCAACGACAATAATAATAAAAGTCAGATATACAGGGTGGTCCAAAATAAACCGCACAGTGACAGTTTTCTTGATATAATGTCGTCATTGAGCCAGATGCGAAGGTGAACAGTCAATATTATTGTCAGCACGTTCTTGGTGATGGTCTTTTACCTGACATCTGTGCAATATGCCAATACCACACTTGGACCCTACAGCAGGACGGCTCTCCATCACACACCGCCAAGAACACTATGGAGTATCTGCGACGTGAGAATATTTCTTTCATTGAGCCTGACATGTGGCCCCCAAACAGCCCGGACTTGAATCCAGTCGACTATGCTGTTTGGGGCGCCCTTCAACAGATGGTATACCGTCGTAGAAGTTTCACCACAGTGGATCAGCTGAAAGAGACAATCGTCACAGAGTGGACCAAGCTGTCACAGCGTTTCATTGACCGCGCAATTGATCAATGGCGTCGTCGGCTTCAATGCGTGGTCGAGCAGCAGGGAGGACACGTTGAACATTTTATGTAACGAAATCCATCCATGTAATGTTACAGTAAAAATAATTGCTGTGTTTTTGTGAATTTTCACGGTTATATTTGAATTGGTCTGAATAAAGCACTATCAATTTATCATTGTGCAGTTTATTTTGGACCACCCTGTACCTGTGACGGACAGTTCATTCAGCTTAGGTATTGCTATGACCACCTGAGGCTATGGATCTGGCAAAAGATCACATTCTCTGGAGGGAAATTGTTGCCGCATCATGCAACGCCCCAAGAGGGCATGCTTCATGATGATGATTGCTATGACCATAGCCTCCCAATTACTTATTTTGTTTCTCACACTTTGCCTATTCTTCAGGTTTTTCTAAACACTTGATTCTTAAGACTATAAATAATTATCTTCACAAACACCCCATAGGCCTACCTGTTTCTGAACCTTGTCCCAAGCTTTGGTAACACCAAGATGGGAATGTCCTCCGTAATTCTGAGTTGCATTCATCATTTCCTTTTCAACTGCGCTGGTTATCTGAAATGAAACAAAAAAAACGATACAATGTAATACAACTGAAACTGAAGTTCACATGCACCCACGCAACATAAACATTGATCCTACTAGGCCCTTTGTGCAGAGAACCTGCCCAAGGTCTTAAATAGATCAGGCTTAAACCTCGAATGTATATGTAGCAGGCCAAGCACTCTATCCTCTTGGTCATTCTTTCCCACTCTTACCTATTATGGATCACCACCACTTCATCTTGCATATTCTCTGTATAAGCATACTACTTCATCTTACATATTCTCTGTATAAACACATCTACTACTATAATGTTCCATCCTTGCATTGTCACTGTTTCCGTAAAATTAATGCCCTGAACAAAATTGTCTTTTTAAGTTGCATGCTTGTCAGATTAAGCACTTCACAATCATACACAAATTGATTTATTGATTTAAATATTATTGATTGTTTACTTTGAGAATGAAAGACATTTTTAGCATATTATTTCCAGTCAATGGGTCAGATCTGGTTAGGACGAACTATATGTTCAAATGTTTATTGAAAAAGCCGGCAGCGGTGAACACTGACCTTATCTCGCAGAACAAAAGCCGTGATCGCAGCCGCAACTTCCAGAATGAGAACAACGCAGAGAAGAACAACAAACTGAACAAACAGAAGAACATCAGAAAATTAAATCACGCATAGAACTAACAATCACTGATTATGTAACTCTTAGCATCATTGTCGGTATTAAAAAGTGAATCATTAAACTTAACGACTACTTTTTATGTAACTCCTATAATTTCCGGCATTAAAAAGTGCATGACAAAAGTTAATAAAACATGAAAGTGGAACAGAAAAGCATAATTGATCTCAATTTAAAAATTACTGGTTTTATTTAAATTCTTCAGATTAGAGACATATAGAGAAAGATACAGTGTGATACCGAGATAAGCACACAGAGACAAGGACACAAACACAGAGAGATAGACAGACAGACAGAATACAGAAAGTAAGATGGAAGGTCAAAAAGAGAGAAGACAGAAATGTAGCAACAGAAAAAGAGAAGCAAAGACAATCCAGTGTAAACATGCATACAACTAAAGCAAACTGGAAACTAATAACTACGTTAAGTATGCAGCTCCCAGCACTTTTAGTGGAAGGATGTCAAACTTTACTATTCAATGGCAGGCCAGTGGCAATATTTTTCAGCACGTGATGGGTTATGGTGCCAAAGGCTTGAGCAAAATGGGGTAGGCCTATGGATCTTGGTGGAACTTGAGTTTTATTTTCAAATTGCATAGTATTCAGGCAAGGCTACAGGATCCAGAAAAACATCCGAGGCTGGCCATAAATTATCCACCACAGCCGACTCTTGGATACTTGATATATAGGTTGACAATTGACATTGTAAATAAAAACATTGACAGCCTACTACAAACAATGCTAGACAAATAGTTGTAATTAAAGCTACAGTCCACAATGTAATTAAATATAGGTTTAGGGAGTTCAAGACCATCCCATAAGGATAACCTGTAGGGTAGTTTCACAACTGCCAGACAATATTAGTTTTCACTTCTGAGAGCAAAGTTGCCTTATACTGACTAATCAACACACAAGGGTCTTGGAGCACAACCAAGTGATAACCATCTAAAGTTGATATTATCATGCTCTGGGCCTAGACCAAGTTGCGTCAATAGGCCTATAGTGTGAACCAAAAAACAGGAAGTTTTGAAACTTTTCATCAGACTTCACGAGCACTAAATTGCGTTTCTGCGTAAATTGTAACTTTATCCATACAACGAAATCTGGGATCAGATTCCACTAGCAAGCTACTTGCCCCGGAGCCTTTTCTATTACAGTAATAGAAGGCTCTGCTAGCCTGTATACAAGAACCCCAACACCACAGTCAAAGTATGGCATACGAAATTCCCCATAATGTTTATACTCCAAAATGAGATTCATACGTCCTGCTGTATATAAGCTTATGACACTATGTTTCTACAAACTTCTCATTGTCTACCAATTAGTATTCTCTGAGGCCGGAAAGAGAAACAAACAGGACATTGGCTACGCTTCCTTAAACATGCTAACTAATTATTCAAAGTTATAATTGGATGATTTAATGAAGTACGAATGAAGCTGATAATTACAATGTCCTGAAGTTAATTTGTTTGCTGAGGTCTGTTTTAGTTTTGAAGACAACACATTGTCTACCCACCATTGTTTGTAGATCCTTATAAGGTGGTGTAAAATTCCACTCATTGAAGAGACATGAAAACAATCTAACAACTTTAAGGCCTTTGTTAACTCATTATAAGCCATTAGGACGTTTCCCATTTCCCATAGGGCCCCTAGCTCAAAATAATATAAGTACATGATCACCCATAAGCTGTTTGTTATTCGGCTTATTCCCAGGGCTGATAGTGGTTTGGAAAAGTTGCCGGGTCTCACTTTGGCGGACGAGCACGCCTTTGACCTGTAAATTTTCTGACCCGACGTTTTTCTTAGTTTTTTGCCCAAAATTATCCAAAATCCTGCCATTTTTACCTAGTTTTGGCACCTGGCAAGTTGCAACCTTTTGTGCGAACCGGCTGAGACCCGGCAACAGCAGTCCTCGAAAATCGATGCCGGGTCGCACATCCGGACCGACCCGGCTCACTTTCAGCCCTGCTTATTCCAGAGTCAATTACAGCATTACTCCGGACTGTGTACCTCAGAGACCATTTTGCTATAATTCTCTAACCGCTGCTACTCCAACAACCATTACAGCATTGTCGTGTACACTGCTCTCGAAAACTTCTTACAGCATGATTAATTACCTTAGCTTGTTCTGCTAAAGACCATTACTCTCTCACTTTAATATTAACGTATTGACAATAACATTTATAGGAAGTGGGCTAAACGCCTCCTGATGTTCAATTTGTTCCATTTTGTTTGTAGGCCTACACCAGCAGGCAACGTCTCTGCAACGGGTTCTTCAGGGCAGAATTACACTTACTTACTTATTTACTTAATTCCCTACTCATATTCGTGCTCAGCTGTTGCTTTTTCAGTTAGCTAAGGGGTTAGAAGAACAGCTAGGAGGCTGAACAATTGTTACCCTCAAAACACTTTAAAACTTGTGTCTATGGCTGTAAACCCAATTGCTATTACAGCATTTCTTCATCAAGTGTAACCTCAAGTTCATGTCAACTGCAAAGCTGATGAAACTTCAAGCTCATCGAAAAGTTAATTAATTATAGATTATGATTACGGTATTTCCTTTATCTGTTAATAAATACCATTTTCGCTGTAAATTACCCATAGACTGCTACTCAAGGTTTTCTTTCCCTTCAGGCTAGAATTAATCCCTCTGGCGGGTGGTCAAACACTCAGATCCTTCTCCTCCACATGTCTCTGTTTCCTGTTTCTCCTTTCTTCAGTTTGAGCAGCTTCAGGTCCTGTTGTATCACATCCTCCCATCTTTTCTTCTGTCGTCCCCCGGCTGCCTGCGTCATCCACGCATGATTCTTGTGACACATGTTATCCTCTAGATCCTTATTGTACGCCACTTAGGCTGCTACTTCAGCTGTAGCCTATCTAAACCCAAACCATGCATCACAAAGCAAACATCCGGTTGATGCATGCATGGGCGCCCGCAGGATTTTTTGCAGGGGGGGTCAGTCAAGACCATGAGACTTAAGTTTGCCTAATTCATAAGTTCCTAATATTAGTGGTGGTCCACTAGGCCTATACTTATTTAACGGCTAAATCCCTTATTGACAATAATTGATCTATAATTGATCTACCCTATTTCAGAACATTACGTTCTTGAGAGTCAATCTCATATATTATGTATTTATAGGCCTACATGTACGTTTGTATGTACCAATGTGTTTATGTATGTATGTATGTATGTATGTATGTATGTATGTATGTATGTATGTATGTATGTATGTATGTATGTATGTATGTTTGTATGTATGTATGTATGTATGTATGTATGTATGTATGTATGTATGTATGTATGTATGTATGTATGTATGTATTTTAGGCTATTTCACAATTATTTCTAATCCTCCACTCGCATGTGGAATCGGATCTCGAGATGAACTGATCTATAGTCTCTCTCTCTCTTTCCTTTCACAAGTCCACACAGAAAATCATATATTCAACATACACGTATACACGAGTAGGGCCTATATATATATATATATATATATATATATATATATATATATATATATAATATATAATATATAACAATCGTCTTAGTAAGTAGTTATTTTTTTTGTCTATTCTCTCTATATGTCAAATTGTCCATGTCCATGATGTCCTACAACTCTGCCGGCCTTGTGGGATGATATATTGCACCTCCCCATTCTACGATTTGGAGAAAATCTGTCAACGACCAGATTTGAACATGCTGTACCGGTATACATGTATATAGGCTATGGTATTCGGAATCTCGGGCTCAGAGTGCCAAGTCTCCAATATCCACGATTGGCACAATATATCAGCCTGCAGCTGACCCTTCCCTAAGGTCAGGACCAGCTTTGAGTCTTTGATCGGCCTAATGTAAATAGGAATTATATAAACAGACAGCTATGGTGGATGATGTTTAGAGTTGAAACGGCGTGGGAGACAGGTGGAAGTGAAAATCACAAAACTGCAAACGCTGGTGTCATCCACGAGTACAAGAATGTGTGCGGGAGACTCGTTAGATGAGATCATGCATCGTCCTCTATATACATGTAGTTGGCTACATTGAAAAGGAATATTAAGGCACAGGGTGTGTATTAAGATGGGTGGGGGACTATATTATACTTGGTAGAAAGCATGACCGTTGACATAGGCCCACATCACATAAAGGTTATCAGGGTGCCATCAATCTTACAAATGGGCCTTAACGGATACCTCTGCCAGTCGGTGTATCCAATAACCTTGACAACCGGTGTGGCTGAAGGGCAGGCTCTCTGCTGGTCTGTTCCTCTCCACTAGTGACTAGTCCACTTACATAGGCCACACATAGGCCCTGTGACTGAGTAACTGATTCCGGTGTTGCCCAGTAATGTAGAGATAACCAGAAGATATACAACAAAAGTTGTATAAAGTAAAAGAACACAATGACTTGGTAATTTTTTCCAGAAATGGTGATTATCAATATTTTGTCAGGATTTCCAGGGGGGGTCACGCAACCCCCCTTGACCTATGCTGCGGGCGCCCATGGATGCATGCTATCCAAAATAAAATAATTTAATTATATCGTCCAAATCTCAGCTGTACTGAGCAGCTAAACCCCTATTCACAGCTCAGTAGCTGCTGAGTCAGTTTCCAGTATTATATTTGGGAACACTCATCCAAAAGACAGAGTCACAACAACAGTTTAGATATCAAAATTACTTATAACTCGATGGTCCTGTTATGACTAAATTCTGCGTAATAGTGTAATCATAATGTCGCACAAGAATATTAGAGAATCTGGATAGTAGTCATCATACACTTAATGAACTTAAAAGCCATCTCAGAACAACCTGACTGTTGTTAATCGCCTCTGGCTAAGCACCATTTGCAAAATAAGCAGAGCAGCTTTTGTATCTCGGTAAAATTCGTTTATTTACATTGGATAATGTGCCTAAGATTACACTTCTCCAACATTGAAGTCCAGCTTTAGTTATAGACAGCAGCAGATCAGCTCATTATTATACATGTGACAATGTTGTGACATCGAACTTGTATGGTCAAGTAATGGCGTAATATTTAACTAACTTATTAACACCAAGGCAGAACGCAGCCTGTTACATATAACTAATCTTACAAAGATTTTATGTGTACATTCAGTTTAGCCTATAAGCAAGATAAATAAATTTTTGGTTTAGATTAATAATAATTGATTTGAGTTTGTTGTCGGGGTCGCTAGGTTAAAAGATGTTTTTGAACAGTACTCTAGAGATAAAGCTGCAATTATCTTTTTCCGGAAAAGATAAGCTACGAGCCCGATGACGGAGCTCATGACCACAGGACGGGCGAGGCAGAAGAAATAATTATAATCAATAGAGTGCATGCAGTTTATCATTGGGGATTGCGTTTACTGGCATACAATTATTTATCCTCCACTTCTTAATTCTACCAGTGGATAACCCTTTACTTTACATGTAAAAAGCAGCTGTTCAATTTTTCTAGGAGAAGAATTTTGTTAACCTTCCCCAGTGATGCCTAGATTAAACACTATTCAACTACCAAGTGTATCCCTATTTGTACGGCTATGCTGGGTACCTAGAGAACAAAAAACAGCCCAGACAGCCTGTATGGATCATGCTCATGTGTAAAAGTATGTTGCTGTAAAAATTCCTTTTCCATTTTGTACCTCGTGGTAAATGCTATTCATAACCTGCTGTAGACATACTGATTAGATAATTGCATAATATGCTATAATAACAATTATTATCTTGACATGGCATTCCTATGTAAACATTAATTATTCAATTGCTCGTTTGTATGGTGTTTGCCAAGTTTGATGACACATGCTCAAGGTCAGCTGTTGCCTGTAATTAATGCCATTTTTATTTCTTATTTTCTCAATTTTTTTGTTGTAGGGTTATTCTTTCTGCCTTTTTGGAAGGTAAAAGCTGTTCATATAAAAAGTTAATGTACCCAATGAAAGAGATATGGGAGAGTCTCTATACCAGTGGTCTCCAGCCCAAATTGCCCTAAACGCCAAAAAAACCCGCATGTAACTTTGTGGGCCACATAAGTAAACAGTCCTATCCATTTGCTGAAATAAAATGTGTCTGAATAAGACCTTTTTATTGTTACTATACAAGACAATAACAATAATGCATTAGAACAAAGAGAAGGTGGCTTTCTGTTACCGTGACGACCATGCAGTGATTTTCCTTGATGGCTCCACAACATCCAAAGAATCCGATGACAAAGACGATGACGCCGACTATGAGGAGGAAGATGGCGGCTGCATTGGCACTGCTGTCGAAAAACGACAAGTACTCGTTGAACTTCGTCTGAACGAGAGCACCAGCGATGATCAGTATCAGTCCAGCAAGCTGTTTGAACATTAACACAAGTTCACTGAATATTATAGAAGTCATTAGCATAACTGAATAATTGAATATGCATGAGGGCATTAGCAAAACTGAATATTCATGAGGTCATTAGCAAAACTGAATACTCATACGGTCATAAGCAAAATTTAATATGTCCGAACATGTTGCAAACATGGGCGTCCGCAGGAATTTTTCTAGGGGGGCGCAAACTTTTAAATAATTGTCACATGGTCTAAATTTAATGGGTCACAGTTTGAATTTCCATATTACCATGAGAGAATCCTATAGCCCAGCGTTTCCCAAAGTGGGTTCCGCGGAACCCAAGGGTTCCGCGGGGTGGGTGCAGGGGTTCCGCGAAAGGATGGTTAAATACTTTCTTACTGTGAATGATGATAATAATAAATTTGATACGAAACCATTCAAAGTAGGCGAAAAACCAGCTAACTCTTATAATGAAGGCTACGAGCATATCTTATTGACATATGGCAAATGAAGCAGAATTCTAATCAACCTTAACTGACTGGTGTGGTGTCTGGAATGGGATAGTTGAAAAATAGGCCTACTCCCCATGCAGTAACTGCAGTTAGGCCTAGCATGTTTCGCCATTTGTCATGTAAAAATGTACGAAAACGCGTTCTCTTATTTATCTGGAACAGAATAAAAAATATAAAAATCGACGAAATGATGCAGCTGAGGATAAGAATCCAGCATTCTAGCATCAACTCACTTATAGACAAAATGCCTAACGTGGTTCGCATTCTAATTTCATGCACTCACGTAAACTATAATTGTGATCCACGAATCGTGGTTTTTCAAAACAATGCAATTCAATTTTTCATTTAAGAAAAATAGGCTTAAACTTCCTACAATAGTGCTGTTTAGTATAGACCTAGACCCTATGCTTCTCAGGCGCTATAGTATACATGCTTTAATCAGTTTAATGCGTTAGGTTGAGATTGGGGTTCCGCGCAAAAATATTTTTCCGCGAAGGGTTCCGTGGCCCAAAAAGTTTGGGAAACGCTGCTATAGCCTATCTAATAGGCCTACCTATACGTACGTTATGCGCCCAAAGAAAGATATATAGGTTCAATTTGTAGAACGAATCGATAATCACATTCAAAATCCCGTTGTAACAATCACAACCAAATAATCTAAATTTATGTGCAACCATGCGAAAATCCAGAGGGGCGCACTTGCGCCCCCTTGTGCCCTGCTGCGGACGCCCATGGTTGCAAACATACAATTAGAAGTCTTGAGATCATGATTATGATTACAATATTAAACATCATCAAATCATGTACGAAGTTCACTCTTAATAATAATAACAATAATAATAAATAACAGTAATAATTATAATATGCAATAAATGTGGTCATTAAGAATTATACTAATATTAATCGTTACAAGTTAATTCAAACAAATACATATACTCGATACTCATTAAAACTGAAATGACATGGCATACATAATTATCATCACCGTGTAGTAACAGATGACAAAACTTTAACGAGAATTGAATTTAATTGCACGGCAGCCTGCGAGGCACCATCTGTCAATTTGCTCAAATTTACAGTCGCCCTCTAGGGAGTGGAAGGCTGAGTCAACATTAAGAAGCCAGTGGGTATCGAACGAACACACACACACACACACACACACACACACACACACACACACACACACACACACACACACACACACACACACACACACACACACACACACACACACACACACACACACACACACACACACACACACACACACACACACACACACACACAACTTTCTGGTCTTCATTCCAAACATCTTCACCTTCCAAAACTAAGATGCATTGAAATCAACTTTCAAGATTAAAAATTTCTTGAGTTCAGACTCAATGTCAGATGACACTGACAAAACAAATAATATCAGTAGTACACTGGACAGCACAATAATAATTATTAAATTTGATTTTAAGCATAATACACTTAAGTACAGTATGAAATTGGGCTACTAGATGTTCCTGGTCAAATTTGCAGTGGTTCTAACACAGGCCCAGCGTCTTCTGAACCATTTAAAATCCATGTTATGTTATGTTATGTTATGTTATGTTAAATCTGAAGCAATCTGTGAGCATGAATTCAAAGATCAGGTTCCATATATTAAGCTAAGCTCATAGAGATTTCCAGTGTTTAACAACATTGTGTGACTGCCGTGGTCAGTGGTCACCCACTTCCGTTTTTCATGCTTGGGCCTGGCACCACTCAAAAACGGTGACTAGATCTATACAATTATAGAATCTTATTAAATATAGATGGCAACTGGGAAAATGCTTATAAACACTGCATTTTAACGAGTACCCAGTGTAGATAAAAGCCTGGCTGGTATATAAATGATTTTATTTTCATCTTAAGACATTCAACGGCATTTATTATTCTACTCAATTGCATATTTACGTGAAATACAGCGTGATCCAAAAATGCCATTATCTGCAACAGCCTGCGCCATTTCGGCCGATATTAGCATTCAGCGCACGGTGTATTGATTCTTGCGGAATCCGCTCTGGGCAATCTTTCTGATGCATTGCATTGTGATGCCATGCAGCAGCTGGCAACAAGAAATCTTACTCAATCACTTCTGCATTGATCTAGCCAAACGAGGCTCTATATAAATCAATGCAATACAATAATTTTTTGCTTACAAAGCTTTTGTGTGGGACACGTTTATTTCAGACAACTGCCAAATTGGCCAAAATTAAGGTTGTATTTAGGTTTATGATAGATCATAGAGGTCATAGCTTCATAATGATAAGGTAAATAACAGGGTAAAGGTCCTGTAATGTAAACTAAAGTAAGACAAGGCAATGTAAAGTATCACAATGGAAGTTATGATAAGTTCAATTAAAGTATGCAGAAAATAAGGCAACAGAAGCTCAGTACACATTATAAGGTGAAAAGACAAATTTAGTGAGGAAAGGCTAGACATGGCAAGTCGGGGTCAGATTCATTGTAAAGTCAGATCAAGAAGGCAAATACACAAGACAAGGTGAAACTAGGTAATTTTAAGATAGCAAAAGGCAAGACAAGCTGTTGTATAATTACCCAAGGTGAGACAAGATCATGAGGCATTTTGCTACTTAAGGGCTAAATTAAAAACTTGTTTTTTTTCAAGATCAATCTTCAAAGTCATCCACCCTCAGTTTCTATGTTGATAGCACCTCTTAAAAGTCATTCTGCAAGAGGTGATATATAAATATAACTTCACGCACTAACTTAACAGTGCACCAGCATAGTGCACTAACTTAATGCACTAATTTAATGCACTAGCATAGTGAACTAACTTAATGCACTAACTTAATGCACTAGCATAGTGCACTAACTTAATGCACTAACTTAATGCACTAGCATAGTGCACTAACTTAATGCACTAACTTAATGCACTAGCATAGTGCACTAACTTAATGCACTAACTTAATGCACTAGCATAGTGCACTAACTTAATTCACTAACTCAACGCACTAACTTAATTCATGCCTCTAGCAGGAACAGGGTGCAACTGAAGTTCAATTTTTACATGACACTCCCACTTCCACTTGAATTCCTAACACCCCTTCCCCACCCACCAAAATTCAGTGCAAACTTGTCCGCAACCAGCCATCATTACATTCCACATAAATTGCATCATGTTAATGCAATCTGTTTGGCAACTAAAGGAGCAACATCAGTCTAAATCATTTGGTTGATTAGTTGACCTGGAGCTAAGAGTGCGCCACATAAGTTATAATAATTTGGCATTTTCTGCAAAATTGAGTATTATCCAGCCTTCAGTGTACTAATAAAATAAATAAAATAAAAAATAACATGCATAATAAACTAGTCAATTCAGCATAATTATACAAGGTTCTGGCTAATATTCATCTTTCGATTCTGACCTGGGCTGAATAATTGACTGAGAATCTGAGGGCACCAAATGTATAGGCCTAGGCCTATACTTTGTCTCCAGCCAAAAGTAGGGCCTATGCTTTGTCTGGGGCGCCAAATGCTTGCTTTGCCTGGGGCACCATTTGGGCTAAGGTCGGCCCTGTATATACCAGGGTAAAATAATATCCTTTTTGTTTTTGGTCTAATGTTTTCCTTTCTCTTTGTTTAATATTTTTCTTTCTGCTGCATCACTTCCCTTCCAGCCAGCTAGCTGTCTCAAGAGCAGATTTAAATGCACTCTAGGGGAGAGGATCATTGTTGCAATTTCTTGTTGGTGGTCATCTGCAGCTGGTCTGACACAGTGACACCCAGTGTCTTCTATTAGCCTACAGTAATAGGAGCCCTATTAGGTTAGTACTGCATTCTGAACAAACACAAACCGCGATCACATGACTTGGATAATTTACCAACTAAGGGCAAATAAAATATTCTGTGGGTTAATGCAAACGTGTAATATAATATTATTATTGTAGGCTTTGTAGCCTAGTTCTCTATGCTCTGCTGCAAGCCGTTCTCACATATACTCACAACTCTTTTCATTCATTCATTCGAGAATTTATATTGCGCCTCTTCAAGAAATCTACTCAGAGGCGCACTAAATTTTAATATCTTTCTTACAACACAAAATTTGCATTTAATGTAAATTTTTCCTGGTTGCGGGCATTCAACCGGCTCATTGAATGGAAAAATAATTATTAGTTAGAAAGCGAATTGTAAGTTTTTGATTTCGGAATAAATTTTCGAATGGCGCTGTTGGCATGATGGAGAAAGAAACGTCGATCAGAATTCATAGAAAGTAGCAAAGAGCAGCGGAGAGATTCCTGGCCCGTTGCCATGGTGACCTAATGTTATCGTCAATACTGCAATCTAATATTAGCCTCTCGCTTGTCCTGGCATCGTCAACACGACATCGTTTGCAACAAAGGGGGTCATCCATCTGTCACGGGCACAGGACACACCACCGGCTGCAGGGACGGACGGGCAGGGGCAGTGGCAGCAGCCTGGCAGGCACGCCGCCACCGCCTCTGTACACCACGCGCCGTAATTGGCACAATATGCTGGCGCGGACGCCTGGCCACGCCACCACCAGCAGACGCGCACGACGGAAAACAGAAACTTTGCAACAGAAACGCAAATAATTCCACTTACCACGATGAAGAAATTGAAAATAACCAGAAGGTATTTCACGCATTTCATTCCTCCAGACACCATCTTGCTGTCTAATGTTGGTTTTCACGTTCGACGAAAATATTCGCTAAAATAACAATGATTATAATTCACGTTCGACGCTCGAATCGACAAGTAACAGTGCAACAATAACGCAGTTTTAGGTTTATATAGACGCGACGCATTACTCAGCACGTACTTGCGTGGCCAGCCGCATGAGAAAGTAGTTCCTAGTTCAGATGGTGAATGATGAAGCGTGACTACATTATTATGTGACGAAGCTGCCAAATGATGGGAGGCGTTTGGTATCAGAGTCATAGGGTAGGTGTCAAAGTACAAAATGACAAAATCATTTTGATAAAAATAGCGACGATTATGTCATGAATAGTGAGCATTTGGACTAGAGACAGTGGCAGGGCTAGGGTGGGAGGGGGCTAAGCTAAATGGCGCTCAGCCCCCCCTCAAATGCGGAAAATATATACAACCATGGGTAGGGCCTACATGGCCTACTGACCTGAGAAAGAGAAAATTCTTGAAAATAAAGTTCAAAGTCATTGGACGACTAAAATAAAGGTCATCAGATTTTTCGACGGGGAAAATGGTATATTTTCCTGGTTTGAGACCGAATGACTAAAAAAACGGTCGTCAGATTTTTGGGGCGAATAAAAGACGGAAAGCTTCTGAATCAACTTCAGCCCCCCCCCCCCCACCCCCTACCCCAAACTGTAATCCTGGTGCCGCCACTGACTAGAGACTGACAGAGAGACCGACACGTAGCTAACACTAAACAAATGAACGAACGAGTGAATTAAATGAAAATTCTGAGCGAATGAGTGAATGAATGAATGAATGAATGAATGAATGAATGAATGAATGAAGCAATGAATGAATGAAGCAATGAATGAATTAATAAATGAACGAATTGATGAGCGAATTAACGGATTAACGAAAGAATTAATAAATTAACGTAAGAACGAACGAACGAGCAACCGAACGAATGAACTAACGAATGAATAGATGAACTGATGAATTAATGAATCACTGAAACAATGGATTCCCTTAGAAGCGGATGGACACCAACTAGAACAGACAGAGAACTTCGTGTATCTGGGGGGAACCATTAGCACAAATGGAGAATCTGAAAAAGACGTGGATAGAAGAATCGGGCTGGCCAGAGGAATACTGCAAGTGCTGGGTAAGGTTTGGAGCTCGAAGGAAATAGGAAAGACCACTAAAGTTCAGATGTATGAGACGTTGGTGTTGAGTGCATTGTTGTACAATTCGGAGACTTGGACGCTGAGGGAAGCACAGAAGCAGCGGTTGAGGGTGTTTGAAATGGCATGCTTACGAAAGATAGAAGGTGTCACGAGAAGGGATAGGATTAGGAATACAGAGATATACAACAGACTGAATATTCAACATGATATAATACACAAAATTCAAAGTAAACGGCTACGCTACTTTGGCCACGTATCCAGAATGAGGGATGAGAGATACCCGAAGGTAGCTGTCAATGGATATGTGCATGGAAAAGGAAAAAAAGGAAGACCAAAGAAGAGATGGGTCGACATGATACGTGAGGACTGTAGGGAGATGGGTTGGTCCATACAAGAGGCTACACACAAAGCTCAAGAAAGAAAGATGTGGAGATTTTCCATAGCTGGGCGGCTGTCACGTGCGAAAGCATCGTCAAAGCCATAAGTCAAGTAAGTCAAGAAACAATGGATAATTCACAGACTGATTCATGAATAATTAGTTAAGACCACTGTGTGTGTGACCACGCCCCAAACAGTATATATATATATATATATATATATATATATATATATAGGCTATAGGCTACAAACGCCTATACTCTCACAACTTCTGAAAAGAACGTATAGACATAAGAAGAGAGGCATTTCAGTAACAGTTACTGTTTTTATACAAGCAGTAGATAGGCTATTAGGCTACATGTACATCTGACAATAGCGTCAGAGGCATTCATCTCAAGGAGGTTATCCTATGGATCTACATGTAGGCCTATATTATGCCAGCTGCGTGGCCTCAAACCAGTGCTATTTTCGTGAAGTAGAATAAGAATTATTATAAAACAAGCAGTAGGCCTATATATGATGAAAGTGAAGTTTTGCCTCAATTCAGACCTGCTTCTCGGTTTATTTAGGCTACTCACTTAGTCCTACTCAAGTCACCGAAGAAGACTGATCATCTGCCTCATATGCCGAGACTAAGAAAATGAAGTCTTCAACACTTCATGACAATGGCTGCCTCCCCTCCAGAACTTCTTCTTCAAAACCGTTAGTAGCTTATATGCGCCTCAGCGGTCGGTTTCCGTCCCCGAACCGCAGCTTAACCCCCCCCCCCCCCCCACTAGGATTCACCCCATCTCAAAAGCAGATGCACTAGATTAACATCGTGGTGTTTGGCGGACCAACGTGGTGGCGTACAAGGGAACGATGAAAGCAGTCCTGCCACACTTTAAGCCCTGGATGAAAGCTTATACTGGAAGACAAACACAAGAATGCCCTTGTTATAAAACGGCATAAATTTATGCCCTGAAGCGGAGTCAAGCCCCCCCTGAACCCCCCCTTCCAGCAGTTGTGAGACGGCTGAGAAATTAAAGCGAGCGTGGGCTGAAGTCGGACCTTGAATGAATCGAGTCTTTTGTTCTGTGCCCACTGGCCCCACTTACATCAGAACAGATGCTGTGCTGCCTGAACTTTACTATGTTGTTCTTAGTCACATAGGCCTAAAAGTGAGTCGAAATTGCGTCAGAATAGCATGACTGTGACGTCTAATCATTTGATCATTTGACGTGAGACTTAGGCTACAGACTGTATAATGGCTTACCAAGAATTTAAGAAGAACTATGTATACGCAGCTATGATTATAATTTTATTGTGTCTCTGTAAAAGACTTAATTGCGGAAATATATATTTATTATTATTTATTATTGTTGTTATTTTGATTGTAGGCCTATGCTAATACAATATACACTGTAAATATTTAAGGCTGTACATAATGCACCATTGAGTTGCTCCCATAAAATGAAAGAATCTGTACTACAGTAGTAAATAAGCACATGTGGATGACTGGATGGATTTATTGATGGATTGATTTATTGGTGGATGGATGGATTTATTGATGGATGGATGGATGGATGGATTGATTGGTTGATTGAGAGATTGGTCGGCAGAAAGACAGACAGACAGAGACACACAGACAGACAGATGAATAGATATAGGCAGACAGGCAGGCAGGCAGATAGATTTATATGTAGACATTGTAGCAGATCTAGACAGATTGTGATTTCAGTTTGGTATACATCATTGAAGAATGAATCGATGGATACATGAAATTAGATTGGCGGATATAGATGATCAGACAGTCACACAGAGACAGAGAGACATAGAGACAGAGAGACAGGCACGTATACAGAGTGTGACTGTTGTGACGTACAGGATCTTACACATTTCGACTACATTCATTGTTACTAATTTGTTAACTGGGCGAGTTGAGCAGGATATAGAGCGTTGTTATTCATGCCTTGTACCATGACCACTATAAATAATTGTAGTAGGCCTTCAACATGGTCGCCTGACTCTACGACTATAGGCCTGTTGTAAAGTTTAGGCCGAGGGGTAACAGGTACATCCTTCGTCCTTACACCCCTCACGTGCGCTGTATAATATTATTCAGTCACATGCCTACTTTTTGTCGTAGGTGGATTTAGCAACGTAGTCTTAATGTACCACGAGTCCACGACCGCTCTAAGTCAGTGGTTCCCAACCTTTTTTCACTTTAGGGCCGCTTTGTAAAAGTTCGAGGACACGATTAGTTGAAGGACATTAGGAGCCACAAGAATAAAATTTAATTAACTAAAATCACACAAAAATTATAATTGTATTAAAGTAGAATGTTTGCATGGGCGTCCGCAGGAATTTTTATAGGGGGGCGCAAGCTTTTAAATAATTGTCACATGGTCTAAATTTAATGGGTGACAGTTTGAATTTCCATATTATCACGAGAGAATCCTATAATAGCCTACCTATACGTTATGAGCCCAAAGAAAGATATATATGTTCAACTTGTAGAACGAATCGATAATCACATTGAAAATCGCGTTGTAACAATCACAACCAAATAATCTAAATTTATGTGCAACTATGCGAAAAATCCAGGGGGCGCACTTGCGCCCCGCTGCGGACGCCAATGAATGTTTGATGTTATTTAAAATAAAATATTCAGTAATAGAAAATAATTATGTAGTCTATCATGTCCAAATTGTCTATTTTTCCTATTATATAAAAATTCTTTTAGAGATGAGGGTAATTTTTTAGGCCACGGGTTGAGTCGGATTCACTGCTCTAAATTGTAGTATAGGCCTTCAACATAACTGCCTGTTCTGATCAGCTTCACTTATATAATTATTACTTCGAAAAGGCATTTGATATATTAGTAATTACATGACATTGTAACAGAGGTTCGGTGTGGAGGATCATGAAGAGCTAAGGAGACTGGTGTGGTGTGGTTCGGGTATGTCCATCGTATGCATGGACGACGATCTCAGAGCCAAACAGGTTGCAGATGATGTCCTGGAACACTAAGTCTTGTGGATGAAGGAAAAGAGGAAGACCACGGAAGAACTGACAGACATCATGCACAATCACAGACGACTTGTTGTCCGACCGAAATCGTAAGAAAAATTCCCGTTACGTTTGCCCGAAAAACCCGGGTCTGCTTTCCCGAAAAATCAGACTTTCCCGAAATTTGGGGACAATTGCCCCCTCTGGACCTCTGTCTCCTACACCAAAGGAACGAGGCCATGCAGGGAGCTGACAATTATGGAAAGCAGGACATTGCATGCAGGGACGAGTGGAGTAGATGAGTATCATGCGTTGCTAGCGATGTGCAGAACTGAACGAGAAGGACTAAGTACAAAGTACTAAGCAATAATTATAATCTAAACTTAGGCCAAAATATTTATTCAAAAATTTCCCAACGCCAACAGAAGTCATACTGCAGAGAGACGAGCTTATTCACCAATTAGACCTATTCTATTATAATATAATAATAAACAAGTCTATATGTATACGGCAGTAGACATGGTGCGTGGGTCAGTTTACATGAAAAGCTGTGTACAAACTGTGCCATTTCTCGCACTTTGGCAGTGCCAGTCCCAAGCTTGGACATAGTAGGAGGGCGACGCTTATGATATCTTCTACCACACGGTGTCGTTAAACTGAATTACCCTATAATACCATGATAGCCCACTCAGCTTGTGTATGCATATCGACTGTAGAGCAGTATACATGCACTATGTAAGCTTATACAGTGATTGAGATGAAGATTCTAGTGAACTCATTAAGTTGAGTTATCAATAATAGGTTGAATTAATTATTAATTATGTGCTGAAGAGAAAAAGACGAACAGTCATTTAAACTATAGTCATGAGATAGCCATAGAAGACCTACATGTGTATTATATAGCCACTTCTGTTTCTTTGCATCGGCATATGAGGCCGGATTGTAAATTCTGTGACCAGCCAACGACAGCTAGTGTACGGTCGATGTACCCATATAGTTTTGTTCACTAGTGGCGCTGATGGAGCATGGATTCGAACCCCGACCCGAATGTTGACACTTTGGAGTCCATTGCGGTGATTTATATAGCGCCCATTTAAGGCTACTAATGAGAAGCGAAGACTGTCAAAGGAGCAATCGCAAAGGTGATAGCAATGCCTTAAATCAGATCAGGACAACTTCCTTTAACAGAGGCTGCCATAAAGTTTAGGAAGAGTTCCAAACCTGCAGGAGAGGTTGACCTGTTAGGCCTAACCAATACTAACCACTAATTATGCTAAATGCAGCCAGTCGTAGGCCTACTAAACTCCTAATTATTTGACAACGAAACAAGCCATTGGCTTCTTTAAGACGGGCTCATCTGCGTTCAATTATAGCTCACAGTAGCTAACTTGTGCTCAGCCTATTGGATGCTTCTAATTAATATTATGACTAAAGCGCTATAACATCATAGCCTAATTAAAGTACATGGCACCAGACTAATTAATAGTCTGTTCAGTCGATCCGGTTGAATCTAGGTCGATGCAGAATTGCAGATGGTCGATCAGAAGACAATTCAGATAGTTGTGATTCTAAATTAAATTAAATCAAATCAAATTAAATTATATTGAATGAGTCAGCATTAATTTGAGTCTCGTGTCCAATTTCTCTGTCTGTCTGTCTGTCTGCCTGTCTGTCTCTCTCTGTCTCTCTCTGTGTCTGTCTGTCTCTCTAATTGTCTGTCTGTCTGTCCGTCCGTCCGTCCCTCTCTCTCTGTCTGTCTGTCTGCCTCTCTCTCTCTCTCTAATTGTCTGTCTGTATGCCTGTCTGTCTCTCTCTCTCTGTGTCTTTCTCTGTATGTCTGTCTGTCTCTCTCTAATTGGCTGGCTGTCTGTCTCTTTCTCGTTCTCTCTCCTTCTCTCTCCTTCTCTGTCTGTCTGTCTGTCTGTCTGTCTGTCTGTCTGTCTGTCTGTCTGTCTGTCTGTCTGTCTGTCTGTCTGTCTGTCTGTCTGTCTGTCTGTCTCTCTCTGATTGTCTGTCTGTCTAGCTGACTTTCTGTATTTGTGTCAGTATTGACTGTCGAGACTTTGTCTGTCTTCCCTCTGTTTTCTTCGCTTGGCTAAAGTGGCGCCTAAGAAATTTGAAGACTGCGATTTCTTTTCTTGGCTGCACTGCTGCCACCTAGCGAATGGTTCTTACATCTCTTTTCTCTTGGCAGTTGAAACGCTGATGGTGCACGAAACTAGCGACACATAGGCCTAATAGGCCTAATTAATAGGCTTAAACTTGTTTCAAGCCATTTTCTTTTCCAAATTGGAAAATATTTATTATTCCAAGGCGAAATTTTCTCCTGCGCACTAGATTGATTAAATTGGCTCAACGCATGATTCACCGTTCACGCTCTACTCAAGATCAAAGCAACAGTTTTGACACATTGTCAAGTAGGCCTATGCTTAAATAATTAAGATTTGTTCAGAAACAGTATACTGAGTGTAGTTACAACAGAAGGATCTGTGCATCTGGGATAAATACACTGATTGATTGGTCGGTTGCTCGATAGCCCGATTGTTCGTTCGATCGATTGATAGATTAATTGATTGATCAATTGATTGATTACAGGGCTGTTTTTAGGGAATTTTTTGAACTACACAACTCCTTCCTTTCCTTCCCATCCTCCATGGTAAATTACTTCCAATCGGAGGACAATAACCATTCTTTGCTAGTTTTAGCTGTGCAAAAGTGCTTCCACAACTGCACAAATCCATTTAGAACTGCACATTTTGTGTACAACTGCGCGTTAAAAAGCCTGATTGATTAATTGATTGAATTTACAGCAACGACTCAATTTGGAGTCTTTCACTTCAATCCATAATTTATTATCTACATAGGTCTGCGGTACTGATTGTAATATAGCGCCACCTACCGAATGGTTTATGCTTTACACTTTAAACTACGTGCATAAAAGCAGTTATTTCGTTTCAATACTTCACCCTGAACATTCTACAGGTTTACATTTTGACCTCTAGTCAACATTATTCGTTTATAAGCCTATACTTCATTTGGTTATTGTCCTTAATTCTAACTTAAGGTAGAACTGTCTAAACGAAGTTAGGCAGTTGACTTTCTTTAGACACCATTTTTAAAGAATATCTCACCAGACTACGTATTAGGTCAGAGGCTTTTGATGTGACAATGTAGTCCTCTGTGTTGGACGTCGCCTGTCAATCTATGTGTATGGCATCTCGGCTGCTCGTCCGAACCCGTCAGACTGTGCTTGGTACATGGAGATCTCAATGCTACCAGGGCAGCCTGTATGGGGCGTACGCTCTTCTCGGTGTGTGATTCGCAGAATTGAGAGGTTGGCTATCCAAGACGGGCAGGGACTCCCTTTTGCCTCTCCTTTTTATTGGATAAAAATTTCTTTAAATCCGCGGGTAACAAAAAATACGCTGCTGCTGGTGCAAGTAAACTGCATCTCAAGATTCGTAAGAAACTGTATGTAAACATAATAGTATAATTGTAGGCCTATATTTCACCGCACATGAGAGGCCTATTGTGCACATAAACGCTGCTCTAAAAAAGACTCGTAGAAGGCAAATATCTGAGAAGACCCATTATGTGGAAGAGGACAAGAGGCTCTTCGGGAAAGCATAATTCTTTGGCCATTCGTCAGCTCTTGCCACCTCTTCGCAAGGACAATTATTTTAGGCCTATTCCGCAAGAGAGGACATTCTCCATAAAAGATTGACTAATGAAAAATGGTGGTCTTAAACACCCTTGAAACGCGCTCCAGCGATGTTATACACCAACAACTTCGATTAAAAAACCAATTATTATCAACCTTATAAGGCTTAAGCTATTCCACATGGATGGATGGATCCAGATTTGACGAGGGTCTATGACAACAGAGGCCGTTGCCCTCAACAGAAATTTATTTGGCATAGGCCTATTACAGCACTTATTATGATACTTCAATTTGCCTAAACAAGCGTTGCTAAAATCAGAATAGACCTATTTGCCAAAATTGCATCATAAAGATGTGTTAAAAACTAAATGCAAGATTAAGAAATAATAGTATTTTTCAAACATGTAGGGCTGTAGACCCTGACTTGTGATAAAGATCTATGAACTTCGATGCATTGGCTTACACTTTGATAATGTTGCTTGATTTCATAGAATGATTTATTCCAGAAAATATTTACAGTGGAACGAAGTCTTATGTTATGATTGCATTTAGTGACAATTTTAGTCCTATTGAAAAACTTGCAACCAAAATTTTAATGCTGTTTTTGAATAAGAATCGCATGCACCGTAGGCTACATTACGAATGTTCGTCAAGAACATTTTTCATCTAACAATTATTGTTTGTATAATTATGAAAATTCTTGTGGAATATGGTTTAATTTAAGGTTAATGAAGCCAAAGTCATAAACTTAGAAACCATTGAATTTCACTAATGAAGAAACCGTGAATTACGAAGTCACTGAAACAAATCACATGAATTAGAAAACCATTTTTGAGCTATTTAAGCTAATTCAATAAATAAAAAACACTTTTCGAGTCAGTGACTATTCAATCACTCTCTGCACTCTGGCAGTGCCAGACCCAAGCCTGGACAAAGGAGAAGGGCGCCTCTAATGATCTTTGATAAATAAAAACCATTTGAATTTCAATGACCCGCTATTTGAATGGCCTATGCTTCCCTAAAGGGATAAACGAGTTTAAAGTTCCAAGGGCGCCTCACATACTATACTAAACAGCAGGATAGGCCTGCATATAGAATGGTTATTGGTTAATATTTAATTTATGTCCGTCCCCTGAAGTAATTTGCAATAAAAATGATTTCATCACTGTAAATTGTCATTGGGGGCTTGTGATTGAGAAGACAAGTACTGATTGCACTCCTTGAAATGTCGGTGTTCAGAGTAATAAAGCTATTTAAAGGCACATGATGCCTTCCAGGTTATTTCAAGTGGCTGTTCTGTATAATATGTTTGCATGCATGTCTGTCTGTTTGTCTGTCTATCTGTCTATATGCCTGTTTGTCTGTCTACCTGTCTCTCTCTCTGGTTATGTCTCTTTCTCTGTCTGTCTCTCTCTGTCTCTCTCTGGTTTGTCTCTTCCTCTATCTATCTCCCTGTGACTGTATCTGTAACTCTCTCTCTGTCTATCTTTCCTCTCTTTCATGTATGCGAGTAGCCTATATCCATGGGCGGAGACCTAGGGGGGGACAGGGGGGGACGGTCCCCCCCAAAAAATGTGGTGGGGGGGGACGGTCCATGTATTTGTCTCCCCCAAACTTTAAGTGTCAGGACATGGACACTTGATGAACACACTGCAGGCATTACAATGTTAGAAGGAGATTTTCGAACAATTAACTAAAAGCCTGTTCAACACAATTAGAGCGATGCCACAACAGAACTGGAATGCATCAACGTCTCTTTTTGAAAACACATTTACTTGAACACCCTTATATTTTTTCTTTATGAATAATTATTAGAAAAAAATGAACAAATCTTCGAAAAAACTTCTCGATCTAATCATGAATCGAGATTCCTCTCTACTTAACTAGTATAGATTCGACAATATAAGATCGGTTTAATTGAGATATATAATTCAATCACAACCAATTAATATTTTAATAATTGAAACCATCTAATTTTTAATTCATCCACTTCCATCAAATTCTTCCCATCTTTTTCTTCCGCCACAAGGCCGTAGCCAGGAATTGATTTGGGGGAGGGGATTTCTTCGGCGTAGAATTTCTGACGACCATTTTGTAGTCGTCCAAATTTCTGAAAACACATTTTTTAGTTGTCACAATTTCTTAGAGACACTTTTTCACCCTTTTTAGTCATCAAAATTTCTGAAAAACACCTTTTTTAGTTGTCACAAATAATTATTATTGAGACACATTTTCTAAAGACAGCTTTTTTTAGTCGTCAAAATTCAAATAAATCTTGTTTTATTCGTCCAAAGTTCTGAAAACACCTTTTTTAGTCGTCAAAATTTCAATACGACTTGTTTTATTCGTCCAAAGTTCTGAAAACACCTTTTTTAGTCGTCAAAATTCCTATACTTGTTTGATTCGTCCAAAGTTCTGAAAACACCTTTTTTATTCGTCAAAATTTCTATACATCTTGTTTTATTCGTCAAAAATTATGAAAACACATTTTTTAGTCGTAAAAATTCTTATACATCTTGTTTTATTCATCCAAAGTTCTGAAAACACCATTTTTAGTCGTAAAAATTTCTATACTTGTTTTATTCGTCCAAAGTTCTGAAAACACCTTTTTTAGTCGTAAAAATTCCTATACATCTCGTTTTATTCGTCCAAAGTTCTGAAAACACCTTTTTTAGTCGTCAATATTTCAATACATTTTGTTTTATTCGTCCAATGTTCTGAAAACACCTTTTTAGTCGTAAAAATTCCTATACTTGTTTTTTCGTCCAAAGTTCTCAAAACACCTTTTTTAGTTGTCACAAATTATTGAGACACATTTTCTAAAGACAGCTTTTTTTAGTCGTCAAAATTCAAATAAATCTTGTTTTATTCGTCCAAAGTTCTGAAAACACCTTTTTTAGTCGTCGAAATTTCAATACGTCTTGTTTTATTCGTCCAAAGTTCTGAAAACACCTTTTTTAGTCGTCACAATTCCTATACTTGTTTGATTCGTCCAAAGTTCTGAAAACACCTTTTTTATTCGTCAAAATTTCTATACATCTTGTTTTATTCATCCAAAGTTCTGAAAACACCATTTTTAGTCGTAAAAATTCCTATACTTGTTTTATTCGTCCAAAGTTCTGAAACACCTTTTTTAGTCGTAAAAATTCCTATTCATCTCGTTTTATTCGTCCAAAGTTCTGAAAACACCTTTTTTAGTCGTCAATATTTCTATACATCTTGTTTTATTCGTCCAATGTTCTGAAAACACCTTTTTAGTCGTAAAAATTCCTATACTTGTTTTTTCGTCCAAAGTTCTCAAAACACCTTTTTTAGTTGTCAAAATTTTTATACATCTTGTTTTATTCGTCCAAAATTCTGAAAACACCTTTTTTAGTCGTAAAAATTCTTATACATCTTGTTTTATTCATCCAAACTTCTGAAAACACCTTTTTTAGTCGTAAAAATTCCTATACTTGTTTTATTCGTCCAAAGTTCTGAAAACACCTTTTTAGTCGTAAAAATTCCTATAGGCCTACATCTCGTTTTATTCGTACAAAGTTCTGAAAACACCTTTTTTTGTCGTCAAATTTTCTATACACCTTTTTAGCAGTCAAAATTTCTGAACATTTCTTTGACTATTAAGCATTTCTAAAGACACCTTTTAGTCATCAATATTTTTGAATAAACCTTTTTTATGTCTGTCAAAATCACTGAAACACCTTTTTTTAGTGTCACAATTTCTGGAGACACTTTTTCACCTTTTAGTAGTCGTCCACATTTCTATACACCATGTTTTATTCGTCCAAATTAATTTTCTGAAGACACCTTTTTTAGTCGTCAAAATTTCTATACACGTTGTTTCAGTCGTCAAAATTTCTGGACTTTTCACTATCAACATTTCTAAAGACACCCTTTTAGTCATAAAAAGTTCTGAATAACCTTTTTTAGATGTGTCAAAATTTCTGAAGACACCTTTTTTAGTGGCCAAAATTCCTTTATTTTGTCGTCACTATGTTTTCGGCAGCTCGTCCGTCCCCCCCAAAGTTCGGACCAGGTCTCCGCCTATGCCTATATCTACGTAGGTCAGCGACTAAACATACAGTCACAGATACATTTAAATAGACTATATTACAATGTATATATATATATATTATATACATAATATATATACATTGTATATATATATATATATCATATATATTATATATATATACTATACACGTCTGGTCTTCTCTAATTACGGTTCATTTGTAGTCTTAATCCCGTTGGACAGAACTGCAATTAGAGCAGCGCACGAGATAGATTTCTACACTCGACGACGACTACGACGATTGCATTTCTGACATGGAAGGAGGAAGAGGAGGAGGAGGAGGAGGAGGAGGAGGAGGAAGAGGAGGAAGAGGAGGAAGAGGAGGAAGAGGAGAAGGAGGAGGAGGAATTGGAGGAGGAGGAGGGAGGAGGGAGGAGGAGGAGAAGGAGAAGAAGAAGGAGAAGGAGAAGAAGAAGAGAAGGAGAATGAGGAGGGATTAGGAAAAGGAGGACGAGGACGAGGAGAATATGGCGAGAATTTGTGCTGGAGAGAACCATGATGACGTACAAGTGAGAGACATAGAGCAAGAAATATGTGCATATATATATATATATATATATTATATATATATTATATATATATTGTATATATATTGTATATATATAAATATGCATAGAGAGACAGAGAGACAGAGACTGAGACGGAGACAGAAACAGAGAGCCGGATCGAGTTGTCTAAGTGGGATTCGACCTAATGCGTTTTAATGGACTCGGAGAGGAAGGAGGAGGATGAGGAGGAGGAGGAGGAGGAGGAGGAGGAGGAGGAGGAGGAGAAGGAGAAGGAGGAGGAGGAGGGGTGGGATTGGGAGGAGGTGGTGGAGTAGAGAGCCTGCGTAGGAAGCGGATTGGAGACGATTCCTTCTTCGTCCTTAGTCGTCCTTCGTCCTTCATCTTCGTCCGCCGTATACTCAGAACTTGTCTTGAAGCTCTTCTGCAGGTACTTGACAGAGAGGCGCTACGACAGCTTGTTATTTAGGGACGGTCAAGGCAAAAGGGAGGAGGGCTGGAGAAGAGTGAGGAATGAGAGAGGCAGGCAGGCAGGCAGGCAAGGAAAGGGATAAGCAGGCTGCAGGAATACAGATAGGTTAATAGGCAGACAGATAAGCAGACAAGCATGCAAGCAATTCAATTAAATAAAATTCGTTCTATTATTCGTTTGTAGCAAGTGCCACAAGAAAGCAATTAAACAAAGGTTATCGACAGCATTAGACTACAGTAACTGTAAAACAGTCATCAGTTAGGCCTACTATAGAACATGAATTTATCAGGTGACTTAATTTACAATGTACTTATAATGCAGACAGGAAGGAATGCAGACAGACAGACAGACAGACAGACAGACAGACAGACAGGCAAACAGGCAGTTAATCAGTGAGACAGATAAATCTGAGTCGTCTCGGTTGAAAGAAGCAGGAACAAGTGAGGTTAGATGTATCATGTGTTTCACGAAAGTGAGGAAGAAGAAAAGTGTGACGCACAGGTTACGGACGCTAGAAGATTATGTTTAAGCAGGGAATTTCTCAGGCAGTAATTGAAAGTCAAGTTAACCATGGCTGTTGACTAGACAGTCCTAAGCTATATCACGTGATTCCTGGCAACATCTGGTCAGCGTTGGTTAGTCGGCATTATAAGTGAAGATCAAAATCAAGATACTAATCTATGTGAATATGAGGCGCTGATAGTCAGCCACCAGAAAAAGATGCAGTTAGAGATCCGTGTGCTTATTCGGTCTAAGATCACTAGGTTACCCATAATAATCGGGACTTCTGTTAATTTTTGGGTAACCCTTTGCATCCCGAGAAGTTGTGCCATTTTCTTTGTGTGCAATGTCAAGCTTCAATATCTCTGAATCAATAAACAATTTTTTATTTATGCGCTGACCTTAATTTTCTTTCGACTCTTCTTAGACACCTCTGAAAACAGTCTTCATAAGTGTTATAATAATACGCATTGATTTGCTGTTATAATAATGATGTGTCTAATAATCTAATTGTCTATGGCAAAATATTATGCTAGGTTATGTTAAGCAATTCTGTAAATTTTCTGGTCCCGAGAAAAGCCACAATGGCCGCTAAGAGAGTCTCATATTGACTACAAAATAGCCTGAGGGCTTAAAGGCCACTGAAAAGAGCTTTAGTCTAATAGTCACTGAAAAGAGCCTAATGGCCGCATGAAAAAACTTGTTGTTGCGTGGCCAGATTGTGGGCTACCATTTCCTATAGTCTCTATGCGCTTTATGTCTATAGGACCTGCTCAGATGCGTCTTTTTGCAGCCTTAAAATCATCCTCTGCTGAGGTCGGGCTAGGAAGCTAGAAGCTCTCCTGAGCAGTAGGCTAACATTGAAGGAGCGCTACACGAACATCCATAGTGAATGAATGAATGATTCACACACTTCTCATAGGATGCTCAAACTCGCTGAAAATCCGTTGCAAGGCGAGTGCTCTAAGCCAATCGCAGGTTGCGTATAATAATTGTTTTATGGCATCAAAGGCCGTTGACGACAGTGGAAAATTATTTTTTTAGCAAATAGTTCCCATTGGCTTGAATCAGCATTGAAGATCCGAGATATTTAAATTGCTGTCGAGTCTCGCTACTACATGTATATACAATAAGTTGCCTCGGTTTCAAAGGTGTCTAAAGCGAAAGTCGTATACGTTTGCCCGCTAATTAATTATCCACAGTGTCTCCAGCTTTGACAATATTGCTTCGTTCGCTCATTCCATCTATCATTCATGCATTCGTTTATAAACACTTCATTCATTCATTCATTCCTTCAGTCAGTCGCTCAGTTATTCAGCCAATGATTTGTTCATTTAGATAGAAACTCCGATCAAACTCGGCGTAATGTTATAATATGAGACGGAGAGTATTACTAGTCGTTGTACGTAGAGCTGCCGTTATGTTAGGGCGCTTAGCTTCGTGATTCTTGTCGTCTGGCGCCCTCTTCCTGTTGCGGTGTAGGTCGCCTTCGGCGGTACTTTCGAAAGAGAATCTTACGGAACGCGGTGCGAAAGTCTGGATTGAAGACGGTGTAAATGATGGGATTGAGGAAACTGTTGAAGTATCCGAGCCACGAGATGACGCTGACGACGATGGTTGGCGTGAGACAGAGGTCACCGCAGAAGGGTCGAACGGTGGCCAGCAGGAAGAAGGGCAACCAGCAGACGATAAAAGACCCTGTGATGATGGCAAGGGTGCGTGCCGCCTTTCGTTCGCGACCCTGTGCCCTCTTCTCTCTCGCTCTCTTCTCCGTTGACTTGACGGAAGTGCCTCGAAGGCAGTCTCGGGTGAGGTTCAGCCACGATCCACGAGGACTCGACGCAGGAGACGAGCAGGGGCTGCACGTGATCGGGGTGACGGAGAGGTACTGTCTGGACGAGGCGAGGTCGCTGATCCTCTGCCCTGCCCCGATGAGGTCGCTCATCTGAAGCGGCGTCAAACCCTGAACCACCAACTGTGAGGAGGACACCTCTTCCCCGATGGTGGGGTGACTCAGCTGGACGGTGCTGTTGTCCCCAGCGGTCGTCGTCACTTCGTCGGCCTTGACCGTCGAGCAGGGTTCATCCGGAAGTCGTGGAGCGCGGTTGAACTGGCGCTTCTGAATGCGTGACCTTGCCACCCTGTAGACGTTCAGGTAGACGATGGTGATGAAGAGTAGTGGTAGATAGAACGCACCGACGGTGGAGAAGACCGTGTAGCCCCAGTCCTGACTGATCAAGCACCTCTCCGTGCGGTTCCAACTCGTCTCCGAGTCGCCCCACCCGAGCAGAGGTGGCATCGAGATGACAGTGGACAGACCCCAGCTGAGCGCGATCATTGCCCCGATCCGCTTCGCCGACCTATTATGGATGTAGTCGACTCTCGTC
>OX243812.1:4512755-4552282 GCA_945859605.1 Lumbricus rubellus
TTTCAATTCTGTTAGAAGTTCATCTCGTCCAATCAGCAATCGACATTTGACTTAATCTGACACTTCATGCATCTCGCCATAATTTATATCACCCTGGATAAGAATGGAATAGTCTCTGTTTCTGTCGTGATCAATTATTATCGGATCGATCGAGGACGGGTGAAAGGCAAGTAGGCCTATTATTTTAAGAGTAGACCAGGTATGATCCATCAGTATTCTATTATAATTGTAGTATAACCTCCACCCCTATATCGTAGGTTATAATCATTCTCCGAAGTAATATTATCTGATCTCTGTTTTCTATGCGACATCAGTTGGTCCCAACACTCGTTGCCTCCTGTGATCTTTGTGTTTATCCCTTTCGATCTCGCACAGTTACGAAGAAGCCTATTAGGCCAATGTCTTGTAACTTTTCAATTGCATAATAATAATATTATCATCCTAATGCATAGGCCTATTATGATTTTTGGCACTGCCCACGTTTATAGATTGTTTTCATTCGATATACCCGCATGTTTTACCGGCGGCTCAATAGAGTAAGCCTACATACTTACTTACTGATTCTATACTCCCAAGGTACAAGTTTCATTTGGTGACAGGACAATTACCCCCTGGACAATTACCCCCCGGACAATTACCCCCGGACAATTACCCCCGGGGACAATTACCCCCCGGACAATTACCCCCCGGACAACTACCCCCCGTGCCAATTACCCCCCGGACAACTACCCCCTGTACCAATTACCCCCCGGACAATTACCCCCCGTGCCAAAAATTAAATCTATGTCATGTTAAACGCCTACCTAGTTAAATATTCAAATGTCATTGATGAGTTATGACTTTAGTTAGCATAATAACTAAGCAAGGTTAAGAGCAACTCCACGAATAGGCCTATAGGCAAATTATTGTTAAATTAATGTTCAAGAAAAATACTAAATCAAATCAAATCTAAAATCTACTGTGTGAAAAAGGTCAAAAGTTCAAGAAAACTTCAACGTTTTAAACGCCTGCTTAATAAAATATTTAAATGTAATTATCGATAGAGTTCTGTCTATTTTCGTAGCCTACTCAGCGAAACGACACCAGTTTGCTAAATTCGTGTGTTTCTTCTGTTTCACGTAAGGAAAAACTTCGAAACAACGTTTATCTTTCCCTCTCTCAGATTTAGAAAATTCCACCATGACTAGATATATAAATTAAGTAGACTGTGTGTAAGCTAACTCCGTATTGTATTTAATAAGTATTGTAGAGTGAGATAGTGAAGAAAGATGGCTATAGGCCTACCACAGTAGGCCATAAAGTTAATTTAGGATAGGCTTAGGCAGCGCTGAACGTCCGACAAATACAAAGAGACTGGTAAAGAGATTAACGCGTGAGAGAACAAGCTCACACTGTGACACGGGGGGTAATTGTCCGGGGGGTAATTGGTACAGGGGGTAGTTGTCCGGGGGGTAATTGGCACGGGGGGTAGTTGTCCGGGGGGTAATTGTCCTGGGGGGTAATTGTCCAGGGGGTAATTGTCGGGGGGTAATTGTCCGGGGGGTAATTGTCCAGGGGGTAATTGCCCTAGAACCGTTTCATTTGCATGTTTATCGCATAAGAAATCCCTCACTTGTCGCTTAACTGCTAGAATAGATGGTCTACATCTCTGTAGCCAATGAAAGTCATTAATCTCATCCTAGGTGTGTCCTGGCAAATTCTCAGTCAGTAGACTATGCTATCCGCTTCTATTTCGGCTATCATATCTGCTACTAGCGCTATATAATTAACCATAGCAATTCCATCTGGGTCATATTTGTTGATCAGCGCAACGCGGAAGTGGCGTCATTTACCGTAAACTTTCCAATTTGCGCTTCGCACGACATGCGGATTTTTTACGAGTTGACGCTCGTTCGCAAACACGACGACCGTAAATTGTAGACGTCGTTGTCATGGTTTCACTGACGTGGTACTACACGTCACACAACTCTTAAGCTAAATGGAAAACGCTACAAAAATTGAGCGTCCAGAGCTTTGTTCGCTGGATAGCGTGAGATATACATGTATTTGCTTTCGCAGTTTAATTATTATGACTGCCAAGAAGATCAAAATAGAAGTGTAGCAGTTATTCGAATCGGGGTAATGGAAATTTCGTTGAATTGCTTAAAGTGGGAGATGTTTTCAAGGAAATCATGCCAAGGAGATTTTTTTACATTCCTGCGATAAAAAATTCATCAGCGAGCCATCAAAGACTTCAATTATCACGCACAGAAGAACAGTGGCGGCGCCAGGGGGACAAGAGGGCTATGTCCCCCCCCCCCCCCAAAAAAAAAGATGATCAGGTTTTTTGCACAGGGAAAACGAACCATTTTCGACTTGTCCCCCTAAAAATCAGGTTCTTGGGACAGGGAAAATGAACTATTTTCACGAGATATAGAGAAAAGAAAAAGACTGGGAAAATGATTAATTTTCTTGAGATTGAATTGAGACCAAATGACTAAAAAAAGGTCGTCAGAAATTTTGGCGAATGTCTCCGCCCATGGGCTTCAGCCCCCAAAACTGAAATCCTGACGCCACCAATGACCTCGAAATGCGTTTAGTCCACAACTGGTAGCAGAAGATCTTCTGAGTCGTACTAGAATGGTGACAGTATAGGCCTATACGAAGGTGGACTAATCAGGAAGGAGGCCGACTCACTCCAAGAACGTAGCTAGGGGTTTGAGTGTTTGAACACCCCGAAAATGGAAAATGTAAAAAGCACATGATGTAAAAACCATGAAATAAAACTATGAAAACATTCCCCGAAAGAAAAAATGTAAAAAAATAATAGAATGCATTCACTAGCACATAATTGAAAAACATGAAATTAGGCGAAAAATGGTAAGAAAGTCGTTTTCGACTACTAAAAAAAGATCATCAGAAATTCTGACGACTAAACAATGGTCGTCAGAAATTATTGACGGCTAAAAATAGGTCATCAGAAATTCTCCCCGGAAGAAACACTCCCCGAAATCAAATCCTGGCTTCGACCCTGGCCGACTCCAATCTTCTCTGTCATGACTAGGCATCGCTAAATCATGACCAACAGGATTGTCTTAAACTGGTCATTCACCGTATTGTCCACAAGCCTATATCGGATCTTCCGCACTTCCACCGGGCACGGGCGTATTAATTTTAGGGTTGGAGTCACGGGTTCAATCCTGAGATTCCGAAAGTTAAATTATCTTAAATGTTAACAGTGACAAATCATGTAGCAATAGTACGGTAGTAGTAGTGGTGGTGGTGGTGATGGTGGTAGTAGTAGCACTAGTTGTTGCACTAGTAGGCCTAGTAGTGCATGGTAGCATTATATATACATGTATACACTGTGTCCGGAAAAAAACAACCAGTTTTGTAAATATGAAAATAAATAGTAAATATTCATCGATTTTCACAATTCAAACACCATTTTAATCCTGACATATTTCTCTAACAATTGTGAAAATATAAAAGTTCCAGTCCAAATAATGACGTCATAATGACGTCAGTTGCATCAAAATGCATATAGCCGGCCATTCATGCATGGTTCGGTTGGTATTATTGGCTTTTGGTAAAACGGAAATCCATTTAATAGAACCAGAAGTGAAAATAAATGCAGCTTATTAGAGGGATTGTCTGCTCTATAAAAAAGTGGTGCCTGATATCCGAGAATATTCGGAACAATAGCCTACACATTTCAACAAAATAGCGCTTCAGCTCACTGAGTTCGTGAATCTGTTGATCTGTTGACTAAAAAGACTCGGAATTCATTCATCTTAATCTTTGGCCGCAAAACGGCCGCCCGCTTAAATCCCACTGATAATAAGAGTTGGAGATTGATGGAGGAGAAGGTGCAGGCTACAAGACAAGGATAAGAGACATTGAAGAACTCCGTAAGCGAATTGTTAACGCCTCGGAGGTTTTGATAAGCTGGTTATCGATGCTGCTGTTGGGTATTAGCGCGACCCTTTTGACGCTTATGTTGAAGCCAAAGGTGTACTCTTTGACCACAAATTGCAGTCTGACATAATTCAGATATAAAAATAAAATTAAACTTACATTTATTATTGATAAATTACATGATAAAATATTGAAATTGTGGATGATTTTGCGCATTTATCTCTTAAATTTGACTTTTTGTGCAAATGACGTCATTATGACGTCATTATTTGGACTGAAACTTTTATATTTTCACAATTGTTAGAGAAATATGTCAGGATTAAAATGGTGTTTGAATTGTGAAAATCGATGAATATTTACTATTTATTTTCATATTTACAAAACTGGTTGGTTTTTTTCCGGACACAGTGTAGTATCAGTAGCATTAGTAGCAGAAGGCACAGTAGTGGTAGTAGTAGACTATAGGTAGCAGAAGTAGTAGAACTATAGTTGTATTATTATTAGTAGTAGTAGTAGTAGTAGTAGTATTGTTATTAGCAGTAGTAGTTATAGTATAGTAGCAGCTACTGCTGCGGCCTAGTATGTCTCTTAGTAGGCCTAATATGTTTCTTAAACCACGAAGTGAAACTCACAAAGACTGTGTGCGTGTTAATTCATTTACTGCAGATCTACGGCCAATTTAACTTAACAAAGTACATGTGATACATTGGATTAAATCTTGAATAAATTTCCCCGTTGTATGCGAGGGGTTCCATAAACCTTGGATCGTGAAATAATCCTCGCTATCGATCTCGTTTACACGATTTGATCTTCACAGTGAGTGGCTGTGATACTAGAATATTATTTAGGAATCAAGCAGCCATGTATTGGCTTCCATGCGTAAGACGATGGTGGAATTGACGGCAGTTTCGCGTCTCTGTTCGTCTGATGCGCCGCATCTAATGGCAGCCGAAGAGCCAGGTGTACCAGGATTGGACTTGGCAGCAGTCTTCTCCGGGACAAGGTGGAGGAGGCTGGACCCTCGGGGAATGGTCGTGGAAGTGGATGAAGAAGAGGAAGATGAGGATGACGATGATCGACGCGATCGATATCGTGTTCACTTTCGACATCGAATTCAAACGTTCCACGATTCTCTTCTGCGCTTCAATGAGGTGCGCCGGAACCTAACAGGAACAGGAACAGGAAGTTAGTAAGCAAGCGAGTAGTAGTAGTAGTAGTAGTAGAGGAAGATGAGGATGACGATGATCGACGCGAAGACTGTAGTAATAGTAGTAGTAGTAGTAGTAGTAGTAGTGGTAGTAATAGTGGCAGAGGTAGTGGTGGTAGTAGTAGTAGTAGTGGCAGTGGTAGTGGTAGTAGTAGTAGTAGTGGTAGTAATAGTGGTAGTGGTAGTAGTGGAAGTGGTAGTAGTAGTAGCAGTAGTAGTAGTAGCAGCTGCTGCTGCTGTTGTTGCTGCTGCTGCTGCTACTGTAGATGCAGAAAGCAGCAGCAGTAGTAGTAGTAGGCTAGTAATGATATTCTTGATCATAATCACCATCTCTTCATCATCTCATTGCTCTTATTCCTTTTCATCATCATGATCAACGACATACATGTATATCATTATAATCATTATTAGCCTACACCTGCCACTTCGTGTTGTTCTTATTGACGTTCCTGTTCTTATTATTATTGTTCTTATTATTGTTGTTGTTGTTGTTGTCACAGATATTGACTCTGATTGCACACAAGCGATCATTATCAATACAATGGTTAGATTATTGCTATCCTCATCATCACAAATCAGTAAATAATTAGAAGACCCTATTGTATTAATTATTATAAGTTGTTTTCTATTGAAATGATACTGAATCAATCCCTTTAAAAACCTTCGTAAAATTTTTACTGACCGGTGTGCAGCATCCGTCATCAGCATCTCCATCATCACAGCAGATCTGAAAAGTAAAAATCATAAATTATAATAAATTATCATAAATTATAATACGTATTATAATACACATAAGCGCATACTTACATGTAGACAGAATGAAGACTCCAGACCCTTAGAATTTGCCTCACAGTAGACACCTTCAATGCTAATTGGCCAAGGTCAATTGTACTGTAAATAGAGCAGTGAATGACGACTTTAAACGCGCAGTAGGCTATCTACATTTTATAGCTTGCCTCGTAGCGCGGATAGGATCCAGTGCTTAACGACAGCTTAAGACATCAGAGACCGGCGCGAAATTTTATGGCCTATTACTTATTATTACTACTAGTTATATTGGCATCATTGCAAAGATAATTATGATGAGAATATTCTTTAATTGACCAATAATGGTTACGCATTTGGGTGAAAGTTATGTAAATAAACATACAGCATCCACAGAAATAAGCGGCGTCGTACACATACAGGAAGAGTGAAGTGAGAAGAAAGAAGGCTTTTGAAACGGCATCATACAGAAGAATATTACGAATACCTTGGTCGGCTAAGAGAAGGAATGAGGAGGTGCTACAGGAGGTGGGTGGCGAACGGCTGTGCATGGGGAGAGGTGGTGGGGAGGAGCCTAATTTCTTAGATAAATGTTGTATTTTGTAAACATTGCATAGGTTGATTTGCTTACCGGAGGGTTAGGCCTTTGTACTCGAAAACACTAAAACAGAATGCCAAGAAAAAATAATACAGAGCTGTGGTAAAACAAAGACATAGCTTTAATGGAAAAGCTGATAATTTAATTGAAATTATAATTGTAAATTAAATGCCGAACAGTTGTCTGGACTCACCAATAGAACCCCTGCATAGGCTAGGTGTTCCTCACTCGAAACCACAAACCTCCACTCAATAACACAATTGCAATCGTCTGTAGAGTTGGCCATGATGCCATCATTGGCGTAGTCAATGGAGCTTTTGGGGGGTTAAACCCCTCCCCAATTGGCTTAGGAAAAACGTTGTAAAAGGTTATTTATACACTTAAATAAGAAGAAACAAAACAATTGTTTGTAGTAACAATATTGTTTTCTTCTCATTGTTACTTTATTCCGGGTATTCCCTTTTTATTATTTATTTCATTTACTGTAATACTGTTGGGTTGGTGTCAGAAACGGCATCCGGCCATAACCTCCACCCCCCCCCCTCATCATAAATTCCTGGCTACGCCACTGGATGCCATTAATGGGCCTGTGTGAATGCATTTTTTAAAATTTATGACGCACATAAATTGTCATTTTTCATTTCTAATCAACGGGCAAACTAATTTAACAAGAAGTTGTAAGTAGGCTAATCGCATTTCCATTGTTAAATCAAACAAAGTGATACATATATTTCAAACGAACACGCCAATAAATCCTTGAAAAGTCGCCAAACACTGGAAAGTGCCGTGCTGTCCTTAAACACCTTTAAAATAGTTTTAACTGAATTATAATGTTTAGTCAACGAATACTCAAATAATGTTCCGTGATACATCAGATACATAGTCCCAAAAAGTTATAGCCTAAAAAGAATGAACTGGAAACTCTAAATGGAAGAACAAAACAAAGTAGTGGGCCAAAGAACCATAGCAGGGAGTTGATTCGAGGATGAAGGACCAATGAATGGAGCAACAGCCGTCATCACACATGGAACGTAACTGAGAAAGAACGGGTTAATGTGGTCAAGGTTCTTGCATGGTGTCACACTTTGAGATAGATTTAATTGGGGTTTCCTATGCGCACTTATTAACGTTGTCTGTAAAGTAAAACAGTAAAAAATTCGCGCCCTTGTGGTGCATGGACTGGCAGGTAACCGACTCCATGATGTTATACGTTTTACCACAGTCGCGCGAAAGGGGTAGGCCTACACACCAGCATGGGGCTGGGTTTTGTAAGCGAGGGTCAGAAGAGTCGTCTGCGAGCTATTAGTAGAAGGCGGATACGACCGTGGTTTTTGACAAGTGCTATGCTATCATCTATACTATCCTATTCCTTTGACATGCTTTGTTCTAAGGCAGATGAATCCCTCCTTGCTTCTATGCTCATTCCTCAGTGACCCTGCGTGGCATGTCCTCCGTGATCTTCTCCCGCCAGGACGAGTAACTGGATACTCACTAAGGTCTCGCTGACATAATCTAGAGATACGACGTTTGATTCGTTGATTGGAAAGGGTTTATCAACAGAATAATATTTGTTAATATTTTAGTATTATTTCATTCAACTTGTGATTTTATTTGCATCCAATTTTTACTTCGATTTATTAAAATCATACTTTATGTCCCATTGTGTTTGCAATTGGTGTAATGACGAAAATACTTCGTTCACTTAGATTGTTAAGAAATAATTTTGAAATCGTAGATAACTCTGAGAAGACTAACCTTTGGCTGTTTTAATTTAGTTTCGTCACCTTCCCCGTCACAAGGCGACTGAAACGAACAAGTCATTAGTTCACAGTAATGTAATCTAATGCAATTATTGACAATTTATATGACGCCAATTTCGAACATCAGGGCTATAGGCTATTATTGCTCATGCGTTTCGGCGTAAAATCCGATGCAGTGTTCGCGCGCTCTGTAGTGAGAGCGCCTCTACATTGTAAGTAGGGAGCTTTAAGTGGCGCTCGAGCAATTGAAATAAATAAATAAATAATAAAATATCTTAGGTAACAATGATTATGCGCATAAAATTTACTTCCTATGTGTTTAAAAATAATATTATACCAGGCAGGCCAAACCCTCGTCCAATATACTGCTGCTGCCTCGACCACTGCATGGATCTTGAAAAGAGCAGGGAATCAGCGTACATCGCATCCTGAATGGAAAAACAGAAAACATTACACACTCAAATGAGTCAAACCATCAATCCACCTCTTGCTACTATAATTCTCTTGTAGACCTACTTAGGCTACTCTTTATTATTATATCATCATCACCGTAGACCTGCATAGGGATTTCCACACAAACCTGTCTGTTTGGTGTTTCTACAAGAAGGCATGCATAAAAAAAGTATAGGCATAGACGTAATTTTGAAGTATATAGGCCTATCATGCAGTGTTTCGTTGATTAGAAAAAGATTTACCATCAGGATGCCGCATAGATGACTTGCTTTACATGACATTGTATGCTGATATTAGTTTGACATTACACTTAACTTCTAATATAGCCTAATTTGCATCTTTACGTATCAATTAGGACTTAGGTATATAGTTATAACTTCAATGTATTATAACGATGTCCTGTAGCCTATTCTATGTCACATTGTGCATGTGGAATAACAAAGAATTTGCTTGCTTGTGCTTACTTACTATTAATAGACGTTAGTATGCAAATTTCTTCATTAACGTACTGCAAGTCGTGCGCTATATAAAAGCTGCTGCGTATACCGTTGTTCCATGAAGACATCCGGGTCTCTGTCTCTGACGGCGCAGCTCCATCTGTTGTCGAGGGCGCTCTTGCTCTTTCTTTCGTCGCCAACTCTCATTATCAAGATGGCGAATCGGTCGTTTTGAACCGTACAATGTCCATCTGCAATGTTCATTAAACTGCATAAATTATTAATTATAGGTCTACTACTGCACTGCTACTACTGCTAATGATACTGCAACTGCTACTGCTACTAACACTACTAGTAGTACTACTATTATTATTAATAATAATAATAAAATTAACAATAATTAATAATAGGTTAAAATTAGGGCTGTTGTTCGATTAAAAATTTTAATCGAAATTAATCGCGCGATTAATTTTTTTAATCGCAATTAACTGCAAATTAATCGCAATACATTTTTTCAAATATATTAATCTAACTATTTTCTAAAGACCCCTGAGGCATAAACTTTCAATGTCTGAATGCATCCTTTCTATTGCACACATATTTAATAACCTTTGGTTTATGTCTATTGAATTTCTGCATTTAGTTCATTGAACAGTTTTGTATGACCGACAGAATTGAAACACTGTTCAAATCAGTCAACTGCTCAAAAGTCGTTAATTATTTTTCATTTGAGCCACCTTTAAGTAAAATGCCTAAGCTAGACCTAAATGTGAAACTAGACAACTATTTTCTGACTATAAAAATTAATTATTTCTTCAGCTAATTGTATAAATCCATTGGTCTTGCGGCTCTTGCCATCTCATGGAGTTCAACCAACGTATAGTCTAACGTCTGACGGGGTGAGGAAAGAGGAAACAACCTTAGTGGACTGGACGATGCGGCCGTTATCGACGGCTCATCGTTAGCGTTTAACGCATGTGTTGGTTCGCATGCAGGCGATGATTGAGCAAAGAATTGCTACGATAATACTCAAATTATGTTTTGGAATATTTGCCAAATAATTAATACTAGCTTTAAGTATGAGCCGTCCATTTGAAACGAGTTTTTCTGCCTCTGATTCAATTTTAATCAGATATAATTAACGCGTGCGATTAATGCGTTAAAAATTTTAATCGCAAAATTTTTTAACGCGTTAATCGCACGCGTTAACGCGATTAAATCAACAGCCCTAGTTAAAATATTTGGTGTTACCCTTCTACATGTTTGGAAAGCATAGAGATTTTCCATCAATAATAATTATAATAGGCCTATACAGGTTAAATAAAGCGATAAATTTCGTGATGAATGTAGTGTTAGGCTACATTTAGTGAAAGATTTGACAATAAACTTATTGACAAATTTATGGATGAATGTGATTATAGGCCTAGGCCTATTCAGAGTCAAGTAATCGGCTTTTGATAAATTTGGCGATGTGAAAAATTCGATTATGAATTTAGTGACAAAAATTTATGATCAACTTAATTATCGCTATGGTGCTTGCGCGTCCGCCCTATATGAATCAATAAACAGAATACCAGTCTATGATAGTAGGCCTAAAGGTCCATGTCTCCACCCTCAATTTCATAGACTTCAGAGATTATCGTCGCTAATAAAAAATAATATATTATGTGTCTAATGCAACATTAGGCCTATCTGAATTTTAGCGACCATTTCGACCATGGCAGACATATGATGATGTCGCAATTCTTTTGCAATATTGATAGCCTACTATTACTACAATACGGTGGAAAGTCTGCGATGGTAGAATGATTATTTTTACCTCGTTTAAGGATGACTGGAATATCGACACAAGTTCTGGCTTCGATGAGACCTCGGTGGGAGTCGACTTGGTAAGATTCCGGTGATGTCGTTTTTATCTAACATCAGCATCAACGTCTACAGTCAGTTATATTCATTGTATTAATTTATTTAATAATCACTTAGGCCAACTCAGTTTTTTTTTATTCAGTAGGGTGAGTAGGCTATTCGTGTGTTTAGGCCTATTCGCCTATGCACGTTTAACCTATAGCCTAATTTAGTCTGTTATATATACTGGTTTTGCTAACACATTTAGCCTATCCATGGACTTGCTTATTATTTTGCTTTTGTTGAATTAATTAATTTAGGCCAATGGAAAATAACCAATATAGAACGTAGCATTTGAGTCGGTGTGCTATTTCTACTTCCAGGTGTTAGTCAGTATATATTCGATAACAAACAGATTGATGCATGTTTTGCCAGCCGTCAAATCTGGAACAGGCTGTGATGGCAAGGCTACGCACGATTGCATGAGCCGACCAGTTCTGAATGTTTCAAATACATGAGCAGTATAATAATAATTATTATTATTATTTATATAGGCCTACGTTGTTTTTCTGGGAACGCTGAGGTGCGGAGTTAATCTTATATATAGGGTTGGTTGACCACGTTATCAAGGTGTCTAATAAGAGCGTGCTAATATGCATTTTAAAAGTTCACTCATTTTCAAGGGCACTACTCAGAAGCGCTCTAGCACGGCAAAAGGTATAGTTTAAGTTAAGTTGAATATAACAGATTGCTTGCTTGAGAGTATACCAGGAAGCAGGCACAGCAGTTCATATATGGATTCCATTCCAGATTTCTAGGCCCTCTACGGATAAGGCTTGCTTCTGCATAGCTGCAATTCGGACTATTAGACTACGGCCTATTATCATTTTAGTCCAAATAGCGCAAAGTATCATAAGCCACTCGTTTATTTTATTTTAAACAGCCAAAACGCTGTACGTGAACTGCAACTACAGTTGACATAATGACTATTTTATATTATGGACAAGTAAATAGTCTAAGCAGTAGGCCTAGGCTATATTTGTATAATATACATGTATAATTATGCTTACTCGGATTAGGACATAATAGTATGTTTCTTTATAACATTAATGGAATAAATAATTCAGCAAAATAATGTAGTCTGTAGCCTATGTTATCTAATTACTCTAATAAGCTATAATCAATCGACAACAGTACTGTTACTGGCCTTACATGCTAGAGACATTGGCGAGTGATTTTACAGAATCGTTTTCATCCGAGACTTACCTTGAAGGCAATTCTTGAATCTGTTGTGTTTGTTATTGACAGCCAGGCGGTCGGAGGACTTGAGTCTTTCGCGAAAAATGATAGAATTTTATGCGGTCTAAAATTCGTCACAACAATAAAACTAATCAACATCGTCATCCTCATCGTCATCCTCATCGTCATTATCATCGTCGTCGTTGTCATTATTATCATCGTTGTGGTGGTCGTATCATTGGCGTGAAAATTAATGGGAGAATTTCGTCCACAGGACAACCCTATTGATAAGAAAATCCGTCAATGCAGAGCTGTTCTTTATTAGGGCTGTTGTTCGATTAAAAATTTTAATCGAAATTAATCGTGCGATTAATTTTTTTAATCGCAATTAACGGCAAATTAATCGCAATACATTTGAAGCATAAAACGTTAACGACTAAATGCATTCTTTCTATTGCAAACCTATTCAGCCACCTTTAATTAAAATGATATAGGCCTAGGCCTAAATGTGAAAAATTAGACAACCGTGTTTTGACTATCAAAATTAATAATTTATTCAGCCAATTGTATAGGCAGACCAGTTTATTTACATTCAATTTGGTCGGTTCAAGGGATGCTCTCATTAATTAACAATAGTAGGTCTACTATATTGAACCTCATTATTTAATCACAATTTTTCACAAGAGGTTGCGGTTCTTGCCAAACCTCGTCTCAGTTGTCCTTCTGCAAACATTTATCATTTGAAACCTGGATCCATTGGTCTTGCCATCTCATGGAGTTCAATCAGTGTAGTCTGATGGGTGAGAAAACAACCTTAGTGGACTATGCGATGCGGCCGATGTCGACGGCTCATCGTTAGCGTTTAACGCATGTTTTGGTTCGCATGCAGGTGATAATTGAGCAACGAATTCCTACGATAATACTCAAATTCTTTTTTGGAAGATTTGCCAAAGAATGCATCACTAACTTTACGTTTAAAACGAGTTTTTCTGCCCCTGATTCCATTTTAATCAGATCTAATTAACGCGAACGATTAATGCGTTAAAAAATTTAATCGCAAAATTTTTTAACGCGTTAATCGCACGCGTTAACGCGATTAAATCAACAGCCCTATTCTTTATTCATTCAAGTGGCTACAGATGGCTAAACAATTTCCAATGATCAACTTGATTATAAACGTCAATGTGGGTATAAACGTAAATTAACTTAACTAGCGTTGTCTTGACTAAGCCTTTGTTTCCGAGCCAAACAACTGACTTGAAAGCATTCAATGGAGTTTTTTGTAGAGATACTGGCGCTATAAAAAATAGTTGATTAAATCAGTTTGTACCAACCGTATTCTGGCCAGTTGCTGCTGTTTTCTCTGGTACATCTACAAACACGGAAGAAAAACGATCTCAGTGTTAATAATTATTCTATCGAATTTAAAGCAACGCTTGCAAAACTATAGGATCGGGGACCGGCATATACAGTGTCTTTGGACACTAACTAATGACGACACTCACCCTAACTGACTCTCGCGACGTCTAATCTTTTCCTAACCGACACTCACGACGCCTAACCAGGTTAACCTGACCCTAAAAGTCGCTTCTAATTTAGTTCGCCGATATTTATAGTTCAGCCTCAACGCTGAAATAAAACAATTCGCCTCATTCTTTATTTACGAAAAAAAATTATTTACTGCGCTATGATGCATTAATATGGACCTATAGGCCTACGCCTAAAAGCTGCAGGTTGCAGTTCAGAATTTTTTCTCCACCGTTTCAGTTCACGTGCTCACTGCTATAGGCTACTGTAATAGTGCTAACGATAATTTATCATCGGATTATTATTGTCGCCCTTTCATTTGTACAGACTTGAAACTGGTACCAGAATAAAGTTGGCTACTAGCAATAGCTGTCAATTTATTGTATTGTAATGAGTCATTTATAATGCGCCGCTCACAGCCATGGCCATTCAGTAGCGCTCCCATTGCGAGAACCTCCTCCCACCTCTCAAAGAAAAACAGGCCTTAAGAAGAGATAGAGAGAATGTAGATAACTATCCACAAAAATTGTCCCACGCAGAGTGGAGGGAAGGGAATTCCACAAAGGAGAGACCAATGTTGGAAAAATCTATGTTTTACGTAAATTAATGTTTAAAGTGCATAAAGATTTAATATCTAACCTTTCTGGTTAATTCTTCACCGTTCCATTTAGTTGTCTGGTTATTTCGCTTTGGTGGTGAGGTTAAGTTTGAGCGGCAAAAGCGCTGACGTCATAGGATCGTTACAACATTGGAATATATCGAACAAAGGTCTCGGCTGACGTCACGCGCGAGATTTTCCTTAAGCTCTTCGTGAAGATAATCACAATGTGTAATGCACAGGACTACGAGTATAGTCTATGACTTATAATTATGCGTATGATTATAGGTATCTGTTTAATTAAGTTTTAAGTTTGTGTTCAATTATGTTCTTAAGTACCGGTAAACATTGTGCTTATAATGTGCAAGCAGTTCATTTTAATGCGCTGTCCACAAAACAATACATGCATCTATATGTAGCCTATAATGCATGCTTGTATAGGCCTATGTTTACTTTTGTGCATGGGCCTACAACGTAGGCTAATAGGCTAACAACTATGTATATTATGTATAATGTAGACGTATGCATTTGATTACGAATGTATGTTTATAAGTGCTTTATAAGCCTGTAAATAGAATAGAATAGAATAGAATAGAATAGAATAGAATAGAATAGAATAGAATAGAATAGAATAGAATAGAATAGAATAGAATCGAATAGAATAGCATAGAATAGAAATAATAGAAATAGCCTGATTCAAGGCATAAAGTCATCTTAGGTGGAATGTGTTTCCTAAATTATGTGATTAGCTTCCGTGACAAATCAATTCTGAAAGTAACTAAAAATCAACTAACCAGTTCATCAGTTAAACGAAATTTCTGTAAGATTGAGATACGGTAGGCTTAATACAGACAATCAGAAGGAAAGACAGGCAGAGAGACAGAGGCAAAGACAGCGAAGGAAAGATAGCGATTTGAATTTTATAGATGTAGGATCAAAGTAACTCATTTATGCAAAAAATTTAATTTATTCCGATTTATATTCAAAATATATATCTCTCTAAGACAATAATAATATTGTTGTTGTTGTTGTTTCAAAGGCCATTGTTACGTCCTTAAAACCCACCTCTTTCCTGCCATCTATAAGTTTCCTTACTTCTTTTTCATTCTCCTCCCTAGTCCGTCCTCCTTTCTAGCCTACTTCTTCTGCCTTTCTTCATTCCTCCTTTCTTTACTTCCATCTTTCTCTCTTTCATTTCTTCATCGTTAAAGTCTGTCTTTCCTTCCACTCTTCCAACCTTCATTCACAACTTCCTCCCCTCTTCATTTTCATCCATCCATGTATCTCTTTCCTTCCTTCCATTCATTTTTCTTCCTCTTTCATCGATTCTTCAAGCCATCCACCTTTCCTTTCTGTTCCTCCTCTTTACTTCATTCATTCCTTTCTTTCTTCCTTCACCCTCATATCGTCCTTCCTTTTTCTTTTATCTTTAAGCTTCCTTCTTCCTTTTCCTCATTTGATCCTACTTTTTGTCTTTTTCTGCTCATTTCGTTCTCTTCTTCATTCTTTCCTTCATTCCATCCACCTTTTCACCTTTTTTCTTTATTTCTTCCTTCCTTCTTTTTATTTCTTACTCCACCTCTTTCTTCCCTTCCTTCTTTTCTCCTTTAATTCCATCATTCCTTATTACTATGTCTTAATTTGTTTTCTTACTTCATTCCTCTCTTCATTTTATCCAATCTTTACTTCCGCATTCTTGGTTTGACTTACTTGACTTATGGGCCTTATGGCCCTGGCCAAGTCTGCCCCACATCAGCCGCTCCTCTGTCTGTAGCCTCCAGACGATCCTGTCCTGTGCTGTCCGTGTCTTGGTTTACTTCTCACTATTGCTTCTCAGGTTTCTCAATGATTCAATATCATCTTTCAAGATTTTGCACAATCTCTATCTCTCATTTATTGTAGCTTCACTGCAGTCTCCAAAAAGCACCTAGAACAGTTCTTCAAACTCTCGTGTATTCCCACTTTCCTTAGTTTCATGTATATTCACGATTTTAAGCCCTCCCGCTTTCTCACTCGTTGTCGCCACAATCATGCAGTTTTCTCTCTTACAGTCAATTCCTCACACAAAAACGTTGTTCCAATCTTAATCCTCACTTCAGTTCTCTCTGCTAGTGGTCATGCAATGTTATCTTACTCATTTTCTATTATCCTACGTCTCGGTGTCAGTCTGTCTGTCTCTGTCTATATCTATCCATCCGTCTGTCTGTCTGTTTGTCTGTCTGTCTGTCTGTCTGTCTGCCTGTCTGTCCGCTTTTTGGTTCTGTCTATATCTGTTTGTGTCTGCCTGTCAGTATATCTGTCTCTCCGCTCGTCTATATCTCTCTGTCTGTCTGTCTCTCTGTCTCGTTCGCTCGTTCTGTCTAACTCTCTCTTCCTCCTCCTCCCCCTCCACCTTTCTCTGTCTGTCTGTCTGTCTGTCTGTCTGTCTGTCTGTCTGTCTGTCTGTCTGTCTGTCTGTCTGTCTGTCTGTCTGTCTGTCTGTCTATCTCTATGTATGTCTTTGTATCTGTCTCTCTCTTTCTCGCTCTCACTTTCTCTCAATGTTCCCGCCTATGATAATAATAGTCGTCTGCCTATCTGCATGTACTCGTCGTCGTCTGTCGTTCACACGTCTGGCAGACGACGTCACAGCACCATCGAAACTTGCACTTGCAGTTCTCAACGACCGTCACAGGATACGTCACAAAGCCACGCCCACAGCACATGACGTCACATCCGCCCAGTCCCGCAGACCGGAAGTCACATGTGCGTCCAACAGTCCCGAGAGACCCTTCGTCGCGGACCCGCTCGCAGTAGTTGGGCGATGGTTGCGTGTAGACGAGTAACCATGGGTCGGCACCGATGACCCCTGATCCACCCCGGTTGGGCAGCTGGACGAGGGTGGCCGTGTCGTAGGCATCGCGGAGGCGGTCGGCCACCTGGACGAAGGGAGGCAGCTTGCGCCAGCAGGAGGTCGTCGTGCACGACCCTGACAGACCGTGACACTTGCAGACGCGACGAAGATGACGGGCGCTGGCCTGTGCATGCAAGACAGACAGACAGACAGACAGACAGACAGACAGACAGACAGACGTGAGATTCTTTATGATCGGTAATTTTTATGATTATGAAGTAGCGGCTGTTACAGGTTTTAGTCATGCAATGGCAAAAACGATGTTTGCTGTTAGGCTATTACTGCTAATAATTATACCGATTGCGTTGTTGTGATTATTATTATTATTATTATTATTATTATTATTATTATTATTATTATTATTATTATTATTATTATTATTATTATTATGCATAACTATAGTCTAAATATAACATAATATTAGTTTAGAGTTTCGTGCGACGTTGACAAAGCGTGACTTTTTCCTTTTTAGATACCTTTAAAACTGGCACAATTTTTCTTTATTTGCAGCTAACCTGACTCACGGTGCAGCTCACAATTGAAAAGGCTGCAAAATGTACAATCTGAGGCTTTGCGGTTGGCTTGTGGAACAGCTAAAGGCACCCCTGTAATGGCCCTCCAGAATGAGTGTGGAGAGGTGCCCCTCCACCTACGTCGATTGAGTAACTCAATCAAGTTTGGATCAAAAATATTAGGTTCAAGTGATCATCCAGCAGCAGAGACTATGCGAGATCACTGGTCAAATTACTATTGTGCATCCTCTGTGAAACAAAATTCTATTTTTAAAAGAACTGAACATTTCTTTTCAATTATATCCGAATCATTTAAATCTCCAACTTTTCAGTCAACCGCTCCATGGTTTAACAGAACCACTAAAGTCGATCTGTCCTTGAAAAAACATATAAACAAAAAGAAGGACTCTCCTAACATTATGTCATCACTATCATTAAGATTAATTGATAAATATGTTGATCGCACATCAATCTATACAGATGGCTCTATAATTGAAAATATCGTTTCTGCAGCTTTCTATGTACCCTCCATGAATTCTCACAACGTTTATAGGATAGCAGATAACTCCTCAATTTATTCTGCTGAATTAACGGCCATTATTGAAGCGACAAAATGGATTATCCAAAATGAAAATGTGAATGAAACTGCAAATGCAAATAAGTATATTATATATACTGATTCATTAAGTGTGGCCACATCTATAAAAGAAAACAAGTCTTGTTCACGGCCTAATTTATTTCTGGAATTTATAGATAATGTTAATAAACTTAAAAGCAGCAGTATAATCATAGCATGGATCCCTAGTCATATTGGATTATCTGGAAATGAAATGGCAGACACCCTAGCAAAGAAAGGGCAAGAATTAGAGGAGGTCAATTCAACAAATTATTTGGAATTAAAGGAAATCTATTCGTTAATTAAAAAATATGTTATTAATTTATGGCAAATTGAATACGACAATGAACGAAAAGGGCGTTTTTATAAATCGATCCAACCTTTGGTATCAACTGATATAAAATTTATGGACTCCATAAGAAAAAGAGAAGTTCAAACTACCAGACTTAGAATGGGGCATGTCCTTACTAACTCCTGGTTGAAAGTGATAGGTAAAAGCCAAACAGACCTTTGTTCTAAATGCCAAGTGCCTGAAACAATCGAACATGTGCTGTTTGCTTGTAAAAAGAATGACATTTCAATCCTACTGCTTAAAAAATGTGTAGAGCAAAAAGTGGAATGTACTGTTAAAAATATATTCTCTAATCAAGATATTTATCTTGAAGCTTATAATATACTTATGACCATAACTAATGGAAAAATTATGTAAGAAGTATTGCATATGAATTATAACTTTAGTTGTATTTGTTGTGTGTTTGTGTGTGTGTGTATGTGTTTGTGTGTATGTGTCTGTGTTAACTAATTCTGTAATAGATTAAATAGGCATTGAATAAAATGATTTTTGCTATTATTGTTAAGCTTATAGATGATGGCTGAATGATTTGATTTTCATATAAATGTTTAATATCTAATCTATTTGCTTATATATGTATTAATTAAAAATAAATAAAATAAAAATCAGGAAATGAATGTATAGTTAAATATATGCATGCATGTTTATGCATGCATGTTAAATAGTGACACTAAATAATGACCAATGCATCAAAGAGGATCTACAGCAACCACCTTATGAACACTGTCGTCATGGACATAGATCATCATACAAATTCCAGAAAAGAACAATGAAAAGAAAACAGATAGACAATAAAGACAGAAACTGCGGAACATTTAAACAACAGTGAACTGAAATATATTGATACCGTAACTTTAAAGACGTCAACAGCCTTTGATGTTATAAGATGTCATTAAACTGTTGAATAATAATAAACGGTGCAGCTCGAAGTCCACTTGTGCTTTCCCTGTTCTTGCATCATGGCAGGAAGTGAAGTGAAAAACTTTCACATAATTATAAGATAAATTTTGATAAAAGAAAATTATGATAAAAATTATTTTAATCGATCATGGTGATCTTCTAAATTTAATTGTGGCTAATTTCGAATAAGTTATTCTACATTGCGCTGAGCGTGAAAAGCTGTCAAGTAGAAGTCACTGAGTTAGTAACAACACCCATTCATGTGCAAAAGTCAATCAAACTGTTAATTGCAGTGAAAACAATCAATTTTATTGCCATCTTGAATTTTCCATAAGATGTAGAATGATCGACTAAATTTCCATTGTAAGCTAGTTTTATCTGGAATAGGCTGTTGAATTCACTAAAGAATTTTTTTAATGTATCGCTCGATTTTTAATCGATTAGGATTTTAACGATTAATTGACTAATTAATCGTTAAAATCAGCAGCCATGATAGCAATAGCAATAACGACGACAATGACGAAGTGATGACGATGGTGATGATGATTACGACGACGATGATGATTATGATGATTACGATTACGATGGCAATGATAATTGGACTGGAGAAGAGACATACAATTGACTGACCAGGCGTCCAGCTTCGCTGTTGTGCAGACGGACACTGATGACGAAATCGCTTCCAAATTTCCTTCGATCAACATCAATGAATTGTTTCGACTTCATGTAGGCAAAGGCAACGTAGTCATCGCAACCTTTCCACAACCATTTCTCTTCCCTACCTTCGCTGCCTTCCCCTCGCAATCCATCCCTTCCTGTTCGTCCTTGACTCCCTACCGTCCTCGTATCCCTGCCCGTCCTTCCACCCCTTCCGTGCGAGGTGGTATACCCTAGTCCACTGCAGGAGCAATCGATGAGTCGACCTTTCGAGCAGGAGTCGAGGAGTCGGTGGAAGACGCCTGCGCTCGTGATGGCGCCGAGGAAGGCGGCTTCTTTTGTGCCTAACAAAGGAAACAATAGACAATTGAATCCAAAATATTTTAACTAGTTTTCACTTTTCATGATATGACTAACAACCATCATTGTTTAACGACGTCTAATGGCAACTCTGGTAATACCGTAATAATTGGCATCATTAAATTTTTATGCTGCAGACTCAAAGACTCATTGCGAAGTTTCTCTTGTTTTTCTATTTAGACTACGGTTCGCAAATTACGTAGCCCAGACTGACCCTAGATTCCGTATCGGAAGCGGTGAAGCATCGTATAATACCTGGCAGTCGTTCGAGTAGTTTCTTCATCGATCGTCTGTCAGTGGAACAGTTCCACCTGCGATCGTGGAACTGGAACCCACATTCGTCGACGGCCATCCTCACTCCGTGCGGAACCTCATCGACCACTTCCGGTTCGTGAAGACAGATGTCGCGCTGTCTGCCGCCGATGCCACGTGACTTCCGGCAGATCGTCTTCCGGTCAAGAACCAACTGACCACCGACTGCCCTTTCACACGGTAAAGTAATTGGAAGTAAGTAAGTGAGCAATTGTCGACTTTAATTCACAGTTGCAGACTACAATCCGAAGTAAGTTAATCCATTCAATGTCGCCCGAATGTGTCGCTGACCGTGGCTGAACTGGGAGCGCCTCTGAGTGGGCAACTTGAAGAGGCGCTATAGGCCCTATAAGTTGTTGAAATGAATTAATGAAATGAAAGAATAAGCAATGCGGAAAATTAAGCCATTCTGCTGTTTCTGCAAAGTAAACGATAAAAATTAAGCAATTAGTCTGCACTGTAGGCTGCACAATAAAACAAAATAAATTCTACAGCAGAATAAACAATAAGATTACATCAATTAAACAATACATCGAAGTAAACAATACTGCAAATTAAGCAATACAGCAATGTTTCGAATTGTTTGTACTGCGTCTTTCAGCAAAAAGGGTCACGTGATTAATCCTTCTAAGCTGGACAGGTCAATTATTACAGATAGCGCCATCTCTTGATAGATCACGCAACTGGCGACAGAGAACGCCGTTCAGTGTGCCAATCTTTGCTGATTTGCAGTCTTTGCTGGTCTTTATTTGCTGGTCTTTGCTGCCCGTTCAAACATCAAAGGACGCCGCAACAGGGCGGTGCTCTTGATCTGCGGGAATTGGACTGGAAGAAGAATGTGCCTGTCGTGGTTATAGGACGGGCGATTACGAAATCAGAATAATATGTCCACTTGAGTTCGTCGGTCTTTACCGGATCTCGGGGCCGTCTCAGAAGTGCTTTCTTTCGCGATAAATGTATCAATATTTAGTCTGTCCGTTGGCCTATTCCTCTTTCTATTTATCTATCTATGTGTCCGTCTGTCTCTTTGTGTGTTTGTGAGTCTGTTTGTCAATCTGTCTGACTTCTTCTGTCTGCCTATCTGTCCGTATTTTTGTCTGCCAGTTTGCCTGCTATTTCGTCTTGCTTTCTATTTGGCTATCTGGCTGGCCCTTTATATGTGTGTCTCTCCGTATGTGTGTCTGTCAATCTGTCTGTCTGTCTGTCCGTCTGTCCGTCCGTATGTCTGTCTGTCTGCTTGTCTGTCTGTTCGTCCGTCCGTATGTCTGTCTGTATGTATGTATGTCCGTCCGTCCGTCCGTCCTTCAGTCCGCCGGTCTGTCTGTCTGTTGGTAAGTCTTGTTGTCTGGGATTGTCATCTTCCAGCTCAACCGAGAGTAAGTCCGCTGTCTGTGAAATTCATGGACAGAGGAAGAGATCAAATTCGCATTAGACATGATTAGAGAGAGACATATTCTGTTAAATGGTAACTACTTACCAGTAAAGTAAATCTCTTCTATCTGGTTTTCTCATAAACCATGCGATAATGATCGGTCATCATTCGGACCATGAGTCCTAATTACCGTGCCTGGGAAATCTCTTCATCCCAAATCACTCCTCTTCCTTCTCCTCTTCCTTCTCATCCTCTCTCTCTTTTGCCTTCAGTCTTCTGACCTCCAGTCGTCGAACGATTTCTATGCCATGGTCTAATCATACGCGCGGCGTTTCACAAGAAGAAAAGAAAGGAAGGAAGAGATATGGGCAATAGAGAGTTGAATAATGAATCGTAATCTTAATCTCCAAACTTCTAAAGCGCCATTCGAAAACCAAACGTGGGCACCAACTTATTCACGGGCGCTGCTTCAAGTCGGAGGAATTTTCAAAAGTGGAGTTAAAGAAAGTTGATTCCCAACAATGAATGGACAGGGAGCGATGGTATAATAAGCATGCTAACTGCCCACTGCAATTTATTTTCAGGGCTCTGTATAATATTGTGATGTGGCAACTTCTGTATTTAGATCTTCCTGTCGCCTCAGAGATTGGTTTATGAGGGCCATTAAAGCTTCTTGTTTACAAATGAAGTGATTTAATGACAATTAAGTGATTTAATGACAATTAAGTGATTTAATGACAATTAAGTGATTTAATGACAATTAAGTGATTTAATGGCAATTAAGTGATTTAATGACAATTAAGTGATTTAATGGCAATTAAGTGATTTAATGGCAATTAAGTGATTTATTGACAATTAAGTGATTTAATGACAATTAAGTGATTTAATGGCAATTAAGTGATTTAATGGCAATTAAGTGATTTAATGACAATTGAGTGATTTAATGACAATTAAGTGATTTAATGGCAATTAAGTGATTTAATGACAATTGAGTGATTTAATGACAATTAAGTGATTTAATGGCAATTAAGTGATTTATTGACAATTAAGTGATTTATTGACAATTAAGTCGTCCAGCGTCGATCATTAGAAGGTTGTTAAGAGACGAACAGAAAACAATTTCTGTAGCGCCATAATGAGGACGGAATTTGACAGCGCTTTTAGCAACTGCAGTGGGTGATGACGATGATTACGACGACGACGACGACGATGATGATGATGATGCAAGGGGAGGAGGAGGAGGAGGAAAAAGAAGAGTGAGAGGATGAGGAGGAGGAGGAGGAGGAGGAGGAGGAGGAGGAGGAGGAGGAGGAGGAGAAGAAGGGAGGAGGTTGAGAAGGAAACAGAGAAGGGAAAAGATCAAAGGGAAAAGATTGAAAAAGAAAGAAAGAAATGGTTCTTAGGTTTCGACTAATTAAATAGTGTTGATAGTTAATAGTTTAGAAATTCGAGATGTCTCCTTCTAGGTTATGTTCTATTGCTTCCTATAATAATAGACCTCCCACATGCATCTCAGACCCGACTGCAGGTAACATTCTACTCCAGTCAACACATTCCCCGCCTTGATATATATTTTATTCTTTCCATTGACGTAGTTTATTCCTCGTCTTGGTTTCCTAATTCATTTCATTCTCTACAAATCCTCCACCTCTTCTCTGTCTTCTCAAATTCCCCTTGTCTTTCTACCTCCTATTATATATCTTGCTATTTTCTATCCATCCCTCGTCTAATCTGCTCCTCTTACTCTCTTCCTTTCTTCTCTTCTTCCTCTTCTTCCTCCACTAACTCCCATACTCTTCCCCCAACATATTTCTGTTCCTATTCTACTTCTTCCTTCTCTGTCCTTTTCCTTCTCTGTCCTTTTCCTTCTCTGTCCTTTTCCTTCTCTTCTCGATCATCCTGCCCTTCCTCTTCTCAACACTATTCCTCCTGTTCTTCAGGTTCCTTTGGGTTCTATTCAGTTTATTTCGTTCCTTTATTACCTTTTTCTTGTAAAAATAAGCAACGAAGGCCAAATCCGTCCTGCAGTCCTGTCTCGTTCCCTTCGGCCACCCGCCCGCCCGCCCTTCCCCTATACATGTACCCTTCCAGCATGAGCGTCGCCATTTTCCAATAAACTCCACATTAGGAAACTATTTGTATAGACAAGAGAACACACATTCGCTTCCTCTCAATCCTTCTCCTCCTTTTCCTCTTCATCCTCTCATTCTTCTTGTCCTCTTCATCCTCTCCGTCTGTAGTATCTAGGCCTATACGTTCTCTTCTTCCTCTTCCTGCCTCTTCCTGCCTTCTCCTCCTCCTCCTCCTCCTCTCTCTTTTTCTCTCCATTTGTGTCTCTGTCGCTCTCACTGTAAACACTTCCCCTTGTCTCTCTCTCCCACCCCCTCTCTCTCTCTCTCTCTCTCTCTCTCTCTCTCTCTCTCTCTCTCTCTTTGTATGTCTCTCTGTCCTTCTTTCTCTTTCTCTTTTTCTCTCTGTTCTCTTTATTGCCCACTCTTTACTCTCCCTTTATCTGCTTCCCTGTCTCATAGCCTTTTCTCTTTTCCTTTGCTTCCTCCATTCCTCCTCCTTCCTTAGTTAATCAGCGACTTTTATGTCCACTACGCTTAATACGAGAGGCTCTCTTCCATCTTCACAATATCTATCTCTCCTTTTTTACTTTCTCCTCCACTTCCGTTTACCACACAACTTCTTCGCTTCCTCAGACAACTTCTCTGACTAATTATTCTCTTTCTGCGTCTAGAACTGGCTGTCCTAAGACTAGCGCAATTTGCCAATTATCCTGTATGTCTGTCTGTCTGTCTGCCTGTCTGTCTGTCTGTCCGTCTTCTGTCTGCCTGCCTTCCTGCCTGCCTGTCTGTCTGTCTGTCTGACTGCCTGCATGCCTTTTTGTATGTCTGTCTGTCTGTCTGTCTGTCTGCCTGCCTGCCTGCCTGCCTGCCTGCCTTCCTGTCTGTCTGCCTACCTGCCTTCCTGTCTGTCTGCCTACCTGTCTGTCTATCTGTCTGTCTGCCTGCCTGCCTTCCTGCCTGCCTTCCTGCCTGTCTGTCTGTCTGTCTGTCTGTCTGACTGCCTGCATGCCTTTTTGTATGTATGTCTGTCTGTCTGTCTGACTGCCTGCCTGTCTGTGTGTCTGTCTGTCTGTCTGTCTGTCTGCCTGCCTGCCTTCCTGCCTGTCTGTGTGTCTGTCTGTCTGTCTGCCTGCCTGCCTTCCTGCCTGCCTTCCTGTCTGTCTGTCTGTCCGAATGCCTGCCTGTATGTCTGTCTGTATGTCTGTCTGTCTGTCTGTCTGTCTGTCTGTCTGTCTGTCTCTCTGATATTTCTTTTGTCCAAGTGCCAATTCATTCAATTGTCCTCCTCACACACATACACAAACACACACATATATAATATATATAAATTATATTGGTCCTCTTATATATTATAGGCCTGTATATATAGGCCTATATATTTAAAAGTTTCTCTATTCATTCTTCACATCTCTTCTAAAGCTCGTCCACTTCACCAATTCATTCGATCGTCCCTCTTCAATTCCCTCTGCACATTCTTCTATCCTCCACCTTTACCTCTACCCCTACCACTTTGACTCTGTCTGACCTCCCCCCACTCCTCATCCCCATCCTCCTCCTCATCTTCCTCCTCAATTTGCAGTCTTTTCTCTTCCAGGCATTGAGGAGGTCTGATTGTTTCCCTCAGTACAAATAAGTATATACAGTCCACACCTTTCGACCGCACATAATATCATCAAACACAGATGTTCCACGCGTCCTTAGAATTACATTCAGCCACGTATACGTAACCTACCGCATGCAGGTTACGGAATGTAATGCAAGAAAATACTGTTCCTATTGAGCATTTTGCGGCAGGTACGGAAAATAAAATCAATCAATCAATCGATTTTTATTGGTCCGTAAGTATAAAGCACACTAAGATACATGTATATAAGGCAGGAAAAAGTTACATAAAGCATTACAAGTAAATCTATTACAAATTAATCACACTCTCAGAAGAGTTCAGGTAACATATCTGAAATTTCAGGCAACTGGCCTGAACTGGTTCAGGTCCAGATGAGACGGTTGAACTTTCAGGTAAGATGCCTGAAGTTCAGGAATTTCCCTGAACCAGTTCAGGTCCAAATGGGACGGTCGAATATTCAGGCACCATGCCTGAAGTTCAGGAATATCTCTGAACCAGTTCAGGTCCAAATGGGACGGTCGAATATTCAGGCACTATGCCTGAAGTTCAGGAATTTCCCTGAACCAGTTCAGGTCCAAATGGGACGGTCGAATATTCAGGCACATTGCCTGAAGTTCAGGAATTTCTCTGAACCAGTTCAGGTCCAAATGGGACGGTCGAATATTCAGGCACATTGCCTGAAGTTCAGGAATTTCTCTGAACCAGTTCAGGTCCAAATGGGACGGTCGAATATTCAGGCACATTGCCTGAAGTTCATGGATTTCCCTGAACCAGTTCAGGTCCAAATGGGACGGTCGAATATTCAGGCACATTGCCTGAACTTCAGAAATTTCCCTGAACCAGTTCAGGTCCAAATGGGACGGTCGAATATTCAGGCACATTGCCTGAAGCTCATGAATTTCCCTGAACCAGTTCAGGTGCAAATGGGACGGTAGAATATTCGGGCACCATGCCTGAAGTTCAGGAATTTTCCTGAACCAGTTCAGATCCAAATGGGACGTTCAAATGTTCAGGCGCCATGTCTGAAGTTCAGGAATCTCCCTGAACCAGTTCAGGTCCAAATGGGACGGTCGAATATTCAGGCACCATGCCTGAAGTTCAAGAATCTCCATGAACTAGTTCAGGTCCAAATGAGACAGTCAAATGTTGAGTTCCACGCCTGAAACTCAGGAAAAATCCACCATCTGTTCAGGCTTTGATTCTTACCAGAACAGATATGAGATTTTCCCGAACTTCAGACATGGTACCTAAACATTAGACCGTTTCAAATGGACCTGAACTTGTTCAGACGGCCTGAACTAGTTCAGGTGGAAATCCTGACAAGTTTCACCTTAAAAGTCATAGGCAGAGATTACTTGACTCACAACTGTAAACATCTACCAAAGTGACTCAGATAATCTTACATATCATGAAATTGGTCTCAGAATTCCCATAATTATTGTCAACTACAAATAGGACAAGGAACCAAGAGCAGAAATTAATCAGTCATATTATTACAGACATTAAAACGCTTAATAAAAAGCATTAAGACTAACTGCCAAATATTTCACAATTCATTTTACCTCATGTTATAAAATTCTAGCAGGATATAGACAGAAAATTGTATTTCAAGCTAATGCTAGCCAACAATCATTCTATAATCGATATTGGTTATCACACAAGAGTCCATGAAAATCATTGGAAACATGTCAGATTATTAGACAATGCTGCTTAAATTTACTTATAAAGTGTTAGACTGTCATTGTCAGAAAAAATTAATTTCCTTGCAGAATTTTAGAAAAACACCAATAGCAAAACATTTGCTTAAATTTCCTTTTACAAATAAGTATGTACAATGCACATGCATGCCTGATAGTTTTTAGCCTTGAAATGGGCATGTCATGTCCATTCCATCTTTAACTCCAATTGGCAGCATGCTGATGAAACTAGAGCATGAGGAAGCATTAAGATATATAGCCCAGATCCATGGTGAAAAAATTTCATCAGCTTATTTAAACCAAAAAGGCAGTTTCTATGCCATCACAAATATCAATGGCGTGACCTTCCACTGTGACAGACACTTGTTTTGCTGACTACTAATCATTCCATTAATCTATGATTATATCACATAAATGCCACAATTTCTAAAAGAACGTGATTTTTTAATCCATTATAAATATTGTACCAGTGTTATTGTATGGTAAATGGAATTTGATTAAAATGCAGAATTTATAAACCAGACTAGTAAGACATTCCTTTAAAGTCACTAATAATTTTCACAAATAATTGGGCACATGTATTTGTTGAGGTTTAGCCTTTAAAAGGAGTTTAATGTCACATTCTCCCAGTCCTGAAATATTCTATAAAGTAAAGAGATGAGCAGCGTGTCATGTAGACTCCATTTTGAACTCCAATGCAGCATGCTGAAGAAACCAAAGTTTGTGGCAATGGTTTGACCTTCCATGGTGACCAAGACGTACTCCACGGTGCCTCGATGCTACAAGGCCATCAACATGGGATGCTTTTGTTCTAAGATGGCTTCCATGGACACCATAACCTGAAAGTCAGCAAGTAAAGTCATAAACAAAAAGAAAGAAAAATTCATATAAGTATTGCTACAAGTCTAAAACATGCATATAAACACAAAGGGAATAAAAGTGTCAAAATTGGTTTGCTACTATTCTAAGAACAATGTGAACGTGTAGCATACCCTAGGGCCTATGGCAATATTTGTGTAGGCAGAATTTTGTATTATATTTATTTTGCATAATGAATAACAGAAGTTCAATTGCAATCCAGACCCTAAAATTTCCTAATAGAACTGTTGTATACAGTAGCCTCTCAGTGTGATACTATGCATTATTTACAATTAAAAAATCAGATGCTTAAAATCATTGTATTCTTTAAAAGTCAATGTTGCATAACATTATATCTCTCCAATGTAGTCGTGAAGAGTAATTTTTTTTAAATTTCTTAGCACAAAGAATAATTGTCAGGTAGGATTATAGTACTGTTTTAAAATGAAAAAAAATAGGAAAATATCTTCATATCCTTCCTTAGAAAAACTACTCGAAGCAATATTTTATCAAATATCTATAGTGAGCCTACTGACAAGTCTGCGCAGTGTGTGCACAGCAGAGTATTATTATTATGTTACATTCTTATTAAGTAATTCAAAACGTATATAACTTACTTAGCCAATGAGTCCATTCCACGGAGTCCTGGGAAGTCCGACCTCATTGCCACGACGAGAATTGCTTTAGCTTTAGATGATGGATTTAACTATTTTAATAAAATATAACAGAATATCTGTTGAAAGCATGAAATACTACATCAAATTATTATAAGGTTCACAGATTTAAAGACAAACGTTTGATGAATGTTTGATGAAGTGAACTGAACGCAATAAAGATGAAATTAGTCCCCATCTCAAACTAATACAAAATGAAATGTAACAATAGTAATCTGCACTCAATCAACCCACATGCATAATTTTTCACCGTTTACATAATGTTATTCTGTTTCGTGTCATCAAACCAATGATTCAAGTCCACCATCTTCAGCTCGTTGCCGCAAACAAACAATAACATTGCAATTGCATATTCCAAAGAAAAAACACCTGAAATTATGTCACGTAACTGGGAAGGAGCAGGAGAGATAGGATCAGGAACGAGAAGACACGGAAGGATCTAAGAGCGGAAACGTGGTTTGACCACGTGAAATGAAGGGACGACAATTTAAGTCTACCAACCATGACCCTGGATGACCATGTGAAGAGAGCGAGAATGAGGAAAGACAGCCAAAGACCTGGATGGACAACATAATGGAAGACCGAGTGAAAAGAACGTTGATATAAGGAAGGCCAAGGACAACACCAGAGACAGAAATGCCGAGTCATCATGTAAAGGCCTCATTGTTAATGCAAAACACATAAGCTTACTCAAGGAAGAAAGAACAAAAATACTCTGCAATATGGTGAGAATTGTGGGTGTTCGGAGGGTTCAGCCACGCAGTCTTTCTTAGTCACCCACAGTAAAGTCTTTGCACTATCCCTCTACTTGTGAATCAAAGTCTCACCCCCACAGTTATTTTTAGAATTTTCTTTATCCCACTGGTTTGCATTGAAAAAAGCAAATGATTTAGCCAATAGCAGGTGAAATAACTGTGTCATTAAAGCACTACATCTATATAAATAAAAATGAAACTTTCCAATAGTTTGTGTAAAGTGTTCTAGAAAAGTACCGCACAGATTGTTTTGAAAATTTAACAAAACCTTCCGAGAGTTTCCATTCTTCTTTTTATCCGAAAAAACGCAATCTTTTCCACAAAAAGTGAACTTTGCATTACGCTCGACCGCCATTTGCAAATTCAACAAAGCCGAAGGGTTGCCAGATTTCCGAAACGCCTTGACAGTGACAGCGACCAGACGAAACATGAATGAGGTTGCGTGCCGTGACGTCATAAGCGAGTCGAATAATTTTGCGGCCTTTCAACATTCTTGGGCTATAGAAGGGACGGTGTGAGGGAGGAAAGGAGCGGAGGGAGCGGGAGGAAGGGGAGGGGGAGGCGGAGGGGGAGGCGGAGGGGAGAAGGAGGGGAAGGGGGAGCGGGAAGGGGAGGGGAGAGGCAGGGGGAGGGTGGAGGGGAGGTGGAGGGGAGGGGGAGAGTCTTTTCTGCCACAGCAACGCGTGGCCGGTTACAGCTAGTATACAATATTATTACTCATTAAACACACACTAATTGAAAATAATGAAGGGGGCTTACATCATTCCACACTTAAGATGAGGTCAGTCACCAAAAGTTGAATCACATAATTTTCTGCTTGATGACCATCCGAAAGATTCATCTTCTGAAACCACTCTCCTTCTGAATAAGTTTCCGAAAAACTTCCCATTCTGTAAAATACACAAATTAAGAGTGTATGACAGAGTAAATAAATAAAACATCCTTCCAATGCAAAAAATTGAGGTGTAAAGTTATATTTATTTCTGTCGCTCTAGTTCCGAATCTTGATGATGATGATGATGATGATGATGATGATGAAATTCGTTTAACTTAGATCTTTGATTTGTTTGTTTATTGCACACAGCCAAGTCAAACCGAATTAACATGAATCACTAAACAGAGTGCAAAAGGAATCAGAAAAAAGCTAACCGCTTATACAGTCCTGACCCCTAGCTTCATGACCGACCAGTTATAGTGTTATATAGTGCAAATTAGCATTAATACTTAATTAGTTAATTAGAACCTAACTGAAAGTAACAGGGATAAACATACAACGCAATAATAATAATTAATAATAATAAGGCTGAGAATAATTATATTATTAAACAATAATAATAATAAGTAAGTAAGAATACTAAGAATACTAAGAGAATAATAATAGATTATTTATAATAATTATAATAATAATAATTTAAAAAATATTAGCAACAACATATTATTGCAGCTGTAAATCATCGCAGACTATAAAGGAATTGAGACAATAGAAACATCATAATAAACGGTCAGAATTCTAACAAACTAACATTTGTTGCGAGGTAATTGCAGGTACAAAGACCAAAAGTTAATCAAAATTAGCAATAGTTTGTAAACAAAGCCTTTTAAACTTTTTTCTTGAAGGTACATACACTATTTACCCTCTTCACATCATCTGACAGAGAATTCCATAAACGAGGACCTAGAATTCGGAAGCTATTAAAGTGACAGGAGGTACGGGCAAAAGGAACAACATAATTACTCGAACCACGAGTATTAAACGAGTGAAATTGAGACACTGTCATAAAATAATTTTTAAATATGCGGGGTAAGAGATTAATTCCAAATTTGTATATAAGGACGACAATAGACAAATAGCACAGGTCATAAATTTTGAGAATATTAAGTTTATTGAATAAAGGGTCTTAATGACATTCAGCAGCCTGTTACAATAAAACAAATTTATGTTTAAACAAATTAAAAAATAATTCAGTCAAACCGTGCAAGTCATATAGAAAGCAATGGTCTTCCGTATATGTGACTTTTCTTTCGCACATCATAACTGACATGATTGAGAAGAAATCTCATAATTTCATGTTGCAACAATGCGTAAAGTTAATGATCATTAAAGAAGGCTGGTAATCCCGAAGACTGCGTGCCATTATACAAAAACAACATAGATGCCAACGACATTGGTAAAATAGAGCGCTGCGACTTATCAGCCGCACCCCACAATACACTTACTCAGTAAGTAATCAACGCGACCTTTACGCAGAACGATCAGGTTAATAAAATTATAAATGAGGGAAAATTTTCAGTAAATACCAGTCAATATAAAATTCGAAGCTTATGCGATAGCGCTCTATTTTAGTGATTTCTTGGGCGACCTTACTATTTACATGTACAGGCATGCAGTCTTAGGGATTACCGAAAGGCTTGTTTCACAACACAAGTGCCAGACATCAAATTAAATGATGCGAAAGAAAACAAGAAATATAATAGAACACATAAAACAGAACATTTCTTTCATATCATGCATCGCAGCTAAAAGTGAAAAACAATGTTGACAACATCGGTTAAGATTTCACAGGCAAAACTAAAAAGGCACATTTGAAAAATGAAAGTCACGCATTTAAAAGCCTCTTCTACTTAGGGGGTCAACCCGAAACCCCGAAATCGCTGGGAAAAACAAAAGCCCGATTTCTCGAAAACAGGGTAGATCGCAACCATTGATACTGTTACCTTGTACCGATATTAAAAAAATAAAAATAATAATTATAGTACATACCTTTCAACTTTCGACAGCGCACTTCGAACTATGCCTAGCAAAGAGATTGGCCGTGTTTTTGCAGTTCATACTAGTTTTAAATAAATAATATTCGATTTTAAATGAATGTAATTCGCACATGATCATACTTTGCAAGCATGGCCGCATAGAACAAAGACTCAACATAAAGGCTGGATGCGTTAGTCGTCAGGCGTGGGTCACGTGACTAATAAATTCGCTTTAAATTGTTCCCTTATTGAGCTGCTAATTATTAAGTTTCATTCAGTTACATAATAAGTTGTTATTGCTACAGTAGACCTATTAAAATATTATTGCGAGATCGGAAGTGGTCAACATTTTAGGCTGGACAAACGGTCGAGAACTAAGGCCTATAGGCTACTACCTGAACTCTTCAGGATACAGGCCAATACAAGGACCCTGTATTAATATCAGATTGCACACCTTAAGATTCAGGCGACACAACAAACAATAGTCTCTTACGGTCCAGAATGCAGGTCAACCTGAACTCTAGAGGTCATGTGAGGAAACACACCTGGCAGCACCACAACACAATGGTCTCTCACGGTCCAGAACTAAGCAGGCCTACCTGAACTTTAAAGGTCATGTTAGGTCACACACTTGAAGGTTCAGGAAAGATTATCGTAATACTTGTGGACACTTTGTAATCGTCCATTTCACTCTCAGTCATAAATGTCGCCGCACTCAAAACTCCGTTTCTAACGCTAAAGTTTATGCTTTGAATCTCCAAAGACATTTTTTTATTTTGCAAACATAATTAAGCTTATTTGTCAATCTGCCTTCACACATGTAACTGGTTGGATGTTTTTATGTTACAAACAAGATGTAAAAATTCGGAACTCCGATTATCAGTCAAAATTTTGTACAAGGTGGTTAAAGAAAAAGAAAGCATTCCTGGGTATAAACTATAAAGAGTCCTTGGATTCATTCATCCGAGCATTTATGCAGCGCTCCTTCAAGAAACTACTCAGAGACGCTGGATATAGGCCTAGGGTGGTAGGAATGCACTTTATTTGTGTCAAGCAAACAAAGGCAGTAAGCTATTCATCAAACTCCCATTGTTACAGTCATGTTTAACGACACTGCCATATCGAAGATGATTAGTGTCGCCACGCCATTTAGGACCCCGTGGACGGACCGTGCTAGCCCGAGATTTGAATCTCTGAAATAGCCACCTTCGGGAGTCGAACCGCGGCTCGCACGCTCTCTTTCACAGAGCAGCGTGCATCGACCTTACCGGTGCAGCCAAGCGAGTCAGAAATCAAACTCCCTTTTGATCTAAGCTTATAGGATTAAAGATCGCCAGTTTAGCCTTGTTTACTAAAATTGATAACGCCATCGGTAGGCCTAATAAATGCTTATATTATCTGTCACCTTGAAACTGTGCTGAGCAGCTCCGCCAGTAGCCTGCTCTCCCTTTGGCAGTGCCAGTCCCAATTAATTACACCTGGATAAAGGATGAGGGCGACTCTAATTATGTTTGACATGACTGTTCGAACGTGATAATATTATAGCCTATTCGGAACTTTCGCACGGCCCAGAACTAAGCAAGCGCAGGCCCTATAGCCTACCTGAGCACTTTGGATCATGTCAGGTTAGGCCTATAGGCCTACATCTGAAGGTTATGGCAAGATTATTCTATTAAGTCTAATAATCAATTTCTATTCTAATGATATAATATTGTCATAATTTGAAATAAAATTCGAACGGGATATATGCCTTGCGCCTATGGGAAACGTGTAAATTTATTTATTTATCGCATTTGCAACAGTGCCCCTTCGATCTCACTAGTCACTACAGTAACTCACAGACGCTCCCGACTACAGCGCGAAAATTGCATGGGAGTTTCACGCCGAAGCGCAGGAGCAATTGCGAGTGAATGACTTGCTCAGGGATCCTACGGGCGGTTCGGTGTGTGTTCCAAACTGGATCGAATCATCCGACTCCAAGGCACACAACCCACCATTACATTACCGCGCCCCACTAGTTGTAGGACATTATTCTCCCGTAGATATTATCACCCGCGGATATTATTCCCAGGGCAAAATCCCCGTACAAAATCTCCCCCGTTTTGTGTAGAGCACTATCCCCGTAGGACAAAATCCCTCCCTCTGTGCAATTAGTCTAATTCTTCATGTAGGCTAATCTATCAAGCTTGATTTTCCTGGTTTTGTGCACTGTGTCAACTTGTTAGTGCCGTCACCGATAAGACTTGCTACTGCCATTCAGATGCAAACTAAAGACTTGTTAGTGTCATTTAGTTAAACATTTCTAACGCAAGGAGTACTGTTGTTAGTGTCAGTTAGGTCCACGATTAAGACTTTTTAATGTTGTTTTTGACTTGCAAGTTAAAGACTTGGAAATATCTTTAGCATCAAAAATTATAGTAACGATTATCGACAGCTCTCAGGACCTTTGAACGAGTAGTGCGATAAATTATCTACTATGTATTTTCGTAAGTCTGTGGCTTTGTCTGTCGCTTTGTTTGTGGCTTTGTTAGCTATGCACGGCCACAGTTTTGAAACAATCTACCCCAATCCTTCGCAGGGGGGTTGGGTTAGACCCGGAGCAGGTCAATGGGGTGTCGGAAAATCTCTGCCACCATGGGGGTCAGGGTGGGAGTGCAAAAACCTTCATTTTTCCTACTTTTTTAGCTGTTTCCATGCATAGTTTCACACTTATTCACCTGAAACGGTACAGCTACACAGATTTTTACACGGGCCACCTCGCTTCTGCCTAAAAAACCTCTGGTTCAAGATGAAATGTCTGTTTACCGCCCCATTATAGGCTTACGTACAGACCAGAACTATGTAGGTCAACCCGAACTCTGCAGGTAATATCAGATTGCACACCTTAAGGTTCAGGCGGCACAGCAAACAATAGTCTCTTACGGTCCAGAATGCAGGTCAACCTGAACTCTAGAGGTCATGTGAGGAAACGCACCTGAAAGTCAGGCAGCACCACAACACAATGGTCTCTCACGGTCCAGAACTAAGCAGGCCTACCTGAACTTTAAAAGGTCATGTTAGGTCACACACATGAAGGTTCAGGAAAGATTATTTTTATTAAGTACAAGAAAACTTATTAATATTACTATTCGAGTAATTATAGGCTAGTATTGTGATATTTTGAAACACATAGAATGTGACAATAATATTATAGTCAATAGGGAACACCAGACTTTCGCACGGCCCAGAACTAAGCAGCCGCATCTCTGAACACTTTGGATCATGTCAGGTTATACATTTAGGCTACACCTGAAAGCTGTGGCAAGATTATTTTTATCAGGTCTTGTAATCAATTATTATTTTAGTAATATAGTATCGTCATATTTTGTCAGATAACACGCATGAAGGTTCAAGCAGCACCGCAACATAATAGTCTCGCACGGTCAAGAACTAAGCAGGCCGACATGAACGCTTCGGGTCATCCAGGTCGCACACTTGAAGGGTTCAGGCAATGCACATACAGCAGTCTATCGCACAGTTCAGAACTAAGCAGGCCTACCTGAACTCTTCAGGTCGTCCAGGTCGCACACCTGAAGGGTTCAGGTCAATGCGTATTGACCAGAAGGGTTCAGGCCAATGCACATACAACAGTCTATCGCACAGTTCAGAACTAAGCAGGCCTACCTGAACTCTTCAGGTCATCCAGGTAGCACACCTGACGGGTTCAGTTCGGTCAATGCATATTGACCTGAAGGGACCAGGGTTCAGGTCAATGCATATACAACGGTCTTACGCACAGTCCAGAACTAAGCAGGCCTACCTGAACTCTTCAGGTCATCCAGGTCGCACACCTGAAGGGTTCAGGTCAATGCATATTGACCTGAAGGGTTCAGGCCAATGCACATACAACAGTCTATCGCACAGTACAGAACTAAGCAAGCCTACCTGAACTCTTCAGGTCATCCAGGTCGCACACCTGAAGGGTTCAGGTCAATGCATATTGACCAGAAGGGTTCAGGCCAATGCACATACAACAGTCTATCGCACAGTTCAGAACTAAGCAGGCCTACCTGAACTCTTCAGGTCATCCAGGTCGCACACCTGAAGGGTTCAGGTCAATGCATATTGACCTGAAGGGTTCAGGCCAATGCACATACAACAGTCTATCGCACAGTACAGAACTAAGCAAGCCTACCTGAACTCTTCAGGTCATCCAGGTCGCACACCTGAAGGGTTCAGGTCAATGCATATTGACCTGAAGGGTTCAGGCCAATGCACATACAACAGTCTATCGCACAGTTCAGAACTAAGCAGGCCTACCTGAACTCTTCAGGTCATCCAGGTCGCACACCTGAAGGGTTCAGGCCAATGCACATACAACGGTCTTACGCACAGTCCAGAACTAAGCAGTCCTACCTGAACTCTTCAGGTCATCCAGGTCGCACACCTGAAGGGTTCAGGTCAATGCATATTGACCTGAAGGGTTCAGGCCAATGCACATACAACAGTCTATCGCACAGTACAGAACTAAGCAAGCCTACCTGAACTCTTCAGGTCATCCAGGTCGCACACCTGAAGGGTTCAGGTCAATGCATATTGACCTGAAGGGTTCAGGCCAATGCACATACAACAGTCTATCGCACAGTTCAGAACTAAGCAGGCCTACCTGAACTCTTCAGGTCATCCAGGTCGCACACCTGAAGGGTTCAGGCCAATGCACATACAACGGTCTTACGCACAGTCCAGAACTAAGCAGTCCTACCTGAACTCTTCAGGTCATCCAGGTCGCACACCTGACGGATTCAGGTCAATGCATATTGACCTGAAGGGTTCAGGCCAATGCATATACAACAGTCTATCGCACAGTTCAGAACTAAGCAGGCCTACCTGAACTCTTCAGGTCATCCAGGTCGCACACCTGAAGGGTTCAGGTCAATGCATATTGACCTGAAGGGTTCAGGCCAATGCACATACAACAGTCTATCGCACAGTTCAGAACTAAGCAGGCCTACCTGAACTCTTCAGGTCATCCAGGTCGCACACGTGAAAGGTTCAGGCATGATTATTTTATTAGGTCTAATAATAAATTGTTATTGCTGCTATTCCAGTATGCTAATGCAATATTGTCATATTGGACGTTAACGTGTTAATGTAACACTGAAGGCTTTTGCACAGTCCGGAAACTAAGCAGACCTACCTGAACTCCTCAGTTTATATGCATGAGGTTGTACACCTGAATTAACGTGTAGGCAAGGTTATTTTAATAGGTGTAATATTAATTTTAGTATTATTGCTCTAGTAATATAGTATTGCCATACTGAGAAACATAATTTTGAACGTGATATAGTACCAACCTATGATCTACATGTAAATTGAACAGAATCAGTTCAGGCACAGCCCAGAACTAGCAGGGCTATCTGAACTCTACAGATCATGTCAGGTCGCACATCTGAAATTTCAGGAAATGCACCAGAAGTTCAGGTGAAAACATATCACCGGAACCGTTCAGGGTATTTTTACCTGAACTCTTTTTAGAGTGCAGGCAATAATTATTAAGTCACGCCAAATGCGACGTGCCAATGTTAGATCTACACGCGTCAAAGTTTCCGATGCATTATTGGATTAAAAATAGAATGCAAACTATGTAGGCCTATAATGGTATATTGAGGTAGATCAGGCAAAGATTAAGTGAGGCAAGACAGCGTAAGGAAACGGTAGGTCAGTCATGCATTCATCGTAGGGTATAAGTTAAGGCGAGCATGGCAAGACGAGCTTAATAATTATGTGATGAAAGATACATCTGATACATGTAGCCTATATGTGGAAAAAATAAATTAAGGTAGGGTGATGTGAGGTATTCGATTATGAGTGAAAGATAAGGTGAAGTAGCCTACAATAACCATAAAATTATATAAACAAGGCCATACCAAGGGGTGTGTTGGGTGTTTGAACACCCCCGATATGAAATAATGCTTTCTCGAAAGAATGCATTTACAAACAAAATCATGATGTAGGCTATTGTAAGGTCTAAATGGATTTCATTTTGAAGCTCTTATTTCTATAATTATGACATTTTCACAATAGACTAAAATCACTAAATCATCCTCCAAACCTCTTATTCTTGTGCTTCTGTTGCTTGCGGCTCGCTCAATGCCGAGTAAACACCCCCCCCCCCCCCCCACCCCCGATAAAATCCTGGCTACGGCCTTGCATATAAATGAAAACTTATAGAACGCCATAAGAGGACAGGCCTTGCACCACAGCGATTCATTCATAATCATCAAAGTGCAATATGATAATAGAACTTTTAATTGTGATCGAAATTGAGCAAGAGATGGATGACCTCGTGTTAAGTGAGGACTCAGTGCTTAAAGTGTAGAAAAACAAAGTGCCTGGACACTCCATAGGCCTACCTTTCAATGCAGCAAGTGCTGGCCTAATAAGTGGCTGGTCCGACTGGTCGGCGTTCAGATTTTAAAATAAGTGCCTGGACGCCGTCCATGAGCGTTCAATCAATTTTTAAAGTGCAAACCAAAACCAATTGGAATCGTCTAAGCCTAAACGGCGCTATAAAAATTGTCCTGTTATCATTATTATTATTGCTATTATTATGATAATTATTATTATTGTTATTATTGTTATTTTTATTATTATTAAGACACATGAATTCGTGAACTTACCACCAGATGGCTAGGATGTTAGTTGGACAGATGCAGCAGAAGACGATGATGACTTTGATGAATTGAGGAAGAAGACAAGAAACGTTTCCTCTCCTCTGCCGTCGATGCTCTCCACTCACCAAACCATCTCGACGTGGTTC
>OX243812.1:4552482-4659982 GCA_945859605.1 Lumbricus rubellus
CAACTAACGTTGAATCGTAAAAGATATAATATCCGTAAAAAAATGTGAACAAGATTGTCTTGTTCAGCTGTCTTTTTCTCTACTTCTTTGGATCGTGGTTTGTGTGAGTTGTCTTGAAATTAAATCCATCGACATCCCTCGTGCTCTGCTAATTTTCACAATGAATATTTAGATATTACAAAGACAATATAGTATAGATTGTAAATTTGTAGGTTTTAGTTATAAATTCGAGGTAAATAATGAAATAACGAGTCTAGCTAAAACGCCATGCCTACAAAATGTTTAAAAGCTCGTCACATTTCAATGCGTGAAAAATATTTGAGGAGTGAAATACCATTTAGTTGTTGGCCAATTAATTATTAAGTACAGTCAGGTATCTTAATTTTAGGGCGAACAATTAGTTTAATTCTGCCATCAGCAAAACTGGCGTAATTGCAGTATCGGGGACCGTGAATGTCAATTAATGTTAGTGTCGACATAAGATTCTGTCCATATATACGGCAATTACGATTTGGCGCATGATTTTGATTATGAAATATACATGATTTTCTTATTGTTTTTCAGGTGATCCTTCAACATGCGAGCTAAGGTATCTATACGGTTTTTATCAAATGATTTCTCAGTAGTTTAGTTGACTTTAAAAGAACTTTGCAATTGCTAAAAGTTCTATATATGTGTGAAAATATTCTTGGGAAATCATGGGATGTTTAGCTATTATTTCCATATTCGCTATTATTAGTAACAGTTTTTGCCAACTAGTACTCCAACATGTAACAGCTTGTGGTTATAAGGCAGACAAGTTTTTGCGAAGCCCTATCGTCCGTTATCTTCTCTCTCCAGAATGAGTAGCTGGATAATCCCATTGGCCTTGCTCACATAGTCTTGATTCTAGAGATATCACACTGTTGTTCGTTCATTTGAAAGGATGTCACGAGTATTTATTCAACTTGGGATTTGATTTGCACCTTTTATTACCAATTATTACTTTGATATATTTTATGATGATGTTTTATGTGCTATTGTGTGTTTGCAAGTGCAGTAATAAAGAAAATACTGACTTGCTTATATTCTCGTACTTTGAATGTGTTCTCAGCTTTAACAGGTTCATCTGTCGAGTATTGACATGATTAGAATACGCATACCTGAGTAGGTATCTTGAAGGGGCATTGTATAGATTCTGATTGATTGATTTTGACTTAGTTTTGCTGTCATGATATCAGTTATGACATAACAGTTGGCATAGACAGAAGCCCTTGTCTTGAGTTCTGTGGGTTTGTCTTGGTTTCATCCTCTGTCTGGTACCTTGACCAAGACCTTGCAAGCATTTGTATTAATAGTTGTGCTGAAAAGCATTGTAGAGTGTCGCAGACTAATTCGTTTGTATTTTGTTTTCAGTGGAGGAAGAAGCGTATGCGTAGGTTGAAGCGCAAGAGGCGAAAGATGAGGGCCAGGTAAAGCATAGATTTTGTGTGTGTGCAACGGTTGTCGACTAATTTATAATATTTCCTTTGTTAGACAAAATTGTGGTTTATGTATTAACCCTTTAATGCCGAGATGGTAGTAAATGGTATGGGAAATCGTATACCCTCCGGCATTAAAGGGTTAATGGACTAGTGCAGAACTTCCAGCATGTAATTTGACACGTGACTCGTTTTGGGAATTTGACTAACGAGGCACTGCATGCAATGTGTCGAATACGGTCAAGGGAAGATAGCTGACCGGATGGTAATCCAGAATGGAGCAATTTAGGCAATATAATATTTAGTCAGAATGAGCTGTGACAAAGGAATGAAAAAGAGTAGTTGCAGCACCAATCGAGAGAGAGAGCGACAGTGCGAAGTTGACAGAAACAGGAGACTGCTGATTAAATTGAAATGAGATGCAAAAGTAGGTGCCTGGTCCAGTTTGATGCCAAGGTCTAAATGTGCACTAGTTTTGTCACTAGAATAATTCGAAAGCTTTATTGCATTCTTCACGTCTTCCCCATGGACTGGAATTGACGGCCATTTGTTGCTCGAATTCACTCCCTTCAAAAAGCGAATTAAAACTCGCTGTCCACTTGAATTTCAAGTACTTTTGTTACTATTCTAGAGTTTTATATAGCGCACTGTCAAGGTTATCTGCTCAGAAGTGCTCCCAGTTCAGCCACGACTGAATAAGGCAGTTTTTTAATGCAAAAGGAACATAGTGGTTTTTATTATATTACTGCAGCTTAAAACAATACATGTATATATAATGTTGCTTGATCATGTTCTGTGGTGATATCTTACTGCTACTGAGACCCAATATAAATTTATGTAACCTGGACTTGTCCATTTTGTAACCCAAAAACAGTACCTTATTCATTGTATGCAATGTCAATTTCACTGTCTCTTTCAATCAATAACTGATTGATTGGCATCTCTGATTCACATAAATTTCGGTGACCATGTGCACATTGTAAATTTAGTTTATAACTGTAATATACATGATTAATTGGTGTTGCATTGGCTTTAGACATCTTGATGTTGTTTTGGGTAATATCAGTATGCAAGAGTCGTGACTGGATAGCTGTGTACGAGGGTTGTCAATAAGTGGAGCAAATCTTTTAGTAAAGGATGTGTACCATATATTTCTAAGCATTCACTTTTGTCTTGGGCTGTTTTTACAGCAGTACTTTATGATCTACCTAGTGTTAGCACTTTAGTGTGGTTCGGAGGCGTACAGGTCCTGTAGGGGTATGCTTGGAGCTGGACGTTTGCAGGTTCGAATCCACCTCAAGCTGCCACATTCCATCATGTGCACTACTTTAAAACCTTGGGCTGTTATTTTAAAAAAATATATTCGAATATTGTACAAACAACTTTGAGCACCTTTCTAAGAATTATCTAAATGATCTTAATACACTTTGTCTTATGGGGCGCGGTGGTCTAGTGGACATGCTCGTCACCTTGCAGCCGAAATGTTGCAGGTTCGAATTCACCACGTAGGGACTTGGGAAGTCCTTCACTCGCAATTGCTCAGCGTTTCAGCATGTGTTCGCGCTGTAGTCGGGAGCGCCTCTGAGTAGTGAGCTTGAAGGGGCGCTGTAACAAGTGCACATACAACAAACAAGCATCAAACTATACTGTTACATATAAATTTGTGTAATGTTTGGTTAATTAATTTTTCATGTATTTCTGCTTCAGGTCCAAGTAAGCGACCTTGTGTCGAAAGACTTGCTGCTGCGGTCAACATCAGATGGTCAACATCAGATGGTCAACCAACATCAGATGGTTGACATCAGATGGTGGTTGACATCAGATGGTCAACCAACATCAGATGGTTGACATCAGATGGTCAACATCTTGCAAGAATCTGGTCTGAACATCGAAGGCAGGTGAAGGCTTCAAAAACTGAACAGTTTGAAACGAGAATTACAACCGAATCTCGACAAGATCTTCAGAATATTTCTTTAGAAATAATTCTGATGCACAGACGTAACAGTTGAAGGAACAGTTTCTGTGGTGTTACGTTTCACATGTTCAATATTCATGACTTTCGGAACTTGTTTCACGAGTGTTTAAATTACATTAAAAGAAGAAAATTGGAAGGCAGCAGCAATGTTGTGTTTGATAGTCTATTGATTTACAGTACTTACTTGCTAAACCCAGCTTATACATTCAAGTTGTTAGACTATAGTGTCATCATTAGATAACCTGCTAAAGAATTCATTCTGCCACAGAAGTAATTTCTCCATGCACTATTTGGCTGAAGAAGCTTCATGCAATCACGCTTATGATGATAGGTCTGCTGGCTACGTGGAATGCTACGGCAAGTTAAAGCCGAGGTTGATTTGGTTTATACACGCCGTAAACGGTTCTACAGTTCGCACGTAGCCTACACGTTCTCTATTACATATACATCTAACTGCACCGCTATCGCCAATTTATATTACACCTGGTGCTGACACATGTTTTTAAAATAGGTCATGGGCTAAAACCTTAGAATAACTGCCAAATGTTAGTGTAACTTTTCAAGGGGAACTGCTCTTGCGCGGGCATCAACGACATCGGTTTGCTTACAATGACAATGCAGCCTCTGTCTCGCTCTCATCTCCAGTAGGTTATCTTGTTGAACGTCACTGCAGCTTAACAAAGAAGCTTTGAGGTCGTTGGTACGTAGCCTACGTGTCGGAACAGAGCCTTTCAAAGTGTTGATCAATATTGCATGTACTCATTGAAGCACTTCGTAACTGAGATTGATAAAATTAATCTGGTTAAGATACCAACAATACTATGTGAACAGAGCAAGACGTTGCATGAAATTGCCTAGGTTTAATTACAAGTTATAATTTTTTCCCCTCCAGTACACAATTAAATCTGAAGCAAACGGCCTGCGCAGACAAATCTGTTTGCACCCCACGATCGACAGGCGTTGCGTCATATTTAATTACTGAAAACTTTCGCCATCTAGCGACGAGTGAAAAACGCCCCAAGACGCCAATGGGATATTACTTAATCATCGACCACTGCATCGCTTGATTGCTTGCATGCATTTATCAGATCGTTGATAAGACACGAAGGAACGGAAAATCCGATCTCCCAGTTTCGACAGCGGGTCCTTTGCTTGCCGAGGCAACTTATTATAGACCGAGTTGACATTATTTTCTCCATCCGATTACGCAGGGATTAAAGTTCTGCCGAGGTTTGGACCTGAACGCAAAATTAATTGACCTCAGCATGAAGTGTTATGTGCTGTTCGCACTGCAATAGTGAGTGCTCACTGCTCAGCGTTAGGCCTATAGCCAATCATATTCAACTTGACTTAGAGTTTTCGACCAATCGTAGATTATTCTCTGAGGCATTAGGACCTACCACAATGTCATGGAAATGTGAGGCAGTTGATATTTCTTTCTAGGCCTACATGGTACTGTATCTGCTGGAATTGTCTGTAACGAATAATTACTTGACTCCAAATTTTTGAGGTTATGACTTCGTGGACCATGATTGTGCTGCGACAATGATATCTGTTGAACACCAAAACTGATTTCGACAACAGTAACTGTTACTGGTTGAGTAGGCCCTATTGAGTTACTGAAGAAATTCTGACAATTCTCCTTTTTACACGAATGGATGCTCTTACCTATTGCCTCTGATCTATGGAGTTTGCTCGGTTGCCTAGCGACTGCTACGACCCGCAGTCTTCCGATACGTGGACGTCACTTCCGAGCATTGATACGACTTCATATCCGGAAATATCCGGCGAATTCGAGGCAATTGGAATACGGAATCATTCGGAGACACCTGGCTTCCAGTTATGGACGCTACAGTCTGAGATTTCGACAGACCGTAGCAGCGAAGGATTTCAACTCGACTTTGTCAACGAATTCAGTCGAGGGCAGTCGAAGACGACGCTGAACTTTGCGAGGGGTTTTGACCCTGACACTAAATCCCATCGTGACATGGCGAATGTGAGGGAAAGGCAGCGTACCCAGTCCCTAAATGAGGCCTTCGCCCAACTGCGTCAGGTTGTACCCACCCTCCCGTCCGACAAGCTCAGCAAGATCCAGATCCTGAAGCTTGCCAGCAAGTACATCGACTTCCTGTGTCGTCTGCTTCAGTCGGCAGACGACGCGGCCGCCGGGGAAACGGCGGGAAGCGGCGGAATGATGGAGTCATTCGCTGGATATCCAACTCTCCATCCTCATCCATCGACGAGTCATTCAGCCGGATCAGTGTCAGCAGCTCACGAAGCTATACATTATGCGTTTTCCATGTGGAGAATGAGTGGATATTCGTATCCAAGCGATTATGATTCAGTTGGATACGATTAGGTCTAAGTTTCGCTAAACTCATGGGCGCCCGCACATTATAGGGGCAAGAGGACCTGGTGTAGGCACTAAACCTAATCGCCGGACGTACCAGGATAATGGGCAGCTAGGCTTAGGCCCCTAGGCCTATATGTTTTAAATACTAGCCTACTTTTGAGTTTTAACAAATTTCTTTGCACTATTATGACCCTATAAATGCTATAATGATTCACAAGGTGGAAGTTTCTTGTGGAACTATAATGAATTATCATTCATAGAAATCTCTATAGTAGGCTATGTTCAGTAATTCAATTTTTTTGTTTAATCAAAAGTTCAGGCTGTCAAAGCATAGCCTGTTAATTTTAAAAGGTTTTATGTGCAAGTTCAAGGCTATTATTATTATTATTATTATTATTATTATTATTATTAATATTATTATTATTATTATGTAACGATCGTGGATCGTTGCAATATATATTTTATTCCTGCTTAATTTTGGTTCGCACTCGAAGTTCTATATTTAGCCTATTATCGGTTACGTAATGTCCATTAATAGATATTGCGCACTTAAAACTGCACCGCTGACATGGCGTGAGGTGAGCTGTTGTGCTCTTGGCCAATCACGAGGCTTCCCGCTTGTCACGTGGGCCGGGTGGCGCCGGCGCTTAGTCAGTTGAAGGAAAATCGTTGAGAGTGAAGGACGTGTAATTTTTCTTAGTGAAAGATTCGCACTTTGTGTGCAAATAATTATTATATATGTTCTTCCGCGAGTAATTTGGAAGCGGGTTTCATTTGGTTTGCTGTGTGTTACCTCCTGAGTTTCTGTTATACCTTGATCCATATTCTGAACTGCAGTGTGTTGATTTGAAACGTCAAAGTGTCTGTTTACCGCAAGCTGGTCATTTCAATATGAATGTTTCTGGATTGACAGGGAAGTGAAATCGCTTTATATTAATCTGACGATAATATAAATTGCTTTGATAATTTATCAGAAACATTAGGCCTCTCTAAAATTACTCTTCGTGCGAATACCCCTTCCGATAATTAGTTAATAATAAATTGTTACTCGGAACTTTATAAAACAAAGTAGTGTGTACAAAAGTTAGGCCAATAATTACTGTAAAAGGATCCCGTGGAGATCTTTTCGCTTACCTACAAAAGAAACTAAATATCAGTCGTTCATTAGACGCTAGTAGGCTGCAATTACCGTTGTATATTGAAACTCTTTTGTGTTAAATGCTAATTACAAATAATAAATTAAGAAAATAAGAGAAAGAAACTATTGCATTGTTATTCACTAAATACAATGTCAGAAAGTGGATTGTCAGAGACAGAGGAGGTTGAAGAGAAGGAAACAGGAGAAGGGGAACAAGAGGACTCCCACTCAACTCAGTCAGTAGAAATAAATGGGGACCTTTCGGATAGAATTAAGGAGCAAGAGGAGAAGATGGAGAAATGGTCTAGCTGCCTAACAGAAATTATGGAGCGCCAGAAATACTTCGAGGACTTGGTCTCCACCTTAGTGAATAATCAGGAGGGAATAGGGGAGTTAAAGAATGAGTTAAGTAGCCTAACTGAATTCCTTTCGAGGGGAGTTGGGTCCCAAAAACCTGTTGGGTGGGAACTGAACCCAGATAAGCCATTTCGAGGGGCTGTCGTCGCCGACCAAACGACCGTGGGACTATGTCCAGCCGCCACTCCTGCCGATCCTGGTACCGTATTTGGTCTAAGGGCCCAATTCTCCCCGGAAGAGGGAACCAAGGCGATGGGCCGGGCCCCTGAGGATCCATATCCATCTCGGGAACCTGAGACAAGGTTTGCCCCGTCCGACCACTGGAAGAAGTATACTCCCGCCCAACAGTTAGCGCCCTCGCAGGTGGCCTTGTTCGAAATCCCTGAAAAGCAAGAACTAGGATCAAGAATAGGTGGCCACCTGGCGAGTAGACCAGTCGCTACAATTGGTACCAGAATAAGTGGGGTGAAAACTGGAGAACTTCCAAGGTCAAGGACAGAGAAAGAAACGGAAAGATGGATAGAAGAAAGGATGGGAGAGGAAATAAAATTTTCTATGGATAAAATGTCAGAATACGAAACTCCCGTTGAGTACTATGGTGCTAGATCGAAAATGTCTGAAACGTTAAATGTACAAACTAGATCAGGGGAAAAGAGAATTATGCAAGAACCGATAAAATCTGTCTGTCTTAGTGACACAATTGCTAATTCGAGGGACTGCGATTTTGAGACTTACCTGCGCCAAAAACAGTCTAGATTACAAACTCGTTTAGCTAATCATGAACTCGATAGTGAAGAGTCCGAGGGGACTGATATGCGTCCATTGCATGAATTAAATCGAGAATTGTCATCGTTAGCGATAGAGGAAAATGGGTACGGAATGAAATCTAATACTCAGTGTTTAGTTTCAGATAAACGACCTTGTGTTTCCTTGGCATCCAGTCGCTATCTTTTGCCGACTGCGAGTGCACATCCCAGTCGTCTGCCACCTGGACATTCTTGGGCTACCACCGTTCCCTACACACAAGCTGAACAAAAATTTCTACTGGAGAAGAATTTGCAAGCTGAAAAAAAATTGTCACCATCATCAATTTCTGTCGCCGCTGTGGGAATTTCTGGCATTGATACAAAACAATCGAATCATCGTTCAGAATTTACGATGGCCTCTGGGCCTGAAACTGTAATCAACTGGCCGACTTCAAGAGTTTTACCGGCCAGAACTGAACCAGAAAGAACTGTTGCTTCAGTGAATGGATCCAGAATTGATGTTGCTTCGTGGAAACCGCAGAAATGTAGACAGTTTACTATGTGTTCACTGGTGGAATCTGTGGGTCAGTTGCTACCTGATTTTGGTTCAGAAACTGTCGTCACCTGTTCCGATTTGGTTAGTCGGCTGAATACGAGACATGTAAAAGGAAATAACAATGCGTATCTGAGTGTTACTGTGGAGGGACAGAATTTGTCAGCGTTACTCGACACTGGCTGTGAACTGACTTTGTGTCCTTCTTCTCTGATTGATCCGACTGAACTGTGTGGTTCTACTCAATTGATTAAAGCGGCAAATGGGTCTGCTATTCAGGTGCTGGGAGAAACGATGCTGAAATTGAAGATTGAGGGACGGGCGTTTGAAATACCATGTCTGGTGACCAAACAGGTCTCGGAGATTATCTTGGGATTGTCATGGATGAAGAAGGAGAATGTTCTGTGGCACATTGGCCGCAATTGGGTAATCGTCAGAAATCATCGGTTTACCGTGCGCTGCAAGTCTCGCCCGGAGAGGTGTAATCGGGTCATCATTGTGTCCGACAATACTAGGAATGCTCCACTGAGCAGTAAAGCCTTTTCCATTGTCAGGAACAGTGAAACGGAGAGCAGAGTTTCGGGATTTCCGGATGAAACTGACGAAAGGTCGAGATCGGCTAACTTAGTGATGGCTCGGTCGTTGGAGACTCTACCCACATTCTTCGCTTCATCGGTGGTGGCCCAGGATCGTCGCCAACCAGATGTGCACTCATCGGCCGACTCTGCGGTTTCCCCTTTCGCTTTCGCGCCTCCTCGTGCCTCCATCGCTGCCCAAGTTGAGAAACCGGAGAATTTGGTTTCGGCCAGCCACTTCTCGTCGGGAGTGCTTTGTGCCTCTGAAGTGTTGAGTTCAAGCGATGTGCATGCTATGTCATATGTTGATGATTTCTTTGTGATGAATAAAGCCATGCATAATTCTGTGATCCCTTCGAGAATTTATACAGCGCCGAGGTCCCACTAGGTGTTCGGGATAGGGTGTAGGGAGTAAGGTAGAGTAAGGTGGTGCGCGTAGGTTAAACCCCCTTTTGGTGTTTTTCTTTGTGTGTTTGAAACTTTGTGTAGCGCCCTTACTGCATTGTTCTAAGTGATTTGTTGGTTTATGTGTCAGAGCATGATTTAGTGATTAGAAGACTTTTTCTTGTAAGTGGCTCTGTACAATTGATGATTATAGCACTGTGTGTCACTTTTATAATGGTTGCTTACCTGAATGTGTATTGTAACAATAGAAATTATAGAGTGGAAATTTAGAGATGCACGGCGACATCTGGGTGATGTTACTACACTTCCACTGAATGGATCTGTTAGAGTTTGGCCGTGTCCCGCTTGAGGAAATGTTAGAGGCCCTTCCGTCGCTTCTTTCGGAGATGGGTGTGATCCCAGTAATGGCAGCCACTGTGTAAACCCTAGACAGTATTTTCAGGCTATTGGATATTGTGGCTAGGTATCGTGAGCAGGTTAAGGGTTGCGGTTAACTTCAAGTAGGACTTCGACAATTGTCTGATTAGGTCCAAAATTTGTTTGTGCCTTGGGCCCACCAATTAATAATCTCAGAAAAGGAATCTGATTTATAAGTGTTCTATTACTTGGTAGTTAAGAGTTCAGTATAATTAATGTTGCAATGTTTTTCAATTTCCGCGTTACAGCAATTTTTCAGTTCTGAAAAATTAGATTTAGGGGGGGAGAGTGTAACGATCGTGGATCGTTGCAATATATATTTTATTCCTGCTTAATTTTGGTTCGCACTCGAAGTTCTATATTTAGCCTATTATCGGTTACGTAATGTCCATTAATAGATATTGCGCACTTAAAACTGCACCGCTGACATGGCGTGAGGTGAGCTGTTGTGCTCTTGGCCAATCACGAGGCTTCCCGCTTGTCACGTGGGCCGGGTGGCGCCGGCGCTTAGTCAGTTGAAGGAAAATCGTTGAGAGTGAAGGACGTGTAATTTTTCTTAGTGAAAGATTCGCACTTTGTGTGCAAATAATTATTATATATGTTCTTCCGCGAGTAATTTGGAAGCGGGTTTCATTTGGTTTGCTGTGTGTTACCTCCTGAGTTTCTGTTATACCTTGATCCATATTCTGAACTGCAGTGTGTTGATTTGAAACGTCAAAGTGTCTGTTTACCGCAAGCTGGTCATTTCAATATGAATGTTTCTGGATTGACAGGGAAGTGAAATCGCTTTATATTAATCTGACGATAATATAAATTGCTTTGATAATTTATCAGAAACATTAGGCCTCTCTAAAATTACTCTTCGTGCGAATACCCCTTCCGATAATTAGTTAATAATAAATTGTTACTCGGAACTTTATAAAACAAAGTAGTGTGTACAAAAGTTAGGCCAATAATTACTGTAAAAGGATCCCGTGGAGATCTTTTCGCTTACCTACAAAAGAAACTAAATATCAGTCGTTCATTAGACGCTAGTAGGCTGCAATTACCGTTGTATATTGAAACTCTTTTGTGTTAAATGCTAATTACAAATAATAAATTAAGAAAATAAGAGAAAGAAACTATTGCATTGTTATTCACTAAATACAATGTCAGAAAGTGGATTGTCAGAGACAGAGGAGGTTGAAGAGAAGGAAACAGGAGAAGGGGAACAAGAGGACTCCCACTCAACTCAGTCAGTAGAAATAAATGGGGACCTTTCGGATAGAATTAAGGAGCAAGAGGAGAAGATGGAGAAATGGTCTAGCTGCCTAACAGAAATTATGGAGCGCCAGAAATACTTCGAGGACTTGGTCTCCACCTTAGTGAATAATCAGGAGGGAATAGGGGAGTTAAAGAATGAGTTAAGTAGCCTAACTGAATTCCTTTCGAGGGGAGTTGGGTCCCAAAAACCTGTTGGGTGGGAACTGAACCCAGATAAGCCATTTCGAGGGGCTGTCGTCGCCGACCAAACGACCGTGGGACTATGTCCAGCCGCCACTCCTGCCGATCCTGGTACCGTATTTGGTCTAAGGGCCCAATTCTCCCCGGAAGAGGGAACCAAGGCGATGGGCCGGGCCCCTGAGGATCCATATCCATCTCGGGAACCTGAGACAAGGTTTGCCCCGTCCGACCACTGGAAGAAGTATACTCCCGCCCAACAGTTAGCGCCCTCGCAGGTGGCCTTGTTCGAAATCCCTGAAAAGCAAGAACTAGGATCAAGAATAGGTGGCCACCTGGCGAGTAGACCAGTCGCTACAATTATAGGCTAGCATCGGAAAGTTACACATTTAGGCCTAATTTCGTCATAAACTAATTAATTAAGCTTATTGTTTTTTTTTAAGTGACACCATTTAGCTTGTTTTATGTAGCCTTTATGTAGCACCTATTTATACAATGCATAAATGCAGCATAGTATTTATTTTGGCGCCAATCGATTGTCGGCCCAGGTGAGTGCACGTGCGCTTCTCACTTGCCAATAAAGGATATAGCACAAGAATAATTAAAGACAGTTTTCGTGAGGCTTTGTGGAGACCGCTTCATCAAGAGAACCAGACTCATAGGCGCGGCCTCTTTACAGACAATTATATCCAAGAAGGCAGGAAAATAATGACCACGAAAGTCGAGACCAAGACCGAAATTCAGACATGTGACAGAATCTATAGGTTCCCAAGACCGAGACATCACGACACCAAGACGGTCGCGAGATCATTCAACCGTGGATAAATAATTAGCATATTACATGTAATATGGAATCAAACAATAACGGTGCGCGCAACTCCAAAGCGCCTCCTCGTTGGTTGCATTGGATCGAGACCACACATAGGGTCCAGGGACAAGAGGGAACATTTGTCCGCTGAAAAGTTCAAAGAAAGTTGGTACTTACAGGCCTATATTAATCATTTTAAGATAGTGTATAATGTTTTTATACTAACCCACGTCTTTCACATAGGCCTAGGACTTATTTCAGCCCCATATACAGGGTGCGCCAAAAAAAGACCCCCCTAAGATTTTTGCCAATATCTTGACCAAAAGTAAGAATTTTGAGATGAAATTTTACTGTCTTAAAGACAATTCATATTTACACATGATGGCCAGATTTCATCAAAATATCTCAAACAGAATAAAAATTAAGCCACTTTTAGGGAGGTCACCCACCGTTTTTTGACGATTCAAAAACGCGACGCAACAAAAAGTAATAAAAATTCAATCTAATTATTCTGGCCAATATCTTGGCCAAAAGTAAGAATATCGTAATGAAATTTTACAGGCTTAAAGACAATTCATATCTGCATACGATGGTCAGATTTAATCAAAATATTTCCAAAACAACAAAAGTTATACCACTTTTAGTAAGGCCACCCCCCAATTTTTGACAATTCAAAGACGTAACGCAGCAAAAACACGATTTTATTAAGTCTCATCTCACATAATTATTATCAAATAGCCTTGATATTGACAGATGATCATTATTATTACTATTTAGAAAAGAAACAGGGTACCAGCGTAGCTGCACGTCACTGAGAAGTCACTTAGCAAGATGACAATCAAATTCTTAAAATAAGAAATAATAATGAATCTGTCAGATAATCAACAGGTCCATCAAGAACTCTTCATAGAGACTCAAAATAAGTTTTGGCACGGGTGATGGGCACATTGAACACAAGTTGGGAAACACTACCAAGTTCATTTGACAACAGTTATTTGTGATGAGACTTAAAAAATCGTGTTTTTGTCACTTTTTGTTGCGTTTCGTTTTTGAAACGTCAAAAAACGGTGGGTGGTCTCACTAAAAGTGGCATAACTTTTGTTCAGTATTAAATATTGTGATGAAATCCGGCCACCATGTGTAGATATGAATTGTCTATAAGACTGTAAAATTTCATTTCGATTTTTTAAAGTTTGGCCAAGATATTCGCAAAAAACCTTAAAAAATTGCGTTTCGTTTTTTAAACGTCAAAAAACGAGGGGTGACCTCCCTAAAAGTGGCATAACTTTTGTTCTGTTTGAAATATTTTGATGAAATCTCGCCATCATATGTAAATATGAATTGTCTATAAGCCTGTAAAATTTCATTCGAAAATTCTTAATTTTGGCCAAGATAGTGGCAAAAAACCTAGGGGGGGTCTTTTTTTTGGCGCACCCTGTATATGTAGCCTAACATGCATGTAGCGGTAGCCTAGTCTTACCAATGGGTTATTATGTTTTAAACCTCTATGAAAAATAGCCTACCCGTGTACCTAATTTCCTGCTTTGCATTTTTCAAATTCTTGCTTAAGAGTTCGACCGTGTTTGCCCTATAGGCCGACTGCAAAAACAATATGAGAGCTTCCACGAAAATAAATCTCCGAAAATTTCTATAGGCGCCTACTACATGTAGAGCTATTCGTTTATCGCCAATCATGCAACGGCCAGGTTGCTCAATAGGCATAGGCCTAAAAGGCCTAGATATAGGACCCACTTGTCTCAGCTCCTAAACTCTTACTAGACTCTTACATGGCCAATGGGCCATGTCAACTTAAGTTTATTATAGCAAGGCTTCTCTGTTTGTTCCGATCGATGTCAGCTAGGTCACAGTCAGGAAAGGTCCAGTCGAGGATACAGCGCTAACATAGTAGGCCTACGTGCTACGTTCATAGGCGTTGGGGGACATTTCAACAGTGGGAGGGAGGGGTGGCAAAAATTAGACTTTTGCCAGAAAATTCTGACGACCATTTTTAGTCATCTGGTAGAACTAGAAATCTGAAGAAAATTCAAAATTCCCATCAGGCCTAGGCTACTTTTGCAGGAATTGTTTAAATTTTTTTATTTTCCGGGTCTACTTGCCCGAAAATCAGACTTTCCCGAAATTTGGGGGCATTTGCCCCCCTCTGGACCCTTGTCTTTTACGCCTATGGGTAATGGGTATACGTTACAATCGGTGTTGATACTGGTCGTGTGGTGGCGCAAGAGTAGGCAGGTTGAGGAGTTCGGTCGGTCTCGAGTACCAAAATCACTGCGCGTAAATTATTATGGTTAAGCTGGTTAAGTTCGTCCACTAGGTCTGCCAATGACCTAAAATATCTCAACCAAAGATTTAGAGGATTTCCATGGAATTTCAATCTGTGCCAACTTCGATGGTGCCAACTCACTTATAACACGTCATTACAAAAATAGGGCTTAATGGTTGCGTTTTCTGGGCTTCTTTAAGTCAAATGCATTGTAGGCCTAGCAACCACCGAAAAATTCTCTGAACAATCGAGCATCAAGGCTATGGCGCTATAGAAGTTCTTAGATTAAAACAGATTCTATAGTCTGATATCGTCAAAGCGGTAAGAGAGGATTTTAGACTGGCCGTTTAGCCAAAACTCTTAGTTTTGGATGAGGAAATTTTTTGGTCGTCTATTGTAGCTTGGTCGAGAACAACGAGGTAATAGAAGGCGCCAAGAAGGAAAACGATTTTTAAAGTGCGTAACTATGATCCCAATGGGAAATTTTCAGTAGTTTTAGTCTAAAAAAATTAATTAAGAAATCGCTTGCCTCGAGTATGAAGAGCCCATAAAGCGTAATTTCCGGCTTGGCCCTTATCTTTCCCACAATTACTTGCGCGTGACCATTTCCGTTTCCGCTCCGGTATTTTTGCGACAAGTGCTTGTTGCGAAAAAGTGTTGTGGTGCATGTAGGGAATTTCGAGATCTCGTTTTGTTAAAAATCTCGCGAGATATTTTAAGTGCTATTTCACTTCTAAATTTCACATTTTATGGACTTGTTTGACTTACTCAGTGCGGTGTGACTGTGTGACTGACAAACTATCATTTTTTATCTGCGAATCGGCAAACATGCAAAAGTCGACATCTTTTGGCACGATGTTTGCACCAGTTTGTTCGTCGTCGCAATTACAGGCCCCTTCCCTGTGGACCTCATCAACGCCTCAGAACGTGCCGTCCACTGGAAACCAGTCCGGAAATCGACAGGGACCGTCCAGAGAAGGTAAGTTCCGCAGAGAACACTAATCCGGTATTTGTAAGGGTCGTCATCTTGAAGTTATTTAAACTTTGGCGATCATGTACTATCAGGGGGCGAAAAATACGCAGTGTCTTTTGCCATCAATCCACCAGAGTTTCTAATGGCTAAACTAACCCTAACACTAACCCTAACCGACCCTCACGATGCCTAACCTGAGCCCTAACCGACCCTCACGAAAAAGACGTGCAATGACAACGCTGACGGCACGGCAAAATAAGTAAGAAATTTTCGCCCCCTGATTGTACATGTATACCTAAACTTTTGTTGTGGTGGCGGCTATGCGGATAAGTCCAACAATTATTGTCCATCCGGAAATTTCAAGAGATCTTACAATTATGGGATTGTAACAAGATTGTAAGCTGATATGTCCATTCCATTTATCCATAAAGCACAAAGCTGTTTTCATGTTTTATTTAGTGAACATTGTGGATTTTATATTAAATTCAGTTCACTGAACGTATCATTGACTTTCCCAAACTCTGGTTTGATTGAACAATTTTTGAAACCAGCCTTAGTTAACTGTGTCCCTGAACTAAATTTGTTGACTGATTATTAGTGTGTTACATTCGTTGTGACGCTTCAGTATAACGTGAATTCTGATTATAGCTTGGTGAATGATGTGGCTTCCAGATTCAATTTAATTTCATAAATAAAGTTCTACTATCTTATTACACACAGTTCTTTCTTGAAGGCAGTTCTTAATATGGCTTCCAAAGACAGTTATTAGTGAATATTTACATTGAGAAAAATGTAGGTAGCTGGATTTGTTCATTGGCAACACTGCGGTGCATCAGGACAGGGCAAATACCCTGGTGAAAAAGCCTTTCCCCTGGTCGTTTGCCCTGCCACAAGTCTCCAGTAATTTTGACCTGCGGAGAGCTTATTTAGGGCATAAATCATCCCATGCACATACTTGTATGACTGACCTGGCTATGCCCAGGTGACAAAAAATGTCTGACACTGCTGCTGACAGAGCTGAGAATGTAAAGCTTGTCTGTGGGAACTGTTTATTCTTTACGCAGATTTGTTAATATCTTAAAATAGTTTTTGTGCCTGTGTGGTGACTTCGAGTCTGTTTCTGCACTTGCTAGAATATTGATTGCAGGCATAGATCTTAGTTTCACAAGCTCAGCACATGACTTGTCAGACCTGTTAAGAATTTGATAAGTCATTGTTAGAAATCCCGATGTGTCATCTTATGCTGAGTAATCAGATTGGAAGTGCTGGGTAAGCATTTTTGGGTAATCTTAAAATTTCTGCTCCTTTTTGTTTCATTAGAATGATTAAACTAGATGTTTCCAGACTTATTTAGAAATAGAACCATTCACCTTTGTGCAATACATTTACTATAAGTAATTTGTGCAATACATTTACTATAAGTAATTTGTGCAATACGTTTACTTTAAAAGTAATTGTACTACACTTTTTAGTGTGTACTGTGAGAGGTGCTATATTCTAGTTTTATAGATACAATACAATATAGAGGTATACAAGAAAGTTTTATGCTTAATCAATTGCAGGATAAGTAAGTATTGAACAAAGCAGGCTCTTACAAGACAGAGTTATACAATGGATCGCAAAGGAATCTTCTGGATTATTAGTTCAGTTTTCAAGCGCTTTGTAAATTCTTTAGTGCACCGTTGTGGTGCTCTATTTCTATATATGACATTGGGGAACTTATCAGTTTTAAGGAACCAGACCAAACCATTCGGGACACAACTTGGAAATATAGACGCTTTCGTTGATCAGTAGTTTTTCGATATGCTCATCAGCATGTTGATTAAGTCTGCACACAATGATGCACCCTGTCAACTAAAACTGACAGGGAAAATATGTGAACAGATGCTCGATTGTATATTTCTATATTATTTCTGCTAAAGTTGTATCACTGGGTCAGAATGGTTGAATCAACTAGTTACATCCATATTTACAATCTGGTCACCAAAGACTGCGCAAGAAGTAGAGCGCTGTACTTCGATTAGCAGCAGTTGAGATTCTTTTATGTTCATGTAGTGAAGATTAAAGAAAGTAAACATTTGGTCCAGCTGTTTTCTCTGTGCTGTGCCCGCGATGTAGGTTCGTGAATCACAATGTTGCACCTCTGTACCATTTTTAAAATTGTTTTTCGGTTTGAGGTAATCTTCAGACCTAATAATCTTCTGGGTCATTCCGTGCCAAATCAACCGATGCCTCCCACTCTCCGATCCAGATTTTCTTGATATTTTCACCAAAAATCAATTATCATCTAGTATGAAAAACTGGAAAGTTTCAAGTGTCCAAAGTGAAAACTGACCGAGTTATGGGGTACTGAAGTTGGTGGGGGTAGGCCGAAAATTGAACGCGAATTTGCGTCTGTGAAATTTCTTCCATTTTCACATGTTAATAACTTTTGATCTAGGCAGCTAAAAACATTTGGTTTTCAGTTTTTAGCTCTGTGCATAGCATGGATTGACAAGATCAAGTAATATTTGCTGTCTTTGATAGAACTGAAAGGTGCTTTATACGTTGACCAATACTTTACAAACGAAATAGTGTATTTTTTTCTTCCTTAGCCTGTTTGATTGCTGTGGTTATCATTGTAGTTTGGGGTGTTCCAAAAGGCTGCTATAGAAATGTTTACATTAATACATGTGGATACTTACTGTGCTGATTATGCAGTTTGTTAAATTCTTTCAGGCATGAACCAGATCACTTTGCCGGTGGATGCGAGGAAACGTGAACTCCTTGAAGCCAGAATAAGCAATGACGCTGTAGGCCTAAGGGTTAGACCTTGTCACATTTTACCAATTGATGCCAGGCGATTTGCGCTTGCAGTAAACAGATTCACTTTATTATTTCAATCAGTATTCTCATCATTGTCTGTCTTGTGACTATTGTTATAATTCTGATTAGCGTTACATTATAATTGTATATATTTGTCAACTGATCTTTTCGATTTTCATTTGTGTATATTATGAGTTTGACAAGTCGTTAAGAAAGTCGTTAAGTGCAATTAAGTTTGATCACAATTACAATTTTATTTTTCAATTAGTGCTATATAAATTTCAAATTACATTACATTATTTTGATGTACAAATGCATTTGAAGTCAATTCATTGTGTGAATGACATTTCTATGTGTGAATGTTTCTAGGCGACAGGTCTCGATGCTCCGCCATGCAGCCAGTCCGACTCGAACTTAAGCAATGGTTCACAGCACAGCAGTGGAGGAGGCTGGAGTGATGAACACCTGTTGCAGCAGCCATTGTCTGCAGATCAGGTGGGGCCTGGCTAGCATCTTGCATCAAGTCTGATGAGAGCTGCATACTCGTAATATATCTCATCATTGTGCTGAGCACATTTTTTTACTGCTCATCTCAATCATTTAGTGTTGATGCTAAAACTTGATTTTCTAATTTCACAAGATATAAATTAAGAATTTTAGCATTTTTGTGATGGGGAAAAATGAAAACTATATGAAATTTGTTGTCAGTGAGTTGATTGCTGAACCGCTTTAATATTTGTTGACCTCCAAAACGTCATCAGATGCAATGAATCCCAGCGTCAACTATCTTTGCTTTTCGCACCCAAGCTGAAAATCTATCATATTTTCTATAAGGCCAATAAAAAAATCGATAATCTGGTTAAATTTGGATTTCTGCCAAAACAAAAGAAAAAACTATTTTGACAACCCTGCAATAAAGCATGACCAAAAAGTGTTTCAGCCAAAATGTGTGTCAATGGCTCATGAATATTCAATGAAGTGGTTGGTGTCTCATGCTGGTAGGCCATTGAACTCAAGACCTCAAACCAATTTAGTTTGTACACCTGTCGATTCTAAATGGGGAACTTCATTATGTGGTCTCTGCTGTTGGTTTCGGATCCCACAAATGCTTAATTATCTCATTTGATGAGAATTATATGCTAGCCTTTGCATCAGGCTAACATGGAGATTGCCTCTGATTTGTTTAGAACTCATAATGTAAACTTATGATTAAAATTACAAGATGTTATTACAAACTTTTCATGAGTGTAAGTTTGCAGACGTCGTTTGTGATTGTCGTTTGTGATTGTCGTTTGTGATTGTCATTTAGGATTCTTCAAAAGCGAAACCTGCTGATCGGAAACGAAAACGCAAAGCCGACAATTCAAATGGTAAGTTTCACCATTTCTACGTTTTTCCATGTGTTTCTCTGTTGACATTTTTTATATATTGTATTTGGTGATCTATGTAATAGTTTTGTAATACAGTACAACTGTAATTTGATGATCATATCATATTCAGTCTCGATCAGTTGCCTCAAATGGTCCTTCTCTTTGGAATGCGCTTTCTCCTTCTCTTCATTCTACAGTTCTTTCTTGCAGTCTCTATTGTCTCGTCTCAAAACTTGCTTCTTCTCACTGTGCCGAGCGCACTGAGAGTGCTTCTGAATGTTCCACCCTACTAGAGGGCAGAGGCACTTTACAAATGCTTAAATACAGTACAATGCAATACGTTATTGCGTGTCTTCATTGTTCTTCATTGCGTGTTTCCTGGTATGGTGTATTTTTGTAGACACATTTGTGATTTGTGTTTGTTTTTAATTCAGGGGTTGAGAAAGCCAAGCGGCCACCAGATTTTTTCGAGGTAAAAGATTTGGTTTTATTTCAACAGTTTTTGCGTAATTAATTATTACTAATTACATATTAATTACTACATTAGTCCTGCAATAAATGTCTGTGTGCGTGAGTCCTGTTCATTATTTCTGTCATAAAAACTGCATTATTAATCTTCTTATGTACTGTGCATTAGTTCTGTAATAAAAACTGTGCACTAGGCATGTTAATTATTGCGTTGGTTCTGTAATCAGCATTGCTTGCTGGTCTCCCCAACGATGGGGAGAAAGGTTACAGGTGCATAATTATGCCTTAATAGCTCTTGTAGCTCTTGGGGATGATATAATAGTCTTATATTGCTCAGATGGCAACTTTCCTGTATAGTTTTGGCCATAGCTCCCTTGTGCTAATATGGTGCTTCTTGCTGACCTCCCAAGGTGTGGTAAGAAGTACTACAGGTGTGTATTATGCCTTATTAGTTCTTTGAGGTTATGTGATGGTCTTATTGCATGGATAGCAACCAAGAGTGTGAGAATCTGTCTGAAGGTTCAAAAACATCCATAGCAAGAAGGTATTTCAAGGCTTATGGTGCTCCGCCTGTGCCATGTATCGAGCTGTGCTAGGAATTGCATACATTGACAATTGAATTACATGCAATCAACACGGGGTAGGGCTGTTCACCCACCCTGTAATGCTAAGGATTGACTGAATAAATCATTGGCATCTTCCGGTCACTTAACCCATTAGTGCCTGATTTTTCAAAATCATCTCAAAATATAAAAACTTTGTTGCAAATGACGAGTTTGGACAATAAAAAATAAAAATTCTGCAAAAATTTTGCTTTTGATGCTTTAGGAGCAAGTTTTTGAAGCGTCCCATTTTTGGGGACGCTAAGCACGAATGGGTACGTGAAGATTTACATGGTGATATGTACATGTTATATCACTCAAGACTGTTGGTACAGTCTAGTTAAGAGATTAGATATATAATTTGCACTCAGAATCATTGAAAATCAAATTTATAAGCAAAATTTATGCAAAAATGGTATGCCTGAATGCATTTTTATGCTAAATTGTTCACATTTTGAAATGAATTGCTTACACGCAACATATCATAATAATGCTATTCATGTCTCTGATCAACATCCTATAGCAATAGCAACCAATACTGTTGCAGAGAGATTATAAGGCAGTTACATGAAGCTGTTTCAAGTGCTAAAGTGCTTTTGACTGGTTTTGTGTAGTAGATTGTTGGCCTAACCCTCTTTATGTGGACCGGCCTATCATTTTTCTCAAACTTTCATTCGCACAATGCATCTGAGTTACAACGGATGGAATCTAGTGCTAAAGTACTAGGTGATCTTCATACTTTCTGGTTCATACAGTCAGCTTTCTTTTTCCTAATAGATACAGTAGCCTATGTATTTAGATCCATGAACTGGCCCTCACTTTTCTATATTGAACAGCTCAACCAGAGGAAGTGAAAATCTCCACATTTGTTGGCCTGTATCATCTCAATAGTGGTATATTTTGCTCAACTGCTGTAGCAGTCTCAGAGTGTTAAAGAAGTAGTCATAGTAGCCTACACAACACAATTGTTGCAATGACCACCCACACCAAGTTGATGACTCATGACCCCAACTCCATTATAGGTCTGACTAAGTAAAGTAACTATGTGGTGTATTCAACGGACAGTCTGTGTAGCCAACCAACAAGGCTTAGTTGCAGTCTGAGAGCGGTAAAGAATGGTGAAAGGACCACTATTTGTTAGTAGGAATCAACTGAATTGACAACAATAATGCCTCCCGACTAATCCAGGCTTTGGATCCATGTACGAACTCATCCATATGGTGACATGGATGTGAATCAGAAGGAAAGCCGAGTGGTGTATTCAACACAGTGCCATGCCATTGACTAGTCATTAGGCCTACCTGAAATTGTAGTAGGCCTAACTGGAAATGTTACAGGAATGTTATATTGAGCACAATGCGCATGGCATTTCTTGAGTTTGGGTGACACCTTACACAAGAATGACAAAATTACATCGCGAATGATTTTTTCTTATTTATTTGAAATAAATTTTAATAAATTAAATTACTAAATTTAATTTTCTAGCAATTGCATACAAGAGAATGAGTGCATTTTGACCATTATTTTGCACTACATTGCATAGGCATAGTAGATTCTGGACGATTTCTATCCATGTGAAATATTCATGTAGGCTATACATATATACATAGGCCTGATGTAGCCTACAGTTGAAGTTGTCAATAAATTTTTGTGTCAAATAACATTTTATAATGCTAACTCTCACTGAGAGTGATACTTCTGCCTACAAACCGCCGTTTATACTTCTTTTCAAACAATATCTGAATAGAATGTCTTGCAAGATGCAAAACTGCGTGTACTGAACTTCACGTACCCATTCGTGCCTTGCGTCCTCAAAAATGGGACAGCGCTTCAGTGAGAAAACGCATATGTTATATTTTATTAAAATTAATTCTATGTAATTATTTATGTATTAGTATATACCAACGTTTGTGAAACCAAAGACAGATTTGTAGAAATGCACACACAAAATTTTAAATAAGAAGCGGAATGTCCGCAATGTTTACATTTTCTAAAATAGGTCAATGGCATGATTAAAAACAAAATTTTCGGTGGAAAAAATCTTTTTGGTGCGCATTTTTTGCCAGAATCACTTAATCAACATGTTGGCATGACGGCTATTACATTAAATTGCATCTTCAATGCATATTTAATTTTCTGTGAATTTTTGAAGTGGTGTCCCATTTTTGGGGACGCTAGGCACTAATGGGTTAAGAAGATTCATATTTTTATTGTCATCTTAGTCATATTTATTTACTTCTGAGGGGCATTTTAGAATTCTGTAAATGCAATAAAATATACATTCCATTGATTAGGTTGTATGTGGGAGAATTCAATTTACTTCTGGCTGATTGTTTTCTTGTGACTGTGTACTTTTCTTCAGCCGGGCAACAGTCCTATTCGTGGAATGGCTGCAACCGGAACAAATACGAGTTCTAGTTCGTCAAAAACTCCGTCACCTCAGGGTCACAGTCTTGTACGTGTTTCAATTTGCAGCGAGTCTATGCATTGTGCAGTATATTAAATGTAAGTAAATATTAAAGCTGCCATGTCATCTACATGTCGAAAGTAGGGAAGACACTCATTTCCTGCCCTTGGGTATTTGAATTGGGGACGGATGAACACAGTCATTTGTCGACTATTGATTTTTTTGTGTAGCTCAATGTACCACAGGTTTTAAATATCAATGTGGACACGATCCTATTTTAGTTACGTTTAACCCTTTTTACAGCAAGTGTGTACTAAAATGTGTGAGAAAACATATGTGGGATGTCGGTAAAGGGTTAAAATGGTTTTTGAGTAGAACCGACTTTGCGTCATGCCTGGGAAAGTGGTACGTGTGTTTAAGGGGATACGATGGTTTCATGAGAATGGACTGACTTGCAGTCTTGTGTGCTGTTGTTGATGTATACACGGTGTCCCAATTGAACTGATACCCTTTTTGTTTTGGCGATAAACTTGTCAATTCTAAATGAAACTCTATAAAATTTCAGAGAATGTAAGAGGGATAAATTATCAATGTTTTCGGAAAAATTGATCCAATTCCGCCAACAGAGTCCGAAGTTATGCATGTTCAAATTTGGGCAACCGAAATTTTAAGTTTCCAACATGTAAAAGATAGGAAATTATTGCTTGCAACTGCGCGCCTTACTTTCTAAATTAATAAATATTTCCGTCACATTTCCGTCATTTCCATGTTAGGGGACAATAATAAAATGGTTTTCAGCAAAGATAATTTGAGTTTAATAAAGAATTTAATAGAATAAAAACATTACGGTGCAAAAGATTTCTAAAGGAATTTCCTAACAGAAACTGGCGCATCGCAGCCTTATGAAACTCGCGTATAGGCTACGTGACGTTGACCAGTGACCACTTCAAACAGCGAAATGTGGAAGAATGGAAGCATTTTGATCAAGGGATTTTTGACAATCCAATCAATGAATGGCGAAAGCGCCTTAGAGCATGCATTCGAGCTAATGGGGGACATTTTGAACATCAGCTTTGAAGAACAGCGCTAACACTATAATTTCCTATTAGGCTACATGTTGGAAACTTAAAATTTTCGTTGCCCAAATTTGAACATGCATAACTTCGAACTCTGTTCGTAGAATTGAATAGAATTTTCAGGAAACATTGATAATTTATCCCTCTTACATTCTCTGAAATTTTATAGAGATTCATTTAGAATTGACAAGAATATCGCCAAAACAAAAAGGGTATCAGTTCAATTGGGACACCGTGTAGAATGGAAGTCCTGTAAGGTGGGTGTAAAGTATAATAGAAATAGCTTGTCTGTTACATTAATTAAAGTTCCTGCAATTAACAGCAAGTGCTAATTATAATCGAGTTATGCGTTGAATGAGTTAATCAATGTTGATCGTTTGTGTCCTTAACAGTTTACTTCGCCTGCATCTGCTAGTTATTCCGCCACCTCTGTCGTCCAGAGCTTCTACTCTGGGTCCGATGTGCCGCATAGTCCGACAGTTAGCTCACGGAGTTCAGGGACTTCAACACCTAAGTGCACTCAAGTGAGTGATGACAATTAAATATGGATTTTAATGAATATTAATCACCATTAATATTAATAACCAACATAGTCACTAAAAATACACATTACATCAGAATTCACATCAGAGCGATAGATTTTATTCGGAATATTCTGCGTATTTTCAAAGAAGTTTAAATTCTTGAGGTCAACTATTCTGTCCGCTACCTGAGTTTGATGACTTGTAATTTTTCGACAGAGGCACAACTTACGGAATTGTTAAAAATGAATTAATTAAAGTTGGATTGTTGTTGTTTGATCTTTTTTCAGACGGATTTAAGTGGAACGATGTTAGAACAGATCGAGTCGAAATCGGCTTCTGACCTTAGCCGGAAAGACCAAATTATCACAAAGCTAGAGGCAGTAAGTACAGGAATCAGTTGTTCGGTGATTTCTGAAAGGATTGTAAAAATATTGTTGAGTCGAATATCCACTTCTTTTGTTGTTACAGGAAATTTGGGCAAATGTCGTGTTTAGCGTTTTTAGAACGTTATTCGGTTCGGGGAAATGTAAATATCTAGTTATTAGTTTGGCATAGTTAGGGGCCTTATGAAGCTCTTGGAAATGTAAATATCTAGTTTTGCATATCTGTGACCTCATAAAATTAAAGGAAATGTAAATATCTTGTTTAGCTTGTTTAGGGTCCTTACAATGTTTCAGAAGATGTAAATATCTAGTTTGTCATTTTTCAGACCTGTGACTTTTGATTACATTTTCACTTCAATCAATATTTCATTCAATGCAGCATTCTCTATGAATAGGGTTCAAGGAACTCACTAATATTGCATAATGCCTAGATTCGTTAATAAGATTTCAGATGTAAATTGAATTTTAAAGAAGGTTTCTTCAGTTTGGAAGGAGCTATCGTATAAATTTGTGTGTGGCAAATGTGTAGATGATATGTGTTTTTTGTTTATTAGGAGAAGTGTTTTTTTGGTTATTAGGAGAAGGAGGAACTGCTGAAACAGATTCAGAGCAGCCAGAAGATAATCGAAAAGCAAAAAGAGTCGATCCAGAAATGCACGTCCATTTCGAAAATGCTGCTCATCGAAAAAGTGAGATTTCTTGATCACCTTTCGTACCAGAACGCTTCTAAGTCAATTGTGTGATATACGAGTTTATCAGCTGTTATTTGCTGTAGTTGTAATTGAGTGTAGCATGTATAATTACTTGTGCTTCTTTGTGACTGAATTGCAGAGCAACCTCGAAAAGAAGTCGGCTCGTCAGCGCTGCATGGAGAACCGTCTTCGTCTTGGTCAGTTCGTGACGCAACGCCAGGGAGCGACGTTTGTCGAGAACTGGGTTGATGGATACGCGTTCACTGATCTTGCCAAGTGAGTTGGATTATGCGCTTTCAAGGCTAGATGAAGAGTTGGACTTCATATGGAGGATACGAGTCTGGGGCATTGAGTGGAATGGCCAGCTGCTTTTCATTTCTCTTAGATGAATCCCTCATTGCTGCTATTGTCAGTTACACTGGGCATGTCCTTCATGATCTTCTCCCGCCACAATGAGTAACTGGATACTTGCTTAGACGTCGGTCACACAATCTGGAGGTACCATGGTGTGTGATTTGTTGATTGAAAAGGGATTTATCACCAGAACGCTGTATTATAGATGAGTTGTTTGATGCTAATATTTCTCTGAATTTATGATTTAACTGGCATCTTTTATTACCAAAATTTATTGCTTTGATGTATTGTAGCGTTGTTTTATGTCCCATTGTACATTTGCAAGTGGAATTATAAAAAAATTCTTATGATATTAACATTGATAGATGTGGCCCGTGCTCTTCCTTTCTGTGTTTGTGATCTTCCCACCAACTCTTTATGACCTTGTACCATTGATCTATGGGCTGACAGTTCAGTGTGATGTCCTCTCAAGATATTCTTATTAAATGAATTTATATTTCTGATTGTTTTCTTATCTTGTCTTAAAGTTGAATATCTAATTAGTGATAGTAATAATGATGATGATGGATGATGATAGTAATAATGATAATGATGGATGATGATGTTCAGGCAACAGGAGAGGATAGGACAGGAACGAGAAGAAATGGAGAAACAACGACGGGTCCTAGCAAAACGGAAACCTACTTCCGCTCCGTCGACCAGCGCCAAAGGAACGAAGAACGTTAAAGAAAACGACGGATTTCTTAGACCGGCCGACAAACCGTTAGTTGCCACTCACTTATCATTTATCTATATACCGATTGCTGCCAGATGATGATGATGATGATGATGATGATGATGATGATGATGATTTGCAGTTAATTAAGAATGCGAGTTCTGTCTTCAAAAAGTCTGAACCTTTGCTGAGGAAATTGTAGGTTTTTATCTTTGTTTCGTGCACGGAATTCAATTCATATATGCAGGATGAGTAAGAGGAAAAACGAACAATTACTCCATGGTCATTATGTGGAATTCACTCAGACGACTCTGAATCACAGTCGTTGGAGTGTAGCCCAGCACATTGCTGAATAGGCTGCCATGTTGCATTCGTGTTATTTACTAGACTTAAACTTGATAAATGTTCTTCCATTTAAATCTTACATGACTTATAAATTGTTTTATTACCTTCACCTGATGTTAGTTATAATTTACCTTACTTTCTTTTACCTCCTTACTTTTGCGCAATATTCCCTTTTTTATATTTCTTTCGCCAGACTTAAATTTTGGTAGCCGTAGTTTCTTTGTTTACATTTAATTATTTCTGTATGATGTAATTTCTGTGGATGTCTTTGCTGAGTCTTGTAGGCTGACCGTGGCAGAGTATTACGAGCAGGATGAGATAATGAAACTGCGACAGGCGGCTCTGAAGAAGGAAGACTCCGATCTTCAGATGGAACTGGAGAAACTGGAACAGGAACGGAACATACATATCAGGGAATTGAAAAGGATACACAGCGAAGACACGTCAAGGTCTGTGGAAATGGGATCTAACAACATCAAAATCAGTGGTCTAGTTCGTAATTGTAATTGTAATCATGAATTTATATAGCGCCGCTTCAAGAGAAACTCCCGACCTGACACCAAACCACAATCGAAGAGAATGGTTTTCAATCCAAATCGTAAGTTGAGTGAAATGATGTGAAAAAGATTGCAAAGAAAGATTAAGAAATTCATTACAGAGATAGCTGCAGGTGATTTATTTTAAAGCGATGAACAGATCATAGCAAAGTTTTTATGCAGCACTGTGAAAGTTTGATCCATAGGAACAATCAAATCACGATACTTTGGTTGATGGATGAACCTCGCTTTTGGAAGGTCACTTAAATTGCAGTTCCTTCTAAGTGTAACATTTCATATTAGTGCTGCTTGCTAAAAAACGAATTGATTGTTGTGTTTAGGTTCAACAATCATCAGATTCTCAACGATCGTTATCTTCTGCTCAGTCTTCTCGGCAAAGGAGGATTCAGCGAAGTGCACAAGGTCTTTAAATATTCAGTCGATGCTTTTATTACGACTGTTACGACTATGAAATCTGTTTGCAAATTATCTATAGGCACTCTTACCTTTGTTACATTCATTTACTTTGCTTATTACTTTGAGGTCTGAAATAAATGAGGAGTGTTCTGTCAGTTGAGAGGCTAAGATTCAAATTTCTGACAGGGCAGAAATTTGGTTTGGGGTTTCTGTTCCACCAGCTCCCCATTTACCAACTCGGCTAATATGATTGCGCTGACCTATATGCACTGTACAGTCAGGGTGGGAAGGTGAAATGGCAATGGAGAGGAGTGAATTACTTGCCCTCGTATGCTGAGGCTAAGAAAATGAAGTTGCTAAATTAACACTTCTTCATATCCACGACTGTCTAAGGAATTATTTTATGGACTGCTCTTCCTCTGTGATACTTATCTCACTAACCGTAGTCTTGCACCGTCTTACCTTACCTTCACTTACCTTTCCTTGCCTCACTTTATCTTCACTTAGGTTACATTGACTTTCCTTTACTTACCTTACCTTGATTTACCTTACTTTAACTTACCTTTACGGGATTCTTTGCTCAACTATTTTGATGTGTGTTTTATGCTAAATGATTAAATTGTTTATTGACTGATTGCTGTTTGATTCATTGATTGATTTTGTTATGTTTTAAAAGCTTTTTTTTATCAAATTTGTTGAGTTGTGTTTGCACTGTGTTTACAACATCCAGGGATTTGATCTAAAAGACCAGAGATATGCCGCCTGCAAAATCCACCAGCTAAACAAAGACTGGAAAGACGATAAGAAAGCAAATTACATTAAGTAAGCAGAGAATTTTTCATGCAATTATTATTTATATTGTCTCTAAGCCATTCGTGAAGTGCCTCAAGTAGTTGGTGAGCTGCTCAGAAGCGCTCCCAGTTTGCAAAAAGAAGCAGGTTTGAAAAAGCGGAAAAGGGAGAAAGACTATCAGATTGAATTGTGGAGCATTCAGTTTAACCACAATCTAAGATCCCTTTGATTGAGACTTTAATTATAATTGTAAGTGTAGCAATCACTGTGTAAACTGTTACTAAGTTAAATTGAAAAAATTAATTGGACGGTTACATGGACGGTTGACCATATTTATATATTTTGTTGTTGTTCTTATTAGTATTTGTATTATTATGCATCTATGTGTTGTCACTATCTAATGGTCAAGAACTGAGGCTAAATTTTGCTCTGACCAATCAAATACCACTTTGTAAACTAACTGCTGACTTGACATTTTGTTAAGTATAGGAAATAGCTGATCAGTTTAATAGCGGCTTTAAAGAGGTAAGATTAGGTACTTGGTCTGGTTGTTAGTCTTCGATTACTGGTAATAATACTTTTGAACAATGGTGTGTGTCTTTGGTGATTTGAACGGATGATTTTCATTGAACTGCAATTAATTGTTTAGGCACGCTCTTCGAGAATACAACATTCACAAGCAGTTGGCATTGATTAACTAATTCAATTAATTGCATTTAATTGTGTAGGCACGCTCTTCGAGAATACAACATTCACAAGCAGTTGGCATTGATTAACTAATTCAATTAATTGCATTTAATTGTGTAGGCACGCTCTTCGAGAATACAACATTCACAAGCAGTTGGATCATCCGCGAATCGTTCATCTTTACGATGTCTTTGAAATCGACAACAACTCGTAAGACTCTCATTTCGTTGTTTTGTTTTTATTTGTAAGACTCTGATTTCGTTGTTTTGTTTTATTTGTAAGACTCTGATTTCTTTTCCTTATTTTGTTCTGACTTAGCAAGAGAAAAATTTATGTGTCTTTGAGAGATACGTAGAAGGCATACATACATTTATGCAACGATACATTCAGACATTCAGCAATATATGAATTTACAACTGTACGTTTCTGAATACACATACATGTGCAAAATTGTGCATACATTAAATACGGTCAGCTCTTAAACTATGTGTGCGTGCATTAAACTAACTGTACACTGGTTCCACTGTTTTCCATCTAGCTTCTGCACGGTTATGGAGTACTGCGAGGGAAACGATCTTGACTTCTACTTGAAGCAGAACAAGCTGCTTCCAGAGAAGGAAGGAAGGTCAATTATCATCCAGACAGTAAACGCGTTGAAGTACCTGAACGAAATCAAACCGCCCGTCATTCACTACGATCTCAAGCCAGGTACGCTCTCCTTTCTAATTCTCTAACTTCTATGACATCACAGTAATAAATTATTATTATTATTAAGTACCGTAGTAGTACTCTGGCGTTTATGGGATGTCACTTCAAGTAATGAACTCATCAGTGAAACTGCTGTCAAATAATGCAGACTTCAGGTGCTTGCAAAACTGGAAGGGACAAATGGAGGAGTTTGAGCCGTAGCACTTGAGAAAGTCTATGGCATAATCACTAAAGTGATGAAATTTGGCTATTGCTGCTTTTTGAAAATCACTGTTAGTTGAAAGCCATAGTGTAGGAAGTGAACATGATGAAATTTCTATGAAGTGCTAGGATGATTGATATTTTTATGATTTTGTTGTTACTCTCCAGATTCTACTATGACTTTGCCCCATGCTTCAAGATCCATTGTAACCCTGTATATTGTGATATAGTCAGATTTCTTAGAGGTTCTGTAAAGGCAGATATGTTGATATATTCATAATGTTGTTGTGAGAGTTGTTGCAGAATGATCTGTTTTCATATTTGCAGGAAACATTTTACTTGGCAATGGAGGAATGTCAAGAGGTGAGATTGGCTAAATGTTTCATTTCCAGCTGTTTTCTTGTGTTCTGTCTGTCTTATGTACTTATTTTCTTATGGAAAGCTCTCTACTTATTTTCAATGCTTTTCAAGTACACTAGAGAGAGCTTTATATAAATAGCGTAACTTGTGTAATCACTAAACAACTTGTGATAAAGTGCAGTTTATGAAATGGAAGCCATATTTAGAATGCGGCCTTGTTGTATGCAGCTTTGTCTGCAACTGATTATATGTAAAGCCACATTAAATTGCATATTATATTATTATTAATTGATTTATTATTAAATTGTATTATTATTAATCTTTTCAGTGGCAACCATGCTGGAACTATAGAGCTAGTGTCAATTGTGTTCACTATTACTGTGTATGTCTGCTTCTCTGCATGCACAATAACTCTAGTTATGAGCTTTTCAGCCGTTGAAACATATATTTTTATGAAGTTGAATGCAATGTTCTTAATTAACTCTAACGTTTTCGTGCTGGCGTTAATCCTAAGAATTGACAGGTTCTATGGTCGCATAGGCATACACCCAATATGACATAATTATCAAGCAGAATGAACTCAGGCGAACACTATTTAAACAGAGTTCAGCATCAATTAGAGCAGACTGTGGTGAACAGGTAAGTCTCTAGTTTGTCCTTGAAAAACTCAACCACGTCAGCAGATCAAACTGGAAATGGTTCTAGCTTAATAAAAAATAAATAATAATAATGACGGCAATTTTTATGGCGCCATAACACAGCACATGCTGCTACAAAGTCACCTCGAAAAAGATATTAAGCACACAATCAGTCAGAGGTACCTGGGAAAAGTGAGCACTGTAAAATGTTTATTTTGGTAACTGTAACCTACGATGTTTTTTCTGCAGGTGACATCCTGCATAGTGGCTCCGTGAGTGGAGAGATAAAAATCACCGACTTTGGTTTGAGCAAAGTGATGGATGACGATAACTACAGTCCAGAGTCGGGAATGGATTTGACGTCACAGGGTGCTGGTACTTACTGGTAAGTACTGTGCGTATTTTATGTATGTTTCAAGATGCTTTATATGGTACCCTTCATGTGCCTCAGTAGTGCTGCGACAATGTACTTGATTTTCATTTGCCAACACGCTGATAATGAGCATGTACTTTAGCTGGCTTTCTCCCTATATTCTTCAGTTTCTTGCATATAAGTAGCTACAGGTACTAACTAGCATGGTGCTTATGTACATCATGGTATTATTAATGTCTCATGATTCTTGTCTACCAGTGTACGATTGTCTGCATTTTTCTAGAAGTTTTATATTGAATGTAGCCTCTCCAAAGCAGGGTACTTATGCTATGTTTTGGAAAAGAACTGAGGGGTTCTTTACTTAAAGTGGTGCTTTATTGATGTCAGACTAAAAAATTGTAATCGTTTTTGTGAATGTCATCTTTTGATTCCTGTTACCTGTGAACTACGCAGACATTTTCCACAAGCTTTCAATTTTGAGAACTTTACAACGGAGGATGAGTGGAGGAGACGTGTGTTGCCCTATCAGCATGTACCTGCAATTGGAAATGAAATATGAAGGCACTGGCCAACCATTTCCAATTTTGATAACTTTACTGCGGCATTTGAACAATGATTTTGAATTTTCATACAATTACTCAGTGCACATGCAAGAAGCATCAAGCGTACTTTGCCTGCTTACACGTACTGATGTTTACGTCGATGATTTCATTTAACTGCAGTTCTTTCGTTGTCGTTGCAGGTATCTTCCGCCAGAATGCTTCGTCGTTGGAAAGGAACCGCCGAAAATCTCGTCCAAAGTCGACGTTTGGTCCGTCGGAATCATCTTCTACCAGTGTCTCTACGGCAAAAAGGTATGTAGTAGTAGAGATGGATGTGGGAGATTTTCTCCCCCCCATCCCATTCCCATTTCTCTCCATCAGAGCCGTCCATTAGTCATGTGTCAATTGTGTTCAGTTGTACGTGTTGTGATGTTGATGTTGATTGCGGCTTTGCCTGCTTTAGACTGTAATGTCTATCTTTTTTAAAATCTATGGATTTATATAGCACCACTTCAAGATATCTATTCTTTCTGTAATGGTACGACTTATGTCCTTATGATCATCATAATCATGACACAAGTTTTGTAGCTCTCAAATTCTCTCCTTCACTCAAAAGTGACTAAAAACTTAACGTTGCTCCTCGGATTTCAATGAGCCAAGCACCTGTATATCTAACTGCATCTTCCTCTGGCGGCTGACTATCCATGCCTCAGATTCACATTTTTGTTTGACCTTGTGAGCGTTATTAATTTATTTAATAACAATGGTACAAGACATGGCAGGGTGTTTGAAATGACATGGTGTATGAAATGACTTGGTATTTGAAATTATATATTGTACATCTGATGACATGATATATATTAGATGCTATGATATATATGAATTGGCATGGTATATGACTTGACACTGTCTACATTGGTATCGTTTTTTTCTCTTTGTTCAGCCGTTTGGTCACAATCTGTCGCAAGCCGCTATCCTTGAGGAGAATACAATTCTAAAAGCAACTGACGTTCAATTTCCGAACAAACCGGTTGTATCCAGCGAAGCGAAGGTCAGTAATTCAGTTCTATGTTACTTTGGAAATTGAGCCGAAAAAGCCGGATATGTTCCAGAGAGCTATGAAATTTTGGGGCAATTTTTCTGCCTCGCAGCACTACTTCTGCCTTCATTTTATTAGGAATCTGTCAACTTAACCGTCACTTTGTTAACATTACCTTCAATTTTTAAAATACATGGCATTTACCTTCATTTTTGCTAACATTACCACTAACACTGCCTGTACCTTCAATTTGCTTGCAAGCCTTTGTTAACAATTGTAGTATTGCATTCACTTTCGTACCCGTGTTAACCCTAGGTACCTTTATTTCTCACCTGAAGTGTTTATGTTTTTTAGAACTTCATTCGACGATGTCTAACGTACAAGAAAGATGACCGTCCTGATGTGATAACGCTCGCTCATGACGACTATCTCAAACCGCCAGTCACGAAATCAAAGTACGTATTCTTTGCAATGATGACTACCAAACATTTATATGACATTGATTGGTATTTATTTCTAACTCCATTTGTTTGTATCTCTCTTCAAACTCTCCTGATGTTTTGGGAACTCCTCTTATGGTGGTTGATTTGCACAGCATTTTGCAGCGATTGTGTGCTTTTCATCACCGCATTAAATACATGAACTTTATTTAGTGTTCAACGTGATTTGCTAGTTATTGCATTTATTTATTTATTTCGGAAATTTATATAGCACCTCTTCAAGGTAGGCTACTCAGAAGCGCTCCCGGCCCAACCACTGGTCAACCACTGCATTGTTATTATATCCGGCCTATACTTGCTCCCCCCCATCCTCTCTCTCTGTCTGTCTGTCTGTCTGTCTCTCTCTCTCTCTTTCTACCTCTACCCCTCTTTTTGGGAAAAAATGTAAAAAAAATTTTCACAGCAATGTGCAGAACTTTATACTTCATAAATACGGTTGTATTCTTTTCAGGAAATCACCGGACGATCTCCAGTCGACGTAATTCATTGTCAGCGCTACTCTGACGTTCACCGCATTTGACAGGTAAAGATGATCACACTGAAGAGTTTTAAATGCATAACTTTCAATTGGTTTTGACCAACTGTTTTGCAATTTTTTTAAACTACAATTGCAGTTGGTTAATATTGATACATTGTGCAGTTTAGCTAAAACATTTACATGTATGAGGCACCATCATAATCATTATAGTATTGCAAGGATGTCATCTATAATAGTATTACAAGGAGGTGGATTGGTTGCATGAACTCTACTAATTTGAGCTTGAGGCAGATATTCCACATGCAAGGACTCACTGAGGCTGAGTCTAGTCTAAGTCAGATGAGTCTAGTCTAAGTCAGATGAGTCTAGTCTAAGTCAGATGAGTCTAGTCTAAGTCAGATGAGTCTAGTCTAATTCAGATGAGTCTAGTCTAAGTCAGATGAGTCTAGTCTAAGTCAGATGAGTCTAGTTTAAGTCAGATGAGTCTAGTCTAAGTCAGATGAGTCTAGTCTAAGTCAGATGAGTCTAGTCTAAGTCAGATGAGTTTAGTCTAAGTCAGATGAGTCTAGTCTAAGTCAGATGAGTTTAGTCTAAGTCAGATGAGTCTAGTCTAAGTCAGATGAGTTTTAAAATTAGACTTTGCATTACATATGCTATATGTTGTAATCTTGTAGGACTTTTTGTCCAGAAGACCCTGATGGTGGTTTCAGAAGCAAACCTTGCGACTCGATAAGAAGGATGAGAATGATGATGAAGCTTGTGATCGTTGATTATTGACAGTGTATTCCGTGGAGTAAAGCAAATGGACAGTTGCTTGACTGCTTCTTGTTGAACTTTAATTAGATACAGATTGGCAGGAAAGAACGGACAAACGCACAGCAGTTACGCACATGTGCGATCGTACCCGTGCGTGTGTGCGCACGGTTGTTTCAAAGATATCACAGACACATGCTCACACCATTATATAATGGTATGTTTTAGAAAGTACAAACGCATGAGAGCAGCAGCAATTTATACACGAGCACATGCATACATTTGTTTATGTACTTGTATGTGCTCTTAGTGATATATATATATATATATATCAGTATGTGTCTGTGTATATGAATATAAATAATATATTGCATATATGGCTTACACTTATAACTTGCTGATACGCTTAACATTCAGTATTAGCAGATAGTAGCCCATACATGCGTACGTGTGTGTATATCAGGTACTTGTATATACTGTGCATGTCTTGTTTGAGTATCTATGCATGTACATAGAGTGTAGGCATTTAGCACGATCGTTTCATGTACAGTTCTTGCAGATATTAGGAGGTTTTTTGTCGTGACTGCACAAAACGGTTTTTCCATTCCGCTTTGTAATTTCATCGATTTGATCACTAGTTATCAACTGTGTGACATGTTCAGTATGGAATTGTCCATGCATTACTTACACCAGGGAGGGGGAGTGAGGGAGGGTGAGCAGATGTAGGCGATTTTGTGTACGGGTGCGTATTGTAGAGGGACAGGGTATCGAAAAACTGTACGTATGCAAAATAAATTTCTTATCATGACGTCCACAATAGCCGATTTATAACGATGTATTATCCTATTATAGTCGTCCGATATCATTTGATTACATTGTAACTAAATTTTGATTACATTGTAATTAAATTTTGATTACATTATAATTAAATTTTGATTACATTGTAATTAAATTTTGATTACATTATAATTAAATTTTGATTACATTATAATTACATTCTGTTCAAATCTAAACCGTAAACCATAACAGTTGACAAATTAATTTTGGCTAGCAAATATGATGTTTAAAAAAATAAATTGTAGTGTGCGGTAAAATTAATGGATGTTTTATAGATGACTTTAGCTAATTAACTTTGTATGTGGATAGAGAAGCTTTTTGTACGTTAGGTTGGTTCCACTTAATGTATGGGCTGCAACAGGAGGGAGGGGAGAAGGATATGATTTTTTGTGTGTGTACCCGCACGTAATATATGGATGTCCCCTAAGCGAGTGATTTGAGTGCAATGCAAAGAGAATTGCCAGAATTGGCTTGAGACGGTTACTGTGTAAGGATGTTGAGCAAGACCTTCACGGACAACTACTCATCGCTACCATCAATTGATATTTGGTAATTGATTTGGGCCATTTAATAAATGCATATTATAGTATTATTATTGTCAGATAGATTTACATAAACTGCCAAACCACCCGTCTTTTGCATGCTTGATTTTATATAGTGCCGATGAATAAACTGGTCTCTCCGACTTGACCTTTGTGTAAAACCGAGAGAAAATTGCCTTACATTGTACGATGCACCTTATTTGTAGAGCATTTCACGGTCTAAAATCGTATTTTATGGCGCTAAATGTGCAGTTTATACTGCTGACTTGTTTGGAATGTGTAGTATGAATTTTTCAGAGATTTGGCTCAAGTGCTGTGCACATGATTTCATTCTAAGACTGGAAATTTTAATGATAGTACAGTTCAAGTCTTGGCCAGAAGTGACATTTTGATCTGATTTGCAAAGTGTGCGTTTGACTTGGTATGGAGTGCACTGGGAAGTCTAGAGAGTTGGATTGACTCTAGTCAGCAACATGCAATTTCATTCGGATACCTGAAATGTTTTTTGCGAGTTCGAGTATGGTTTGACAAATATTATGGTTGACATTTCAGAGTATTAAAGTACTGGAGTATATTGCACACTTGTCACTTGGCATCTATGCATATTAAATTTAATGCACACTTGGCCCTCTAGTGAATGGTGCATATAACTTCTTTTATTGTGCCGAGCACATAATTTCTTTTGCTGAATAACTCAATTTCTTGTACGCTGTGTAGATTAATTTATTACTGTGGGAAGTGTGAGTAAACTGTAAGAGTGAAATGGCAAAACTAGTGAACATTAGATTGGATTACAGTTCAATTTCTTGTTTTTAAAGTTCAAAGTTGTGTACACCAGCTATGTCTGTGACAGTTTTGTTGAAAGTACAAACTGAAGATATCAATAATTACAAACAGTCTGTTGAATTGCATCTAGTACCAAATATACCCTTACACATGTTCAGTGATGTCCAGCCTGCGGCCCACAAGCTGATTTTAAGTAGCCTGCCTAAGCCAGGGATTTAATAAATAAATAAAAATGAAGAAAAAGCATAACCGCAGACTTAACCTGCATAACCATTTGTTCGTAACTTCATTTATTCATTGCTTCATTCCATGTACTTATATAACGCCTCTTCAGGAAATCTATCCAGGAGCTCTCCCAGCCCAACAATGTCTGGACCCTCAATTGAAAACGTTCAGGACTGTCTAATAGTTCCCCCTTCCCCCATTGCCAACGAGTGAAGAGATTGAGGGGCTGCAAGATACTAAAAAAATTGTGTGTGGGTGCCTACCTGATACATCATGCCCTGCCATCAATGATCTCACTGTGGTCTTAGGTTTTGATGGATGTGATTCTTCCATTTGATTACTGGCGTGGGATATGTGATAATTAAGTTGTGTGTTGTAGGCTATCTGTGGCTCAAATTACAGATCACCGGAGTATCTTCCCTGGTGATGCAAAAGACAGCTGCCCTTGGTGAATTTTTTTCTCTCTTGTTGGACCTAAACTTTTTAATTCTTACTGGCATTATGTTTTTCTGCTCTGTGGAAAACTTGCTTCTTTCAGATTGCTTTTCATCCATGGGTTGTATCTCCATCTTAGGAGACTGAAGTTCTGGATGTTGTCCTTGTTATGGCCAGGCTTTGGAGCCCCATAGGTTTATACCATGTCCATTATTAATACACTGGCACTATATGAATTAAAATCCAGTCGATAATATTATTAATAATGGTGATGTTGAAGATTTAATCATCAGGGAATAAAACATCCTAGACATGTAATAATGTTCGTTTGATTTCAAACTGGCACAACACAATAATTAATTATGATCACAATTTATCATATGAACGGATGATCACAATTTATTAGAGGAGTCGAATTTAACTGTCGGCAGCCATGCAAGGCGTCCATCATGTCCCACTACAAAATACTACTATTAGGAATAATTGTGACAATTTATATGGCGCCGTAACTCTGCCGTGACGTTTCAAGGGCGTTAAATTATTCTATTCTTGTCCAGTGCGTTTGCAGGCGGTTCAATAAAGTACATACTTACTTACAAAGCAGCTAACATGCGGGATAACCCTAGCGAACAAGTAGGCCTGTGTTTTTAACATTGGTTTAAAATATCAAATGAGCCTATCGAATGCTGCTCAGCTTACCAATGCCATCTAGCGAATGGAAGGTTGAGTGAACCTTTTATGGGAACTTGAAGCGATTTTGTATCCGTCCGCTCTTCATGCCAGAATGTTAAACATTAATCCATTATAAATATGCGTTGTATCCTTGGGAACTAATCGTATTGGTTAAAAATTAGTATTATTAATTATTATTACTCTGATAATTGACAGTCTCTAATGAATCAGTCATGCCAACTCGCATGCATTAGTATGAATTAGCCTAAGGTGAGTTTAAGTGGAGTTGAGCGCATAATTGTAATCAGCTGTAAGCTAGGCCTACAATGATTGCAATTTATAAATAATTTAATAAATAGGCCTTTAAATTAAATATGCAGATAGGCTAAATATGTAGGCTACTTGTACAGGCATTTGAACGTTTGTATATAATCTGCATATAGGCTATAGGCTTACACTCACACACAGTGTGCATATAGGCCTAGGCTACATGTATAATGTGTATATAATTATAATAATGTAAGCTTATAGGCCTATATGAGTATAATATGACAGTAATATTGCTGGAAGCATCAATTTTTGGGTCTGAATGGATTTTCTTGTTGTCAGAGGAATCAGATAGGCCTACCGCCCGCACGCACTCTGTTTGCATTGTCCATTGTGCATTGTTCCATTCCTTCTTTGCCTTGGTATGTAGCCAACGCTCAAATTGACTTTTCTCTGTATGCCTGCGTCTGCCTGCTTGAGTGTGTGCATGTGTCTCCCTGTCTGTCTCAATTCTGTTAGCCAAAGGCTTTTCTTGTGTCTTTTACACCTGCTGCTACATGGCACTGTTTTATTATGTCTCTGTGTAGGCCCATATCTGTGGAATATGTCGTCAGTACCGCTTTGTATTTTTCTGTGTTTGACCGTGTATCTGTATGTATGCGTGCATGTGTATGCATATGTGTATTTGGGTCTATGTCTCCCTCTGGACTTGCATCTGACTGTCTCTTTGTCTGTTTCTATTAGGCCTACCTTATAAAGTATACTGTTGCATTTAGAATGGTATTTAGCGATTAAATCAAAATATGACGCTATAGAAGTAAGTTGTCCTATATCTTATATGGATTCATAGTTACATGTATTTGTGCTCTCTTCTTATACTTAGGCTACTCACTTGCAGTCTACAGTACTGTCAAAAGGAAAGGCATACACCTGTCTGATCCATGCAAAGATCCGAAACTCATTCCTGCCTGCCTGCCTGACCTTTTGGTCTTGACATTGAATTTGACCGAATTTGACCTCCTCTGAGTCCCCTCTTCCTTTAGATTTTGCGCTGAATAGGTGCACGTGAATATGCCTAAGCTGACTGCCGTGACTTCGTTTTTCGAGTGCTGTAGAAATATGGAGAGACTTGGATTAGGCCTACTCGTTGAACTCTACGTGCCTATTCTGATTGTTAAAAATCATTCCAACACACATTCGCCAATTGAATCTCAGTAGACCTATAAAAAATCTAGCTGAGCTGAAGTGATGATTATAACCGTTTTGGCATTAGACATTATAGGCTACAGTATGACAACACATGAATTCATGCTTCAATGGTGGGTTTATATGCTTTGTGTCGCCATGAGCGATTCTGACTTGCACAACGAGCCACATGTGACAGACGATGAGTCATCAGGTTGCATTCCGAAGGGACAACCATTACGTACGTAAAAGTCATATTTTCGACCCCTCCCTCTTTTGGAATTCGTACATTTTTGTGGAACCCCCCCCCCCCCCATGCGTACGTAGGTTTACAAATAAGCTTCACTACCCCTCTTACAAGCAATAATTATTGCGATTGAAGGACTTGCTGGAAGTTTCCTAAAAGTATCTCAGAGGCAGTTTGAACTCTTGCACTCGGCCGTACATGGCAGTGACATTGCCACAGGGTGGTTTGGGGTGAACTGAATGATTTGAATCACCTCACTCGGAAAAACATGACCCACACCACTTCTTCAAATCCGTTGAGTTTTCATTCGGTGACCGGTGTTAGGGGGGGGGGGGTTGGTCGGGTCGATCAATGGTTACCTAGACTTCTAGTCATTACAATTTTTCATGACCACCTCACTTTCTAAGAGCTAGCTACGCCTCTGTTCAGGCAAGCATAGAAGGCAATCGCGTCACGCACAGACGTCACGAAACGTCATAGAACGTCATTAGAAGTCATTGACGACACTTTCGTCTCTTTGCTCTTCATAGAAACATATCATCGGTTGAATTTCTTATACTGTTACACGTGAAAGATTCTCTTATGTTATGCAGTCTTGCTATGTTTGTAGGCTGATTCGTCTGAACACCAGTTTTTTTAAATTCACGTTCCATGAACCTGTCATCATTATCAGTGTTATACCAGCGTTTAACGTCATCCGTCTGGGTCGTTGACTTTGACCTTGCTGACCTTCGACCTTGTTCTGTTCAACCTTTCTTTGGTGTGCGTTAGTGCGTGCGTTGATGTATGCGCATGCATGCATTACGTAATCAGACTATAATATATTATTATAGGGTAGGTAGACTAAACAGGCATAGCGAGTGAAGCCAGGCGGAAAAATCACTCATGCGACCTAATATTAATATGTAGCTCCATACACTATAGGCTACGGTAGGCTATAGAGTAGACCTACACGTAATACCGAGTAATTTATTTTCCCTATTAGTCTATGACTCCAATATAATTGCTCTACGCTTAGGCTTAGGCCTACAGATAATTCTGAGAGCCTCACAAAGCTGGCTTGAGAAGGAGAGCCTTAATAGACCTAGCCTACTATTATAGCGTAAAGCAGTCTGCAATCATGGATGCAGGTAGTGCAATAAACCCAAACTGCGCTATAGGCCTATTTAGAAAAACCAATTGCTTCTGAATAGCTGCTATGCAATAAGCTTACAGTACTAGCCTATGGTTTCAGTTTAACGACCATGTTGATTAGAACAAAATATCATTAGAGTCGCCCTCCTCCTTTACCCAAGCATGGGACTGGCACTTTCAACTTTCAGAGTGTAAACAGTGGCGGAGTTATGCTGTGCAATCTGTGACTACGACAATTTTACAATTATATGCATAGGCATAGGGGACATTTCAGCAGTGGGAGGGGGGACAAAAATTAGACTTTTTCCCGAAACTTTTTTGTCATCTGCCGAAATCTTAAGAAAAATTCCCGTTAGGCCTACGTTTGCCCTAAAATTCTGACGACCTTTTTTAGTCATCCGGTCGAAATCTTCTGAATTTTCCTGTTACTTTTGCCCGAAAATTCTGACGACCTTTTTTTTAGTCAACCGGCATGGGCGGAGTTTGGTTTTCGTTCTTGGAGGGGCTAATACCTTCTTAGGGGGGGCTAATCCCGGAAAAAGATAACATTTTCATGGTAAAAAAGCTAAATCTGGGCCTTCTTGGGGGGGGCTTAGCTCCCCCTAGCCCCTGATAAACTCCGCCCATGTCAACCGGTACTTTTGCCCGATTTTAAAAAACTTTTTCCAGGTCTGCTTGCCCGAAAAATCAGACTTTCCCAAATTTTGGGGGCATTTGCCCCCCCACCCCTGTCTCCTACGCCTATGATTATATGGATTGCTAGTATAGCCTAAGTAAGTCTATGATAAAACAACAAAATCTAGAACTGCTCACTGCTCAGAGGCAAGTCGGAGTCGGTGGTTGAGCAGTGGCCCGTCAACAGTGTAGGCTACATGTATGTGTGTTTGTGTGTGTATGTGTGTGTGTGGGTGTGGGTGTGTGCGCGTGTGCTTGTGTGTGTGTGTGCGTGTGTGCTTGTGTGGGTGGGCGTGCGTGTGTGCGTGTGCGCGCGCGTGTGTGTGCGTGCGTGTGGGACACGAACGGGAATTGTACTTTGGATCGACCTAGTGCTGATCAGAGTATGTCAATATAACCAGCCGCCGTTATTGCTGGATTAAGTAAACACGAATATTCTGTGAACATCGGTCATGTTCACAGCCGTGATTTTTTTATTTGCGACCGAGTACTTTAGGCCTACCGTCCAGTCTACCACGTTATAATAATTCAAAGAACGCATAATTATATATCGGTACAAACTGAAAAAACAAGCGTCACCAAAATATAAATAATAAATGTACATGTACATGGCTTGCAATATCATACAAACACACACCATTTCGGTGCTTTTGAGTTGGAGTGTTTGAACAAGCGTTTTCCTGAATAGCCTAAGCTTGTGCTTTGCGCTTAGCTTTACATTAGTCTATTGCTTCAATAATAATTTAGAGTAGGCTAAACGATTACGATTTGGCTTATGGATCTTTATAATATAAGCCAAATCGTAATAATTATTATTCATGCCACTGAAGGAATAAAAAAATTCGGCCCAACAAAGTGAGGATTTAATAACAGAGCTGTAAGTACAGGCTGTGCCAAAAAATCTGCCAAGACATTAAATTTTTCAGCCTTTGCTGTCGCAAGATGTCGTTAAACTCAGGATCCACCATCCATCCAGTGTGCTATCCAGATTCAATCTGGTGCATTGCATCACGTGTTTAGTCAGACCGATGTTTAGTTAACTGACAGCTGCTGCTTGTAGCCAAGTTTCCCTGACATAAATAGACCGACAGAAAACGTGACAGAGTTCTTTGCAAATCTTTAGATCCAGTATATCCTGACTCATTGATATGTACTAAATAGTTACTGGATTGGAACTGGCCTATGAAAGTACGGATTATCGCTCACTCATGGATATCCCATGATTCTTTGAGGCAAAGCCAATAGCAACTCCCAGGATTCTCTGGGGCAAGTCCCAGGGTTCTCTGGGGCAAGTCCCAGAATTCCTAGAGGCAAACCATAGTAAAGGATAGGCGGCACACACTTCGGCTTAAAACGCAAATTTCTCAGCGATGATACAAAATTGTTTAAAACCAGCCGAGGGTTTTTGAGTTGAATGACATACAAAACATTCAACCTAATTGTATTTAGCGGCCACTGACCAGATTTCTTGAAAATAGCCTTTAAAGTTGACGAATTTAACATGGGTTTACATAGGACCAAGGCCGCGTCCCCCTTACAGGAAGTCACGTGCTATTCGCCGTCGGCCATGGACCACTATACGAAGCTGTTCCAATCCAGCCATATAATACATATCAATGTCCTGACTTATCATGGTACGACAGCTCCTTAGCCCACAGTCACAATGGTTTCGATAACAAAGACGTGAATGCCAACAAAGATCCTATGTAACACAAATAAATTATAATTATACCGAACGAAAATGTCATCTCATATCGCCCAAGGCTGTTTATGCGCCTGCCAAAGAAAGCGCCAAAGGACGCTGTAGGCTATAGAATAATAATGACATTCATTTGGTGCAAGAAAACACGAGAACGGCTGAAAATCTAAACATACATAATGTACGTTGCCAAGTTTTTCCAAAAATAACAGTAGCTTTAACCATGAACTGTGACAATCAAAGCAAAAAGCACTTACACCAGGTTAAAAATCAGAAGTTATCATTCAAACTTCTAATCAGGCCATTCAGACAAACAACATGAACAGTATCAACATAGGCTACTGAGTGTAACAGTAGCTTAGGCCTACTTTATACTACTTAAACAGCCTACATATTACATAACAGTCATTATCTTATCAACAGTGTTCTATCTGCAGCTGATTTAACAATGATATAGGCCTACAGCAATACGCTAATAGGCTAATATAGTGTTGTAGAATTCTACATTAGACCTATGGATACCTACAATAGTCTATTTAACAATTAGTAGACCTGGGCTACTGTCTTTTTATCTTGGTAGGCCCACATTCATGCAATCATTTAATAAGCCTAACTATTGAGTTGTCTAATGTGCTCTTGACATGGCACTACATCATGGCAGCTGAATTCCCAAGTAGGCCTAAATAGGCTTACCCCAACCGACCAATAAATATCGACTTGCAGGCTAATTGACCAATCGCAGTTGACTATGCAAATGATGTGAAAATAACAATAAAAAAAGTGAAAATTGGTTGTGCATTCAACTCCATAAAATTAATAGTTTTAGTGTCATATTCAACATGTTTTGCCTGCAATAAACCTAGTTCAAACCTTGCGAAAAGTTTGTTACTCACGGAAGCACTTCACACGAATCATAAATGAAGTCACACGAATCATAAATGAAGTTTATTGTTAGAAATCTCTTAGGCTTTGGCTTATAGGCCTAGGCTTCCTTCCAGAATCAAGAATATTTCAACATCAATATCAGTGTTAATAGCGGCAAAACAACGCATATAGTGAACGGTGATAAGTAAATTGGACCTGTGTCAAATAGCCCTATATTATATATAGTTGGCCTTATTTAAGATGCAGAACAGTCTTTGAAATATTGTTCTGAATAATTCTTTCAATTGCTTTTCGATCACTGCAGTTCAGTTTTACTAAGCCTACTGCGCATGCTTCCACGCATGCCAATCACAAACCTGGGCCTTATAGGCCTACATGTAATATCTTCAGGAGCGTCCACTATTATACAAGTCATGTACGTAGCCTAGCAGTGGCGACACGCGTAACTCACGCGCGTCACATAAAACATTAATCAACATCTGGTTTAAATTAATTGCCAGCGTCCTCGTGGAGATGACAAAAGCGAACTCTTGGTCTTATTTCGATGATATCAGGGGCGTAGACTTAGGGAGGTAAAGAGGACAGTTACTCATTAATACCCACCCCACCCCAATTGGACGGAGGTGCTTCACTGCATATATTTACTATGATAGTTTATGAAATATTTCATAAACATTTCATAAAAACCAATATGACTATCTACATTGTTATCCATGGCACTGTTTATCCATAATGAGTAATTTTGTCAATATGACAGCTTAGAATGTATACCAACCCATTGTGCAACTAATATTTTTTTAAATAATGGGTGGATGGGACATTTATAATCACAAGACGTCGTTAAACACTGGAACTATAGGCTACTACTGCGCTAAAGTAAACATTCTATTTAGAGTTTTTGGACTACAAGGTAGCTCTATGAACAAAACATAACCGACAATGCAGAACTTATAAATATCAAGAAGACATAACAGTACAAGATAAGACCATTTACAGAAAGTAGCACAGCACATTATCTTCATCGTCAGCAAAACGTTTCGCCAGTTGTGGCAAGATATAATCGCATAAACCAAAGCACCTGCAGGCCAGCACATAAGACTAACAAACTAGCATCGCTCAGCTTCAGAAATCAGGAGTGTAAAAACAGTCAAAGGTGTTCGATAGAAAAACCAACTAAAGTTACTCCATTTCTTAGTCGGCTCCGTGATGTATTCCACTGTTCCTCATGTCATCCAATATCGTAATGCACCCAGTGGCAGGAACCCTCAAAGAAGTTCGTGCCTTTCGAATTGAACATTTTCATTCTTATCTGCTTTTCATGAGACCCCACCCTTGCAGTTACAAACAATGTGCACATGTATAAAATGACTATCATGCCTTACAAACATTTACTATCATTCAATTCCTTGACTCAAACAAATTAGCCTATACTAGGCCTACCCAATCTGATACATCACCGTATCGACACGTTCAATGTTTGTTATAATTATATGTTTATGAATTGGGTTAGAATTAAATAATAGATTGTGAGATCAGTTTCCAGCCTGTCAACTGTCAGCTTTGTAACTTGTAACCTTGTAGCCTACAATGGTCCACGAAATAGCAGGCCCCCAAAAGCTTAGAGAAGCATCTATTTCTTAGCGTGTAGGCCTATACAAATTCTCTTCCATAATTGTGGAACATAATTTTATGATCTGTATTGGGACACTTCGGATTTTCCCCCAAAACTACCAATTAAGTTGATAAAATGTGTGTATTTCTGGCCTATGCCAATGGCAAGAAATGCATCCACTGAAAAGGCAAAAGCTTCTAACGCAAATTATAAATAAATAAAACGCTTCAATAGCTTCCCAGAAGCAATAGCATAGCAAAATAGCAGGCTTAGAGCATTTCTGGAGTCAATCAGATAGGCTACAGGCGAGACAAATTATTAACAGATGTCTTTTATAATAAGCGGTCATGTAAAGCGTAAATTGTGGTTGGAAGATAAGAAGCAGTGTCTGAAATCCGAGCTGTGGTGTGACGTCATAGTGCACGAAGAATGATGATGTCATGGTGCACGAAGAATGATGACGTATCCATTCTCAGTCATTGCGCCATGGATCAGTGGCACCACGTGACGTGAACTTACTGTCCAAAGAGGTTTCATGTGAAGAAGATGTTGCAATGTAAGCAGTGGTAGGAAGAAAGACAAGTTCAGTGTCCGAGGTTTGAGATGTCATAGGCAACCGTGTCATTACCACGCGCACTTTGATGTACCAAGGCTTCTGATTCCAACATTCCGGTACACCTTGATTACAACCCGTACAACACGGAAGTACACGTATCCAAGTTCCAACCAGATCTGTATTTTATTCACCGTCATTCCTAGCACCGGAAGAGAGTCCAATCCGTGAATAATCGACCTGAAGCGGCGCACATATCAAGGCCGCGGCAGCGTAGTCAACAAAGCGGTTCCTCAGCATACCTCCAACAACTGCCCAATTGCTCAAGACACCGGTACCTCCATGGCACATCAGTACTTTCCCCGTACTTTACAGCAGCAGCAGCAGAACACCAGTAGCGTATAATTGCCATCATTCTCTTAGTACTTTCCAGTTCGCCTGACATCCCTCTCCGCGTACAGCCGTGACGTGGTGGAACCCTGATACGCAGACGATGGTGGAGCATAGACGGAGTAGGTCACGTGCTGGTTTCGACGCGGGGCGTAGACCTTCGTGAAGCCCGGGTCCAGGTAATAGGACGACTGCGACCTTGACGACATTGCATCCAACGGGCGAGGAGAGGACACACCGCTGGGTCGCGACACCGTCAGGTACCGGAAGTCGTCGTGTAGAGGTTCAACGGAGCGTGACCGCAGCCGCTGCTGTTGTGACGACACCGACTGGGGGCCACGGCTGCTGCGACCCATACCGATCTCGGAGATGGGGGTCCGTCCGCGTTCGGGAAGCCCCCCGCGGGTGTAGACGCGCCGCACGGTCGACGTTAGGTCATCGGTGTCGTGGAGAGGCGACGTGGCCCGCGACCGACCGTCTATGACGTCCATTGAGGTGATGGCGACGTTGCTCTGTCTCGGATTCCGGACGTTCGAGTAGGACAGAGAGACGCCGTTGCTGAACAGTTGAGTGGCTTCGTCGAGGTCATCAGTGGACGACGGTCCGCTGGTCACCGACCCCTCTGAACGAACCCCAGTGGAAGAATGCCCGTTGGAATGGACCCACCCTCTGGCCACCACTCCCCTTACCACCTCGCCCCTGGACACTCCCGTGACGACCTCCTCATCCCCGCCAACGTCGATTCCTCCTCCGCCACCGCTCGACCTGGACTTACCCTCCTCGGAGGCGTAGACCTGGCATCCGACGTCCGCCATCCACGTTCCGTCGAAGTGGTAGCTCCTCGATCGCTGGAAGTGGAGCACCGGACGCGACTGGGACGTGTACGGCGACTTGTCGAGATTCACCATGACGGCCACCTCGCGGTAGGTTACGACGTCCGACGAACCGTACGAGTTGATCTCGTTCGGATCGTCTGTGCTCTGAGACGCTATGGTGTGGCGATCGGACCCAGCGCCGCTCGTCGCCACCATAGCTCTCCTCCTCAGGGCATCTCCTGGGACGATGGTACCGTAAGGAAGGGCACTGGTGTATCCCGAACGACCGTAGGCAACCTCACTTACCTCCACCGAATCACCCCCTCTGCTCCGATCTCTCGACGACCACTTATCCGTGGCGAGGGTTCCCATCGGGTAAGCCCTTGCGGGGACCATGTTCAATCGGCCCGGTCGTCCGCCGACCCCTCCCCGATCAAGTCTCTCTGGACGGGCGTTTCCGACAAGCACCTGGAAGAGTTCCTCGATCTGCTTGCACGTCGGACTGTCGACGAACTTGTATGCGACGATCTCGAACTCGAGACCTGGAACGCTCTGCATTCGGAAGACGCAGAGCAGGACGTTGATGAACTGTGCATCGCAGAAGATATCCTCGATGAAGTCGAGAGGGAATGTCTCGTAGGGCAACTTCTGGTTGAAGTGACGAACGTGCGACGCCTTGTACCCTACCGACCAACCCTTCGGACTCAGCTTCACGCGCGTCTTCACACCCTTACAGTTGCTAACGTGTAGCCGAACCTTCTCGAAGTTCTCCTCGCTCAGACTCTGGCAGAGGAATTTGCACAGAAACCACGCTTTCTTCTCGACCGTCACAGGCCTCTCGGAAGACACTCCAGCGCGAGACGCCATCGTGTTTTCTAGCGTGTGTTGTTTATTACTCGTTCGTTCCCTTCACGAAAATTATCTCACCCGACATACATGGCGAACGTTTCGAAAATGTCTGCAACGAAACGGTGTTTACTTTCAGCCAAAGGACGACCCGCGATCTATTCGCCGACTCACGTACTTCGGCGACCAAAGGAAAATCGTCGTTTCTGCGTATTTTTCTCACGTATTCCAAACATGTCCGTCCGCCCGTCAACCTACGCTGTTTGTACGCCGCCTATGCCAGGTCGAGCATGAACCGAACGCTGCGGCGCATGCCCGTATTGCATGGGCGAACATAACAGGCTGCACGTCTCCAGCAGAGGCTATGGATGGATGGATTGTGAAAGGCGGGCGGCCGACGGGCGGGCGGGCTACGACAGGTAAACTCGTATACCTGTTCTTCGTTTGCGGCGTTTTTTGCGTCAATAGACGAAGAAGACGTGTTGGTGTTGGCGTATGGGCAGGCCGTGGAACGTATAAATCGCACCGAAGGCGGTAAGAATATCTCCACGCGTCAGTGACGGTGATGCAACACATTATATTGGTGTAGTAGGCTATTCAGGCGAGATGATGATTAACTTTTTATGAGATGACAGTGCTGATTGTGGGTGAGAGTATACGCTATCTGTGTATGTAGGGCATTGTAGGCTATGAGTAAAACTATGTGGAAGAAAATGTGTCATCCGTGTTAGATGTTACGGATGAATAACGATTAGGTCAATTGGTTATAGGTAGGAGCGAAATGTGTAGGCAATGAAATATTCGGTAGGAGATTATAATAATTTTTTTATGTACATATATGTAAGTATGTAGGTTCCTGTAGGATATTATAATTATTGTGTGCATGTATGCAAGTATGTAGGTTCCTTAGGGTCGTAGATCTTTTAGTCCCTTGTTGTTAGTCGGTTTTTTTACTTGTTTTTCTCGATGTGGCGATGTCATTACTGTTACTTGGATTCGATAAAATATGGTCATGTACATGTTGTTCTAGTAAGTAAGTAAGCAAGTAAGCAAGCAAGTAAGTAAATAAGTAAGTAAGTAGGTAAATAAGCATGCAAGCAAGTAAGTAAGCACGTATGTACGTACAAAGTTCCAAAGGTGGCCCGCCGGGCATCAAACAACGGCCCTCATCTCACAAAGAATTAGCAAAAATAGATGACAAAAAATTGACAACTTGGACAGGATAGGCTAGAACACATCATTATTTTCTATCACAATCTATTTTTATTTTGTCATCAAACATTCTATTCTGATTCAATTAGATTTTTTATATGCTTCTAGTTAATTAAATTTTTAGCCTTTTGGCCCTCTAATGTCCTTCAACTGAGAAAAAGAGGCCATTGTGTCCTCCCACTTAGGAAAAGTGGCCCCAAAGGCAAAAAAGGTTGGGAACTACTGGGTTAAGGTTAGAAATGCATGTATTCATAGTAGGCCTATTAAACACATTCCCTAGAGAATTTGTAATATCTCTGATTTTACAAATCGCCTGTAGGCCTATCATATACATGTAATATAAAAATTGTATATATATATATATAATTATAATTATATATTATATACAAAGAGAGAGTGAAAGATATTTTTTCCCCATTATTTACTCCACGCAGTGGGTCCAGGACCAGCAGCAGCTGCTTCATAACAAAAGCATCGCATGTTAGCATCTCACCTGCAGGGAACAATGAAACGACAGTTTAACGACGACCATGAAAGCTCCATCGCCATCTGTCGACAGAATGAGGAAGTGGGGTGGATAATGTTTTAATGTCGGCGGGTGTACGCTGGCGGAGGCAGCTTTCGATCACGCGAACATTTTGTTGGTCATCGGAAAATTTTTACGATTGGAAATTGTAGGCCTATTAGGCTATTTTATGTGAATTTGGTATAAAATTGTAGACCATGATGCAAAATTTCCGCATTTTATGTGAAATTCTCGTTTTGATGTGAAATTGTAGCATTTGATGTGTAATTTTAGCATTTGATGTGAAATTGTAGCATTTGATGTGTAATTTTAGCATTTTATGTGAAATTGTAGCATTTGATGTGAAATTGTAGCATTTGATGTGTAATTTTAGCATCTGATGGGTAATTTTAGCATTTGATGTGAAATTGTAGCATTTGATGTGTAATTTTAGCATTTGATGTGAAATTGTAGCATTTGATGTGAAATTGTAACATTTTAGCATTTGATGTGTAGCCTAATTTTAGCATTTGATGTGAAATTGTAGCATTTGATGCGTAATTTTAGCATTTGATGTGAAATTGTAGCATTTGATGTGAAATTGTAGCATTTGATGTGTAATTTTAGCATTTGATGTGAAATTGCCAAGTTTGATGTGATATTGTAGCATTTTATGTGAAACTATTGTCTTTACATGAAACTGATGCATTTAGGCGAAATTGTGGCCTTCAACTGAAATGCAATAGAACTGAATTTTGAAACTGCTTTTTCCGAAAAATTCAGAAGCGACCTCGAGACATAAATTATAACGCCTTTCGCAGTGCACACTAATTAGACGCGCTCCCAGTGCGTGAAACCAAAAGAGGGGAAAGTGTTCTTGAGACAGCGAAGAGAGACACTTCTGAGGCCACCAGTGCATCCGCGTCCGAGTGGCACCAGAATCATTATATGCATAAGGAGGATTAACATGTCAAAATCCATGTATACTTTTCTTTGGACTTACCGGTGTCCCAGTGACAATTATAGCCTAATAATTATTACTCTCTCTCAGTCACAACGGCGATATGACTGATATGTCGTGCATACAATTGATCTTTGCATACATGTATACATAGAATAATTTTAGAAATAAAAGGATATTAATGGACGAAGAGAATAGTTTATTTCTTCCATATTGAAAACAACGTCCTTTGCATGGTTAGATAGGCTAATGCATTGGTTAAAAAACGTACGGTTATGGCGACACATACATGTAGAGATTCAGGTGCTGCATGTAGGCCTATAGATATGCCAGGCGTGGCAAGATGCAAGAGAGTTCAATCTCCAACTATAGCACGTTTTGGTCACGTGCGTTGTACAATGTACACCAATAAAAATTGCACAGGCTGATATAAAATGGTTTGAAGTGTTCGCGACTCACAAATCATGTGATCTCTGTATAAGAACCAACGCAAATTTATCTGGAATATACCCAATAGCCCTCATTTCCAGTTTCTTCTTAAAAGCTCTGATATAATAATTGTCATCTGAGAGAATATTATAACTTAACATCCAAGCAGTCCACAAGGCCGTAGCCAGAATTTTCTTTCGGGAGGGGGGTTGTTACTCGACCGTGAGCAAGCCTATAAGTTTCACTGAATCAACTGACTAAGGGGTTTTGATAAGCGTCGTGAGCTCTCAGAGCGGGTTCTGGAGGCTAATAGGCTTACATTAGGCCTACACAGTACACCAGTGATTTTCAACCGGGGTTCCGCGGAACCCAAGGGTTCCGCGGGCGTCGGCCAGGGGTTCCGCGGCAGTTTGGTAGAAATGTTACTGCATCGACTGAAATCCTAAACGTATCAACAATGAATAGATGCTTTCCCAACCTTCAGTCATTCTTGCTTTAAAACATCGTTAGCCTACATGCATTTATTGTTGTTCTCTATTGACTAATTCCTAATTGTGTCGTTCAATACTTGGTTTTCGGAAGGCACAATGGCACATGCATCAAATGGGAATCTAGGCCTACAGGCTTAGGCCCTAAAGCCGCCCTATAGATTGCCTACGTTTCCCACTGTCCAGTCGCACAAAGCATTTTTATCATTGGCTTGAAACTATTTGGACGCTCGATATCCGTTCTGACTAAACAGAATGTGCTAAGCACTCGACCAACGGCTTGTTTGGTTAGTTCCTCTTTTGATCAGTTCCTTTTGAAGAGTCAGTGTTTAAATTTCTCATCCAGAGGTAGGCCTAGCCGCCCTAGCGGATATTCAAATTTTTGCAAATGTAAAGGCTGAGCCTTAGTATCTTTAACAGACAGGCCTATAGGCAATACTCGCTATTCGCTCCTTGGGAAATCACATTAATAATAATAATAATAATAATAATAATAATAATAATAATAATAATAATAATAATAATAATAATAATAATAAGACGATTTATATAGCGCCGTAGCTCAGCCGAGGCCGAAGGAAAGGGCGCTGTACACAGGATTAGATGTGAGATATAAGAATCAGATGTGTGATTATTGTGACAGAAGCACTTTTCAGGTGCAGTGATAACTAGCAAACGAAGATGACACTCCCCAAATAAGCTGAAGACCCTCGGCCTCCACTATAATTGCCTCGTGTGACTCCCCACACTCGTGACGGTTGAGCCTCCAAAATGCTTCATTGAGCGTACGTCTGCGCATACCGTCATACGTGTCTCTTTTCAATGCGTCCAAGACTTAAGCCAGGCACAAATTCGCAGTAAACTTGAAAAAATACTTTAATACAACTTGTCCATAGCACTGATCCAGAATGGAACGTATTTTTTTCTCCAATATATGGGGCCAATTCTATCCATCTGTCAGATTGATCATCAGGTTGTTGACGAAATAGAGCTGAAATGCAGTTGTAGGCTACTTACGTTCTCTGACAGTGCTTTGCGCACTGGAACTACACTAAGTCTTACTGCACCAGAAGTGCAAGTAGGCCCATAGCTTAGGCCTGCATCTAAATACTACACAATTTCACAAATTGCAATTATAGGCTATATGTATATATTTCTTGAAATACTGGACGGGTGAAACGCGAAGGGTTCCGCGAGCAAATTCGTGCTTTGGAAAGGTTCCGCCACTAGAAAAAGGTTGAAAACCACTGCAGTACACACTGTTACAGTAGTTCTGACATCATCTGTCAGTAAATGCATCATTTTATGTTCACATCATTTCATTTCCGGGGGTGTTGAAACAACCATAGCTACGGTCTTGCCAGTCCACAAGTAGGCCTACACAATTCCTACGCTAAATTGTTTCTGTCCCATCTTAATTCCCTTTGATTTCTTAAAATAGTAATTATAAGCTTACACAATGTTCTTGAGCCGCCTTGCTTAGTAGCCTATTTATTCCCCGCAATGGTGACTAACCTCACCAGTTCACTCGATAAAGAAAAATAAAAAGGTACGATGAATGAGGCAGCTATAGACCTACTTTCGCTATAAAAGTCCAGATTCTGCAATCGGATAGCCTACTTTTGTATTTATGTTTACCCACTAGGCTATTACACATCACAGTCAAGGTGTTAAACAAAATTGTAACGCATAAATTGTGAAATTTCAGTTTCGGACTAGCCTACTCTATTAGGCTATAGCATTTAAGGGTGTTACAGCAAACCCTAATTTTTTACTTTATATCAAGTATTCCCACATCTCACTACAATCTTACCCCACCCAGTTCAGTTGTTTGTTTACACGAATATAATGTGCACGTAGCACAGCTGCTGCTGCGGGGCAGTTGCCACAGATAACCAATCAGAGACGGTCGTTACACCACAGCCACCAGGTGTGAAGCTGCTGCTGTCTTGTCGTGTATCTGTTGTTACAGTGAACGAAACAGCAACGCTCTAAAGTTATTGAACAGCTGAACACCAGAAATAGAAACAGTGGATACACAGTGCGCTTCTCAGCGGCCACTACTGATGCTATGTGTGGCGCTATATAAATATAGTACATGGTGAAGATGCTGTGAGAATAGACGCCACTCGTTGTCTTAATAAGAGGACAATTATTTTCTTCGGTAGCGGGTAATCTAATCTGATGGAATCAAATCTAAATCACTTCCGCTAACCTCTTATTTCGTTCTGTGCTCGTCAGGACCTGTAATCAAATCCAAAGGGCAAATAGGAATCCTCCAAGATGGGTTCTAGAGTCACACGCACCATAATTGAGGCAGAGTTGAGGCAAGAATAGAGGACCAGAAAGCAAGCGGATAGACTCTAACGGAGATGGGTGTTATCGCAATCGCAATCTTCAGACTTCTAAAGCGCCACTTGAAACATGTAAAACCAGATTATTCACAAGCACTGCGTTGAGTAAAAAGGGTTATCCGTTTTCCGCAAGAGCAGTCCAAAGGAGGTGTGAGTCCGATTGCCAGAGGATCAGATGTGTAGGCCTAATTGAATCGGTTGATGAAGGATGGTTACAGCAAATTGAAGGAAAGAATCGGACGAATTGACAAATGATGTCATGAATGTAGGCCTACAAAACCTGTCCATAGAAAGACGGAGAACCAAAAGTAAGAAGACTAAAGGTCCTCGGTAGAACACCCGTATACCTGCAACATGAAATCGTAAATCACACCCTACTCAGTCTATTCAGAAATACGACCCAATCCGACTCGTTCCCTTACCAGACTCCCCACGAAATCCACAACCGACCCGCCGATACAGATGAAAACTCAGGCGAACACAGTTAGTCATTATAGAACCACCTACACGTTTAAGAATCGCACAACAGAGGTTTGTCGACGACGACTTAGAGGGTTACAATTGTCGCTTTGTAGAAGTATAATATTGATGTGGCTTTGTCTGAAGACTGAAAAGAAATCGGCAGAAAGTCTGGCGGACAAGAAGGCGGCAGGTGCGTTATGGAGACCAAAGGAACCTCACACAGCGGACCTTTATTCTCAGAGAAACGACAATGGCAGTTTGTATTGCTGTATGAACTTTTTTTAAAATGATCACAGTCGGTTTGTGGTTGATAACAATGACTGCTCTTGTCTGGCTTCACTGTGCACTTATAGTACGCTAGATGGAGACACTTTTTAAACTTTCAGAGTTATTTATGTTCCAGTCATATAACTTTGGCAGGTGCTCTTCGACAACAGCTTACAATCATACTATGCTATAAAATGACATGTAGGTATTTTTTTCACAATATTCAGTTTTAATGAAATTATCAAAACTTTACCCTTTATTAGGCCTACTGTTGCATGTTTACAACTTTCGTAACTATGATAGCCATTGCATTCTCATTTGTTTTGCTCTGTTTATTTTACATGCACGATTCAATTATAGTTTACCCCAGTAGCCTGCGGTCAAAATTGCAATACCCGTTACCTCCTCGTGAGTCATGACCAACCACTAGAACCATAGCTAGTCAGACGACAATGGTGGTGGATGGTGTTTAGAGTTGAAACAGCGTGGGAGGTAGGGTTAAGTGGAGGGATCAGGATAGGATTATACATGTGAAAACAGTGAAATGTTTTCAGTTTCGAGTGAAAGACCTGTGGAGTTGTATAATAGAACAAGAGATGGAGTTTCAGCTATTCCGTATGATGCATGGCCAGATATTTGTTGCAGTACTGTAACAGGTGGAAGTTTGTTCCAATGAGGTTTAAAAAGAGAGCATTTCTACATGTGCACGTTTTGTGAAGTTTGATGCACGTTTATATCGCATAATTGCATTGTTTGTAATTTATTGCATTGTTGCTGTAATTAATTGCATTGTTTGTAATTAATTGCATTGTTACTGGAATTAATTGCATTGTTTGCATTGTTTGTAATTAATTGCATTGTTACTGTAATTAATTGTATTGTTGCTGGAATTAATTGCATTGTTACTGTAATTAATTGCATTGTTACTGGAATTAATTGCATTGTTACTGTAATTAATTGCATTGTTACTGTAATTAATTGCATTGTTACTGTAATTAATTGCATTGTTACTGTAATTAATTGCATTGTTACTGTAATTAATTGCATTGTTACTGTAATTAATTGCATTGTTACTGTAATTAATTGCATTGTTACTGTAATTAATTGCATTGTTACTGTAATTAATTGCATTGTTACTGTATTTAATTGCACGTCTTTGCATTTTTAGGCGCATTGCTAAATCGGATTGGCCCGTTGATCATACTAGAGAAGAGCCTTAAACTGTTAGGTGACATTCGCCTCTTAAGTCTGAGATCCCGGTGTCTGTTCCTGCTTCCCGATTCTTCCTTCAGTTCCACGCAAGAGCTGCAGTTGTTGTGTTGGTAAGTGACGTTGAGTTGAACAGATCAGAGTTTATGTCAGGGTTCGTCCAGAATTCAGAGTCAGTTCCAAAGACGAAACGACCCCAGGTGTGAATGCCAAACGTTACGACAAGAATGCAAGCGACGTTCATTACAAACCCAGCCTTCACCTGCACAGATAATTAATTAATTAATCACAGGTGAACACAGGTAGCATATAATATTATGGTGAAACTGGAGAAGCACAGGTAAACATAGGTATATTATTATTTGTAATTAATTAACCACTTTGAAACATAGGCCTAAATAGCTAATTTGGAACACGGGTATTATTACTATAGGCCCACTATAGCCTACTATATTTATTCTTTGGTGACCAAACTACAATCTCCTTCGGATTACTCTTTTTTGGACAGCCCATCTGAATAAGCTGGTGCCCTGCGTTTGGCTTTCGAGTGGTGCTTTAGACATTTGGAGATTACGATTAAACTTACGATTGGTACCGTAATTTTATCAATAGCAAGTTTAGCAACTCAGCAGCATAATTAGCAAAATGAGGCCTATTACTATTATTATTGTTACTAGTCTATTTCTTTCAACTTTTTAACAACCAAGAAACATTATTAGCAAATTGGGAACACGGATAGGCCTATTGCTTCCATTTCAATTAGGCTAGACTCACAACTTAGAAGCTTAATTAGAAAATCATTATTGCAATTTTTAAAATTACTCCTCTTAACTAATTGGCAACTTAGAAACATAATTAGGAAATTGGGAGCACAGGTATTATTACTATTTTAATTAATCAACAATTTAACTTACCATATCGAGCACGGTAACTCTTCCATGAGCGAAGACAAGAGCGTTGACGGGAGTGGCCACAGGAAGCATGAAGGCGTAGGAGGCAGCCATGGCCGCTGGAAGACCGAGGTAAAGCGGATTCAAACCCAGGTTATGCGACTAAGAAATGAAAACAATACATTACCTATAGGCCTAAAGTGTAATGCAACAACATGCGGCACACTGTCATGTAGCCTAATCAATGCAAATTAAGACAATGCAAAACAATGTAGGTTAATTTGATGTCATTTTTTGAGCATTTTTTAAAATTTTATCGTGGCTCTAATCTCAATATAGCCTACTTTTAGTGCGATATTTCTTAAAGAAAAATCGCAGAAATAGGTTAATGCTCAGCGTAGCATCAGCATAACTGGAAGGGTAATTAAATTTAGTGTAATTATAGCCTACTTGTCATAACACAATAGACCTAGGTAGGCTATAGTCCTATGTAACACGTAGAAATTCGATGCAATTAAATTTGTACGATGTAATGAGATAGGACATGACAAACGACCTCGGTATCACATTGCAACAAGGCCCTACAATGTAGCCTATAACTTATACAACAACTTCCATAGACGTGTTGAAACATTAAAACCTACATGTAAGTTTTACATAGACACCCGTTAATCCTATTTTCAGTCGCTATATATAATTTTCCCATCATTCACCAACTAAATTTGTAGGGTCATAACGCAACAGGTCTTTCGATGTACAGAAACCAAGATGGTTACCATCAGCTGGTTCCATAACTTTCGCCAACACAGAAAAAATTAAAGCTGGTTCCATGCATAAACCACGCTGAGGGCCGAAGCAAAGATGGCCGCCATGGACTGATTCCCTTAGGACCCTTACCATCGTGAACAGCATGGGTGTGACGAGCGTTATGACGGCCGTGTTTGACGTCACTTCCGTCAACATGGCGATGATGGCGACAAGCAAGAAAACCATGAACCAAGGCGGCAGAACTCGAAGAGCGACCAGCTGATCGCCAATCATTTTCGATAGACCACTGGTCTGAAACGCAACGAAACGACCAGTGTCAGAATATTAGCCCATATACATGTAGGCCCTACACTCTTCAATAAGACTTATAATATTAGAAGTGGGGCGGTGAGACCCTGTTAAGAATAGTGCCGAAAAGGTCACTGGACTGGAAGATGGTCTTATTTTTGGAGACGTGCAGTGCAGGCATACTAAGACTGAACGATGAATCTTGATGATGGTATTAACCTGGCATCCATCAGCAAGGGCAATTCCACCTCCCATGATGAGAATCGGACCCCAAGAAATCTTACTACAGACCGATTCCCAATCAGGTAATAACGATGCCTCCGCTGATTTCCGTTTTGCATCACCTACAACAACAAAAACATAAGTAAATAAATAAACAAACAAACAAGACGCAAGCAGCACATAATCTTAGCATGACAATGCATTTAAAAGTAAATGAACACACTTACAAGTGCTCATATAATCACAGACATAGGCATATGCAAATACGAATGCATTCATGCGTACATGCGTGTGTAGGCTACATGTATGTACAGTGCACACAACAATGACAAAATAATGCATGAATCAGTGAATAAAACATCTTATTTATTACACAATTATTTATAGACGAAGCCTACGGATTACGGAAGCATTGCTACATGTATAAATCGTACTCTCATTAAAAGAACGATGGTCTAACGATTTCATTGATTAATTGGTTGATTGAGTGATTAAATGACTGATTGGTTGATTGCATGATTGCTTGAGTGAACAGAGTATATTCATTATAACATGTACTCTGTGCTTTGTCCACTATACCTTCGTTTTCTCGCAAGCAGAAAACTTTCGGTTTTTTTGATGGAAAAGAAAACAGCAAGATGGATACGAATATTGCAGGCACGGCGTCTGAAACGTACCTAAAAGTACCCAAAAACATTGCTATAAAGTACCTAAAAGTATCAAATAGCACCCGCACAACATACCAAATGTTCGTAATCATACGGACTAATTATACTGAAATATTATTATGACTGCTGAACAATTCATTCATTCATTTTAAAACTTGTTTGGCACCCTACAAGAAAACTACTCAGAGGACCTCCCAGTTCAATCACGGTTATGTAAATTAGATTCAAGCAACTTGTAAAATCTATTGGCATTATTTCTAGGTCTTAGGGAGTATACGCGCATCTCTAGAGAGTTTACGAGTGAAGATGTATTTTTGGTGTCTTTGTCTCTCACCCTTTCTTGAAGAACTGGCTGTATCCGGGGAAGGCTCCTGGGTCACGTGTGAACCATAGAATTATCAAGAGTATGAAGAAGAACAGAGTTGAAATTTCAGCAAAACTATACAGAAAACACAGTTCAATTTAAACATCTGATAAAAATATTAGTAGGCTATATATTAAGTTGATTAAGGCCATTAAACTTCCGCGGACTGGACTCCGCTGTCCACGGAGCCAATGCAAAGCCATTCTTTTTATGTGGTTGGTCCAACAACCTGGAACGGGCTTCCCTTGAATATGTGACACCTCCAATAATGTTCTCAGTTTCACAAACTGCTGGACTATTTTTCTCGCTTGACCTGGGCAGAGAGCACCTCCTAGTAGGGATCTCGATTCTCGAAGAGGCGCTATATAAATTCTAATCGATTGGTTGATTGATTGATTGATTGATTTATTCATTGATTGATCAATCGTCATTGTATATTTATTAATCTCTTGTGGTCTATGGGCCTAATGGTAGAGTCATAGCTGTGGTATACTGCTCCTAAGCTGTTAGAACTGGTTCAATTATAATTATCTAATGAATTGGCAAGCAGTGGCAGTGGCAGTAGCAGTAGCAGTATATTTATCCATGAGTACTGACCTCATTGGACCGAGTCCATTGTATTGTGCTCGGATAGATTTTTCCACTCCTTTGCCAGTCTTGTCATCGTGTTGGCGAAAACAGCAAAAGCAACACGATCTAAAAACATCAACACAGAATATGAATTAGGCTGCTGACCGTTGGCAGATTATTTGATGGTGTAATGCAATGTAAACATTCGAAATTTCTAAGTGCCACGCCAAAGTCGTGTTAGACAGTTAGAGAGACCAGTAATTCATTAAAAATAATAATAATCTTCGTATAATGACTAAATCTGACAAACCGCAGAATGATAATAATTACAGGTACAGGTTATACGAAATACGGCCCCCCCCCCCATAGCACGACATGCAGGTCGGCTTTACAGCAGTGGGTTCGGTAGCTTAACACAAAAGGCCTAAGTGCTGGATCACTCTTGGTTCGGCCAAGCCAGAAGTGGGAAGCTACAAATTAAAGCATAATTAGACTTCTACGCGAAGTTTAAAATCTATGGATAACTGACTGGCTGGATAAACGAATCGATGAGCGGATGGTTGATGGTGGGTGAATAAAAAATAATTAGAGCTTACTTCCATCCTAGGTAGAAGAACTGTAGCCAGGCAAGCGTGATGACTAGGCATATAATGGCATGAGGCATGCCAAAAAGTGCCCAAGAAGAGAAAGTTATCGGTGCGGCACGGCCGTGTTCTTCGTAAAGACTGCAATAAATGTAATAATAATTATTATGCAATCAATTCTTTATTGACAATGGCCAACCTCTCTTCTGAGGTGTCGATGTAAACATAGGCGTAGGGGAGATTTCAACGTTGGGGGGGCAAAAATGAGACTTTTGCCCGAAATTTTTTTTTCATCTGGCCAAAATCTTAAGAAAAATTTGCGTTACGTTTGCCCGAAAATTCTGACGACCTTTTTTTAGTCATCCGGCCGAAATCTTCTGAAATTTTCCGTTACTTTTTGCCCGAAAGGTCTAACGACCTTTTTTTATTCGGGCAAGACTGATTTTTCGGGCAAAAAGACCCGGAAAAATTAAAAAAAGTAATTTTGTTTAAAAACTTTTTTTATTTTTCCGGGTCTGGTTGCCCGAAAAATCAGACTTGCCCGAAATTTGGGGGGGCATTTGCCCCCCCTGGACCCCCGTCTCCTACGCCTATGGATGTAAAAATGTGCAATCCACCCTTTTTCTTAGCGCAGTGCGGTCATCTTTATTTACCCAGTTGTGCCTCCTCTCCAATCTTATAGAAATTTGATTCATTGTAGCTATAGCCAGTTTAGAAATGCTCACTCCTGTTTTAACCGCCGGCTTTCCAACTACATGACTCTTGTCTTCTCTACGCTTTACTTGCAGAAAAAGTACCCGTTTGTTTAAAACAAAGGAATCTTTATTCTCACCACTCTACCTTACGTCGTTCTCCTGTTCCTCGTTAATAACTGGCATCCGAAGCACATCTTTTCGCTGTCTTATAACTACATGTACATTCTTTTATCTGGATCTTCCGCACTGGGAGCGCCTCTGATTGATGAGCACTGTGAGAAACGCTTTTTAAATTTATATAGGGTGTCTCGATAGGTCGTGAACGATTTTGAATGCAGACAAATATATGTTATACACAATATAATGTGGAAAGTTTTATACTGGCGGATAGGTTATTCAACTGAAAATGATAATATAAAAAAATTAGATCACTAGCTCACTTAATAAAATTGTAGCGCCAATATCCGTGACGTCATCAAATTCGTGCCAATTAAACGTCAAGTTAAGCCGCAAACAATATTGTACGATCATCATTGTTAATCCACACATAATTAATTAATACAAATTATCATTTAGTATTTAATAATGTTTCATTACCGGTATACTCTTTATTACAGCCTCAAGTCGATTAGTCATCGAGCCAAATAGATTTTTCAGAGTTGTCAGAGGTAGGCCTATAGGCTAGGCCTATCGATGTCCATGCCTTACGAAGCCGACGTTTTAAGGTGTTCAGTGTCTGGGGTTCGGGTTTGGCATAAACAATTGGTTTAACAAAACCTCATATCATTCCAAATAAAACTTCAGTCACTTCGACTTATTGCATCAATGCGATACTGGAGAAAGAGGTCAAACCCGCATTCCAGGGAAGTGCAGTAGCCTATGCGCTCAGTTCACAGCCACAAAAATGTTTCGTAATAACGGCGAAGGATTATTTCAACAAGACGGTGCACATGCACACACATCAAAGGCCTCAGTCGAATGGTTGAATAAGAATATCAATGGATAGCCTACATCTCACCGAGGGACTGACCGCCTAATTCGCCGGATTTTAGGCTATCACCAATGGAAAATGTTTGCAGTATTAGGCCTACGGCGGCAACTGTTTATGCCGATACCGAACCCCAAACGACCTTAAAACGTCGGCTTTGTAAGGCATGGACATCGATAGGCCTACCTCTGACAACTCTGAAAAAATCAATTTGCTCGATGACTAATCGACTTGAGGCTGTAATAAAGAGTAAAGGAAACATTATTAAATACTAAATGCTAATTTGTATTAATTAAGTATGTGTGGATTAACAATGATGGTCGTACAATATTGTTTTCGGCTTAACTTGACGTTTATTTGGCACGAATTTGATGACGTCACGGATCTTGGCGCTACAATTTTATTAAGTGAGCTAGTGATCTAATTTTTTCATATTAACATTTTCATTTGAATAACCTATCAGCCAGTATAAAACTTTCCACATTATATTGTGTATAACATATATTTATCTGCATTCAAAATCGTTCACGACCTATCGAGACACCCTATATATACAATAGGCCTACAATACAAAACTTACTTTTTCTCCTCAAGACACCGCCCCGAATGAGATTAGATAAAGCTTACTTGTTGGCCAACTTAGCAAAGACGAGGTTGGGCGGCGTTCCTGTGAGCGTTGCGGTTCCTCCAACGCTGGCTGAGTAGGCCACTGCCAGGCTGAGCATCTTCTCAAAGTTCAACAGCTCCCGGTCGATTTCCGCATCAGTTGCAGCAACAGCAGCTGCAGCAACCGGTCTGATCTCTGACCCTTCCGATGATGGCTTCGTTGTTCCATTTTCAATTAGTTCCAGTTCCTTTTTCTCCAGTCTTTCCTTGTCTGGCTCCTTTTTCTCCAGTCTTTCCTTGTCTGGCTCCTTTTTCTCCAATCTCTCCTTGTCTAGTTCCTTTTTCTCCAGTCTTTCTTTGTCTAGCTTCTTTTTCTCCAATCTTTCCTTCTGCTTCACTGGATAAGCTCTGTGTAACACACCGTATCTTGACATTTTGAGACAATGTATTTATACTGCGCCTTTATTTGTGCTGCATTACAAATCTAGATATGTTAGAGTGGCAGTCATCAATACCATAATTATAATCGCAGAGGATGCTAAAATAATTATTAATCTAGCACACACACACACAGATCATATAAATTTGCCGTGGTCGACCTCCTGGAAAAACCTATCTGACAAACAGCGACATGTTCTTTTTTAATCTCTTTTAATGTGTCCCGTAAGCAATTGAAGACCATTCAGTTCACCTGTGGTTTCATATTGCCATGTGGCTAGCGCCTGTAACGAGTTTCTATTGAAGTGGCGCTATACAATTTGCACTTGCGACTACGCCTACGACAACATTACATCTTAATCTTAATCTTAATCTAATCTTACTTCGTCTAATCACAAAGCGTATATCGCCTAAATTAATCTATTCTTTCCTTTTCTCTAACCTTTACTTGACCTCAACTCGCCTTAAGGTAGGCTACTTCAAATGACCACGTTCTGCGTCAGACACAATCACGACTAAAAGTTTGGATCAAGAACTAAGAGTTTGGCTTAAGAACTAAAAGTTTGGCTTAAGAACTAAAAGTTTGGCTTAAGAACCTACTTTTCTTCGTCGACGCAAGTTTCCTTCTCACGTTCAGTCTCGTGAATCTGATCGCAACTTTCAGCGTCATGTCCGTCACACTGTCCCCTACCGTCATATAATTTCTTCTCATCACATCCGGTGTCGTTTGTGAATGACGGATTGTCTGTTTTAGAAACATTGAAAACTATGGCAATAGACACGTGTCATACGATAGAAAGAGACCCTAAATGTTTTCGACATGACAATGCGAGGAAGGGCTTTAAAAGGATAGGCTACAAGAGAGAAAGATAGTATATGCCTATATATATATAGTCGATTGATTTCTTATGCAATGAATGAGACATGGTCCACATGGATTATCGTGCCTTCTATTTCACCGACGGTTACTGTACGATAACGATAGCATCTTCGGCAATGTTACCAATATGGTTAAGATTATATTATGTTAGGCCTACTATTAAAATACGATTAGGCCTACTGGTACGATTGCGATTTTATTACGATACCGTTTCGGTACAATAACTATCTAGAAAAAAAACCCAAACCATTGTGATTTCAACCAAGATAGCTATTACGTCATCGTTCGTGTTTACAGCTAATGGCATGCACTTAACTTTAGAGCAGTGATATCAAAAATTGGACACGCTTGTCATCGAAGTGTTGACCTCAAGGACGTACCCATAAAAATTGTTCTAAGGGGGTTCCATTTGAGGGAGTTGCTGAGTGGATATGGTCGCAAAATACATAAAATTGGGTGTACTTAAAAAAATCAGCAATAATTTATATCGAGATTGGGGTTGAACCCTTAAATACGGCCTTGACTGACCAGCACTTGAGGCTTCAAGGAGCGCCTTCTGTCGTCGAAGTCCTTCACCGAGTTGTTCGACGATAGCAGATGCGATTGGAAGCATCATAGATGTCGTTGCCGTGTTACTGATCCACATCGAGAGGAACCACGTGGGCAACATCATTCCCAACAGGATGCTGGTAAAACATTGGAATGCTATGACCAAGAGGCTTAACGAAATGAAAAAGTAGGCTATCAAAGCATTGAGTATTTAACAATACCAGGTTCTTAATACTTTACCGCAATCTTACTATACTGTTCTTACTACTTCTACAAGTACCACTACGACTCCTACTACTACTGCTGCTGCTGCTACTGCTACTGCTACTGCTACTGCTGCGGCTGCTGCTGCTGCTGCTACTACTACTACTACTGCTGCTGCTGCTGCTGCTGCTGCTACTACTACTACTACTACTACTACTACTACTACTACTACTACTACTACTACTACTACTACTACTACTACTACTACTACTACTACTACTACTACTACTACTACTACTACTACTACTACTACTACTACTACTACTACTACTACCACAACCACCACCACTTCTTCTTCTTTCGCTTCTGCTACAGCTCCTGCAGCTGCTGCCACCACAAACAAATTTTGATCGAAATACATGAACAGAAATTAATGTAGGAAATAATAGTTTAAATAGATTAATATGGAAATGATAACCTAAATGGAGGAAGCAGATTATACGGTGAGTAGACAAATGAGGATAAATAGGTTACCCAATTGGTTTGGTTCCCATCAACAGTAGAACCCTCAATGCGAGTCGCTTGTGGAAGTTTGACTTTTCAACTGCTATGGCCATCATTAGTCCACCAAGTAAGACGAAACTCGTGTCCTAGATCGAAAGCAACACAGCATTTAAAACATATTAGACTTATTATAATAAAACACCTCTAACATTGGTCTATGTCTTATGAATTCCCATGGGCGGAGTTTGGTTTCCGTTCTTGAGGGTGTGTGGGTGTGTGGGTGTTAAAATCTTATCGAAAGGGAACGACCCCATTGAAATAGCAGCTCCAAATATTTCATAATCATTATGGTCTACTCGAATTAAGCCCAGCGTAAACGGGATCAATCAATCAATCAATCAGTTGCTCGATCAGAATTTATATAGCGCCCCATCAAGATACCTATTCAGATGATTTGCTTGTGATTTCTACGGTTAGAGTTAGACCGTTGACCTTCGGCTACTTGTTAAACGGGAGAAATTGAGAATTAATATATCGTTATCGCAATGTGATGTGTGTTCCACGCGTAGCGACCGCCCTCCGTACCCTCCGACCGAAGGGGGCCCACGGCAAGAAAGGGGCCCCTAAAAGTGCCAAAAAATGAATGAAATGACTAAAAAAAGGTCATCAACTTTTCGGACTGCGAATTGATGAAATTTTTCCGAGATTTTGGCCGGATGACTAAAAAAGGTCGTCAGAAATTTATTTCTGGGACATCATGCTCGGAGGGGACCACGTTCATTGTTGCTACGGCCCTGGTTCCACGTGTTATTGTGATGTCATTACCGTCATGTAATTCCTGGCGACGACCTTGACGCTCATGAGACCCATGACCGGAAAGAGTACAAGAGGAAGTAGAGCTGTGACGGCAATCGGAATTGCACTCGTCAACCAATAGATGGCCATCAGTAGAACGACGTAGGCACACTCCAACTCCTATGATAATGACATGAGAATAATCATTTATTAATTATTGCTTCATTTGTTTTAGGCCTATTATTTTTGTTGTTACAAATGCAACATCAGCAGCAGCAGCAGAAACAACACAAATAACAATAATAATGATGACAATAATGATAACAATAATAATGATAGGCTAATAATAATAATAATAATAATAATAATAATAATAATAATAATAATAATAATAATAATAATAACTATAATAATCATTTTTCATCATCATCGTCGTCGTCGTCTTTGTCGTCATTGTTGTTGTCAGTTGTCATTATCATTGTCGCAGGCAGTATCATCATCATACCCGAATTATTATAATTTATTTTCGTCGTTAATTGTCGTCGTCATCATCATCACCATCATCATCATCATCGTCATCATCATCATCATCGTCATCGTCACCGTCGTCGTCGTCATTCTTGTTATTGATGCTGTTATTGCTATTGCAATTGTTGTTATTATTAGACTACAGTCTGTCATTGTTGTTATTATCATGAGGAGTTATTTTAAACCCACAGGGCTCCTATTTACTTCAGAGTGCGATAATTGCAGGCTTAGGCTATAACAAAAAGTAACTGTTATTCAATTGATTTAGTTTCTTATTTAATTTACTATTTAATCAGTCAAATGACTATGCTACTCGAGGCAATCCCAAAGCCCATTATCCCTAGGGTAAAAATAAATTATTTTTCTAAAAATTAATTAGTCAGTTTTTATGTATACAAATTGCTTACCGGTGTGCGGTTGGTTGCAAGGATCAAAGGTAACAGAACAATAGGCGCCAACAGAAGCACGAGCCGACTGGACAATATCCCCAAGTCCTGCGCAAATCGTCTCAGAACTGCGAATATATTGTTCACCTTCGCCATCGAGTTGGCAATTCAAGAAATTGTTTGATCAACAGCGAAATTAATCAGGTTTGGATCACCAAACTTTTTTCGTTAGCAAGAATATCGAAAGAGTTCAAAATTTAACACTCACGTAACATGACGTTTTAATATCGTAATCGTAATCGTGATCTCCAGATTTCTAAATCGCCACTCAACTGCAAAGCCGAGGGCACCAGCTTATTCACAAGCGCTGTGTCACGTCGGAACGATTGTCCAAAAGAGTAGTCCGTAGAGGTCGTTGTCCGCGTAGAGATCCTCGGTGGTCGAGTGGGTTTGTAGCCCGCTCGCCCCGCCGGCGGCACGGGTTCGATTCCCGGTCGGTCGGTTTATCAGAGATTAATTTCTCGGATCTTTACTGCGGGTGACTCGGTCGCAATATAAACGTGGAGTACGAGGTTGTTCTCTGCCTCCGACGCTGATCATCTTCGATATGAAAAAGAGTCGTTAAACCCTAACATGTCGTTGTCCGCGTACCAGAGAATCAGAGGTGCTAGAGTAGGCTATAACTGTTGATGTAGCTGTAATATTTTCTGCCCAAAGAGAAGGATGTAGCCTATGCTATTGTAAAGTCTAATCTTCCAGCCTAACGTATAGAATGTTCAATTCTTTTGCACTTAGTAAGAATTGCACATGTCCTTAGACGCCACTTGCGTTAACTCAAATAGGCTTAAATAACCGTTCACAACAGCACTGTAGACTTGTAATAGCCTACTCTCCGAAACCCTCAAATCGAATGCCTCCTAATTGACCCAGAAATACCCGACACAGCTTAGTGTTATTCTGCTATTCCGGCGATGTTCAAGATAAAAAAAATTCCGAAGAGAGAGACAGACTGCTTTTCATTAAACTTTTCTAAACGAGGCCGACGTTCAATGAAGTACAGAAAGGTTTCTCCGAAAGTTCCCTGAGTCAAACGAAACAATTCGATTCGACATGCATCGGTGTTGGGATTCCTTTATCGTGCAACACAGGCTGTTCTAGCGACATTCGTGATGAGAGCACAGTTGAAACTTCATCAACAATTCAACACATCACAACCCACCTCTCTCTTGTGATTAACACGTTCTACCTGTCATAGGTGTTCGATTCTAATTTAGAATTCGTCTCAAAGTCCAAGTCGATTAAAGAACAATGAAATGAATCTCTTAACACTTAATTACTAAGCCGCCTCGAGAATACTAATTAAATAATTTGGTCTATTTAGTCAGTAATAAATTAACCCTGCCTGAAGACGAAAGAGGAGACATATACAAAAATTTTATTCCTTGTTCAAACATTCACGATACGTACAAGCAGAACAGATTCCTAAGTTAATTATAAAGACACTAAACATAAAGCGCCTATTGTTTCCTTTACAGAGATGCATATGCATACATGTACCTGAATAGTGTCGTAAGACTCGTAAATAATTAGATGCTTATAGTGAACTAAACAGAACGCGGAAGAGTCACCTTTACTGGGTTCCCGCTCACTCGTAGAACCTAATCGATGTCTACAAAGATTGCATCGCGTTCAGAGTTCATCACCAAAACCTCATTAATGTTGCTTTTATACGAAATTCCAATACAACGCAACGCAATACAGTAGGCTATATTAATGAAATTCAACTAAATAAAATGCAACACAATACTGGATCGTAATCGTAATCGTAAACTCGAAATTTCTAGAGCGTTACTTGAAAGCCAAGCGCGGGGCACCAGCTTATTCACGAGCGCTGCGTTGAGTCAAAAGGGTTGTCCGTAAGAGTAGTCCGAGGTGGTCCGGGTCGAGATATTAACTTAGTCAACAGCGATTTTGCAAATAACCTAAATATTATCAGATGAAAAACACTGCAGTATGCATAAGCTTACTGCATATATAATTATAGTACCGCAAAGTTCAAGAGTGTGCGGTAAACTAGAGTCAGGTACAATTATACAGTAAGACCGACACCAAGTCAAGCAGAGTGGGACTTGTCATCGGTACGCGACGTTTTGGCGCCGCCGTTTTGGCGCCGCCGTTTTGGCGCCGCCGTTTTGGCGCCGCCGTTTTGGCGCCGCCGTTTTGGCGCCGCCGGTGCGCTACAACAATAATTGTTTTCTTTCAGCAGTCTATTTCCGGTTAGTCTACAAAACGGGTGAAACAAATATATAAGTACGAAGTGATCGAATTGTGTTTACTATTTATTTTTCAAGTTTCATTCAGTAGTCTAATCATTATTCATAAATTGAAGGTCCGAACTAGAAGCCCAGGTAGTAAATGCGCTCATGCAAGAAGATTTCGGTCCTGTGTATAGGCTAACTATTGCCTATTTTGTATAACCTATACTCTGATCCGCAGCAATGAGGCCCAGAGCACTGTTAGTGGCAGAGAATTGTCTCAGCTGAGAAAGTGAAATTACGTTCAAGTCGTTCCTATCGCGATCCAAACCCACAACAGATGGCGTCCTTGACTTTCTGAGAAACCATTCTTCCCCCGTTTCCATGCGTCAAAGAGCATCAACGGCTGGATTGGTGTGATTCCATGGTAGAAGGTCAAGGTCAAAGACGAGTCGACCCCAGGTGTGGATACCAACGGTGACGATCAAGACGCAGACGATGTTCAACATGAAGCCAACCTTCACCTTAAAATTGAAAGCACGTCCAAACGTTACACATTGTAAAGTAAGGTAAGGTAACGTATTGTAATGTACTTTAATGTTGCAGCATAATGCTGCCTTTATGCTCAAACAAAGTTAAATTTCTTTCACGAATTGATATAGTGCTCTGTTGAGAAGTCTACTCGGAGGCGCTCCCAGTCCAATCATGATAATAGAAAAACCTTGATGAACATGTAAAACGCTAATAAATGTTTAATCTTTGCATGTAATTATTCAGTAAGCTTAATGCTAGTGTCTAATGCAACAAGCCATCAGCCTATGGCACGCCAAAACCAAACCGCAGGTAGGTCAACGGCCAGAGGACGATTCCTCTATAAAACAAGAAAGAGCAAAATGACGAATAACCAATTCTAAGCCCTGCCTTGGTAGGTTAATGATTAAAACCCTCACTGTTTCAAAGGTAACCGTAAAGGTAATGTTACTTTACCTTTAGTTATGACAACGTATAGGCTAAGCAGCAATGCGTACCATGTCGAGAACTGTGACGCTACCATACGAGAAGACGACTGCTTGGACACCACTTGCCACCGGTAACATAAACGCATAGGAGGTTGCCATGGCTGCGGGCAGCGTGAGGTACAGTGGGTTCACGTTGACATTCTCAGCCTGATAATGTTATGTATTATACAACTATAATACATGATATGAACAAATGAGTGATGCATAGAGGAAAGGGACATCAGAGAAGCAGAATGAGACACTGAATCAGAGGCATGATAGGTAAAGAGAGACCGAGAGAGAGAGAGAGAGAGAGAGAGAGAGAGAGAGAGACAGACAGAGACAGAGACAGAGACAGAGACAGAGACAGAGACAGAGACAGAGACAGAGACAGAGACAGAGACAGAGACAGAGACAGAGACAGAGACAGAGACAGAGACAGAGACAGAGACAGAGAACAGGCACAATACACACATTATAGAGGGAGTGACAGAAATATTTTTGCGAGTATACAATGCGTACCATGCAACACGAACGCGTAGAATATCAGAATAAACAGGATGGTGACAAATTAAATCGACTTCAGTACCATTTGGTTTGATTTGATTACCATTTTTCACTTGATAATCCCCAGTAGTGTTTGACATAATTAATTTTTGTTTTGTCTTATTGCCGTGGACTGTGTTTATTATTAGCTATATGCCATATTGCTTTCATTACTCTTACTTCCTGCTTCATATAGGCTACATGTACAATTGTATACTGTTGAAAGTTTTCTATTCTCAACATCCTGACTTTCAATCTTCGTTTGGGACTAAGCTTATACCAAGGGCTTACGGGACTCATTCCGTTTCTGGCCGTCGACCCATTTTGACGACCACCCTCCCGATATGCTCAAGGTGTGCTATTGATCTTATTTGTACAGTGCACATGTTTTGGTGCTTTGTCCGTTTTAATTCATGGCTGCTTTCTCAGAATAAACTAATTTCAATTTGATTTGAATTTGACACATGACATCTAGAAGTAGTGGTAAGTATTGAGAACGAGAAAGTGGTTTTACCATCTGGCAGAGTATCGGGATAACGATTGTAGCAACGGCCGTGTTGGACGTCACTTCAGTGAAAATAGCGATGATTACAACAACGACAAGTATCATCAACCAAGGCGGAAGGGTGGACAGCGTCTGAAGCTGGGTACCGATGATGCGCGATAGACCCGACATCTATGCAGAGACAGAGACAGATATCTTATCTTATCTATGCAAGGACAGAGACCGATGTCTATGCAAAGTTCAGAGACAGATGTCTAGGCTATACAAAGGCAGACATGCGTCAACACAGATTTTAGAGTGGTAATTATCTACACAGAGAAGACAGGTATCTGCACAAGAATGGACGGATATCGAGCGATCCACCAAAACACAGACACACGGAATAGAATCTAAACATAGCATCTGTTGAATCGAATTATAGCACTCTAAAGCTGCCGTTAAAATATTAAGTTACAAGATTAAATTTTAAAACATTAAATTTTGCTCAATCAGTAAATCAATCAGTCAATCAATCAGTCAATCAATCAATCAACCAATGAAATCTTGTCGAATCAATCAATCAGGCAATAAATGATTTCATTGTAGGTGACCGATGATATAACAATAGAAGATCAGCCTTAGCTCACGTCTGCTCTGAAAATTGAACCGCGTAACGGTCACAATAAATACAGTATAAAATGCTTATTAATTTTTTTACTTACCATAACAAACCGTTTGACCTTAATATCACCTTACCTTACTTTGTGTAATCATACTTTAACTCAGTCTTCCTCGGATTAACCTGCTTTTCCCCACAATTACCTCACCTTAACTTTCACGTGTGTATGTATGTGTGACATTGTGTGTGTGTGTGTGTGTGTGTGTGTTTGTGTGAGCTGCTCCATTTTATGAGTGTGTGGGGGCGGGTATGCATGCATTCATTAGGGTATCTGTCAGACCTGACAGCCTTCTGCGAGGGCGAAACCGCCACCGAGTATGATGAGGACGCCCCAGGGGAATCGGCTGGAGACGTATTCCCATTCGAGGAGAGGTTTCAACCTGCGCGATGGCTCTGCGAGGAAAAACATAATAAACAAACAAAGTCAATATTAAGGACACATTGATTTATATTGAATAAACTTATAGATCGAACGATCAAAATTCATTATTACGCAGTCTGGTTTATATCCTTTGTGAATACGTGAAGGACTTGCTCAAGGTCCCAACGCGGCGGCTTGAGGTGGATTCGAACCTGGAACACTCTGGCTTCAAGGCACCGAACCCACCACTACAGCACCGCACCCCACAATTCATAGCCTATACATGTATATATATACGTTATGTATGTATATATGCACATGCAATATATATAATCTAATAGGGCCTATCCTTTGATGATGCCAGGAAGGCATTTTAATAAGACAATAATCAATTTCTCGACTATTTTACATCTTTATTAGTAAAATAACGTCCATCTATCTGCCGACATCTATGGATTCATTACACAAACTGTCTACTTTCAGAGCAAATGGAAAATGCTCGGGTTACATAATAAGTACATTTGCAATGTCATTTGAAAACAGAAAGGCCTTTGATGTCATGGATTGCTGTAGGAAGACAGTTCCAGGCAGGTGGACCATCTCTGTCATCTGTGTCCATCTGGGTCACCCGCTATAGTTTAGTTATTGACAAGAAAACGCCAATGATTGCGATTGCGCCGTATCATGGTTGTCTGAATGCGTTCTGGTGTCGTTTGAGAGATGGATGTGGGGTGAGGAATTGTTCATACATTAATTAATATTATGAACAATTGTATACAAAAACAGACGCTTAATGCACGTTAACTCCACGAAACAAAAGGCAGAACAAAAGAGCCGAAACAGAATCAGCTAACTTGACGTGACCTCATCTCTCTCTCTTTTTCTGTCTGTCTCTGTCTCTGTCTGTCTCTGTCTGTCTCTGTCTCTATCTGTCTCTCTGTATGTCTCTCTCACTCTGTCTCACTCTCTTCCTTCCTCCTTCCTACCCCTCCATTTCACGCCATCTTCCTTCTTTCCTTTTCTCTTCCTATCTTAATCCCTCAATGGTTAAATAAACATCAAAGACTTGCCGCCTTTTCTTCTCAGACAAAACATGCGAGGCACTTCCGCCGGAAATGCAAACAGAAAGATGGCGACGAAGATGGCAGGAACGCAGTCAGTCACGTAGCTACAATGAATAATTGTGCAATCAATTAGACTTTGAATGCCGCACCATAACATAACAAGCTTACTCCGCCATGCATGAAACAAGTAGTAATTATAAGGATAAGGAAAACGAGTAAGTTCTTATAGGAGGAAAGCAGGGAAACGTCGCGGAGGCGAAAGGAGAGTAAGAGGTTGGAGGAGGGAAAGGTGGAAGAGACGGAGGAATCAATAAGGGAACTAATGGATTCCGCGTTGTGTGTGTGCTACTCTGCATTGTATAGATCTGTAAGCCTAGGCCTACCCTTTCTTGAAAAGACTGCTGTATCCTTCGAATACACCTGGATCACGGACAAACCAGAGAATGACCAGCAATACGAATAGTCCGCAGGTAGCAGACTCAGCAAACCTGCGAGGCACACAAAAAATTATAACCCTACAAAACTACAATTCGTCACTACAAAAAGTGCAAACAACTTAAATAAAACTGCAACCCGCCACAGCAAATGAGCAACTAGTTAGACTACAACTTACAACAAAACTACGATCTTGAGACAAAATCGCAGACCGCCGTAAAAACGATAAACTGCTACAATAAACTAAAACACGATAAAAATATAAAAAAACGGCCAACGCAGCAAGCAAGAAAACAAAGCACATAGAGTAGAATGACAAAATGACAAGGTAGTCGCTATAAAACAGCGAAAACACTTTAATTAAATAAAATAATTGTCAAAGCTTAGGCCCTATATAATATCTTCAGATGCATAACGCCTACATATGTAGGCAATTTAGTATATCCAATGTGCAAGTAAAGTGATATCATTGAGTAATAGCTACAACCAAAATTTAATTTATAACTACTATAGGCTAATAGCCTATCTCTGGCTGAAATGAAAGACGATGAACTAATTACTGTAAAATCTCTATGAAGAATCAGCTGGAAAACGATTCAGAGATGAAATAGATACTGATTTAAAGCAAATCAATGCATGAATAAATGACACTATGCATATTTATAACATGAATAATAATTTATTAATATACAGATATACATAGTAATTATGGCCAATTAAAGAAAAACAAAACAGAGACCTGATTCTTCCAAGTGAGTCATATTCGGATTGTATGACCGTTCGGATTCCTTCAGAGCTGTCATCGGATTCGTGATCCTTGATGCAACAGAAGCAAAACGATCTGGAGGAGAAAATGTAAAATGTAGACAAAAACTGACTTTTCCTAAAGTTAAAAACATAAAGGCTACTAATTCTTGCTGTGTTCCACACGTCCAGATCGATAAGCAGGAAAGAATAATATGTGGTGATCAGAAAGCTTTGGAAAGTTTGTGTGGAACTCAAATTATGGGGTGAAAGCTTTGTAGAGGCCGCTATATGGTCCCACATCGTGATTCGCTTTTGAGGATCTGGCAGCGGTCACTCTTGCTTCATGAAATGGCGTCTACCTTCTATTCATGTTCACTGCTTAAAGGTTTTGCTATTCACTCTCGGTTAACTCTTACCTCCAGGTTAACTTATGACCATGGGCGGAGTTTGGTTTCCGTTCTTGGAGGGGCTAATGCCTTCTTGGAAGGGGGGGGGGGGGCTGAGCCCGGAAAAAGTTATAATTTTCATGGTAAAAAAGCTAAATCTGGGCCTTCTTGGGGGGGCTTAGCTCCCCCTAGCCCCTGATAAACTCCGCCCATGTTTATGACCCCAGGTTGACCGGTGTCTCAACGTTAACTCTCAGTCTACATGCATATGCGAACTCCTACCTCCATCCAAGGTAGAAGAGTTGTAGCCACACGAGTGTCACAATGAAGCATAGAATGGCGTGAGGAAGACCAAAGAACAGCCAAGCGGGAAAGTTGACAGGAGGAGGCAACCCATGGCTCTCGTAAAGACTGCAAGCAACCGAAAAGCATAGTTGACACAACAATTCTTACTCCTACTATCCAATTTTGTTCAGAGTAACTAACTAGCGAACGAGAATCAATCGACGGCGATCGGAGATTGTGAGTGAAGTACTTGCCCAAGACTCCTGCACACTTCTATGTATCTTGAGCAATTACAGGAGAAGTTCAACCCGCTTTTCAGCACGTGCGCCCTAACGAAGCGGCTACCGCGCTTCAGTCACCAGCGTGCATGTCGCAATTTGCCTCAACGCTACCATACCCCAACATGTTTCCTGCAGGCTACGCCCCTGGCTTCCACACGTTCACATGTTGCAGTTAAATAGCGAAGACCCCATATAATACAGCTGCAGCAACATGCATAAAATGTTGAATGACTGCTATCAGCAAAATTAATGTCTCACGCGTTCAGATACTTCTGGAAGACAAGGTTAGGAGGTGTTCCAGTCAGTGTGGCTGTTCCACCAATCGTGGCCGAGTAGGCCACAGCCAAGTTCAGCATCTTCCCAAAATTAATGAGTCGCTTCTGCAGCTCAGCCTCCGCTGTGATTGTCACCGGAGCAATGTCCACTTTGGTGTTCTCTGAACCGGTCTCCGGAGCCTTAGCCTCTTTGCTGACGTCATTCGCCGTCGACGTGTCAATGGCTTCACTTGACTCCACCAGACCGTTGTCAAGTATAATATCCATGGCGACTGAACTGTAACGATAACAACGGTTGACGACTAACGTAATATTTACGTTGCAAGCCTATTTGCATATTGATTGTAAAGTTCTTCTAAATAGTCTACGCAATATTTGCGTAACTGGTCCATGTAATATTTATTTATTTATTTTATTTCTCGCATTTGTTATAGCGCCCCTCCAAGCTCGCTACTCAGAGGCGATCTCTACACGAAGGCACCGAACCAAACACTACACGACCGCACCCCTACAAAAGCTACCTACGTGTATAATATAGTCAACTTTATAGGGTCTGTACATGTAGCTAGCCGATAATTATGTAATATTAATGTAACTAGCCTACTTACATAATGCTCGTTAAACAAGCCTATGTTATTATAAACAGCATCTATGTACAACTGTAAGTAGCCAATCGGAGTAGAAATCTATGCGCTGGCTTCTGAACGATGTTCCTATTAATATAGCCTACCATAATTATATGATATTCCACACCCTGTTTCTCTTTCACTATCCCTGTCTGTCTCTTCCTCCCTCCCTGCATCTCCATCTCCCTCTCCCAAAACGCTTCCAAACTGGATCCAAGATCATTTAATTCCGCAATGATTTAAATCCACGATCATCCACTCGATCTAATCCCATTCGATCTTCACTTAATAAAAATTATTCTAACAAGATCTCTGTCTTCTCCACGAACTTCAATCCATCTTACTTCAGGATCCTTTTCCTTTACCCCCTCACACCTGCAGTACCACAACGACAATGATAACGACGACAATGATGATGACTGCAACAAAAGAGATTATAATTATAGTGAATGTTCATAACAGTTGACTCGTTGACCTACTTCTCGTAACCAAATCGAGTCTCATCGAACTGGTTGCCGTCTTGGTGACTGTCGTCATGGTGACTGTCGTTATGGTGAACGTCGTCATGGTGACCGTCGTCATGGTAACTGCCGTCATGGTGACCGTCGTCATAGCGACCGTCGTTATGGTGAACGTTTCCACGACGATTGGAAATAAGTGTCTGACCTTTATCTTCGTTTTTATGCGTAGTAGAGTTATCTCCATCTGGAAGTGAAAGCAATGATAAGATATTATTATTACTAGAAAAAAGAAATCGACTGACCTGCTCAATCTGCTCAGTCTGCTCATTTACTTATTGGCTCAGATACTTACGACCTGACTGACTCACTTATTCACTCAAAAATCAGTCAATTGACTCATTCTTTGACTTATTCATTCGATCATTCATTGACTCATTGACTCATTATTTATACTCACTCAATTAAATATTCGCCCGTTAAGTCGCTAGCTCATTCGCCCACTCATTCACTCGATCACTCACTCACTCACCCACCCACCCACCCACCCACCCGCCCACCCACCCACCCACCCACCCACCCACCCACCCACCCACTCACTCACTGGCTTACCAACTCACGTGTTTGCCTTCTTGCTACCTCACTTAATCATTTACGCTCCTGCCTGCCTATACACCTGCTGCCGATTTACCAACTTGATGACGTTACAAGTGTGATTAAAATTTTTAAGTAGGTCTTGCCTGATGGAATTGATTTCTTTCTGGTCGTTTGTTGAACTCGAATGCCTTCCCCGATTTGATCAACGACAGCACGTGCGATCGGTAACATCATCGCTGCGGAGGCCGTGTTGCTGATCCACATTGAGAGGAACCAGGTCGGAAGCATCATCCCCAACAGAATCCTTCACAAACACATTAATATCAAAGTATAGATGAACGATAACTTTATATCTATAGCTCGTGATGTAATCGATAGAATATAGATACTGGTTAGCGCAGGGGACTGTCATGGCTTCAAATCCTCTGACCTGACTTGACTTGACTTATGGCTTTGGCGATGCTTTCGCATGCGTAAGCAGATGCTCATATTTTATGGAATTTTTCACTTCTGCCATATTTAAGTTTCATGATCGAACGGTATGAAAGGCGACTGATCAGGTCTCTCCCTGTTTCGTTGTTCGGATTTGGCGAGGAGTAAGTCCTGTGGTTAGGGGAGACGCCGTGGAGGCAAAGAACCTCCTCCCTATGTAGGAGTTTGAAATCACCACCAGGGTAGAATTTGTTGTCCTAATTTCTGCGCAAGCAAGCTCACCAATAATTACTACAAGGTGGCGCAGAAAAAACCGGACTATTTGTTTTTGCAATTGCATCGCTTGAATAATCAAAGTAATTATCGCCTTAAAACTATCATTAGACAGAAATGACACAGAAAAATGGCATTGGTTTGGCATAACATTGAATGAACTGTAAAATTTCAGTGATGTTCAATATGTCCTCCGTTTGCTGCGATAACCAATGATAATCGCTTGCGAAACTGTCCAATAGCCCGATTGATAGTGTCCTCGCTGATTTCGTCCCAGCATGCGGTCAGAACTTCTTTCAAATGTTCAATATCTCGAGTTCTCTGCCTGTCGACAAGCTGCTGAAGCATTACCCAGTTCGAATAGTCTACGGGATTCAAGTACGGACTGTTCGGTGGCCAATTTTCTGGTTCAATAAAGCCTGGAACGGGAGCAGTGAGAAAAGCAACTGTTTTTCGTTAACGATGAGCAGGTGCTCCATCCTGCTGGAAACTGAAATTGTAACCAGAGTGAGCTATAATGTCTGGCAGTAATCCTTGATGTAGGACGACGTCACTTTTCTGTCTAATGATAGTTTTAGGGCGATAATTACTTTGATTATTCAAGCGATGCAATTGCAAAAACTAATAGTCCGGTTTTTTCTGCGCCACCCTGTACATTGACCGTACAATATTATCATCATCTCTGGTTGTCATCGTCCTCATCATCTGCATATTCGTCATCATCATTGACTGAGTATCATACTTACCAAGTTGGTTTAGTTCCGATGGCGAGTAGAACGCGCAGAGCAAGTCTCCGATGGAACTCTGACCTCTCTACGGCCATTGCAGTTATGATGCCACCAATAAGCATCAGACTGATGTCCTGCATGAATGCATATGTACAGGTATGTAGCATACAAACATACATACATGCATGCATACATACAAACATACATACATAAATACATACAATCATACATACATACATACATACATACATACATACATACATACATACATACATACATACATACATACATACATACATACATACATACATACATACATACATACATACATACATACATACATACATACATACATACATACATACATACATACATACATACATGCATACATACAAGGCAAACTCGAATTTATTTAGTTAGTCTGTAAGTGTTCGTACGTGTTCTAAATGTTCTTATGTAGTAGAATAAACATGCCTGTTAGTGTGAATGTTCAAAGCAAGACAGACGGAAGTAATTTGCCAAAATAAATACACGCTGAAGGGCTCTTTTCAACTTCTCTTCCTTGGTGGTTGGGGTGGAATACTAATACGGGGATACTCTATTTCGCGGCACCGGTCAGCGGCCAAACTAGGTCAAAAAGGAATTGTTGTCCAGCAGCTTTGATTAAAATATTTATCATATTATTAATTTGATTGTTGTTACCGTTATGTAGCTTTTCGCGACATCCTTTGCACCCATAACGCCAATCATCGGAAAGAGAACAACCGGAAGTAATCCTGTAACCGGAAGTGGAATTGCATCTGACACCCAATAGATGATCATTAGAAGCACGACGTAGCTACAGTCACCTGCCTAAACCAAAAAGAATCGGTTCAATCCCTAAATCGGTCAGCAAAATCAATTAATTAATCAGTCAATCAATCAGTCAATCAATCAGTCAGTCAGTCATTCAGTCAGTCAATCAGTCAGTCAATCAGTCAGTCAGTCAATCAATCAGTCAGTCAACCACATAGTCAAACATCGGTCTGTTGCTAAACAATTAAAAGGGCATACCATTGATTGCACATGATGACAATCAAACAGAATAATTAAAATAGCTTCTGAAGTGCGTTCATTGTGTTAGGCTTAATTTTCGAAATGAATCTGAATAACTGGCATCACTCACGGTATATAGGCTATACCATGTGGAATCGAATCTGTTTCACGTTTAAGCAAAACAGCAAATAGGCTAGTGATAGTCATCATGGCTGTGAAGAGACTTATTATTTTCCGCCTTACCGGTCTCTGTCTCTCCGTCCCTGTCTCTGATCTGTCAATCAACCGAACTCGAATCCTCCCTATAGGTACCGCGTAGTTATTGAAAATTCTTCTGACAAGACCAAACGCTCATCTAAACAGCTGGTACATTGAGTTTATACTTAGATAGCAACAATTTGGAAGTTAGTTGTTTACAAATGATTAGCCTATTATTTTACGAGTAAGACGTACCGGCGTTCGAATGCAGATAATCAGTGGAAGCAAGAGGATTGGTGACAGAATGAGAACAAAGAGTGGATAGTTGGCGATAATATCGCCAAGATATTCCTTCAGCCGCTCAAAAGACATCCTGATGGAATGACCACTATTGTTATTGTCGATTCTATACTGTAGATCCTGATCCAACGACCGTAGCTGCTGTACCTACAGAACATACAGAAAATTTAATATCAACAACACACTCTTCCTGTCGCACTGCGAGACTACACTTAACATAATATAACAAGGGTTTTAAGTGGTTCAGGAGACGCTAGGTCTGTGTTAGAACCACTGCAAAAACCTCTCTTAATAGCTAACATCTTTGTAACCCCAAATCATCTGTGTAACTCTTCTCTGCACTGTGTCCGGTTTTCCATGTCCTGCTTCAGGTATGGATTCCATACATGAATGTAGTAATGAGGTCAAGCCAGTGATTTATATAGCCTCAGAATTTTATCCTTGTCTCCGGTAACTATTGTCCTTCTCGTCATATTAAATTAACGCTGAATCTGACTTCTTTGATGCTTCAGCACATTCTCTGAAGGTTTGCATTCCTGTGCACAATCACTCCCAAGTCCCTTTTCCTCACTCACACTCAATTACCTACCCCATTTCATATGCAATCTACTGGTTTCTTTTCCCTGTAGTCTAACGCATCATTGAGCACTTTTCCCAAAAGGAAAATCATTTGCCAGTCCAGTGATAATATCTGAACATTCTTCTTTTTGGAATGAGCTTTCTTCTTCTGTTCACTCTACAATTTCTCTTCCTTCTATCTTCCCAAAACCTGCTTCTTCCAGTGGGCCTTGATCATTGGAAGCGTTTCTGAACGGTTCACCCGACTAGAGGCTCTAAATGTTCATAACAGTGTATACAAGGTAAGTTTGAATTACTATCTGATTACACTGAACACCAGGTCCTAAAGGATACAAAGTTTCCATATAAATTTTGGAAAGATTCAGTCACGAGTTATTTTCCTAAACAGAAAACGTCCTTAACTTACAGTAACAACTGATTGTCTCCTCGCGTTGTGTAAAACTAAGTTTGACCTCTCTGCATGCTGTGTTCAAACGAATGCAATAAGTGATTACTCCCGCTTGATATTAGCCTTCTCCCAAGCATACACTTGCGCGCCGTCGATCCAACCAAGAGTTAACATGTAGGCCTATATTCTACAGTTAGCCTATACAGTGCATACATGTATATGCCCTACTGCTATCTTGTCTTGAAGACAGTTAGTTCTATTCATCCCCAACTAAAAGACCAATGTTTTGAACTGTGTTGCTATGTTTAGTTTCTTATTGTTCCTCGCCCCCGCCCCACGTTCGTTGGGCTCCGTTTCGTGATGTGTTTTCTTAATTTAATCGTTGCAGATATAGACTAAAGCAGTGTACGTTTCAGACAAATTGCTCTGAGACGTAAGAGAATACACAGTGCTCAGCGAAATGTAATCCTCGCAGTTCTTCAAATGACCCTGAAGTTTCTGTTCTGTTCGTTGGACATCGTGTTCGATCTCCATGAAATAATTATCTCCGCCACTTAGACATGTAATTCGGTTAAGTCTCGTGGATCGAACTATTTTCGTGGTCAGCTTTGATTTATTAGCTATTGTCTCAAATTAGTTCAACGGTTAGTTTTATTTGCATAGAGAGCGACTGTTTTGCATGATTGTGATTGCGCTTGGTCCAAAGACGTTGCGGATATCTTCGGCCTTCTCTGGTCCAGTGGTCAAGGTAATGGACTTTGAACCAGTGTCTGATCTACGCATCTTCAGGGTCCAGAGGGGGAAGTCCCCCATGAATGACATAATAGGGTGTTATCCACTGAGGTTCCTATTAGACCTAAGCTTATAATTATAATAGATGAAAGTTTTATGGACCAATACATACATACATACATACATACATACATACATACATACATACATACATACATACATACATACATACATACATACATGCATGCATGCATGCATGCATGCATACATACATACATACATACATACATACATGCATGCACGCACGCATACATACATACATACATACATACATACATACATACATACATACGCTACATACATATAACATACATACATACATACATACATACATACATACATACATACATACATACATACATACATACATACATACATACATACATACATACATACATACATACATACATACATACATACATACATACATACATACATACATACATACATACATACATACATACATACATACATACATACATATATATATATAAAGAGGGAAGGAGATGAAGAGTAAGAGGAGGAAGAGGAGGAGGAAGAGAGCGACCAAGAGAAAAATGAGGAGGAATAGGGAGAGAAAGAGAAGAAGAGAAAGGACGAGGAGGAAGAAGAAGAAGAAAAGGGGAGAGGCGGGAACCTGCTACAAAGCGAATACTCTTCTTGATTGCCCATTGTGTCTGACATCTAGGAACAACGAAGTTCAGTCTTTATGTGTTAAAACAATGCGATTACAAGATCGCAGTCACATCGTCATTTCTACAATAATTGTGGTCAATCGCAATATTTTCGTTGTCTCTAATTGTGAGATATACCTGTCTTCTCCATTTATTCACTGGAATGTGACTTGCGCGACGCTTTTGCGCTATAATAAGCCGAATCCTTCAGCATTGCTACATTGGCGCTGTCACAGTCGATGTCCGTAGTATAAGCCAATATTAATTTAACGCAGTTTACAGCGATAGGCCTACCACAAAATATCCTTCTCTACACTGCAATCAGTCACAGTTGAGAAGGTAAAAATCACAGAGAAGTCGTTTTTATAGAGATGCAACGCAACAACAGAAGATGGCGCCGTTGAGGAACTACTTTCTCCATTTTCAACGCGTCATTGGCTTGGCGGAGCGATGGTTGTGGGGGCGTTTTTCCACGGCAGAAGGTCAAGGTCAAAGACGAGCCGACCCCAGGTGTGGATACCAACGGTGACGGTCAAGACGCAGGCGATGTTCAATACTAAGCCAGCTTTCACCTTCAAATTGAAAGCACATCGAAACGGTACACAATGTAAAGTAAGGTATACTTAGGTATATAGCGTGTTGTAATGGAATGAAACTTTACAGCATAATAATTATCAAATTGTTCAAGAAGCGAAAAGGAAACGTAGGACAGAAATTCGTCAGTGCCACTGTTGTAGACTAAGTCTTGTTGACCAGTCCATGCGTTTATGGAGAAACTAGGAAATTGGGCTGTTAGCTTAAGTGTTCCATGTTGATTTGCAGTTGTTCTAACACAGAATACGCGTATTGTGAACCACTTGAAACCCTTAATATGTTATTTTATGTCAAGGGTAACGTTACATGATACGCTACGTTTGTCTTTAGTTAAAGGAAAGTAATTCAGCTTAAAATTGCACAGAATCATAGCCTACCATGTCTAGAACGGTGAGGTTACCGTATGAGAAAACGAGGGCGTTGACCCCGGTTGCCACGGGCAACAAGAACGCATAGGAGGTTGCCATGGTGGCGGGTAGCGTAAGGTAGACCGGATTCACGTTGGCAGTCACCGCCTGATATGTCACGTATAAGAAATGAACGAATGAGTGATATAGTTATACATGTAGAGGAAAGGAAGGAATGAAGAAAAGGAAAATGAATGAACGAATCATAGATGAAAATATGCAAAAGAGTGGAAGAATGAAGGAAGGAGTGGCAAAGAAAAAGATATGTAACGAAAAAAGCGAGGAGAGTAGCCCCTGAAAGTGAAGAATGAATAAATTAGACTGATAAAAATAACAACAGAGAATGGAATAAGTAAAGCAGAAATTTCCAACCACTGAAGAAGATAACGAGAGAATTAATTAACAAAATGACAAAATTTAATATAGATCTATTGAACGACTGAATAATATAAAATAAATAAATAAACAAAGAAATAAATAGAATGACGTAGTAAAAACGAAAGCTTGCAGGCAAACAGAATGTGACATGCAGATGAAAACGTATATATATAGTCTAGACTGACTTAAAGACATACAGATACACATAATTATGGCGACCAACATCAGGCAGACGAAACGGCACACACAGACATCTACACGCGCAGGTACAGACAGACAGACATGCGCACAGAAAGACGCGAAAAGTGAAAGTTAGGGGAAAAGCAGTGGTAGGCCTAAATATTATAGTCATTGAGAAGCAGAAGATAGTTTTACCATCTTGCAGAGAATTGGGATGACGATGATAGCAACAGACGTGTTGGACGTCACCTCAGTCAGAAGAGCGATGATCAAAACAATAAGAAATACCATCAACCAAGGCGGAAGTGATGACAGCGCCAGAAGCTGGGTGCCGATGACGAGTGACAGGCCAGATATCTATGCAAAGACAGATACATATATCTATGCAAAGACAGAGACATATATCTATGCAAAGACAGAGACAGATATTTATGCAAAGACAGAGACAGATATCTATGTAAAAACAGAGACAGATTTCTATGCAAAGACAGAGATAGATATCTATGCAAAGACAGAGACAGATATCTATGCAAAGACACAGACAGATATCTATGCAAAGACAGAGATAGATATCAATGCAAAGACAGACATAGATATCTATGCAAATACAGAGACATATACATGTATCTATGCAAAGACAGAGACAGATATCTATGCCAAGACAGAGACAGATATCTATGTAAAGACAGACAGATATCTTTGCAAAGACAGAGAGATATAGATATCTATGTAAAGACAGAGATAAATATCTGTGTAAAGACAGAGATAGATATCGGTGAGCAGCTTGTCCAAGGTCGCTACGTAGTCCCTTAAGGTAGAATCGAACCTGCGACCCTTCGGTCACAAGGCGATGAACTTATCGCTACAACACCGCGTCCCACGATGTCTTTGTATTATTATCTAACTATTAAACAGTAATAGTTCTATCCTGTGATCTCATCCACCTTGTCTTATTTAGCTTTAATTAAATATCACTCTTATCTGCCTGGTAGCGCTATTCCTTGCTCCTACCAAACTGTACCTTTCGCACCGTATCGCACGAGTGTGTGTGTGTGTGCGTAGGCGTATGTGCGGGTGTGCATACGGGTGTGTGGTGTGCGTGCATGCGTGTAATCATCCGGGTATCTGTCATACCTCAAAGCCTTCGGCGAGGGCGAAACCGCCTCCGAGTATGATGATGACGCCCCATGGGAATCGGCTGGAGACGAATTCCCACTCGAAAAGAGTCTTGATCCTCTTCGATGGTTCTACGAGGAAAACATAATATTAAAGAACGCAACCACTTATTTATAGGGCTATTGAATATTCTACTCACTGAAGGGATGGCTTCCTAGTAATCAAACATTTAATTAAATCATGCATTCCGGTTTATATTCCGGTATATCGTTATTGCATCATGGATAAATAGATTATACATGTAGAGTTGGATGTTGATTTTATGTTCAAATCAGTTTTCAGTTCAGTTTATCGTTCCGTGGACAAATAGATTCACAACAGTGTAAGCAGCAAAACTTGTTAGTCAGACATAAACGATCAGTCATAGTAGTGCTTTAATAGGTGATTGGTGAAAGACACATTGCAGTTGTTTGGCTAAATTCAGAAAGAAGTCAACACTGGAACAAAATACAGTTACATTAATAGAAGCATCGAATACTCACCGCCTTCTCTTCTCAGACAAAACATTCGAGGAACGTCCGCAGGAAATACGAACATAAGGATGGCGATGAAGATGGCAGGAACGCCGTCAGTCACGAAACTGCAAAGAGCGCAAAGTACAGGAATGAGTACAATAACAAGTACTTTTGTCTCAAGTAAATGAAGGAGATCAAGGTCCTCTACTGTCGTTTCTTGTCAGCTCAGAAGTCGTTGGAAGACGAGGATGAGGAAAGCAGACGACAGACGAGGATGAAGAGGAAGAAGTCATAAAGAAATTAACGAATGCCGCGTGTACTGTGTAATGTGTGTGTGTGTGTGTGTGTGTGTGTGTGTGATGTGTATTTACCCTTTCTTGAAGAGACTGGCGTAGCCAGGAAAGACCCCTGGCTGGCGGAGAAACCAGAGAAAGACCAGCAATACGAATAGCACGCACGTAGCATACTCAGCAAACCTGCAAAGCACGAAGCAAACTACAAACCTTCACAGCAAAAATGCAATCTGCAGCGACAAACAACAACTCACCAGAACGACACTACAACCAGTCACAAAAACAATTGCAACTCACCACAACGACACTACAACCAGTCACACAAAAAACAATCTGTTGTGCCAAGGATACTACCCATCATTGCAACAAAATGCAATCCGTCACAACAAAACGGTAACCCATGGCTTTGTTAACGTGCAGTTGTACACAAAATGTGCAGTTGTAGATGCACTTCTGTACAGTCAAAACCAGCAAAATGGTCATTGTCCTCCAATTTTAAGTAATTTACCATGGACGATGGGAAAGGAAAGAAGGAGTTGTGCAGTTCTAAACATTCCTCAAAAACAGCCCTGCAGCAACCCGATACAACAAAACTACAACACGCTACTCAGATAGCGGAACAAAGGCATAAAACAAAACTACGATGTAACCTACATACCATAAATGATAATTAAAACTATTAATGTAAGAAGAAGAAAAAATTGAAACCACGCCTGCAATTGAACTAAAATCTGTAAGAAGAATCGCACTGAAAACTGTTCAGAAATTAGAAATAAATAAGATATGACTTGCGTATAATTACACAAAAAAATGAATGTACTAACCAAATGAATGAATGAATGAATGAATGAATGAATGAATGAATGAATGAATGAATAAATAACTACATAATACTTAAGGTCAACGTGAACAAATAAGAATTGAGACCTCATGGGCCCTAGCGAGTCGTATTCAGCTCGTATGACCGTTCGGATTCCTTCAGAACTGTCGTCGGATTCGTGATCCTTGATGCAACAGAAGCAAAATGATCTGAAGAAAAAGGAAAAAATCCAGACAAATTTCATACACGTCTCTGTTTGAATGACTCTAGAATCAATAATCTCCGCTGTAGCATCTGTAGATGACCTTTAGGCTAGCTCTCACCTCTAAGGTTAACTCTTACCTCTTAGTTAAGTTTTATCTCTAAGTTTACTCCTACCTCTAGGCTGACTCTTATCTCGATATGTAACTATTTTCCTCTGGGTTAAATCTTATCCTTTTAATTCATAATATAGAGCTCTGTTCTACCTAAAACCTCAAGGTTAGGCTAGCTCTTACCTCTAGAGTAACTCAAGCCTCCAGGGTAGGCTAATTCTTTTCCCCAGATTAACTTTCGACTCTAAGTTAGTTGGCAAGGTCAACTCTTATCCATATAATGTTAACGCTTACCTCAAGCTTAACTTCTTATGCCTTTAAGCTAACTCAGACCTCTTGGTCAACTCTTAACTCTAGGTTAGCAAATGCCTCTCGGTTAACTCTCCCTTACCACTAGGTTAATTCCTAACTGCAGGTCAACTCTCACCTCCATCCAAGATAGACGACTTGTAGACATAGGAGTATCGCAACAAAGCAGATAATGGCGTGAGGCAGACCAAAGCAAAACCAAGTGAGAAAGTTGACGGGAGGAGGCAAACCATAGTCTTCGTAAAGACTGCAAACATCACATGAGCAATCAATTGAGCATACCATAAAGCACTCATCAGTCATCATCATCATTTTCATTACCATCATCATCTTCATTATAATCATCATCAGCAGCAGCATCACCGTCATCGTAATCACCATCAGTACCAGCATCATAATCATTAGCAGCATCATAATCATCATAATCATTAGGATCATCAGCATCAGCATCATCATCATCATCATCATCATCAGCATCATCATCAGTGTCTAACGTTAGTCATTTGTGTGAGATAGATTGTTCAATCTATCGCTTCCTTTAGTGTTTGTCCAAGTGACTTCATGTCCTAATTAATGCCAGCTATCCATCCTTTCACGATGACGTTAAAATGATTAATTAATTAGTGACTCATATTTAAGTTGAATACCTGAGGCTGAGAGTATACGGTGACAATGTAAAAGATTCCGAACGAAAATTACGTATTACAGTAAAATAAAAATAAAATAAATTTGGACAGTAATTGGCTCACTTAACTCCACTGCACTGACGCGGATAATAATATTATCTTAAATCACAATTATCAACAACATAATGTCCTTCCTGTCTTACGCATTCAGGTGCTTCTGGAAGATGAGGTTAGGCGGTGTTCCAGTCAGAGTGGCTGTTCCACCAACCGTGGCAGAGTAGGCCACAGCCAAGTTCAGCATCTTCCCGAAATTACTGAGTCGCTTCTGTAGCTCAGCGTCCTCTACGATCGTCAACGGAGTACCATCCACTTTACTCACGTCTGTCAACGGAGTACCATCCACTTTACTCGCGTCTGTCAACGGAGTATCGTCCACTTTACTCACGTCTTTCGCCGTCGACGTATCAATGGGTTCACTTGACTCCGCCAGACCGTTGTCAAGTAAGCTTATATCCATGGCAACCGAGCTGTAACGATGACAACGGTTAACGACTAACGTAATATTTATGCAGCACGTCTATATATCATACTATAGGCTTATGTACGATCCAATATCATTCCTACTTCTCGTATAGTGATTCTTATGTTTTGTGACTAACTTGCGTACCGGTAATACTTATGTAAGTAGTAAGCGTAGGCTTAATAATTATTTATGCATGTAAATGGCCTCTTAACGTAGGTCTAATGCTTGTGTTATAAGCCTATAGGTAAAGTCCATGTTATCAGCCTATCCGTGTGAAAATCTATACGCCTTAGTTCAGCAAGATGTTCCTTCCCATTTTATTCCATCATTCTATATTCAATTTCTTGCTTCTGCTCATGTCTGTCTGCCTGCCTGCCTGCCTGCATGCAGAGCCGTTTTAAGGCCTAGGCACGCAAGGCACGGGCCTAGGGCCCCGCGCAACAGGGGGGCCCCGCGGCGACCCAAAAATTCTACATCGCCAAACAAATTAGCACCGTATTAATAATGATATTATACGAACTTTAACGTATGTTAAACTTAATTTATTTTGCACTTGTAATAGGGGCCTACAAAAATTGCTGTGATAGCTGTGTCAGCAGTATGGACTTACTATTATATTAATAAATGCACTCTAGCGTCTAATAGGCCAAATATATCGTGATATTATTTACAATTACCTGATTATGATGATAAAATCTACAAATGTGATATATGATAGGGCCTAGTACCATAGCCTATTAGACTACAATTAGTATAATTTTCTGTGCAACTATTGGCGACTTTCCAGTGCTAAATTTTTTATTCAAACTGTCAAAAAGCAAAAGGTTTTGTTCCTTCAACACTTAGTGAAACGGCATCATTACTATAGAGCTTCCACATTTTGTGGTTCCTCCTTGGTTTGTGTAACAATTGCAAAAATTCCGAGAACTGTATTATGGTCAGCAATGCAGGATCGTTTTGAACAACGGGAATAAGCTAATTCCAGTGCAATAAAGTAGGGCATAATATAAATATTATAATTATGCACCCGTCTGCAGTTATGCTATTCCTTACACTGTAGTGGTCCAGAAGCTTCAGAACTGAGTTGCTGAACTTGTGATACCTAACTTAGAAATTATCATTCTAATAATAATTAAGCTTATAGTTATTGAAATTTTCAATCACTCTTGTTATCAGCACTGAAATAATAGCTTAATTTTGCTAATGTGCTAAGAAGACATTATTATCATTGCAAGAATATTTATTCAAGTTAGACTAATCATGTTAGTACTGCAATGGTTGAGCAATTTTGTTAAGATGGCAGCTTAAAATGCCATCATTGCCATGCGAAAATTCTGAAATTTTTCGTGGGATCGAGGACATTCCCTCCCATACCCTCCCCTCCCGCGCTACACGTCTCAGCAAGTAGCTTACTCGCTTTCCGCCCCTCCCAAAAAACATCTGATTCCCCGCAGAGGAGGGAGGCTATAGATTAGCTTCATGGCTGCGTTTAAGATTAGAGTTTGTGCCTAGGGCCCCAAAATTCCTTAAAACGGCCCTGCCTGCATGTCGGTCTGTCTGTCTGTCTATCTGTCTGTCTATCTATCTGTCTGTCTGTCTATCTGTCTGTCTGTCCCATACCACAATACCATTCCCATCCCACTCGGTCCAATATCTTCTTTAATTCTGCCATGATCAATTGATCATCTAACTCCAAGATCATCCTCTCGTGATCCAATCCAATTAAATTAAATGAATTGTAATCAGATCCACACTCATAGCCTACCTCATCCGGCAGTGGATGATCCTGTTGTTTCCACGACCTACCAAAACGACGACAATTGCGTTGATAATGATAATAACTGCAACGACAACAAGTGAGAATAGTGAGTCGATGAACTTTAGTTGACCTACTTCTCATCGTCATGGTGATCGTCGTCATGGTGATCGTCGTCATGGTGATCGTCGTCATGGTGACTGCTGCCATAAAGTCTGGAACCGTGTTTCTGTTCTTTTTCATGGATCACGTGGTTCTCTTCATCTAAACAAGAAATTACTGATTATTCCAAACGAACATTCAACAAGGAGTCCAAAACATCCTTTCTTATATTCGAAGTAGCCTACACAATACTACACAATCACGTGTCTGTTCCAGACAATCCCTAAGCGCGCATTAATTTTTTGTTCGTAAGTTATGTCTTTATTTCAAGCCTGTACATGTATATTAGGCCTACATAATTGTTGTGATAGTTAAAAATTTATCTCCTATAATATAATGTACCTAAAGTTCTGCACGTAGCATTTTTGGTCATAGTGCATTATTTCTGTTAACTGAAAAGAGGCTTCAGGTGGCCCTGGCTGGCGATATAAATTTCCTTGATTACAGTTAAGGATCTATCTCTTTTGTTTAGCACATAAATAGCATAGGCCTACATGTAGTTAGTCATGATGCATTTTCCTCTCTTAACTAAATTTCCCTCGGGTGATGGCCTTGGCTTGAAACGTAACTAGCCTTGTGTCCCTTGCCTGATCGAAATGATTTCTTGCTGGTCGCCTGTTGAACTCGAACTCCTTCCCCGATCTGATCAACGACAGCACGTGCGATCGGTAACATCATCGCTGCTGCGGCCGTGTTGCTGATCCACATTGAGAGGAACCAGGTAGGTAGCATCATTCCCAACAGAATCCTTCGCAAGCATCAATGCATTACAAGCAATGCATTACAAGCAATGCATTACAAGCAATGCAATACAAGCAATGCATTACAAGCAATGCATTACAAGCACATGTCTTTCTATACAGCTCGACAGCGTCTGGGGTCAATGCGATGGATAGGCAAACGAGAGAAAGTTGGGGGGGTTCAAATCTCACCAGGGATGACACTTAGCTCCAATTTCTGGGCAAACTCGGCAATAATGAGTACATTGACCGTACAGTGTCGGTGGGACGATAAGACGGTGAGGGAGATGACTGGTCATATGCCACCCACACATGTGTACGCCGGGGTTAAGACAAAGGAGTGGTTGACACTTTAAAACCCATGACCATCAGGGGCAAAAGGGCTAAGCCCCCAAGAAGGCGCCGGAAAAATTTGCGCAAAAAATGTGTAATAGCCTATTATTTTCTATTTTCTATCGAAGGACTAAAAGAAGGTCATAGCTTCCTTTGGGCCGGGAAAAAATGGTAGGCCTATAGCATTTTGTGACAGAGATTTCGGCGCCGCTCTTTTAGATTTTTTACCAAATCTCCGTGTCCCGAAGTCCAAGCTATTGCTTTAGTCCCTCGAAGAACTTAAACTAAATTCCGCTCATGCCCATGACTCACTCTGAACCAGTTTAATGGACTGCTCTTCGTAATCTACAACGCAGTTAATCTGCTTGATTGATAACCTAGATCATTCGTTCGATGTAGTCTCGGTAGTTGTCGTTGTCATCCTCATCATCCACCTCTTCATCATCGTTGTCGTTGTCTTTGATATAACCATTCTTATCATCCACTCGTGTTCTTCTCTTCACCGGTTATCATCATCGTCGTCGTTATCTTCCTATTCGTCATCACCATCATCGCTTTCACCCTTGTTATCCCACTATCAGCAACATCACCATCGTCACCAATCATCATCACCATGCTTATTTTTTCCATCATCATCATCATAACTGAGTAAGCACAAGAGCAACAGCAGCAGCAGCAGCAGCAACAACAACAACAGCAGCAGCAGCAACAACAACAGCCCCGAAACGTCTAGCTTCAGCGTGATCATTCATCTAAGATGAGGTTAACCTTCTTCCTCGACGATTGACCGACTATCATACTTACCAAGTCGGTTTAGTTCCGATGGTGAGAAGAACACGCAGAGCAAGTCTCCGATGGAAGTCCGATCTCTCGACGGCCATTGCAGTCATGATGCCACCGAGAAACAGCAGACTCATGTCCTGACACGAAGAATAATATTAAAATGCCAAGTAATGCTTCCTATTTAGCTGTTTTTTGTAAGGCGCCCTTGTAACGGCATGGCTGTGTTACTGCGCCATATAAATCGTCGTAATTATTATTATTATTATTATTATTATGGCTAACCGAGTAATACTTCTATCAGTCTAAATGATTCTGCTGTAATTAATGCTCTATTCCGGTCAGTGTTCTGCTCTGCGACCAGAAGGTGCCATAATGCATATTATAGAGGAGGAGGAGGAGGAGGAAGGTAAGAATGAGGAGGAGAAGGAGGAGAAGAAGAAGAAGAAGAAGAAGAAGAAGAAGAAGAAGAAGAAGAGGAGGAGAAGGAGGAGGAAGAAGAAAAAAAAGAAGACGACGACAACGGTAACAAAAGAATGCACAAGGGTTGCAGCAGCAGTAGGAGTAAGCGTGCGAGCAACCGTGCGTAGTTGACGCAGTTGATAACAGCACACACCGCTGAGAGTGAATGTGTGGAGCAAAGTGAGCTCTTGGTCCAGAGTAACACCAAGGTCACGGACTCTGGTTGAGAAGACAAAATCAAGAAAGGCATCGGCAATCATGGTTGTTATATCTAGCTTTGCCAGCTGCTGGCGGGGGGTGCTAAGCCCAATGAATTGAGTTTTCAAAAAGTTCACTAGACTCTATAATACTGCAAATTACATTACAATGATGGATGTGAATTAGATTTCTAAACCAGTAAAAATATTTGATTTGCACGACGCACGTGCACCATGGTTGCCATGCTTTCTACCAGAGTAAAGATAGTTATAACTTGAATATTTTTTACCGTGATGTAATTTCTTGCGACATCCTTTGCGCTCATGATACCGATCAACGGAAAGAGAACAATAGGAAGTAATCCGGTGACAGCAAGTGGAATTGCATCCAGTACCCAGTAGATGACCATCAGAAGCACGACGTAGCCACAGTCGGCTGCCTAAGCATGCAATAATTAATTGAAGATCGCTTAGTCAAATCAATGCACCAATCAATCAATCAATCAATCAATCAATCAATCAATCAATCAATACACCAATCAATCAATCGATAAGTCAATCATTCGAAGAGCCAGTCAGAATAAAAGTGTTTATGGGAATATAAAGAGAGCAATGTTAGAAATGAAAAATGGTGATATACGAGTAAGACATACCGGCGTTCGAATGCAGATAATCAGTGGAAGCAAGAGGATTGGTGACAGAATGAGAACAAAGAGTCGATAGTTGACGAGAAGATCGCCAAGATATTCCTTCAGCCGCTTAAAAGACATATCCTGATGGGATGATGATTATTGTTATTGTCGATTCTCTATTGTAGATCCTGATCCAACGATCGTGGCTGCTGTACCTGCAGAACATTATAGAAAATTCAATATCAAACAACACACTCTTCCTGTCGCACTTTCAAACTGCGCTTGAATTAGCAAGTAATAAATTTACGTAGACCCAATTGGAATGAAATCAAAGAGCACATGACTTTAGCAATCTGCCAAATATTTGTGCATTGAACGCAGTACGTCAGGTCAACTGAACCATGAGCAGGAACTTGGACGAAGACTTGCGGGGGGAGAGGGAGCGAACGAGTGGCGCCGATGGAAGGACGCGAGAATTTTGGGGACGAATGGTTGAGTCGCCAACGAAATTTTTCCACTTTTGCCGACCAAAATGTCTTATGATCTTTTCTTTAGTCTCCATGTCCTGACACTCAACAAATGGGGGGGGGGACAAATGCATGGGCCGTCCCCAACACATTCATTGAGGGAGACCGTTCCCCTCTGTGCCCCTAAATCTCCGCCCATGTACTGAACGTTTGATTAGGTTGGCTGCAAGCTTTAAGTCTGACAAAAATATTTTGGAACCTGCGTAGCCGTGATCTCGAGAGTTCTGCTGCATCTTAAAACAGTTGAGTCGCCTCAGCCAGTTATAGACCTATGCAGCAGCATGGTTGAAATACAAATTTCTTGGCTTAATGTCTAGTTCAGTTTTGGGTAGGACCACAAGGTTCAGCTAGAAAGGTACATATATAACAGGGTGGAGTGAAAAAAATTCTTTCCTTTTTATAAGCTAGTATATTAAAAATGTGCCAAATGTCCATAGTAACAATCCTGGCAAATGATATTATTTTCTGACAACTGCTTGATCGCCCTTCGCCCAATTGAAATAATTGGCATTGTAACCATGGTAGTTTAAATGAAGCATTTTGACCACTTTTGCACCCATATTAGTGCATAACTTTTTGTTTCCTTCCAAAAATGATTAACATAATCAGAAAGTATACCAAAAGTTGTACAGAATATTATTGCCAAATTTTGCCAGCCTAAGAGCATCCAGTCCTGAAATATTGACCTCCTGACATGTCACCAGAGTCAAAAACAGGTCGCGAATGTGCAATATATCATTATTTCGACCATTAACAATCATGTGAGGAACTTAGACATACAAGACATAGCATATATCACTGGAAAGGTATGTTCAAGCTCTACAAGACTAAGCCAGAAGCATTGCTCTATGAGTTGTCCTACATGTGAATACCTGCAGCCAAAGATGAAACAATTCATAGGACGGACCAAATTTGACAACTCGTATAACGATGAAGGCATAGTATTTAAATAGGCCAAGATTTGTTACATGTAGATTGAACGATTATGTAGATTGCAGAAATGTAGAACATTTGCACTTGTTTCTATGGTCTTTACAGCTACGATACCATTCTGTGGTCTTCACGGCTACAGTGCCTTAGATTTAGACTCAAGACTGTGTTTTCAACCACTTTTGCACCCTGTTTAGTGCACAACTATTTGTTCCAATCCAAAACGATTTACAGAATCAGAAAGTACACCAAAAGTTGTTACAAATTATCAAGTTTTGAATCCCTGTGTGCATCCATTTCTGAGATACTCTCCTCTAAAGTCTAAACATGTCACTGGAGTCCAAACGTGTCAGCTATGGGAAGGACTCATATTACCAGGACATATCATATATCACTGGAAAGGTCTGTTCAAGCTCTACAATACTAAATCAAAAGTATTGTTCTATCAGCTATCCCACATGCGAATATCTGCAGTCAAAGATGAGATAATTTACTGGGCAAACCGACTTTGAAGACTCGTATTGCCATGACGACGCAAAGTAGAGAGGCTAAGATTGGCTACGTAAAGAGTGAACTATATGCAGATAATAGAAATGTAAACTATTTGCATCTGCTTTGATTGTCACCATTGCTACAGTGCCATGAATGTTGCAAAATTTTACTCAAAACTGAGTTTTTCGTCAGTTTTGCACCCATGTTAGTGAAAAACCATATGTATTAGTTTGGAATGATTTACAGAATCTGAAAGTACGCCAAAAGTTGTACAGAATCACCAAATTTTGAACTCCTATGTACATCCGTTCCTGAGATAATGACTTCTGAACTAACCACCAAATACATACATGTCGCGGGTGCGCTGCACCCCCTCTAGGTCCGTCAACTATAAAATACAGGAACATGGTGATAGTCTTCTACAAATTTGCACATGATGTAAAAACATATCAAACTTCAAAATAGCAAAATTGCAGCCAAATCTGAGATGGTTCAGCAACAGGTCCTTGGTGATTTCACGTGGACTGACTCTATTGCAAAATAAAAAGTTGCGAAGGGAGATCAAAACATTAATCTAAAATTTTGTAATTTTTACACAGTGTTCTATTGATCTATTGGCACGTGTTGACATATCTAGCTTATTGAAATTCAGATTTTTTTTTGCCATTTTCACTCCACCCTAATATAGGCTATAACCAGTAAAAGGAAAGAAATGTATTCTTGTGAGAATTTCTATGGAGCCACATAGAATAGGAGGATAAATGTTGTATTAAACTCGGGAGATATTCGCTATAGAACCACAAGATAAAATTATATGTAAGATCAGATAAAGATAGTCTAATCAATATATCTATCTATCTATCTATCTATCTATCTATCTATCTGTCTGTCTGTCTGTCTGTCTGTCTGTCTGTCTGTCTGTCTGTCTGTCTGTCTGTCTGTCTGTCTGTCTGTCTGTCTGTCTATCTATCTATCTATCTATCTATCTATCTATCTATCTATCTATCTATCTATCTATCTATCTATCTCTCACTGTGCGCTATATAACTCCGCCAAAGCCATGTAGAGCCAGTCCCAACGGTGATTAAAGTTGTAGGGCAACGCTAATCATAATAAATATTTGTTTCGACACAGCGACGCTAAAGTGCAGCAAACCTAATCTGCGTTATAACATTAATATGCGATTGCAAACGTTTCTCTTTAAAACGTGCTAAATTCAAACGAAATAATGACGTAACATACCAACGTTCGCGTTCATAAGACACGTAAACAACATTGACGACTTTACATAATACTCAAGCAGATAATTATCATAATGTAGGTCCATCGTTCACTCTGTCGCCCTTTGTTGAGGTGACCCTTCCTGCTGATTGTACCACGTCATTTAGCCTATGCAATAGCCTAATCATTACAGTCGTCAATGATTTGCGAAATTCGGTTAATTTATAAACGATCGGATGACCTTAATGACGACATCAAAGTCCGTTGACGTCAATAGGAAACTGTGCACTCGTCTACTCGCACTCTTGACTCAGCTTTAAGGGGCGCTATAACAAGTGCACATACAAACAAACAAACAAACTCTATCAGTACTCCTTTTGTGCGACAAATCCTATCAGTCTATCCAAATGTTTAGGCTTATTAGACATAGGTTAGCCTAATGCAATCATAATAATTTATCATGGAATATGTTTAAAGTTTCTCGCACTGAACTTCCAACTGTTCACAATGCTTTTAGGTTCTTTTACTATGCAGAGGGGGATATTATGTCAGTGCTGCAGAGGATCATCAAACAGAAGCTGGTGTATTTCGGTCACGTGATGCGCACGGATGGACTGTAGAAGGCGATGATGCTGGCGTGTGGAGAGGGTATACGAGGAGAAGAGGACGACCGAGGACCAGATGGATGGAAGATATACACAGGACGACAGGAATGAATCTGGAACAACTGAGGGATTTATGCAACGCAGAACAGGACGGAGTGGAGAAGGCTCGCCATGACAGTCGCTCGAGTTGCTCGAACTGACGGCACAAGGTGACAAGGTGACTATGCAGTCAAGCCTACTTTAATTGATTATGAAATAGCCTATGTAGTTTACATAACGTTCTTTAGTAGGCTATGCTTAAATATAGGTCTAACCGTAAATTATCCGTAGCTTAGAATAAGGCTCTAAGCCTAGCCTATGCGTAAAAATATCCGCAAATAGATGGATGGATGTATAGATGAATGGATGGATTAATAGATGGATGGATGGATGGATGGATGGATGGATGGATGGATGTATCATGTATGGATGGATGGAAAGATGGATATAATTGTTTGCACAAATACGATATTTTTCCAACTAAAATAACAGAGGTGACATCTCCTCCAGAACAATTTGACAAAATGAATGAATGATAAGTTTTTAATCGCTGTTTACATCATTGTATTACTACACGAACTGTCATAATATACCGTGATAATTATTATTTACTGTCAAATGATCCTAATGTTATTATTTTACTATTATAATACACGGTGTCCAGATGAAAAGTAGACCCCAGCAAAAAAGTGTCGTAAATCAGACAAAACTTTATAAGTCTTTGAGTGAAAATTTTAAAACAACAATACTATAGCCATAGGCTATAGCCTAACTAGGCTGCCTAATCCTAACACCGACTAGAAATATTCGTGAGTTTGTCAAATTTGTGAGCCGCAAAATGGAGATTTTCAGCTTGCAAAGGCTGAAACGAAATAAACTTCAGCTACATCTGGTGCCCCGAATGTCCAAGCTCTTTGTTCAGGGACACACGATCGTAGATGTAGACGCCACTGTTTGATGGTCAGGTCGATGATCACGTGGTCAAACAGCTGCCACTCTTCAATCAGACGCACGTCACGCACCTTACCTAAGGTCATCGATGTCATGATTACGAAAACGAAAAAACGCGCTACTCCATTACACTCCGGATTGAGTGAGGTCTGGACTGTTGGGGGCCACAGCCGCGGGATATGAACTGGGTGTCTCCCGGGTCAGCTACTACACTAATTACGTGTAACCCAGGGGCGCCGCTAGGCGTACGCACTTACGCAAGTGCGTACAGCGCTGAAAGGCTAAAAAATAAGAAATGGTAAATTAAAGCGTGAAATATTATAAGCGATGAAATTCTATTGAATCTATTGAAATTTTATAATCGCCAGTAGGCATATACAGTATATATATAATATATATTATATATATAAGCTCGTATCGATCGCTGTTCGCTTCATATTATTTTGTGCAAGTTGTGCGTACAGAAAAAAATCCTGGCGGCGCCGCTGGTGTAACCTATACGGTCGTGTGTCCGTGAAGAAGGAGGACATTTTGAGCACCAGAAGCTGTAGCTGAACATCACTTCCTTTCATTGAAGAAGTCCTTTTCCATTTCTAGACATCACTTGGCGGAGCGATGGTTACGGAGGCGTTATTCCACGGCAGAAGGTCAAGGTCAAAGACGAGCCGACCCCAGGTGTGGATACCAACGGTGACGATCAAGATGCAAACGATGTTCAACACGAAGCCAGCTTTCACCTTCAAATTGAAAGCATATATATATACAATGTAAAGCAAAGGACTTAAGGTAACGCAACGTGTTGTGATGGAATGAAATACTACAGCATAGTATTGCCCTTATGCTAAAACAAAGCTTAATATTGCATTGCATCAAAACAGTTATGAAGCGCCTCTAAAAGTTTAATGTGTATTGCAGCGACATGAACTCGCCAGTTCTGACCTGTTTGTTAGCTCACACGCTTGAAGACCGTTTCGCTCCATTCCTCGTCCAACTTTTCAGGTCGATAGGATCTTAAACGAGCGTCGCTCAAAGTGGCGCTACATAAATTTCCATTTCTATTTACGAGAAAACGCTGAGAATGAATTACAATAATCTAAAACACACGAAGACTTAGAAAGAAAATGCATGGAAATAGCTGCTTCAAATTGGTTCAACAATCAATCAACAGGTTCGGGCAGATTTAAATTGTTCAAGACGCGGAAAGGAACCTTAAGAGAGAAATTGTTCGGTGTTGGAGTACTGTTGTAGACTTGGGGAACTGCTTGTTTGTCTCCGTGGACACAAACAGAGCGTTTAAGAAGAAGAAGCTAGAAAAACTGGGCTATTAAGTGTCCTATAGGTTAATTGTAGTGGTTTAAACGTAAACACAGCGTCTTCCGAACCACTTGTAACCCTTGCTATACTATGCTCTGTCAACGGTACGGTAACGTTAAAAGACACGTTACTTTTACCTTTAGTTGAAAGTAAGTAGGCCTACTGGTAATTCAGCTTAAAACTGCACAGAAACAGTCATAGCCTACCATGTCTAGAACGGTGAGGTTACCATATGAGAAAACTATGGCGTTGACCCCGGTTGCCACGGGCAACAAGAACGCATAGGAGGTTGCCATGGTGGCGGGCAGCGCCAGGTACAGCGGGTTCACATTGGCAGTCAGCGCCTGATATGTCAGTAAAAAAATGAACGAATGAGTTATGTATACATGTAGAGAAAAGAAAAAAAGGGAAAAATGAAAAATAAATGAACGAATCATAGATGAAAATATTATGCAAAAGAATGGAAGAATGAAGGAAGGAGTGGCAAAGAAAGAGATATATAGTGTAACGAAAAAAGCGAGGAGAGTAGGCGCTGAAAGAAAGAATGAATTAAGCGTACACGAATTTAAACAGAGAATGAAATAAATAAGCAAACATTTCAAGAAACGAAGAAGAGAATGAAAGAGTTATATAAAATGGCAAATATTAGGATGAATTACAGAACAATGAATAAATAGAATAACAGAATAATGAATAAATAGAATAACAGAATAAATAGAATAACAGAGTAAATGAATGAATGAATAAATCAATGCAAGAAATTAACGAATAAATTAACTCAATTATGAATGCTGAACGAATAAGCAAATGAGTTACCGAATGAAAAAACGAATAACGAAGAACAAACGAACAAATGGAATAATAATAATAATAAGTATAATAATAATAATTGAAAAGCTGGTGACAATAGGGTAAAGAAGAATTAGTAAACAAAGAAATGAGTATGGGTAGAGTCAGAAGATTTATTTTCCCAGTGAATTAGGCCTAATTAATTCTTCTTCAAACTGTTTTAGCGAATGATTTCACGAATATCCGATTAGCAGAGAACAGAAGCATATGGAGAGAAAGAGACAGAGATACGCAGGATCATATGAGAAAACAGACGAAGACAGACGGAGGCATACAGGAAGATAGAAAAGGACACATAATATAGTCATACACGTATTATAAGTTACACAAACAAAAGCATCCAGACAAGTATAAATAGACAACGAGACAGAGGTATTAAGATTATTATAGACACAGACAAACAGAAAGACGAACGCATGCAAAGAAATAGAAACACAGATGGTCAAGCAAGCAGACAGATAGATACACAGATAGATACGCAGATAGATACACAGATAGATACACAGATAGATACGCAGATAGATACGCAGATAGATACACAGATAGATACACAGATAGATACGCAGATAGATACACAGATAGATACGCAGATAGATACGCAGATAGATACGCAGATAGATACACAGATAGATAGATACACAGATAGATACACAGATAGATACGCAGATAGATACACAGATGGATACACAGATAGATACGCAGATAGATACACAGATGGATACACAGATAGATACACAGATAGATACACAGATAGATACACATATAGATACGCAGATAGATACACATATAGATACGCAGATAGATACACAGATAGATACGCAGATAGATACACAGATAGATACACAGATAGATACGCAGATAGATAGATACGCAGATAGATACGCAGATAGATACGCAGATAGATACGCAGATAGATACACAGATAGATACGCAGATAGATACACAGATAGATATACACAGATGGATACACAGATAGATACACAGATAGATACGCAGATAGATACACAGATAGATACACAGACGGATACACAGATATATACACAGATAGATACACAGATAGATAGACACAGATAGATAGACACAGATAGATAGATAGACACAGATAGACACACAGATAGATACACATACAGGAACATACAGACATGCGCACAGAGCACAGAAAGACAGGACAGTGACATCTAGAACAAAAAGGCAGTGGCATGCATTGAGAAGTAGAAGGTGGTTTTACCATCTTGCAGACGATCGGGATGACGATGATGGCAATGGCAGTGTTGAATGTCAGTTCAGTGAAAATAGCGATGATGAAAACAACAGCAACTATCATCAACCATGGCGGAAGAGAAGACAGCGTCTGAAGCTGGTAGCCGATAATGAGCGACAGACCAGATTTCTATGCAAAGACAGATACAGATTTCTATGCAAAGACAGATACATATTTTTATGCAAATACAGAGACAGATATTTATGCAAAGACAGAGACAGATATCAATGTAAAAACAGACAGATATCTATACAAAGATAGGCAAATATAATCTATGCAGAGACATATGTCTATGCATAGACAGAAACAGATTTCTATGCAAAGACAGATAAATTATCCATTCAAGACAGAGACAGATATCTACATTGTATACCAAATAGTCAAATATCTACGCAGAGGTAGATATCTGTACAACGACAGACAACACAAAGAGAGACAGAGACAGAAATCCATACAAACATAGACATAATTATATTTATGTAAAGACAGAGACAGATAATTATATAGTGACCGTCTATTCAGAATAACAAGGACGTATCCCAACGCTAAAAGTGCCGGAGATACGTCCTTGTTATTCTGAATAGAATTATTACACAAAGACAGATCAAATGACTACAGAGACAAGAGACAGTTATCGAAATAAAGACAGAAATATCTTTACACTGGCAGAAAACACATTGATTGATTGCACGACCGCCCACACATTGGGGCAATAGCGGGCACTTGCTCACCTGAAAAATCTACACCTATGTTTTAGCAACATCTAGCAAATACATTAAAAAAATTCTTTGTACTATAATAGCACTAATATCTATATACAGAGTGGGCCAAAAAACTAAGGTTTTTTGCCAATGTCTTGGCCAAAAGCTAGAATTTGAAAATAAAACTTTACAGTCTGAAAAACAATTCATATCTACACATGATGGCCAGATTTCATCAAAAATATTTCAAACAGAACAAAAGTTATATCACTTTTAGTGAGACGACCAACCGTTTTAAATTAAATACCACTCTTATCTGCCTGCTACTCCTTGCTCTTACCAATCTGTACCTTTCGCACCGTATCGCGCGGGTGTGTGTGTGCGCGGGTGTGTGCATGGGTGTGTGTGTGCGGTGTGCATACGGGTGTGTGTGCGGGTGTGTGTGTACGTGCATGCGTGCAATCATCCGGGTATCTGTCATACCTCAAAGCCTTCGGCGAGGGCGAAACCGCCTCCGAGTATGATGAGGATGCCCCATGGGAATCGGCTGGAGATGTATTCCCAGTCGAGAAGAGGCTTGAACCTCTGTGGTGGTTCTACGAGTAAAACATATAACAAAAGAACGCAGCCAATAAATCTTATTGAATATTCTACTCAGTGAATAAATGAATTCATAGCAATTGAAGATGTTTAACCCTCAAATGACCAACTGGGGTCCCCGGGGACCCCAGCACTGTTTCGGCTCTTGCTACTTTTTTGCTAATCAATATTTTTTAACGACGTTTTATGAATTTGTCACTTGGACATCGCTCATTATTTACATCTAATAAAATCTGGTTTAACTTTTGCGGTTATTTTTTAAATATAAAATATCTGGTGGGGTCCCGCGGGACCCCAGCCGTAGAACGATTTTTCCTATGGAACCGAACGCTATTTTATGAAAAGATATTATGACAGCGAGAATTTATCCAGTACGATTTAGTGCAAAAGAAGCAATACATAAAATTCTGGAATATAGAGTGGCGTTGGAAAACGCTATAGCACGAATAATGACCATGTCCAGGACACGATTTCGTGCATCCTGAAGTATCGGCGCATGAGATTTTACAGCAAGGCAATTGAGTAGAAAACACTTCACATGTCACTGAAAGGCTGAACAACAACAAAGTTGCTGCTTTCCGTTACCTAAGAAAAATGTTTTCTGCTCAGACTCAGTATATCATTCCCAAGAAATTTCTTCATGGTAAGCTTACAAGTCTGTGGGTGGATGAGCTTACTGTGGCAGGTGTAGCTTCAGGCAGCACATAAAGTTCAAACCTGCAAACTATGGTATCAAGATATGATGTGCTGCGATGCTGTCACTTCATAACCATTGCCATATACCCGGGCAGTGACAGAGGGAACAGCTTGAGACAAGTCAAGAGTTGTGAAACAGCTGGTATGATGGTATCACCAGTCACCATGGCGGCACAGTGGCAGAAACGTTGTACCAGATAAAACATTTCATATAGGGAATGAAGGCCAGGCATGGGGCGCCAGGAAATGAGCTCTTTGTCTGCATTTCATGACCAACCTACTCTTGTAGGTTATCATTTATTCCTAAACCAGGCACAGCTGTGCTGGTTATTCACTCTGCAGCACGATGCCACCACTTATGCCTAGATGAACATCAAGCCAGAAGTAACCCTCCATTATAATGGAACCAAAAGTGGTGTTGACAATTATTATTTATCACATGGATAATTATAGTGCGCACCACAAGAAGAAAAAGTCAACCGTTGGTCCATGACGATGTTCTTCAACATCCTCGACATCACTGGAATTGATTCTTACAATAATTTTTATGTGTCTCAGCAATAATCCAGATTGGGAAACTTGGGAAACTTGGGAAACTTGGGAAACTTGGAAAACTTGGGAAACTTGGGGAACTTGGGAAACTTGGGAAACTTTGGATAATTTGGAAACTTTGGATACTTGGGAAACTTTGGAAACTTTGGAAACTTGGGAAACATGGGAAACTTGGGAAACTTGGGAAACTTGGGAAACTTGGGAAACTTGGGAAACTTTGGAAACTTTGGAAACTTGGGAAACTTGGAAAACTTTGGAAACTTTGGAAACTTCGGAAACTTTGGAAACTTGCAAAACTTTGGAAACTTGGGAAACTTGGGAAACTTGGGAAACATGGGAAACCTGGGAAACTTGGGAAACTTGGGAAACTTGGGAAATTTGGGCAATTTGGGAAACTTGGAAAACTTGGGAAAAATTTGGAAACTTGGGAAACTTGGGAAACTTGGGAAACTTGGGAAACTTTGGAAACTTTGGAAACTTTGGAAACTTGCGAAACTTTGGAAACTCGGGAAACTAAGGAAACTTGGTAACTTGGGAAACTTGGGAAACTTTGGAAACTTTGGAAACTTGGGAAACATGGGAAACTTTGGAAACTTTGGAAACTTGGGAAACTTTGGAAATTTCGGAAACTTGGGAAACTTGGGAAACTTGGGATACTTGGGAAACTTGGGACACTTGGGAAACTTGGGAAACTTGGAAAAAATTTTAACTTGGGAAACTTGGGAAACTTGGGAAACTTTGGAAACTTGCGAAACTTTGGAAACTTTGGAAACTTGAGAAACTTGGGAAACTTGGGAAACCTGGGAAACTTTGGAAACTTGAAAAACTTGAGAAACTTTGGAAACTTGGGAAACTTGGGAAACTTTGGAAACTTTGGAAACTTTGGAAACTTGGGAAACTTGCAAAACTTGGGAAACTTGGGAAACTTGGGAAACATGAGAAACCTGGGAAACTTGGAAAACTTGAGAAACTTGGGAAACTTGGGAAATTTGGGCAATTTGGGAAACTTGGGAAACTTGGGAAAAATTTGGAAACTTTGGAAACTTGGGAAACTTGGGAAACTTTGGAAACTTTGGAAACTTGCGAAACTTTGGAAACTCGGGAAACTAAGGAAACTTGGTAACTTGGGAAACTTGGGAAACTTTGGAAACTTTGGAAACTTTAGAAACTTGGGAAACTTTGGAAATTTCGGAAACTTGGAAAACTTGGGAAACTTGGGATACTTGGGAAACTTGGGACACTTGGGAAACTTGGGAAACTTGGGAAACTTGGGAAAAATTTGGAAACTTGGGAAACTTGGGAAACTTTGGAAACTTTGGAAACTTGCGAAACTTTGGAAACTTTGGAAACTTTGGAAACTTGGGAAACTTGGGAAACCTGGGAAACTTGGGAGACTTGGAAAACTTTGGAAACTTTGGAAACTTTGAAAACTTCGGAAACTTTGGAAACTTTGGAAACTTTAGAAACTTGGGAAACTTGGGAAACTTTGGAAACTTCGGAAACTTCGGAAACTTCGGAAACCTGGGAAACTTGGGAAAATTTGGAAACTTTGGAAACTTGGGAAACTTGGCAAACTTGGCAAACTTGGCAAACTTGGCAAACTTGGGAAACATGGCGTCGACGTACCTTTTTGACAGTAATTGGATATGACATGGTAACACCTCACATGGCATAGCAAGCAGTGATTCATACAAACTAAGGCGTAAAAAAATTGTTGTGTTTCCGGTAACCCGACCAACCCATTTTTACGGCCGCGACCCAAATATTTTTGTAAAATATTTTTATTAAAAAAATATTTTTAAAAAAAAAAAAAAATTTTAAATTTTTAAAAAAAAATTTCAAAAATTATTTTTTTAACATTTGTACTGACATAACATAAGAGAC
>OX243812.1:4664982-4834838 GCA_945859605.1 Lumbricus rubellus
CCGCACTCATACATCCAGTATTGAATCCTGTCTTTTCCACGACCTTCGATCCATCTTACACCAGGATCCTCTTCCTCTGCTCCTCATAGTACTACAACGACGACGAGGTACGATGACGACGATAATAATGATGATAACTGCAACAAAAATTATATTGAAGTCCATGAACTTTTAATAAAAAAAGTGACATGTTGACTTACTTCTCATCGTCATGGTGATCATCGTCATGGTGATCGTCGTCATGGTGATTGTCGTCATGGTGATCGTCGTCATGGTGATCGTCGTCATGGTGATCGTCGTCATGGTGATTGCCGCCATAAAGTTTCTGGTACTTTCCATGGATAACATGTCTCTCTTCATCTGCATAGATAAGAAATTACTGATTATTATAATTCTATGTATACGAACATTCTTAATAGTTTCCATTTTGGTTAGTTGACATTTAAGGATTTATCTCCTAGTTTGCATATACATGTAACATACGATGCATTATTTCTCTAAATTAAATTTGCCTCGGCTGATGGCCCTGGCTTGCAATGTGAATTTCTCTGCATCTCTTGCCTGATGGAACTGATTTCTTTCTGGTCGCCTGTTGAACTCGAATGCCTTCTCCGATCTGCTCAACGACAGCTTCGGAGGTCGGTAGCATAATCGCTGCTGCGGCTGAGTTGCTCATCCACATTGAGAGGAACCAAGTCGGAAGCATCATCCCCAACAGAATCCTTCACAAACACGTCAATGGTTTATAATATTATGTACACGCTTTCCACACGATGTCCCGATGAAAAGTAGAATACATCAAAGAGTGGCATATAATTCATAATTCGGTCAAAACGTCTGAAGTCTTAATAGTGGAAGAATTTTAGGAAAATCGACTCAATAAATTTTCACCAGCTAGAGACTTGGCATAGTTGTTAGGTACACCTCACTGATGAAAATACCAAAAGTCCCCATAAATCCGAGCTGTGCTCAAGCCGCCATCTTGGAAAATGGCGGCCGAAATTCGGTGTTTTGTCAATAACTCCAGAACCATCACAGATACAAAGAATTACAAAACAGCAAATGTGATCCTCATTAAAAGACAAAGAAGTTTGGTGTATAACATTTCTTTATAGGAATACAAATATAAATGTTACGTGCGATAAACTAGTAATTATAATTGTATTTCAATGCATTGTACTGATTTTTATGGCGGGAAAAACAAATGCTGTGCTACGAATGATAATTTAAGATCAAATTTATATCAGTGTCTATGCTAGGCTTATGTAACTTAGTTTTTAAGTCATTATATTATGATATCCGTGCATTATGTTATGATATCCGTGCATCATAGTATGATATTCGTGCATTCTAATATGATATTCATGCATCATATTATGATCTCAGTGTATTATATTATGATATTCGTGGATTTTATAATGATGTCAATGCACTACATTATGATATTCGTGCTTTACAGACTGATATCCGTGCATTATATTATGATATCCGTGCATTATAGTATGATATCCGTGCATTCTAATATGATATCCGTGCATCATATTATGATCTCAGTGTATTGTATTATGATATTCGTGGATTTTATAATGATATTAGTGCATTATATTATGATATTCGTGCTTTACAGACTGATATCCGTGCATTATATTATTATATCCGTATGATCTGTACTTACCACTTGATGCTATTAAAATCTGAGTTTTGGGATAACGATGTTGCAGTTGCATAATGGGCTTATATTGAATCTTGCACCGTCAATATATCAGAACCCATATTCATATTGCTAATTTCAAACGAAATGGGGGGACCACGTCCCATGGCAGTTTTAAATGGGGGGCCATGGCCGGATTGGCTCCCCCTGGATCCGCCCCTGCACGGCTCTGCGTCACCAAGGTTCCCTGCAGACTTGATAACTTCTTTACTGGCATACTTTTTGGTGAAATATTTTCAATTCATCTCTCAACTCCTCATGGGTGGAGTTTATCAGGGGCTACAGGAGCTAAGCCACTCCCCCAAGAAGGCCCAGATTCAACTTTTTACCGTGAAAAGTGTATCTTTTTCCGGGCTTAGCCCCCCCCCCTCCAAGAAGGCGTTAGCCCTTCTGTCTAAGAACGGAAACCAAACTCCGCCCATGCAACTCCTCCTGTGATTCTTAATAAACTTTAGGCCCTTAATTTTCCCTTTAGTGTACAGTGCTGAAGTTGTATCACATCCAGTCATTGCATGAGCAAAGGGTAGAAGTTCACAAGCCTTCCCCCCACCCCATAGTCACTTTCTTAATGTGTATGCTAAAGCTGATGGGAGCACCGTTTGATTTCCCTGGCTTCAGAAACCAACGTTCTTTAAAATCATTCGGGGCCATTGCAGTTGCAATTACTAGTAGATCCGTGTACTGGTCAACGATCACCGTTGAAATGTTATCTTTGACTTTATCTAGAGCAGCCTCGTACAATTAAACAATATTTTGTCATTTTTTGGTCTTTTGACGGTGCAAGATTCAATATGAGCCCATATTCTACTTCAACATCGTTATCTCAAAACACAGACTTTAATTTAGCATCAAGTGGTAAGTACGGATCATACGGATATCATAATATAATGCACGGATATCAGTCTGTAAAGCACGAATATCCTAATATACTGCACTAATATCATTATAAAATCCACGAATATCATAATATAATACACTGAGATCATAATATGATGCACGGATATCATATTAGAATGCACGGATATCATACTATAATGCACGGATATCATAATATAATGCACGGATATCAGTCTGTAAAGCACGAATATCATAATGTAGTGCATTGACATCATTATAAAATCCACGAATATCATAATATAATACACTGAGATCATAATATGATGCACGGATATCATATTAGAATGCACGAATATCATACTATAATGCACGGATATCATAATATAATGCACGGATATCAGTCTATAAAGCACTAATATCATAATGTAGTGCATTGACATCATTATAAAATCCACGAATATCATAATATAATACACTGAGATCATAATATGATGCATGGATATCATATTAGAATGCACGAATATCATACTATGATGCACGGATATCATAATATAATGCACGGATATCATAATATAATGACTAAAAACTAAGTTACATAAGCCTAGCATAGACACTGATATAAATTTGATCTTAAATTATCATTCGTAGCACAGCATTTGTTTTTCCCGCCATAAAAATCAGTACATTGCATTGAAATACAATTATAATTACTAGTTTATCGCACGTAACATTTTTATTTGTATTCCTATAAAGAAATGTTATTCACCAAACTTCTTTGTCTTTTAATGAGGATCACCTTTGCTGTTTTGTATTTCTTTGTATCTGTGATGGTTCTGGAGTTATTGACAAAACACCGAATTTCGGCCGCCATTATCCAAGATGGCGGCTCGAGCACAGCTCGGATTTATGGGGACTTTTGGTATTTTCATCAGTGGGGTGTACCTAACAACTATGCCAAGTCTCTAGCTGGTGAAAATTTATTGAGTCGATTGATCTTTTTTTCTACTAAAATTCCTCTACTATAAACGCAACAGCAGCGTCTACATGTATATTATTGTCACCAATTCCTGACGCCGATTAGAATTATTCGCGAGTTTGTCAAATTCATGAGAGTTTGAGATGCAGCACCAAAAAATGGAACTTTCCAACATGGAAAGCTTAAAGGAAGTGAAATTCAGCCATGTATAGTGTTAAAACTGTCCTCTTTGTTCATAGACACACGACCATAGACACCGAGTGTCTCCCGGGACAGCTTTTACTCTAGCCTATACGGTCTGGACTCAGCAACAATTTCAATAGCCATTCTTATCATCATCTCGTGTTTTTCTCTTCACCGGTTTATCATCGTCGTTTTTCTTCCTATTCGTCATCTCCATCAGCAGCATCACCATTATCGCTATCAATCATCATCACCATGCTTATTTTTGTCACCTCATCAACATACTTACCAGATCGGTTTCGTTCCGATGGTTAGCAGGACTCGCAGAGCAAGTCTCCGATGAAACTCCGATCTCTCGACGGCCTTTGCGGTTATGATGCCACCGAGAAACAACAGACTTATGTCCTGACACGAATAATAATATCATTATTAGTATGCGCTAAGCTCCTCTGGCTATACTGAGTAATACTTTTAATTCATTCATTTAATTCATTTCGTGAATTTAAATAGCGCTTCTTCAAGAAATCTACTCAGAGGCGCTCAAAATAATCTGTATGATTCTGTCCTATTTAGGATATTCTGGCCAGTGTTCTTTTCTGATGACGATGACAGAGGTGGTGATGCTGATGATGATGGTAGTCGTGATGATGATGATGATGATGATGATGATGGTGGTGGTGATGATGACGATTATAGTGGTGGTGTTGTTGTTGGTGATGATGATGATGATATTGATGATGATGGTGGTGGTGGTGATGATCATGGTTGTCGTGGTGGTGGTGATGATGATGATGATGATGATGATGTTTGTTTGTTTGTATGTGCACTTGTTATAGCGCCCTTTCAAGCTCTCTCTACTCAGAGGCGCTCCCGATGCAGAGCGGACACTGCATCGGAGTTTCACGCCGAAGCGCTGAGCAATTGTGAGTGAAGGACTTGCCCAAGGTCCCTACGCGGCGAGGTGGATTCGAACCTCGGACCTTCCGGCTCCAAGGCAACGACGCCACCACTGATGATGACCTGAAACAGAAGCTAGATATATACACCGATTTCCTTGACCAACAGTACTGTCAAGGAGTAGACAACTGCCATGGTCCATCACCATGCCTTTCCCATCATCTACACTTTCTTATGGAACGACCTTCCACTTAATCCTCTGTCAGAGTTTGGTTGTGGTCCTGCCTTTATCCCTCCCCCAGCTTGGTCTTTCTTATTCCCTCGGGGCTGGCACGCTGAGGTCGCCTATATTAATTAACAGACTGTAGGCTACTGTAAGAAGTTCTTCACAAGTTTTCAGATGAGACAAATTATTCGATACGAAGATAATGATATTGGATGTGATTAAAAACAAGAAGTTACACTAGCAAAAATATTTGTATTTGCACGTGACTGTCACGCTTTCGATCGGAGTAAATATATTGGTGACTTGAATATTTTTACCGTGATGTAATTTCTTGCGACATCCTTTGCGCTCATGACACCGATCAACGGAAAGAGAACAATAGGAAGTAATCCGGTGACAGCAAGTGGAATTGCATCCAGTACCCAGTAGATGACCATTAGAAGCGCGACGTAGCCACAGTCGGCTGCCTAAGCATGCAATTATTGAAGATCGCGTAGTCAAATCAATGCACCAATCAATCAATCAATCAATCAATCAATCAATCAATCAATACACCAATCAATCAATCAATCAATACACCAATCAATCAATCAATCAATCAATCAATCAATCAATCAATCAATCAATCAATCAATCAATCAGAGCCAGTCAAAAGCGATAATAGGAATATAAAGAGAGCAATGTTAGAAATGAAAAATGGTGATATACGAGTAAGACATACCGGCGTTCGAATGCAGAAAATGACTGGAAGCAATAGGATTGGTGACAGAATGATAACAAAGAGTCGATAGTTGACGATAAGATCGCCAAGATATTCCTTCAGCCGCTCAAAAGACATCCTGATGGGATGAATTATTATTATTGTTGATTCTCTACAGATTCTCAGATCCAGCGACCGTAAATAATGTACCTGAAACACACGGAAATGTCAATTGTTACACACTTCCTCTTACTCTGTCAAACTGCACTTGAACTGGTAATAAATTCAGGTAGGCTAAACCTGTTGGAATGAAATCGTGAGCCGTGAACATGCGCTATATAATCTGTCAGCAATTCAAACTACAAATGGCACGGATTGGCATGCTGAAGGTTCAACGAATTCGACTGCTTTCAGGGGTAGGCTATGCTCCTTTTCGTGACACCGGCATTGTATTGTGGTGTATTGGGTTCGTTGTCGTGCAGCCGAAGAGTTGTAGGCTAGATTCCACCTCAAGCCACAGCGTAGAAATATTAATTTTGGCAAGCCATTCACTCAGTTTTACTACCATCATTAGGCCTATCAATCACCCCCCCCCCATCACCTTCCACCGGCTCCTCCAGTTACCGTTCGAACTCGGTCCTCCTGCAGACTACTAGGTCTACTGACTACTGACTAGACGCAGGTGACTGATAAAGTCGTTAACTCAAAATTTCTGTAGAGTTTTGTAGAGTTCACATGCTTTGAATCATTTTACATAATTATTAATAAAATATCAAAATGTTTGTCTGGCACACTTGCAAGTTCTCGCGGCACACCAATGTGCCGAGGTAGCCTACACAATAGTACACATGCAGGTTGAGAATCACTGCTTTAAACATTTTTGAGAATCACTGCTTTAAACATTTTTGAGAATCACTGCTTTAAACATTTTTGAGAATCACTGCTTTAGACATTTTGAGATTGCGGTTATAACGGTTTATGACTTGAATACTTAAATAAGTCGTAGGCTACGTAGGCCTACCTCGAGCTTAACACCTTCTTTTGGTCGACGATTGGAAATAACAATTTCGTATAAAAATTCAGTGTGTCGATTTCTGGCAACAGCTTTTCAGCTCTGTGTCATCGTTACTTGTGGATGAGAGATTAAATTGCTGGTCGATTTGTGTCTTCAAAAGAAAGTTATTTCGTCGAATTTCGAATTTCTACTTCTGATTTCGATGATTAATTTTTTTGTCGAAAAGTCTCGTCTGATTTCTTTCAAGTCATTTCATTTTAGCATCTAACCGCCTCCTACGTAAAACTTCCAACAATCAATAGGCATCTGACTGGTTGGACGTAGACGACTGGCAATTGTTGATCGTTGTACTGTGGCTAAAACATTTCAATCAACCCCCACTCCGACCCCCCCCCCCCCCCATCACCTTCCAGGGCCGTCTTATGGTCATCGTAGGCCCTAGGCACTTTTGCATATTGATCTATTCGTAGGCCCTTATAGGGCCTATCCAACTTAACTCTGCATTAATTCAAATTGCAACACATTTACATTATTTCTTAAAATTATGCTAAACCACGTTTTGTGAACGTATTTCAGTTTTGATTTTAAATCTCAATCTACTTTATCAACTGAAGAAATAGTGATCAAAGCAAAAGCATTAATTGAGATATATCCATGTGATCTAGAAGATGCATTTATTGACGAATTTCTTTGTTTTCTCGAATGTTTGCAGATAGTAAATCTGTAGCCTAGCTGAAATGATTAGTTCACAAATAGCTGACAAGCTGTTCTCCAGTTTTCCAACTGTCAATATTGCTTTTCGAATTTATCTTTTTATATTTGGAACAAGTTGTGAAGGTGAACGTTCTTTATCGAAACTAAAAATTATCAAAAATTACCTTCGGTCAACGATGAGACAGTCACGATTATCCTCCCTTGCATTACTTTCAATTGAAAACGACTTAATGCGAGAAATGACATTTGAAGACGTTATAAGCGATTTCGCGAATGCAAAGAGCCGCAAAGTTAACATAATATAGCTTAGCTAATGTTACTGTTTCATTGGCTAACTCTAGCCTTGAAAAAAGTTAGCAAGTTTTCGTTTTCTGTTTGTTTTTTCCGGTCATTGCACAATCACTGCATTTATATATTTTTTTCAGGATTTCGTAGGCCCCTAAAAAGTTCGTAGGCCCTAGGCACAGTGCCTACTGTGCCTACTGGATAAGATGGCCCTGTCACCTTCCACAGGCTCCTACAGTTACCTTTCGAACTCGGTTCTCCTGCAGACAGACTACTTTTGTTGACCAGTGACTATAGACGCAGCGCTCGTGAATAAGCTGGTGCCATGTAGGCCTACTTGCCATGTAGGTCTTTTTGGCATTCGAGTGGCACTTTAGACCACTGATTCCCGACATTTTTTGGCTTGCGGCACACTAGGAAAGAATGAAAATTTTTGTGGCATAGCCTACTTAAATCTATTTGTCATTATTAGGCTATTAAATAATAATATTCCGTTTTTAATATTCTAATTGTCTAATATTACTCCAGTGAATCTATTGACTCTAGTCAGTCTACTCTAGTCGCTATAGGCCTAGTCTAGTTTCTAGTCACTAAACTATAGACTCTAGTGATCTAGTCTATTCTAACAACTTATCTGATATTTATTTGCACAAATTAACAGTAGCCTATTAACCTTCAATGGATGTAGGTCTAATGATCATTAGATGATAGATCTAATGATCATTTATACATGACATTGTATGACGGCTGTGCTTCCTTTCCAGAGCAAATCAAGTTGAAACGACTCAAACGAGGCTGCAGAGCCGACAATCATGCCCACATTTCAAAGTCGATTCTAAGAAGTAGCCTATAGGCTATGCGTCTTTTTGCATTTCATTTCAGTTAATGCTGAAAATCCAAATTCACAAAACCACAAAGATGCAAATGGCAGAATGGAAAGCCAAAACGAATCCGTCAATCCAAACTCTTTTCGGAAAAGGTGACTGATAAAATCGTTAACTCCAAATTTCTTTAGAGTTTGTAGAGTTCACATGCTTCGAATCAATATAAATAATTATTAGCCCTTTGCAACCGGTTTTTATTATTGCTTACCATGCATGTCCTGGCTAAATCGATCTGTTATGCAACCTACGCATTTAAGTCCGCAATTAAATTTGTCTGTTATCTTTCCATTAGGGTAGTTCCCGACGTTCCCGTGGGTTCGCGTGCAGTTCTCTCGGTTCAGCATCACCCGCTAAAACAGAATACGCCTAAACCCACTGTAAATTTATCATTATGAACATTGACATGAACTACCTGTTCAAAGCCATTTTCTCTTTGGTTGTTATTGACTGTTTCCGATAAAATCGGCGATTTTTAGTGCAAGACTTGAGTTTTACACATTGAACAGCTAGACGGTCATAACATTGTAGCATATCAGAGGTTTTTATGCTAAATCAAAGCGGTATTCAAAATAGTGAGATAAGCAGACACAGACGCATACGCTACTACCAAGACTAGTGTAGGCCGATCCACTGCACCTGACAGTCGTTTCGAGTATAGGCGCAACCACGTCCTAAAAGTTGGGGGGAATGGAAGTTGTTATTAGGAGTAATAATGGGCTATAGCTAGTGCAAAAAGCGCGAAGCCGCGATTGCCGAAGGCAAGAAGCCCCTAACGATTAGGGGTATGGGGAGCGTCGTAAGTTCCCCCAGTGGGGTGTGTGGCGGAGCCCCAGAAGCCGACGAAATTTTGAGCATTTGATGCGAAATGAAGCACGTCTTTGGTTTTAGTTTGTCTGAAATTTTGCAACGATGATATCGGAACAAAAATAACCTACCTAAACCACCTCGATTTGTGAAAGTCTAAATCTAAATCGGTCAAACAATCACTTAATGAGCCATAGGAATTGACATTAATTTTGACATTGCTTACAAAAAATGGCGCATCTTCTGGCCCAGGGATCCAAACTTGCAAAGCTTGCCCTAAAATTAAAGAACCAGAAGTCATGAAACAAATATTCGTAACTAGGATTTTTCGTTTGGGCGGGGGGCTTAATTAAGCCCTGATCATGACGAGTGTGGTAGAATATTTAGCCGTAATCATACAACGGCTTGACTTATTTGGGGGAGGGCTTCAGCTTCGTTTGGGGGGCTTAAGCCCCCACCCAATCCCAACGATATAGTACGTCACTGTGTAGGATTAATACACAGTGGAACCAAAATAATAAAGAGAATCATGATCGAGTGTTCCTTTAGGCCTAGGCCTAGCCTATACATGATAAATCTAACCGGGAAAAGGGACGGATCGAAGTCCCGCTTGCTCTATATGACATAGTTATTAGAAGAGAAACCCATCTACATGTACAGTGGTGTGAAAAAGTTTTGCATCACCCATAATTTATATTGTGCGTTTCTATGCATGATTTCGTCTGTATTAAGATGAATAATGTATACTTGTAACCATGTGGGTGTTAATTATAGGTTTTATTATTGTTTGGTTCGAGTTAATAAGCATATTTATGTAAATTAACACGATGAATGTTCGTTTACCACCCCGTGACTATAGGCCTACCAGTACGAGAACGCTTGTCACACGCTAATGCTTGTTCTGTGCATAGTGTAATGTGTTGGTATGAAATAACCGCATGTGTGCTCGTAAGCCTTCTTTATGATTAAATTTAGTAGCCTTGAAAAGGCCGTTTCTGTGTGTGGGTGATGCATAAAAATTTTATTGGCCAACCCTTGTTCTTCAACACTTGCAATGTCTGCAACGTTCGGCATTGAGTGGACCAGTTTGACGAGGTGGTCATGGGCCACAACTTGGTTCCAGGCGGCGATGAGCGATTCGATGAGATCGCGCTTGCCATGGAAGTTGGATATCGCCAAGGTTACTTTATGCCACAGATTCTCAATTGGATTGAGATCCCGGGACTGGGCGGGCCAGTCCAGCGTTGGTTTTTTCTTTAAAGCTTGGGGTTGCATGGCTTCCAGTGGCGTCGGGCTATTAGGCGTAACTTTCTATTGTGACGGTGGTGTCCAGTCACCACCACTTTTAAAAGTTGTCGTGACAGTCACCACCACTTTTGGTCCGGCAAATAAATATTTTTTGGCTGTTTAACATAATTATTATAATTTTTTATTGGGTCTATGCCATTGCGATGTTAGTCACGAATACTAGCCTACAATGTTGTCTATCGGATCCGTGACTAACATCGCAATGGCATAAAGTTCTAATAACGTCAGACAGCCAATTAAATGCCATCATATTTGAAAAATATTTATTTACCGGACCAAAAAGTGGTGATGACTATCACCACCGCTTTTTAAAATTATTATTCGTGACTAACAGAGGTCTTTGCGGCATCCTCAGATTCACATGGCCATAACTCCTATAATTTATAAGAAGGGAAGGGAAGGATTCCCTGTCCACTTTAAGCTTGGAGAGGAAACATGAAGCAATTCTCTATACCACACACCGTTATGGCTCCGAGGCAGTGGCATGGCGACACAATTTTTTGGGATCATTAGTATACGTATACTATCAGAATAGCATTTCACGTATAGGCTACTATCAGAAGAGCATTTGTGAAACCACCGTATTATATACCCGAAGCCGGCAAAAGTTGGCTCAGACTATAGGGAAGAGTCAGCAAGCTATATATAAAATATATAGACGACTGTCTCTTGGATGATATAATTTCTGGAATAAATGGATACATTGGATAGGCCTCCTATAAGTTATAACATCCATTCATTCGAGAAATAATATCATAATTTTAAAAAGCGGGGGTGATAGTCACCACCACTTTTCAGAGGAAAGTTACGCCCATGCGTCGGGCGTCTGCATATCATCGATAGAGTGGTCAACGCAGCCAAGTGCATCGGCATACTGCAGACGTGCATGGTGCCATCAACTCAGCAGCTCTACCCAGACCAGTTCCTCTTTCAGGATGACAATGCACCATGCCATCGTGCCAAACTGGTGACCAACTGGAAGAATCAGAACAATGTTAGGACGCTGAACTGGACCACCCAGTCCCCGCATCTCAATCCAATTGAGAATCTGTGGCATAAAGTAACCTTGGCGATATCCAAGAGATATCCAACTCAGGGGCGGATCCAGGATTTCTTGTTAGGGGGGGGGGCGTAAATACTACCAATCCAATCCCGTATAATAAATACATATATATATGAGTGGCGGCGCCAGGATCTCAGGTTGGGGGGCTGAAGCCAACTAGGCCTATAGAAAATTTTTATGAAGCGCCGAAGGCGCGAAGCTGCGAGTGCCGAAGGCACGAAGCCCATACCGACTAGGGGGTCTGGGGGAGCGTCGTAAGCTCCCCAGCGGGGTCTGGGGCGGAGCCCCAGCCACCAACGCATTTTTAGCTCTGTTGACCTCAACTAGAGCCATTTTCCGGCTCTTTTTTGACAGCTATTTCTGAACGATAAAATCATGAAAACTCAAAAAGAAGTCGTTTTGCAGAGTCGCAGACTAGTGTTAGCCCTAAGTGGCAGAGAGAGTCGATGTCCGGGAGTCGAGTCCAGTGGGAATTGATGTCTCACATGTGAGTCGATGTATGACCGTCCACCGCAGTTGAGGTACGAAAATAAGATAATAATAATAACTTAAGCCGATACATGGACATTCATTGCTTTTTACCTTGGGATGAGGCTGAGTCACATTTAGGGGCTTAACCCCATGACCACTCCTCTGGTGCCGCCAATGGCATAAGCATCTACACTATAATAATAATTTTTATAGTTGATTTCGTTGCCGTTGGTCATTGTCTAGTTTCCTTATTACGAAGTAAGCCGTTTTAGACATTTTCAGCTTTGGGGGGGGGGGGATGAGTCACGTTTAGGGAGGCTTAGCACCCTAGCCCTCTCCTGTCGCCGCCACTGATATAATGTATGAAATTATATCACGCAAAACTATAATGATCCTTTTTATAGAAAATGTCATGGAACTTTAAACAAATATAGGCCTATAGTTTCTCATATAAAACCGCTGGTGTCCACAGAAGGTTAACAGTGAAACGATTATAAATCAGTTATCGGTTTTGATCATGCAACCCTTGACCCAAAGAGGAAATAATTAAGTGTCACATGCCAGTGGCATCCAAGGAGAATGACACTGTTAGTGTCATTCTTCTTGGATGCTTTCTGGCGTAGACATTGAGATTGTCATCAATGTCTAACTTGATGTCCTTGTGGACAAACAATAAAATGAGTCCTCGTTCATTGTACTTCGGAAACACAACTTCACAAATCGCAGACTAGAATTTGCTCGCTCAACACTGCAAGCCGTGACAGAAGTGAGCAGCAAAATGTGAACTATTGTGGCAATATTTGGATACATAATACAACGGGAGCGGCTGTCAGCGAGGGTGTCCGACAGGGTGCTTGGTGTGCTGTTAGCGTTTCTCCACATCTGCTGCCAAAGCTTTAACTCTTGATGAAAAGAATTCGGAGAAGGCAGCTCATCATGATAATAATGAAGTATACCATCAGCAGTGAGTGCGTCGATGTTTTAAACATTAGATGCATGGAATGAGACTTACATGTAGGCCTAGACCACGAATTGCTTGCTTTGCAAGATCTCCAAATCGTAGGCTAAATTGCAATTATATTAGTTTTATGTCAGTTTAGCTTTAGAACATTTCTGCAGGTTTAGGGGGGGCGTACGCCGGCTCCGCCCCCCTCTGAATCCGCGCCTGCAACTTCCATGGCAAGCGCGAGCTCATCGAATCGCTCATCGCCGACTGGAACCGAGATGTGGCCCATGACCACCTCGTCAAACTGGTCCACTCAATGCCGAACGTTGCAGACATTGCAAGTGTTGAAGAACAACTGAACAAGGGTTGGCCAATAAAATTTTTATGCATCACTGACACACAGAAACGGCCTTTTCAAGGCTACTAAATCATAAAGACGGCTTACGAGCACACATGTATGCGGTTATTTCATACCAACACATTACACTATGCACAGAACAAGCATTAGCGTGTGACAAGCCTTCTCGTACTGGTATAGTCACGGGGTGGTAAACGAACATTCATCGTGTTAATTTACATCAATATTATGCTTATTAACTCGAACCAAACAATAATAAAACCTATAATTAACGCCCACATGCTTACAAGTACATTAGGGTGGAGTGAAAAAACCGAAAATCAGAATTCCGAAAAGTAATGGCAACCAAAAGTTGCCCAATGACATGGGGTCCAAAAATGTGTAAAAAGTTTTTAAAAATATTAATGTCTTCAGACCCCATAAGTGGGCCAAAGTTCCGAAAAATTGCATTTTTTAAAGAAAATTGCCTGTTTTATCATGAAATATTCTTAGTGCAAAATATCTAACTGCCATTCAATATACCGTTGGAAAGAACTCTTAAAACTGAATAAAACGATGTATTATTTTTGAGAATAGTCCCATATTTGTAGAAGATATTGAATTTTTAACCATACCTCCTCTTCGCGACATGTCGCGAAGTCTAAAAACAGTAAAACACGAATAACTTTTTTATCCTTTGCGATATTTCAATGCATAATATGTCATTCGATTCCGTTTAAGAACCCCTTTCTAATGGTGTATTGTAAGGTAAGATCGTGTATTGTTTGTCTGATATTATTAGGATGGTATATCTAACATGCACCTTGACTGAAAGCACTTCCAAAGACTTTCATGGAAATCGTATTGCCGTCACAGTAGGGTAAAGTCACAAAGGTCAGAATATGTCTCATATAGCATATACTGGCATGCATCATTGATCATCAGCAAGTAGTCATGCTCTTTTAAAATTTATCCTATCCATTGTGTCTTAGAGTGACTGTATTCTGTTACAGTCCTATTCCTTTTGATTTGAAATATCAGTTTCAGCTCTCGAGATTGTAACGGCGTTCTGCACCTCAGCTACGGCTGCAATAGCTTCATTCACACTTTTAAAACACCTTTAAAAAATACTCTAATCTGGACATTGAAACTGTAAAACTATCGACCATGACCTGTTACATGAAATTTGAGCTGTTCTGCCGATTGGCTGTGTTGGAACAGATCGGAGAAACAGCAACCCTCCAGCTATGACTGAAAGCACCTGCAAAGACTACAGTCACTCTAAGACACAGTGGTTAGGATAAATGTTAATAGAACATGATTGTTTGCTGATAATCAATGATGCTTGACAGTATGTGAGACATTTTATGACATTACCCTACTGCGACGGCAATACCACTTCCTCGAAAGTCTTTGGCAGTGCTTTCAGTGAGAGTGCATATTAGATGCCATCCCAATAGCCTGTACGCCGTATACTAGCCTATAGGCTAATAGAGTGACTGTAGTCTTTGGAAGTAGGCTACGTTCAGTCACGGTGCATATTAGATATCATCCCAATACAATGTACTGGCTACTCCTATGAAGGAACTTGGTCTGAGGAGAATGTCAATAGTTGAAAAGCAGAAAGAGAGTTGTCTTTACTGTGCTTCCTTGTTCTGCCTCAGAATCAGTGCTAAAAGTGTAAAAAAAGTGCCTGGACGCCCCTTGCCTTTCCAAAAGAAGTGCCAGGACGCCCTTTACATTTTCAGAAGTGATGGCCAAATAAGTGGCAGGGCGGCAAAAAAATTTGAAAATAAGTGCCAGGACGCCGTCCATGACCGTCCTGGCATATTTTAAGCCCTGCTCAGAATCTTAACTCAACAGATAGGCTAATGTAGAATTAATTGACTCTCATAGCTGGAGGGTTGCTGTTTCTCCGATCTGTTCCAACACAGCCAATCGGCAGAACAGCTCAAATTTCATGTAACAGGTCATGTTCGATAGTTTTACAGTTTCAATGTCCAGATTAGAGTATTTTTTAAAGGTGTTTTAAAAGTGTGAATGAAGCTATCGATCATTGTTGTGTAGCGTGTCGATGGGTTACTGAGTATGGACATGAGAGGCCGGACTTTCTTCTTTTCAGGTGGGATGTTGGGGTATATAAGATGAGATGTGCGATCTTTTCTGAGAATGAGGAATGACAATCCCTTCGATTCGGTTGAACCATTCATTGAAATCACACATGTAGCCTATGGTATGAAATGTTGGAACCTTGAAATTGATGTCTCGACTTATGCGAACCTGGAGATCGATCATGTGGTGTTGAGGAAACACCTGTACTGTTATCCATTACTGAGGAAAATTGGAACCGGTGTAGAGAAACAAAATCAACAATTCTTGATCTGATTTGAATTTTTACTGTCAGCACGAGGAGCCCATTGTTCGAATAAAATTACACTTGGTCAACAGGCTAGTTCATGGGCTTGAGCTGCTCACATCGAGACCATCTAAGATTGAAACAAAAAGCCAAAACAAACATTTCCAATATCAGAATTTAAGGTGGGTAATGGATGGCCGGGCCCGGGTTGGTGGGCATGGGCTGCCCCAAATTAAGCTCATCTTAGATTGAGGTGAGAAGCCCATTAACCAACAATTCCATATATACAGCTAAACACGTCTTGTGTATTAAAGTTCCTCATTCACAGGAATTTTTTAATCTTGTGAAGGTCGGTGGAGCCTAAAGTTTAGTTTTGATAGACATGGTAGAGCTGTAATTGGGGATGATAATTATGGTTTGATATTGTCTATTAAAGTTCCCCTTGCTCGCATGGATTTTTGGAAAGTTTATGAAGCCAAAGTTTTAGTTATCTGACTGGTGCTCATAAAACAGTGTTTGAAAATTGTCATTGCTGCTTGTTGACCAATTTTTTGGCAAGTTCTGCTGTGTAGTTGGGTGGGGTGTTTTGTAGTGTGTTACAACTTTTATAAAGTGCCTCTAATATGGTGAACCGTTCAGAGGCGCTCTTAGTGTGTAAGGCCACGAGAGAAGAAATAAGTTTTGAGAAAAGCAAATGCAGATGAGAGATTACCAGCTAGAATTTGAGATCAAGTAGATGGGGACAGCGTATTCCAAAGAGAATGGATCAATTGAAATAAAGTACCGTGTCTGAGCCATAGCTGTTCTACTGCGAGGAGCTAGAAGATGAAATATGTTTGAAGAGCACAGTGGATGATGCAAAGAGGCGCGCAGGTGTATTACATGAGCTAGATATTTCAGGAGCAAAACCCTGTTGTGTTTTGGAAACCAAGATGAGGATTTGGAGTTCAATCTGTGAATTTAGAAGTTGCTCAAACATGAAGGTAGAAATGCGAGTAGTGCGGAAGGCGTGCTATTAATCTGGCGTCAGCATTTAGGACCGATGATAGCAGTGAAAGACGAATGAGAAGGAATTACAGTAGTCAATTCGGAAGCACATGAAAAACGAACCAGATTTGCAAAAACGGAAGACGGTAGTATTCATTCATTCATTCATTCTGAGAATTTATATAGCGCCTCTTCAAGATACAAGTAACTACTCAGAGGCGCTCTTTGCGCTGGCCGGATGTTAAATGTAATTTCGACAAAATAAAAATAGTACATCAATTTGCAAAAATAAGTATATTAATAATGATAGGAGAATTTAGTAGTAGGAGATAGCCTTCGTATGTAAACTGTGGAAGCAGCATGGTTTTTCCTGGTAGAATGTGTTTGCAGAGACTTTCTGACACATGTAGCTGCTTTTATTAGTGAAAGGGATGAATCAGGGTGAACATTCGAGTGCCATCTTCCAGAGTTGAAAAACTCGTTTTGTCGTAAACACATTTTAATGGAGTGCAGTAATGTAAGACAACGGGGAGGAATTCCAGTGCTCAGTAAATTCAGGAGCATATGAAAACATGAACCAGATTTTTTAGATTTCAAAGCAGTCATCATAGAGGATGTTTGTAAATATGACCTACTTTTGACGGCACCCTCCCCTGGTCCGCATTTAGCATTATTATTCCCATCCCTTTTAGCAGAGAAGGAAGTACTATGACCTACGTACATTAGTCTACCCTTTTGATCATGCAGGGTTAACTGCCACATGGTGGGGGTACTTTGACCCAGCAGGGAGACTCTAAATGAGTTTGGCGATCAAGGCAGAAGCTTTCTATAAGAACTACATGATGTATAAAATTTAGAGGTGGACAAGCAAGCATCCCCTCCGATTGCCCACATTGGGTGAACTTTTATTAGTGAAACACAGTGACTCTTTGGTTGATCATTAACCTAGTAAGTTGCAGAAAAAGTAAATCAAGTTGCCCCTAAGTTGGACACGAGTTCAAGTTGCCCTTCAGAGGGTGCAAGTTCAAGTTGCCCCTAAGTGGGACACGAGTTCAAGTTGCCCTTCAGAGGGTGAAAGTTCAAGTTGCCTCTAAGAGGGGTGCAAGTTTAAGTAGTCTAAGAGGGGTGCAAGTTTAAGTTGCCTCTAAGAGGGGTGCAAGTTTAAGTTGCCTCTAAGAGGGGTGCAAGTTTAAGTTGCCTCTAAGAGGGGTGCAAGTTTAAGTTGCCTCTAAGAGGGGTGCAAGTTTAAGTTGCCTCTAAGAGGGGTGCAAGTTTAAGTTGTTCTGAGGTACAATGTAGGAATTCAAGTTGTTACCCCTAAATGGGGTACGCAATCATAATTGGGTTCGGAATCAGTGTTTGAGGATAATGAAAGTTATTCAGCAAATCACCCTGTAATCAGAGCTTGTTGCTACCTTAACACAAGAACGATAAATGAGAAGGTGAGACACAGTTCAAGCAGTCTTTTTCAAGACATGTTTAACAATTTCTGGAACAAAATGGACACCGAATGGATTAACACTTTACACAACAACAACTGGTTGCTTTTACAACATTTAACACTAAACGTCCGAGGTACAGTACAACCAGGTTAAATTACACCAAATTTACACCATCAATTAATAAACCATTTCAAGATTTAACCAGTTCTCTCTACACATCAAAATAATGCCCATCTGGCAACGAAGCTGGTAGAATCTTGCCAATTTTCCTACCAACAAGCAACCAGTGTAACTGGTAAAACCACCGAAATATGTCTGTTCTACCACTTTCCAAGTCATTTTAACACTTTAAATACAGTGGATTTTAGGCTAAGAGAAGCTTGGCCTTGCGAACGCTAAGTAACATTAGCAACTACACCGAACAACATCACGTAAACCTCAACGTGTTACACTTCTCTACGCAAATGAAATTCTTAAAAGTTATCATTTACGCCGCCTTTAAAGTTTAACTACAAAAGCAATTCTGGCAAAGACAAAAGATCAGAATTGACTTAACCTTTATATTTATAAAACAGCATAATAATAATATGTCATTGAACACCAAACTTCTGCAATACACAGCAAATCCCTAGTAGGTCAACATTCATAATTATTTGAAGAAATATTGATAAAATTTTAACATCACTCTTACCTATGAAGTAGGGTGCAGTGAAAAAACTTTTTCCCGAATTTCAACAAGTAAGGGCGAGAGAAAGTTGTCAATATATATCGGAAGTAATCTTTAAAATTATTACAGCGATTGTTATAGATCTTTTACCTCCCCACCGACTTTGTAGTTAGGGTGGGTCGTAACGAGTAACTCGTGTATTTGAAATTTTTTACCATCTTTGCAGTGTTATATTGTTGACTGAATGTAGGCTGGCAAAAATTTCCTCCTGCATTTTATGTTACCATGTTGCTTGTAGATTTAAGGAATATTTTGAAAAAGCCTTGTGAAATTAATAATGGAAAGTTTGGACACACCAGAGTTGAACAAAATCACCAAAGAAATGGCAGAGCAATAACACAAGACATTTAAAATTGAAGAAAAAATTATCATGTTGTAGACGTTACACACAGTTGCACACTCATGATCTCACAGTCGTACATGACTGACTAATAGTGACTGTTGAGTAATTGACATATCAAAATGTTCCCTATTACCCAATATTCAATAGGGCCAATATTACATTACCCAACACAATACTCCGTTTTCGTGTTGAATACTTGCATAATAGATCTAGCCTCCAGTCGCGCTCTTATGAAACCATCTCTCGATGTATTACCGCATACAGCTGACGATTCCTCTGTTACCAACTTTATGCAGCGTTCCACAGCTTGGGTGTGACAAGGGAATCTTGGAAAGTTGACCAGTGGCGATTCCTTACATTTCACAAAATCTGTAATAGCAACGTCAGATATAATTATTGGCTGTTCAGTTACGTGACATGATTGCCAGTCTATTAGTTCCGTATAATCTTGAGCATTGCAGTTGAATTCTGGCACTTTGAATACTCGTACGGCGATTTTGGCAGTGTGTTCACTCCTGGCTTTCAGTATTCAATGAAACCCTAATTCGCGGATATGTTTTCTGTCATCGGTTATCATTCCAAGTAGCAGATTTTCTGGGCGATCAAAGTATCCGTTGCGATTAGCCTAAGTGTTGCATTGACAATCTTCCTCAAATCGTCGGGTAGATATCTTGACAAATGAATTGTTTGCCACAGATGTCTTGACCCATCCTTGCATGACGGCTTACTTTTTTAATTGAGCGTAAACTGACGACATATCGTGCCAGAGTTTTCAAACTGTCTGATGGATCTGCAGTGGCAACATACAAACGCAATAACCTATTTGCCGTTGTCAACCATCTTGAATGATTCATTGCGCCAGGTGCTCTCTTTGACAGAGCTAATGGACATTGACCACTGGATACGGCGTTTGTATTCTCCAACAAATACTTCTGATTGGTGCTTAGTTCACTAATATTAACATCCGGTAAATTCACTGGGATCTTTTCGAATTCAGAAATTGGCAATTCCTCACAGTTTGATAACGCTTTGCCGATCGGACCAGAAAATGCACGCGGGCCACTTGTTGGTCCATCAAGATGTTGCAGTAAGTGACGAAGTGGCAACTCATTGCAATGCAGCTGGCATACGAGCCACTGCAGTGGCTTCTGAAGTCCAAGTTCCAACAATCGTATTACTCCACCGTTTTTTTCAGTATTAACGTTAGTGCCATCGCACCCAACAGCGACAACTTTATCGACAGCTATCTTGTTCAAAGAAAGGAAATCAGTTATACTTGACTTGATGTCTTTTGCAGTTCCAGACTTTGGTGTCACATGGCCAATGTAAGAAGATCCTGGTTCTTGGAGTAAGGAATAATGTTCTTCGGTTACAGTTCTGCGATAATTATTTATAATTATCTTGACTGTTAACCATTGTCTTATCTTTGTGACCGTCAAAATATATCCCACAAATATCTTCAGAGATTTTTTTATATTGTAGCTGCTTCCTTTTCTTTCTTCGCTCTCTTCTTACTTTGCTAATCGACATCATTGATGCGACAAATGACCTTGGCCATGACCTTATAACCTTCAGATGACCCGGATGATAAAAACAAAATCAGAAATGAATTCTATATACCTGGATCAGTAACATTTGAGATATTACACATGCATTTGATGTAATAAATGAAAATGATGAAACTCGGTGACCTTGACCTCTATAACCTTAAGATGACTTCTGATGACAAAACCAAGATCAGAAATGAATTCTGTATACCTGAAGTAGTACCATTAGAGGTATTACACGTGCATAAGCTGTAATAAATGAAAAAGATCAAAAATGTCCTTGACCATGACCTTATGACCTCAAGATGACCCCTGATGTCAAAAAACAATTTTAGAAATGAATTCTGCATACCTGAATTAGTACCTTTAGAGGTATTGCACGTGCATATGCTGTAAGAAATAAAGAAGATAAATTTTCCAATATGACCTGCGGCGGCCATATTGGATTTGTCAATTACGTCATTCGTGCCGTCATGGCGGACAAGCATCTCTGTGATTTTTCATGTCCAGGGACCCACTGACTGATTGGAAGTGAGAAACTCCCCTAACACCAAGGTGCATACGGGACCTCATGGCACATCATGGATTATATTATTTTTAGATTGAAATAATCTACGCGAGTTATTCGTTACGACTCCCCCTACCTACAAAGTCGTTGGGGAGGTGAAAGATCTATTATAATCGCTGCAAAAATGGTTGCACATTACTTCTAATATATAGTGTCAACTTTCCCTCGCCCTTACGTGCTAAAATAAACCAAAAAATATAATGACCATTACATTCACTGCACCCTACTATGAAGTCTAGAAATTGAAACGAATTTCGAAGATCTGTACAACCGATCTATACACAACAAATAAATGACACTAATAAATGGTCTACAAGAGAATTTGGGCTGTTTACGATATCAGAATACTAATTGTCAATTTATTAATGAGCATGATAAACGTTAAATTCCAAACAATAATTTGTAAAATGTACCTGGGTACATGTATTAACATAACATAACAGTTAACACTATCATTAACAGGAGGTTCAGTGATCAGTTCATGCTATCATAAGCAGAGGGTACAGTGTTCCTGTAATGCATCTACACTGTGTCCCAATAAATCGGGCACCCTTTTTATAATGTGAATAAAACAGGCAAATCTTAATCGATTTTCGAAATTTCAAAACTGTTTTTATCCTGAGATAATTATCTTACACTCATTCAAATATGAAGTTTCTGGCATGAAAATTGACATCACAATTGCGTCAATTGCATCACAGAATTCCAATGTTAAGTACCGAACAAAACTTTTTCGGTACTTAACATTTGAATTCTCTGATGCAAATGACGTAATTGTGACGTAAATATTCATGCCAGAAACTTCATATTTGAATCAGTGTAAGATAATTATCTCAGGATAAAAACAGTTTTGAAATTTTGAAAATAGATTAAGATTTGCCTCTTTTATTCACATTATAAAAAGGGTGCTCGATTTATTGGGACACAGTGTACAATTTCCAATTTATATTCTTAGCATAAAATACAGTTTTCAACACCACATGAATATTATTTTCTTGTAGGTTGTTAACTCCACGTAGAATATTATTAACACATAGGCCAAAAAACTCAGGTTATTGTCTGAATCTTTTACATATTAGATAATTCACAGAAAATTACAGCAGACATCAACAATTGCATCTTCAGAAAATATAAAATATTTGCATGGAAAATAAACGGCCAGTATATCGAACTTCCGCACGCGCATAGATCTCTGATCCAAAATGGAAATGTTGATTTTGAAACTACAAAACGAACCTCAAAAGCAAATATCTCAGCTCACAGTGACAGTCTAGCTAGGCCTATAGAGTAATACAAAACTGCCTTAGATGTAGTATAGGAATTAACGCAATACACAATTAAAGCCATCAACATAGCTGCAAAAGCCACAGTAACTTTGTACAGAAATTTAAAACGCAACCACTCTTAAAAGTCTTCAGTTGCTGTACTGATTCAATATGCACTATTTGAAATCGACCTTGTGAAAGAATCCTTCAACAGATCTTCTGTTTTAAATGAATTCCAAACACACACGTGACCCAGCTGATAAAAACCAGGCTTATAACTGCAACGCTCACTTCTCAGATAATGGCCAAAATTTGATAAAACTAAATTTTTTCAATTTAGAGTTTTTCACAGAAAATAATAATAATAAGACTCAGAGATTCAACGCCATAGCCTTCAGAGGAACATTCTCACAAGTTCACAACCAACCCGGGTCGAGGACGACCAGCCATACTAATAATTAAATGCACTATACATTAGCTTTTAGTATGCTGTTAGTACATTATGATTGCGTTTTGTCAGGCATTCACTGTTCAGCAAGCACAGCCAGTTGGCGTTGCACAGTTGGTATAAGAAATAAATGGTTATTAATAATAATAATAATAATAATTTTTCTTTAATTCAACACCTGCAAACACACTGCACTTTAAGTTATGTAGTAATCTTAATTAACATAAAACTGAACAGACAGCCTGCAATACAAATGACAAAATGTTCTAAACACATTAAAGCGAAACTTTTGGAGAAAAATTAACTACAGCAGAACCATATTTTACTTATAACTTTGAGCATGATCACGATAGAGCAATAAAGTTTGTCTCATTTTAAAGAAAAGTCTAGTCTTTAAAAAGTTGTGTGACACTCAAATTGTAAAATTGACTTAAGCCAGACGTTGGTCAGATATTTCAAATTTCAGCAGCTAGTCCTTGCAACAACAGTGTTGGCAACGGGGTTAACCGGCTCTTTCATTGCAATTATATCAGTGATCACATATTAAGTGTAAGCTCTACAGATAGAAACAGCTTACAAAACTTTCATGTGTGATAGCCATGTTTTAGCACCGTTGCTAGGTACTTCAAGATGCTACAACTGGACCGGCCCCCCTGCGCTAAGGGTAACTTTCAGCTAATGGAACAACTTTCAGCCCAACTTGTTAACACTCATCTGTTAAACATCATCTCTTGACCATCATTAGTGAACCGTCATCTCTTGACCATCATTAGTGAATTGACATCTCTTGACCATCATTAGTGAACCGTCATCTCTTGACCATCATTAGTGAACCATCATTAGCGAATTGACATCTCTTGACCACCAACTATCTACCACTGTCATCACTCAATGACCATGATGCTGATAAATGAATCACGAATAGTACCAAAATCTTTGATTGGCTGGACTTGCCAATACTTACCAACACACAGAACATTTATGAATGTTGTTTATTAAATATGTCATCCAAAAATAAATAAAAAAGTACATTGCTCTCAGCCACAACACCCTGAACAACACTCTCAGTATAACATACATGTGCATTTGTACGTGCATGTAAGCATTTGGCTTTTTTATAGCTACTTTTCAGAACGTTGCAAAGTACTATTTAGAATTATAATCAAGATATTATCGATGCTAGAAACAACCACAGACTAGCAGAAAGTGATCCATCAAGCAAGAAATTCAGACGTAGAAAATGGGTAAGAATTGGTGGCAACTTCGTTTTCTTAGTCTCGGCACACGAGGGCTAGCAGCGAGTCCTCTTCCTCGCAGTCTGATTTATCCACTGACAGTGTGTGGCCAGTGTACTCATTATAGCCGAGTTCGCTAGGGGTGCGCGTAGCAGAGAAATCTCTACACAAATTTCTACTCTGGTGAGATTTAAACTCTTGACGTATCAGTGGACAATCCGTCATACTGACCACTACACTATACAACAAGATGGTTGCATTAAAGGTATATGCAACTTCACCACTGGTTGCACTCTGCCGGTGCCAGTCCCAAGCCTCGATAAAGGAGGAGGGCGACACTAATCGTCTTCGATATGGCAGTGTCGTTAAACAGTAAAAAGTGTAAAGGTAAATGCATGTAGGACCGGTTATAATGGGGCTATACATAAATTTATGTTACATTACAGCTGTGAAACTCCATGTAAAGTAAATCAGGAAACTATCAGTCAGTTTAATACGGGTAACTGCAAGTCTGATGATTTTATTGCATATGTCATTCCATCTTCACGTATTTACCAATAGTAAAAGCATCAAACTGGTAATTTAGTTTATCATTAACATCAGATGCTCACACAAACTCAACATGTCAATGCAGAACAGATATATAAGCCTACGAAATAACATATTAAGATGTAAAACACATGATTTCAACTCAAAATCTTAATGCGAAAATGATAAAATTTGTCTGTGTTTATTTGAAAGAAGTACAAATTGGACAGAATGTTACTGCGGAAAAGAAATAGTCAACACGGTGATCTAGAGTTGATAAAATGTTAAGACCGTGTGCATAGCATGATACATTGATACAGGAACTCACAAAGGCTACAAAGCGACTCAAAAATTCGACCTTAGCAAAAAATCAAACTCAATTCCTGCCAAATTTTATTAAGGCAGCTTCACTTACGCCTAAACGTGACAGCCACAGCGCCTTCTATTTCTCGGTCTTTGCATTCAGACTTGTTCTTTCAACGTATATATCAACAAAGCACAGCAATACTGTTAGCATAATTATCACCACACACAAAAGACCCGGGTGACTTGCAGCTGGGCCGACTAGACATGGCAAGCAGAGCAGAAATAATATTTCGCAGTGCAAAGTCTAAATCAAGCAAATTTTGCAATGCCATTTTTGACAGCACTCCTAAAACCACACCAGTTCCTGAAGCAAGCCCCTTGCAGACATCATCAAAAGCAGCTGCACGCTCGAGTTGAACCCGAAACCTCGAGTCGGCTGATGCGAGGCGAGTTGGCCATGTCGAGCTGCTTCCACTAGAAATCAATACTTGCATGAAACAGGCGATCACCGCATAGATAAAACGTCAGGGCTGGTCGATCTCTCATACGCACTGAGACCGTCGCTCTACTGAAGTCAGGTCTGGGTTGCATCAACAGAAAAATAAATTATGGATTGCATTTCGCTGGCATCGCGTGACACACGTCGGTCGACGATGTCGGATGAAGGGATGCGACACGTGTCATGTCGTGCGACATCTTGACGCAGTGTTGCAGCTGAATCTAAAGGAAAAATTCAGCCACATTTTTACTCATAACATAAATAACTGTTAACATAATTAACAGAGTCGTATCCATATAATTATTACACATGGAAAGTAAGAAATCATATTTTCTAAGCTGATTGTAATCTGACATTAATTTTATGTAGTGCTTGTTAATTCAAGAAAGAACTCATTTTGTTGACCTCTTCCCTTGAACCGGTCAACCAATCAAATCACTGTTGAATAATACATGTATGTATAACACCAAAAGAATCTTGCTGGTAAACACAATCTTTGATCTTTGATTTCGGGTGCTTATCTATCATCTATGTCCCATCAGACACCAACACTGCGTTTTAATATGCTTGGGTGGTGCCAGGCCATAGACTGGAAGAAAGAGGAGGGCATCCTTAAAAGTACGACACAGTAAATCATTAGCCACCATATTGGATCCAGGACAGCATTGACAGATGACTGAGGCTGAACGGCATTTAAGGTCAATGCACCAAATGCTGAACATTATTTTATATGATGAATAGAAATCATGTAAGCTATGATGAGTACACTTTATATGTATGTATACACTGTCGGTGGAAAGATGGGAGGGTAAGGAGGACTGGCCACCCACCCTCATCATATAATTATTCCGAGGTTAAGAAACTGAAGTTGGTAAGACTATTGAATGGACTGCTCTTCCTTTTATTATTCATGTCAAAATGAATGAATCGTGTGATGATAAGAAGAGTGTCACGAATTGCCTGAAAAACAAGGATTTGAAAGTCTGCAATGTTCTGCTTATAAATGGTAGATCTCTATATACCACCAGGCCACTTGCGCTCTGTGTTACTCTGCTCTCTTGTATTGATCACCAGCAGCATGTGCATCAGACTCCAGGGGCTGACACTGTTGTGCATGATTGAGCCGAGAGACAGAGACACGGAGAGAGAGATAGAGGGGGATAGAGAAGCAGAGACAGACAGACAGACACAGACAGACAGACAGATGCTAATCGCTGGCCAGAACGGATATGCCACACAGCCACAGGAGATGAGACCACCAACACCTCCTCCCCTCCTCATCCATCTCCTCCTTCTCTTCCTTGCAAGTGCAAGAAAGCTCCTACCGGAGGGTAATAAGGGTTGCCCTAAGTACCATCACAGCCAACGCATGATCAAAGACAACATACACACACACACACACAAATAATAAGCTTACATAATACATACATGAAAAAAGCAGCGGTCATTGTTTGATGTCCACAGGTGCATTGAATATAAACAAACTGAAACACTTTCATGTTGAATGCTTGGTGAGAATTGTCCCCCAGCTTGTCTTCGCTCAGTGTATTATCCTGGCTACAGGTCCATTTATTTGGGCGTTCCTCGTCTTCCCTGGGGCTCATTACAACTAAAGTAGCCACGAAGCTTTGTTCTCGTTGGTCCTGTGACCTGAGACAACAATTCTCCTACAACGAAAGCCCGCATTTAGGTTTGTTCAATGGGGAATGCAGCACTCGGCACGCAGTTAAAAAATAATGTGCATAATGGATGCGTATGTCGTCGTTAATTAATTATTATCAATTATGGTCTGTATGTGTGCGATGACCCACCACAGGCATGAGCACCCGCACAAAGGGACAGGACTTTCCGCAACCGCTACTTTCTCATTTTTAACAAATTGTTTTGCAATAAAGAACTAATGCGACTATATAAATTTTATAAATCGCTCAAATCCTTTTTAGCTGTGGCTGGACTGGGAGCGCCTCTGAGTAGGTTTCTTGAAGAGACGCTATATAAATTCTCGAAATGAATGAATGAATATGATGCACAAAGTGAAACCAAGGAATTTATACTTGAAATTCTTTCGGCCCACATCTTCTTTCTTCCACTTGTCTGTCTGTATAAATCCTCGCTTGTCTCCTACCATTACTGGAAATCTCTGCTTCAACTCCCTGTCTCAATACCCCTATTCCACTTTTCAATCTCCTCCCTATCATCCCATTTCACATCCTCCTCCTCCTCTTCCTTCCAATCGCCCAACATCCACTCACCCATCGGTCCGACTTCCAGCTGTCTCTTCCACTCCTCATCCTCCTATACCGCCTCCTCCTTCTCTCGCTCTTCCACCCATTCTTCTCTCCCTTCTCCTTCTACTACTCCTTCGTTTCCTTCCCCTCCCAATTTCCCCTGGTGTTCTCCCTCTCACTCCTCCTCCACCTCCTCCTGTCCTTACTCCCATTTCAATCCATTTCCTTTCTCTCCTTTTCCTTCCCAACCACCCCAATGTTCTTCCAGCTGACTCTTCTCCATTCCTCCTATTCCCCCTTCTCCTCTCCTCCAACTTCTCCACCAGTTCAGCTGAGAACTGGTAGAACTCTCTTTCATGGCTTTCTTTCAAAACAGTCTTGCTCCATTCAGCACCTAACTGGTCTAACCAGGTTGCATCTGATCACCCCATCTCATCCAGTGTTTAGCCATCTTTCCATTCCATCTCATCCAGTGTTTAGCCATCTTTCCATTCCATCTCATCCAGTGTTTAGCCATCTTCCCACACAACAGCAACGGATGCCAATCACCATTTCCATTTCTCACTTTCCATTTAATCCAATATTGATAGTAACGTCGTTGTTGATGAAACCACGGAGTCACAAATAGTAGCAACAGGACGAATAACCCAGGGTGGACTTCTTATGAAGACAGACTGGTATCATATTTCACAATAAACTATATGAAATAAAATCATTATTATTATTACATTATTACTTTTATTAATATTATTAATTTTTTTAACCGAGGTATATGTGATCCCTCAGGCATTCCAAATAATAACCAGAGATTGAAATGGTGTTACTCTGGAACAGCCTTATCCATCTTCCAATATCATTACTACTACTGCTGCTGCTGCTACTACTACTACTGCTACTGAATTCATTCACCTCAGTTCCCTTGGGATTAAAAAAAATTATGCTAGGAGCTGTTTGTTGTAAAATGTCTGGAAATTCAGGCATCATCATCACCATCGTCGTCGTCATCATCATCATCATTTTACCTGAGGTAGTTGTATTACCTCAGGTCATTATTATCAATCAATCGGGAGCCGGACATTTACCCCTCCCCCCGGATATATTCCCCCCGGACAATTACCCTTCCCCGGACGTTTTCCCCCGTTTTTGACTAGGACATTTACCCCCCCTGGACAATTTCCCCCCTCTGTACATATAGGTTAGGCATCGTGAGGGTTGGTTAGGTTCAGGTTAGGCATCGTGAGGGTCGGTTAGGGTTAGTGATAGGGTTAGTGCAGTCATTCATTAACATAGGTTAGGCATCGTGAGAGTTCAGGTTAGGCATCCTGAGGGTCGGTTAGGGTCAGGTTAGGCATCGTGAGGGTCCGTCATGGTCTGGTTAGGCATCGTGACGGTCGGTTATGGTCTGGTTAGGCATCGTGAGGGTCGGTTAGGGTCTGGTTAGGCATCGTGAGGGTTGGTTATGGTCTGGTTAGGCATCGTGAGGGTTGGTTATGGTCTGGTTAGGCATCGTGAGGGTCGGTTAGGGTCTGGTTAGGCATCGTGAGGGTCGGTTATGGTCTGGTTAGGCATCGTGAGGGTCGGTTATGGTCTGGTTAGGCATCGTGACGGTCGGTTAGGGTCTGGTTAGGCATCGTGAGGGTTGGTTAGGGTCTGGTTAGGCATCGTGAGGGTTGGTTATGGTCTGGTTAGGCATCCTGAGGGTCGGTTAGGGTCTGGTTAGGCATCGTGAGGGTCGGTTAGGGTCTGGTTAGGCATCGTGAGGGTCGGTTATGGTCTGGTTAGGCATCGTGAGGGTCGGTTATGGTCTGGTTAGGCATCGTGACGGTCGGTTATGGTCTGGTTAGGCATCGTGAGGGTTGGTTAGGGTCTGGTTAGGCATCGTGAGGGTTGGTTATGGTCTGGTTAGGCATCGTGAGGGTCGGTTAGGGTTTGGTTAGGCATTGTGAGGGTCAGTTAGGGTCTGGTTAAGCATCGTGAGGGTCGGTTAGGGTATGGTTAGGCATCGTGAGGGTCGGTTAGGGTCTGGTTAGGCATCGTGAGGGTCGGTTATGGTCTGGTTAGGCATCGTGACGGTCGGTTATGGTCTGGTTAGGCATCGTGAGGGTTGGTTAGGGTCTGGTTAGGCATCGTGAGGGTTGGTTATGGTCTGGTTAGGCATCGTGAGGGTCGGTTAGGGTCTGGTTAGGCATCGTGAGGGTCGGTTAGGGTCTGGTTAGGCATCGTGAGGGTCAGTTAGGTTCTGGTTAGGCATCGTGAGGGTCGGTTAGGGTCTGGTTAGGCATCGTGTGGGTCGGTTAGGGTTAGTGATAGGGTTAGTGCAGTCATTCATTAACATGCATCTAGGGACCCTTATAGGGGGGTGGAGGAAATGTCCTAGGTCGGGAGGAAAAACGTCCGGGGGGGGGGGTAAATGTCCGGGGGGGAATATGTCCGGGGGGAATATGTCCGGGGGGAAATGTCCTACATTCCAATCAATCAATTTCCATTTTCAGAAACACTACTCAGCAGATTATCATCAAATGATGAATATCAATTAAAACATAGATTTCATAATCACTGTATAAATCCTGAAGGATCACATAATTTATAGACTCCCCGCAATACAACAAATTCCAATTACCAACAGCAACAATAACAAATTAACAATAGAAACGGAAATAACAATAGAAACCTGTTTGAGGTCAGAGTGGCGTCTCTCTCTTCAGCGGCAATCCACTTGGTCTCGACGCCTTCCCAGATGAACCGCCTTCCTTCCTCGTTCCATCCATCTTCGCAAACTCCTGTGACGTGCCCCCCGCCACGTTCTTCCCAAAAGACCCTCCTCCTCCTCCGCTTGACTGGCTGGACGCCCCTCCTCCGACCACATCCGGGGCGGTCGGCGACCCCCCGGGATTCGTCACGATCTCATTCCTCTTCCGTCTCATCTCCGGGGAGTTCATGACAAGGGCGGCCTGATCCATGACCATCGCCCCCATCCGGTTGGGACGACCTCTCGACCGCTCCAGCTGGCGCTGCCAGATCGGCTCGATCACCATCTCGTCTTGTCCGGAGACCCCACCACTGCGATCGCCCCCTGGTGCCGGTGGCTGCAGCGGGGCGCTTGGTTTCCCCACGATGTCGTAGATTGGTGAACCAAAAGCGGGTGACGCCTTGCAGCTGTGGACTTCGCTGAGGGGCGAACCGGGGGAATGTGGAAGTGGTGGTGGTGGTTCGTGGACTGGTGAGAGGGCGGACTGGTTCGACGACCGGTTTCGACGCCTCCCGTCCGAGCACTGCTGCAGCTGCTGCGTGAACGACATGAGTGCGACTCCGCTCTCGGCTCCGCTGCTGCTCGAGCTGCGAGTCATCGACAGCGAGTTGAGCACGTTGTTCCGCGAGTTGACGGACGAGTACTTCTGCTCGCTCGATCCCGGCCACTCGCCTCCCGACGATGAGCTCGTCGCGATGTGTCCGTTGGCAATCGCTCGAGCGTTGGCGAGCGCCTGGCTGGTCGAGTTGGAGTATTTGGCGTCAGGAGTGAAAGCGGTGTTTGGCGCTGTGGCTCCGCACGAGCGCCTCGGACAGCTGGAACCATTCTGAGTCATTGTGGAACACCCGGTGTATTCCTTGAGGAGGCGCACGACAGCGGAGTGCCCGCCCTTGGACGCAACCCGGAACGGTGTTCGACCGCACTGATCGACGTGGTTTGGGTTCGCGCCGTGTTGCAGCAAAACGTTGACGACTTGTTCGTGTCCCTCTTGCGCCGCGATGCAGAGCGCCGTTGCACCTTGGTTGCATGTGTGGTCAACAGTTGCACCGTTCTCGACCAACAACCGGACAACCTCGTGTCGACCCTGCCAGGCGGCCGACTGGATGGCCGTGCGTCGGTCGTGGTCGACCGCGTCTGGGTTTGCCCCACGTCCAAGTAAGAGCTCGACCATCTCGTAATGACCCTGCCACGTGGCAACGTGCAAAGGGGTGCGCCCCTCGAAGTCGCAGCCCTCGACGTCCGCCGCGTGGTCCAGCAGCAACGCGGCCATCGTCAACCGGTTGTCCAAAGCCAACATGTACAGCGTTGACCTACCATCTGCATCCCTGTAGTTGACGTCAATGTTCTTCCGACAGAGCAGAGAGTGGACCACATCCTGGTGGCCTTCAAGGGCTGCTGTCCTCAGAGCCGTCCGTCCGTCATGGCTCTTCGCTTCCAGCATGGACCCTGCGTCCGCCAGGGTCGTCACGACCGATAGGTGTCCCTCCTGGGCGCCAAGGATCAGAGGGATTCGTCCGTCATTGTCGACCTCATTGACACGCGCGCCGGCCTCTAGCAAGGCATCAACGACCTGATGAAAGACAACAGACCACAAGACAATGCCAATTGTCCATTGTATGAATCCTATGTTTTCACTATTTAATAATGTATGCCTTAACTTCATTGATGACAACACCTGATATATACAATGTAAAAAAACGTACAAAAAGACAGTCAGTATCCAGCAACTGTTCTATCTATATCGATGTAGAACAGTTCTTGTGCTAGGTAGAACCGTTCTAATCATATAGGTAGAACAGTTCTAGTGCTAGGTGGCACAGTTCTAATAATAGCTATAATGCAAGAGTGCTAGGTAGAACACTTCTAACCATAGGGAGAATAGTTAGAGTGTCAGGTAGCACAGTTTTAATCACATGCAGATTACAGAAAATGTTCTAGTGCTATAGGTAGGACAGTTCTAAACATAATTTATGTAAACCGTTCTAATCATACATAGAACAGTTCTAATCATATAATTATAGAACAGTTCTAATCATATAATTATAGAACAGTTCTAATCATATGTAGAACAGTTCTAATACTAGGTACAACCGTAAAACAGTCCTAGCATATGTAGAACACTTACATGCGCTTCTGAACCACTACGACCTTTCGCCATGACCCAAATTTACCACCAACCACTCAACAGAACACCAGGGATGCCCCAACGACCCGACCCAGTTTCACCACACAAACAAAACCAACAACGATCTCCCGACCCGACCTGGTCAACCAACCGACCTCCTTGTTGCCCTCGAAAGCGGCAACGTGCAACGGTGTCCATCCAGCGTTGTCCCGATGCATCTCGTCAAGTCCGCGGTTCAGCAGTTGCCTGACGACGTCAACGTTGCCCTGTTGCGCCGCGATCCCAAGAACGGTTCTTCCGTCGGCGTCGATCATGTCAACCGCCGCTCCCCAGAACAAGAGGAGGGCAACGACGGACCCATGACCCATCGAGACGGACGCCTGCAGTGCGGTCCGACCGCTGTTGTCCGTGTGGTCAATGTCAGCGTCGTTCTCCATCAACAGCTCGCAGACGTCGTAGTGACCTTCGTAGGCGGCGACGAGAAGAGGCGTCATGGCGTCTTTGTCGCAGTGGTTGACCTCAGCGCCACGGTCAAGGAGGAGGCTGACGACCTGTGAGGATTGCAGGATACCATCGTCGTCGTCATCTTGTCATCAGATTCACAGTCACCATGATCAGTATCATCATCACTTTCATCGTCATGATATTCGTCAATACCCAATCACCAAGTCATCATAATCACCATTGTCATCATCGTCATCACCACCACCACCACCACTTTGTCATCACTTCATCATCATATTAATCATCTTAATCATCAGCCTCATCATGACCATTGCCATCGCCATTAACTTTGCTATCAATTCATAATCACCACTACCACCACCATGACCACCACCATGACCACCACCATGACCACCACCATGACCACCACCACCATGACCACCACCACAGCAAACATTATTATCATCCTGTGAGTTACATGAAGAGCCTACAAAATTCTTTCTGTAAATACCCAAAGACAATAAATATCCAGACCCCCCACCCCGTCGTCTCCCTCTGGTGACTAACCTCAGAGTACATAGGGTTCCACCTGGTGATCTGTGTATCATCACACACAAACCATCTACGTCAATTCAGTCGTAAATCAAGACAGGCGATTGTTCCGTAAGACTATGCAACAGTTTTTTTTTCATTTCTCAAACCAAGTCTGAATCTGACAAGGTCCACGTTTAAACCATCGCTCAGAAACTTCTAAACCAAATAGGTGACAACTTTCGGTGGCCAAGCGCAATCTACATTCACAATAATTCATCCAGGTGACAGAAGGAAGCAATCGAGTTGAGGGAGTTGAACAGAACAGCTGAATAGTAGACAAAGCGGTTGAACAGTCGACAGAGGGAGTTGAATGGAACAACAGCCCAGAAAGAACATTGATTTAATAGCTCACCAAAAATATATCACCGCACCACCAATTCCACTACCACTGAAACCACCACCACAACCACTATCACGATTAACACCACAATCATAATTAACACCACTATTATCACCACCACAACCACCACTAATCATCATTTTCTAAGTTTTGTTTTGCCTCCTCTTGCACCCCTTAACCATTACCAGTGACATCAAAACCAGCATATCACCAGCAAATACCACCCGCATTCACCACCACCATCACAACCTTCAAAATCACTCACCTTCAGATGACCTTCACTCGCCGGAATGCAGAGCGCGGCCACAGACAGCGCTGTCCTTCCATCGATATCCTCGTGGTTGATATCCGCTCCGTACTCCAGCATGTCCTCCACGATATTCGTGTGTCCCATGTAGGCAGCGGCGATCAGCGCAGTCCGCCCTTCTTTATCCACTTTATTCACATCCGCACCGTGCTCCAGCAACTTTAGCACGATCTCTCCGTGTCCGCCCCAAGCAGCAGCACGAAGCGCCGTCCTTCCATCCCTATCCGCCCTGTCCACCTGGACCCCTGCCTCCAGTAGAAGATCAACGATCTTTGCATGGCCTCCCCAGGCAGCCGACCTCAGGATGGTCCACCCGTCACGGTCGACATGGTTGACCGACGACCCGTTCTTAACGAGCGCTCGAACGAGCTCGACATTTCCCTGGCGCACGGCAAGACTCAGCTGCGTCTGTCCGGTGGAATCAACCACATCCACTTCCTCTGCTCTCTCAAAAGCGCAATCGCTTGCCACGAAAGCCGAGTCGGAGTTGGCCGCCTGTCCGGCTTCGTCCGACTCCTCCTCGTCGATTGCGTCGTCCTCGAAGACTTGCGACTCTTTCCGGGTGAAGATGCTGCTGGCTTGCGCGAGCATCTCAGCGGATGGCAGTTTGGCGCCGGCGGCGAGGAGCAGCTTCAGGACCGCGGTGTCTTTGAGAAGACCGGACGAGAGACTGTTGTCGATGCTGGCGCCGCTCTGCAGCATCCAGAGCGTGAGATGGTGAAACTCGAATGGCGGTTGGAGGTTGCTTTTGGCGAGATGGAGGGCAAAGTCCTGCACCTCGAGGGCTGTGAGGCTCGGAGCGTGAAGGGTGAAACTGAGCGCGAGCATGGCGTGACCTTCAGAGGTCAGACAGAGGTACTTCTGCGTGCAGTGCTTCACGTCCATCAACCACTCGGCGAAGCTGTGGTGGAAGAGGATCTTCGTCCCGTCGCGACCTTCAATGAGGATCTTCGAGACGATGTCCATGCGCTGGCGGAAGTCCTCGAAGGTGAGGACGGTGCTGCGAGTCAGCATGCAGCTGTACAGCTCCATCTCCGTGAGTGGTCTGCGTGCGGCGAGGATCACGTTGAGGATCGGAAGGACTCGCTCGAACTGACTCCCGAGGAAGATCCGCTGGCAGAGCCACAGGTAGAGTCCGTTCAGGGTCCCGGGAATCTCGCGGATCTCGCGGAGGAGGATGAAGTTCTCGACGACTCCGTTGAGGACCTTTTCGAGGTAGAGGAAGCAACCGTTGCACTTGATGTGCAGCTGGTTCAACGTCTCTGCCGTGTCGCGGCTCAGGTGCTGACGCAGCCGGTCCTCCTTGTCCAGTCGGCTGAGGATGTACTGCTGGACGTCGCGGATGACGTGAGACTTGCGCAGATCGTCGAGACTGATCTTCCGAAACCCGGTGAACATCCGCGTGATCGTCTTGCTCTGCTTCCGAGCAGTGCAGACGAGCAGCAGCCACGACGGAAAGAGATGGTGGTGCCTTCCGAGCAGCTCCGCGATCGACCCGCTCGCCCCCACGGACTCCACCCCCATCTGCTGGTACGACTCATCCACCGAATCGACGATCAGAAAGAGATTCTCCGTTGGAGGCGTGATCGAGCACAACGGAACGAGCACTCCCGTTTTGAGCGCTGCGTCCGGATCGCGCTCGCAAGCCGTAGGATCGAGTAGCGCCTGGATCGCGGCGTCTTCGATTGTCTCGCGGTAGCCGCGAATGAGCGAGCACTTGAAGATCTGATCAACGAGAGACAAGATGAAGTTAGCCAGCGAAAGAGTCTCGGTGTCATGAGCCTGGCAGAAGTAGTAGGTGAGTATACGCTGACTGAGGACGCCCTGTTTGCCGTAGGGGGCTGTGGGCCAGACCATCTCGCAGCAGAGAGCGGTCTTACCACACCCTGGTCCACCCATGATCAGGGTACCACAGGTCTTTGCAGTTGACCGGTTTTCGAGGCAGTGCATGATCTTGCTGAAGACCCAATCGCGACAGAAGAACTGCTTGCCTTGCAGGAGACTGGACGACATTTCTGCGGATGCTTATTCAGACGTTGCTTCTCAACGGTTTATTGTTTTGAATGAAGCAGTCAATTGAGTCAAAGTGATGATCTCAAAATCGCCTGAAAAAGAAAACCTCAGAGATATATTTCACAATTATGATCAAAGCAGATCAGCACAAAATATGATTGATTATTTACAACACGCTACATGTGGAAAATAAACTCACATAAAAATTAACATAATCGTGCAACATATTTGCCCAACATCCCAGGCAAGCACTAAACATATTTATCAAATATTAATTATACACTAAAACTATATTAAATATACTCAAAATTTATGATATAGATCTACCAAAACACTCATTGAAGTTATTATCAGCATATCTTTAAATATACAATATAAACACATTTTTCAAATATCCCTAATGCAGCATTGCTGTTGTGTACATAAATGACTTTTAAATAGAAACAAGGTTCGATTAAACGTTAATACAACATTGAATGAAAATGCAGTCTGCATAGGTAATATACATGTATATATTGAATTGCATTTGACCATTTATTTGTAAGCGACTCTAGTAGGTTTGATTTGATTTGTTTGTTTATTGCACACACACAAGTCAAACAGGTACTCCCCAGCAGCTTCAGAAGCTTGATTTCATTCTGCTCTCTGAAAAATTTCCGCTGTTTTCCTTCTCTTCAAGTGTTCGGGATCTGGGTGTTGTAATTGATAGCTCACTTACCTTTACTGAGCATATTTCAAATGTGACACGCTCGTCATATTTCCATTTAAGACGTCTCAGAGCCATTCGTCGCTCTGTCTCCTCCTCCATCTTCACTACCTTAATTCATGCTTTTATATGTTCACGAATTGACTATTGCAATGCTCTCCTCATTGGTCTTCCCAAAGTTCGTCTTTCACCGATTCAGTCGGTTCTCAACTCAGCTGCTAGATTGATTGCCCGCCTTCCCAAGTACTCTCACATCTCTACCTTTATGTTTCATGAACTTCACTGGCTTCCTCTCCGTGCTCGCACACAATTTAAGATCCTCACTCTGATCATAAAGGCTCAACGGGGTCTTGCCCCAAAATATCTCACTAATGTTTTACTTCGTCCTCACTCAGCTTCCTCCCACCGTCCACTTCGTTCATCCAACAGATTTGACCTCTTGGTTCCTCGGTCTAGAACTGTTATGGCTCAGTCTCGATCATTTGTCTCAATTGGTCCTTCTCTTTGGAATGCCCTTTCTCCTTCTGTTCGCTCTACACTTCTTTCTGGTAGTCTCTCCTCTGCTTTGTCTCTTCTCAAAACCTGTTTCTTCTCGCTGGGCCTTGCGCACTGGGAGCAGCGGCGCCGCCAGGATTTTTTTTCTGTACGCACAACTTGCACAAAATAATATGAAGCGAACAGCGATTGATACGAGCTTATATGTAGGCTATATATATATATATATATATATATATATATATATATATATATATATATATATATACCGTATATCAGTGCTTAAAGTGTAAAAAAGAAGTGTCAGGACGCTGTATTGCAATTGGTCGTCAGTGGCGGCGCCGAAGGCGGGAAGTTGCGAGTGCCGAAGGCACGAAGCCCGTCCCGACTATAGGGGGTCTGGGGGAGCGTCGTAAGCTCCCCAGCGGGGTCTGGGGCGGAGCCCCAGCGACCAGCGCATTTTTGGCTGTGTCGACCTCAAATTGAGCCATTTTAAGGTTCTTTTTGCCAGCTATTTTAGCCTATTTGTGAACGATAAAGTCGCGAAAACTTCAAAAATAAGTGGTTTTTAGTGTCGCAAGCTACCAGGATAACAATAGAAATCAAAATGTTAGTGTAAAAGAGAAAGTTTTTTGTCTTGATCGTAAGCTCCCGCAGCGGGGTCTGGGGCGGAGCCCCAGCGACCAGCGCATTTTTGGCTGTGTCAACCTCAAATGGAGCCATTTTAGGCTCTTTTTTGCCAGCTATTTGTGAACGATAAAGAAATCAAAATGTTAGTGTAAAAGAGAAAGTTTTTTGTCTTGATCGTAAGCTCTCGCAGCGGGATCTGGGGCTGAGCCCCAGCCACCAGCGCATTTTTGGCTGTGTCGACCTCAAATGGAGCCATTTTTAGGCAGTCATGGCCGGTCGTCCGTATACCTGCATGGACGCCGTCCATGCAGTCATGGACGACCGTCCAGGCAGTGCTGGCCAAATAAGTGGCAGGACGGCGTCCAGCCTCGAAAATAAGTGCCTGGACGCCGTCCATGACCGTCCTGGCACACTTTAAGCCCTGCCGTATATGCCTACTGGCGATTATGAGGTATCACCAGCATAAGCTTTTTACTCCATTTTGGGTATAGGCCTACGCATACAGATAATTTTTCACAGTTTAAACAGGCCTAACTACCAACAAAGCGTTTCAAAATTCATCCGCAAACCAGCATTTTACCTATTTATAAAGTATAGAGCCTAACCGGTGTAGGTCTAAACTCTAAAGGCTTCAAATTATAACCCCCCTCCTAAACACTACCCCCTGCAAACTGTAATTTGCATCAATCATCGCATTTATTGGACTAAAAATATCAGAAAAATCATCCCGCTTCTTGTTTTGGTCTGAAGATTTTCATCCGTCATTCCACTTTGTGGTTTGGTTTGTTATCAATATTTTCATCTGTAACTAAAATACTAAATTGCCACTGAAGTTAGGCCTACATGAAAAAATGGCTTCGAGGCTATTATTTTTTCCGATTAAAATATTGACAACAAACCACGAAGTGGGATGAGGGATGAAAATCTTCAGAGTGTAAGTAGGTAAGTAAGTAAGTAAGTATATTCTATAGATTATAAAATTTCAATAGATTCAATAGAATTTCATCGCTTATAATATTTCACGCTTTAATTCTTTAATTTACAATTTGTAATTTTTTTAAGCCTTTCCGCGCTGTACGCACTTGCGTAAGTGCGTACGCCTAACGGCGCCCCTGACTGGGAGCGCCTCTGAACGGTTCACCCTACTAGAGGCGCTTTATAAATGTTTAAATACAATACAATACAATACAATACAATAGAATAAACATGACTCACTAAACAATTTGAACCGTTTAAAAACCCGGTGGTTGGTACCTCCATTAAGGGTCAAACTCACTTGATTTTCATCAGTCTCTCATTCTTTAAGGGCATTTTCCCACTGAGATTTCCTTGCTGAGAAAGCCTCTTAATAGTAAATTGAGGCGCTATATAAATCTGTAGAAACGATTCGATGGTAAACGATATTCAAAACTCTTATTCAAGGTTTTACTTTTAGCATAATAAGCATACTCTAAACGGGTCTTTGAACTACGTAAAATAATAGTAGTATATACGCAGAAATAATGATAATAGGCTTACTTGCTTTATGAGAAAATAAATTACAGAACAGATATTTGGTAGACGAGACTGGCGAAATGATTTTTTCTAGCCAGCTGGCCCAGCTCAAGCTTCTTCCGCCCAGTGTTGCCACTGAGGTTTCAGAAAAAACATAGATTTCCTATAACAAAAACCACAGAAAAACACAGACGTCGTCCGGCCGAAAAGTAAAGATCTTCTATGGGACCATGATAGATTCATTGACGACCTGTTCGGTATTTGGAATAAACACCCAGACGACCTTAGTCTTTACTTTAATACGCTTAATAATTTTGATAAAAATTTCAAATTTACACTTAATCAATCTACAGAAGAAATCCCATTCTTGGATGTTAATTAAGATAATGAAAGTAAAAATAATTTAGAAACTACATTATACACAAAACCTACAGATAAGAAATTATACCTCAACTACCGTAGCAACACAGTATAAATAATTACCAGTAGGTCTACCCGGATGGCTGCCTGTTGCCAACTTTTTTTGGTGACGTGGTCAGCCTCCATCTTGGTAGCAATAAGCCATCTCAGCATTAGCAATGCGCATGCGCAGCCAGTTTGCTTCTACTTCCGGGGCATAGGTCTCCGTTCCCAACAACCGTTGATAAGAACAATGCCATTATCGAGATGCTCTGATCATTGATCTAGTTTGAAGCGATTAGTTCGTAGCAAATTTCTTTATAGGATTATTTAATTTTAACCGGTTCGAAAGTGAAATGCGTGTGTGTGCCGTAGTTGGTTGTGGTAGTGGAGATTACCAGCTCTGCCGCTGGAAAAAGACGATCTGCGAAGTCCATGGTTGCAACAAGGGTGTTGCTCACTGTTTATGTCCACCGCCATTTGAACTATTTATGTTCCCCAAAGAAAAGCCGTTGCTTCTGGAATGGACAAAATTGGTAAGATGTTAATTATAATTTCTTTGTTTTCACTTATTTGAATTCCTGTTACGTAGGGTAGCGCATTGGATAACACACTGGCATGGAGAGCAAGATGACCCGAATTCGAGCCCTGTATAGCGGACGTGCTTTGTAGGCTGCTATTAGCACCGTGCATTGCAGGCTGTCTGTTCTGTTGGTAGTCAAGATTGATGTTAATTTAGAAGATCGTTGCATAACTTGTACATGCACATCGAAGTGCGTTTACAGACGTTTCATTAAGAAAAGAAATTAAATTAGTTCCACGTTCTCTGTAACCAACCTAAAATCATTCCACATTATATAACCTTGCTGCGACCCTGCCCGATGATTTTATCTTGCAGGCTAAGAACCGTAAAAATTTCATCCCACAAGTGAAATTTATGATGTGCTCAACTGAACAAATAGTTTATACTCCTATAATATTATACAGAACTTAGTAATTAATTCACAACTCACTGTCCTCAGCTTCTTTATAACCAAGAAAAGAAAGTTATTAATTGTCGTTGTAAATTCTAACTCTAAACTGCAGCTTTTGTACCTTGTTGCATTGTGTCAATGAGTTTTTTTTATACAGGAATAGTAATGGAACTGATCTGTTCAATATAGAATGTATTTACTTACTTTACTTACATAGCAGTATGCTAAGATGCATTTCATCTGAGGCCAGTCAAACTTTTTGTATCTAACTATTGGTCGGTTTCTTTCAATGTATGCATACATCTAATTATTCTGATATTGATGGTTCTAGCTTTGAAATGTTCACACTTTGCTGGAAAACTCTTCAAGAGCAACTGCTCAGAGGTGCACCAAACACCAGCTTGGCTTATCGAATAGTCGTAAAACAAGAGAAGAAAGTTTTAGCAGGGGTTCTGGGAATGGAACTCTGAACATGAAAAATGTACTCGTAATTAATACATATGGTACTATTTCAGGTTAACAGGAAAGCCGTGGATGGAAGGAACTGGAAACCATCTGCAAACCATCGTATTTGTTCAACGCACTTTTCTGATGGTCGCCCAACTGAAGAAAATCCGTTTCCAAATCTTAAAATGGGGTGCGTATCTTGTGTGACTGGACATTTTGATTTACTTAATTAACCTAAGCCAGTGGTGTTCAACCCTTTTTGCATTGAGGGAACCTTTCTCAAAGCATTCATGTGCTTGCGGACCCAGAGTGTTTAACCCGTCCAGGATTTCAAGAAATACATAGTTAATTATTGGCCTATTTGTGACTTGCAACTGTTAATAATGTCTAGATTTACAGTTCTAAACTTTTGATGTAATTTATTACTCGTGCAGTCTATAATATCATGTTACAAATGCATGCTTGAATAGACTATTGAAAACACACTGTATACTGCATCAGGGTAATGTGTTAAGGTATTTTCATCAAGCATAGTGCAAAATTTGTGCCTGGTTGCTTCGATTTATAAGAACTTCACCACCTGACATGACTCGGAGGAATCGTAAAGATTACTATAGACTAGAGAGAGAGACACACAGCCATACATGGAATACTAATTTCATCCTAAACAGACAAGGATCATTTTCACTTTCTGTTTTATGGTGGTCGTGCTAGAAATACGACTTCACATATATAACTAATTCGCATATCACTCTCAGCCATATGTGTATATTCTTCTTCGAACAGATCGGGCAAATGTTTCAAAACCAATTGTATAATTTCCGAGTACTTTGTATTCATGGGTGACATTTTGAAAACATATCCAAATAAGTCATGAGTGGATTCATTCATAAGGTCATTCATGTTGTGTAACCACATTTAAAAGGCAACAAGCCGTTCACCTTATTAAGAATTTAACATTGTTTATTTTTCGTTGATGATTTCAGATATGCTGTGCAGGATCAAAAGCGAAGACCTCCACCAAAACCACGACAATGCCTTCCACCAAAAAGAATGAAATTGGACGTGGAATCTGGTGCAGGGCGTTCTGCTGAAATATTTCGGGGCAATTCAAGTTCCACGACACAAGGTCCATCTGATGTCATGGCTCCCATTGTCGCAGAGGTAATAGATCGTACAACTTGTCACAGCTGTAACAGCGGCTCAAATGAACCAGGGAATGATCGTCATCAACAGAACCCATTGCTTGATCATTCTTACAGTGCTGCACCATTAGTTGTTGACAATGTTAGCTGTTCTAACTGTTACACTAAAGATAAGATCATAGTGCAGTTGAAACAACGAATAAAAACTCTTGAAATTGCAATATGTGACAATGCACGTAAGACAGAAAGACAAAGCATTAATGTTGACGTTTGTGACCAATTCATCGAAACAGATGCACTAGTGCGATTGAACACAGGAATGCAGAGTGCAGGTGCACTGAATGCTTTATGCAACTTCTTGAAGCCTAAAGCAGAGAAAATGCGGTACTGGGAGGGTTCTAAGCGAAGTTTGAAGTCTAGAAGAAAAATAAAATTAAAGTTCAGTAGAAAAACTATCCAGTCTACCCCACGAAAACCAGGAGTTGGGAGACGATTATCGGTGAAATGTGAATTGGTGCTGGTGTTAATGAAACTTCGACTTGGTCTTTCTAATGCTTTTCTCGCTAGGCTGTTTCACATTTCTGCTGGTTCATGTTCATCGATTTTCAACACTTGGGTTAAGCTGATGTTGCATGAGTTGAAAGGTTTGGTTTCTTGGCCAGATAAACAGATCATTAAGGCCCTTATGCCTGCATCATTGGCCAAGAAATACCCGAGTCTTCGATGCACGATTGATTGTTCGGAAACGTTTATAAACAGACCCCGTGACCTTTACTTGCAAGCAGCCACATGGTCTGATTATAAACACCACAACACCCTAAAGTATCTTGTTGCCATTGCTCCAAATGGTCATATCTCGTTCATTTCGAAGGCCTGGGGTGGGCGTGCAACAGATCGCTTTATTGTGCAGGAGTCTGAATTCCTTGACCTCATTGACCCTGGAGACGTTGTTCTGGCGGATAGGGGATTCACCATCCAAGACGACTTGCTTTTTCGTCAGGCCAGTCTAGTTATACCACCTTCTGGTTCTGGTAAAGTGCAGATGACGAGGGAAAATGTAAGAAAAACCAGACAGATAGCTAACGCCCGCATCCATGTTGAACGCGCAATAAACAGACTGAAATGGTTTAGGATATTAAGTTCAGTTTTGCCCCTTACACTTGTCCCCTTGTTTGACGACATCTTAATCATAACTGCAGCCTTGTGTAATCTGCTACCTCCATTAGTCAAATGAGGTATTGGTTCCATGTGTCCTGTTCTCTAATTAATTTCTTGTAATGTGGTGCTTTAGTTAAGTTTATACTGTTCTCAGTATGGTTTTGTATATTAGTATGTAAGACATTACTAAGTGGGTTTTAACAGAAATAATCCATTATGTTTTATGTATTAGTGTATTACAAACCTTGTAGTTTAAGCTATTATACTATTCTAGGTACAATACTGATAGTGTTTACAACATTAAGCTGTTCTGTTTTGAAGTCTGCAACGAGACATGATTCCTTATTTTAGTATTGCATTCTCATGCCCAACTGACATTGTTCACCAGGTTGTTTTGAGCAAATATTGTTTTAGGCTCTGGTATAGAACTACAATTTATAGTAAAAATTTTCCTGTACAGGCAGATGTGTGCTTTTGTATAACATTCATGTGCTAGATATTATCCAGCGGGTGTTTTCAGTTTTATCACAAACATTGCATTTGAAGTGGATTAGTCAGCATTATTTTGTGTTAACGTTAAGTTAGCCTCAGTTAATCTATTGCATACTCTGCTTAGTTTTATTAAACAACTTCACGTGGATGTGTGTGTGTTAAGCTCTAGCCTCTAGTTATATTTAACAACACTGCATTTTATATTTAACCAATATAATTTATATCGTACTCAAAGAGACAACCTGAATTAGTATACTGTACTCCTCAGAACTTCTGTGAAAAAAACAATTAATCTACCAAATACATGCATATACAGTATACAATGAAATGCAAGTCCAAATCATGCAACTGATGCATTACCATGGGTACCCGCAGAAATTTTTGCAGGAGGGGGCAAAACAATGTCTACCGTTGAATTTTTTAACAATAGATGGAAAATATACAGAACAAAAGTATGTCTTCACAGAATTTTGTAAATGTGAATTTCTCACTTTTACCTTGTGTATCATTAGTAACATTTGGGCTTCAGTGCAAAGAAATTTGTTAATAACCAAAAAGTAGTAGTTTAAAAAAATTGGAAATCAATTTCCCATGGTTGGGGCAAGAGCCCCCAATTGCCCCTATATGCGGGCACGCATGTGCATCACATAGCCATTTTTCTTAAAGAAATGCACGATTGCAAGGAACCAAAATCATGTGATTACGACAGTTTTTCGAGCATCATTTCATACACTTTACAGACCTTCAAGATATAGAATTCTTAGTCTAGACTCTAGAAACATTTAAAATTGTTGTAGTCATGATGATAAATAAAACTCGAAACAAAAAAACAACCTTTGTAGACCGATATCCAATTATGGCACAGCCCCATGTTTTACAATCAGCTTAGGAGCAATGCTACTGCAGAAAAATTCTGAGCAGTTAGCTTTAAGAGAATCCCAATACACAGGGTTGAATGCAACACGTTCTAAATGAAAGCCTGCTTGAGTATAAACAAAGAAATCGCACCAATTTCGACCAACAACCGCCATCTGCATTTGGACCTGAGCATAATATTTATGATTTGATTTCAGTGATACCATGTCATTATCATTTTGTAGATAAGGAAGTCCTGAATGCTTGGGGTCCTCAAACATGCAGCTAATCGGGCATTTCACTTCCAGCAAACCATCACCACAACAATCACAGTACACAAGTCTATCTGGCGATGCACAGAGATACACAGTGGCCCTGTCAACAAATAACCCACACTTTGTAACTCTTAAATTACTGTGCCTGCTTCGCTCCAGCATTACATAAGCCTCTACAGCAACTGGTTCAGTTGCACGACCATACTGCAGGGATGCTACATTTAGCAGTGGTGGTGGTGGTTCAATAATCAGAGACGCGAGTCGATCACCGGTTTTGTTACATTTGCTGTTTTTCGTTACAGCTGTTTTAACTACATATGTATTGATTTCATATGCTTTGGATGCCGATATTCTGGCACGTCTATGTTCAAACCATTCTGGGCAATCAGACTGCTCAACAGTTTCACGTTCCACCAATGCCTGCTGCTCAATTGAAAGTGGTTGCAAATTTGCCATTAGTTGCTCAACTGAACTAAATGCTTTAGCATATGTAAACAATGGCAGTGGCAGGGTGGGAGTGGTGGAACATGATTCATATCGTCCAACATTTACATCACATTCAGGCTCATATTGTGGCACGTTTAACGGTAAAGAGTACTGGAAAACTGCAGCATCAGGACATTCTGGATAGAGTTCATGAACCAATTTGTCCAAAGAATGTGTTGCTTTGGTGCGGCTGAGTGACGAAGGATTAAACAGCTTCCGTGCCGCAGATCTTTCCTGTGTAGCTGTTGTCTGACGATGGAAGCGAGGCTTTCTTATAACCATGTCTTTTGCCGCAACCGGTTCTACGCTTTTGGCAGATGGTGCCAGCCAATGGTTGGTTGTAGAGGTGCATGGCTTCTTTGATGTCAATCCCTGCTGCCATGCATAATCCAGTTTGAACAGCAGGGCTCCAACGTGATTGCATGTAGATCCGAGTCTAAAGTGACACAAAAATAGCAAATTCATTTACACAACAATTAAAAAAAATTGTAAGCAAACATGAAACCATGACATTCTTACTGCACCCTGCACCCATTCACATGGTTCCACGACAATTGGTCCACAGACAGCTCGTCTAACAACAACTCGTCTACAGATAATTGGTCTACAGATGGCTCATATTGATGAAATAGAACCTTTTTTTATAAGAAAAAAACGTTAAATGAATTCCTAGCTTAAATGGAAGTTGTATTGATGATTTTCATTCATGTATTTCAACATTCCTCCAGCCTCTACTTCAGAACCAAAAATACCTTCTATTTCTTGAATGTTATTTTTGTCAAACCAGCTTTTCTTTCAGGTCTAGAAATACCTTGATCCAGCTTTTATTACTCATGCGTTATTTTTATCAATCAAGCTTCCATTTCACCTGTAAAAGAACATTCATCCAGATTCCATTTCTCATGCCTTTTTTCATCAATCCAACCTCCATGTCACCTTTACAAAAACTTTTATCCATTTTCAATTTCTCAAGCACTGGACAAGTGGCCTGTAGACCAGTTGTCATTGGACAAATTGTCTGGAGACCACTTGTCGTTAGTCGAGATGTCTGTAGACCAGTTGTCATGACACCCATTCACACATTTCCAGGCGGTTCCAGCCCTACCCACATCCAACTTATTTTATGCCAAGTTATATTAAAATATTCAACTTTTATAAAGGGATGTATGAGATATTCGGTTAAACACAAAAAATTGGGTAGTCAAAAATATTTCATATTATTTAAATAAATGGCATTTAATTAATATGGTAATTTTTATTGCTTTGTAACATGCCAGAAGAAATAACTAATGTTGCAACACCCAGGGACCTGGACTGATGAAGCATTTGGCACTGTCCTCTGTAAACATGAACGGGGGAACGCCACAAGCGCTCATACAGGTCCAACTGAGTTAGGAAAGACTACAACTTCTTAGGTTTCATACCCATATAAATGTCACGTATAAAAGTGCTTTGCCAAAAATCTACACAAATGACATACCCTGCAAAACAGGAACAATAGGCACTTCTCACAGCGCCAGTCTTCTTCTCGATGACCGACCAAAGCTTATGAGGAATTTCTCTAATCCTTTGCGATGGCATGCATTCCGACTTCACGAAGCAGAAAGGGCTTTCATCCGACAAGCCGTTATACCACACCTCCTTGATCCAGGCCTGTTGGGAGGCGAAATAGCTGAACGCCTTACCTGTAAAAAAGATAAGTGGAACACATTTCAATACACTATATCCATCTCACACTTCTCTCTCAATTTTTCTAAAACTCAGCATCAGTTACATCTGGTGATAAGATCACGTGTATATGTATTTATGCGTAAAAAATGTAAATGCATAAAGGCTGCATTTATGAAGTTGTTTTGGCTGTTTGAAACACCCCCACCAAATGAAATAATGTAAAAATGAAATATGAATTTGCAAACACAAAATGTAATAACTAAGATAATCTAAAGTTGAAGCTCTTATTTCTATGTGAAATTTTAAAATAGAAAAAAACATGACGATGATCTAATGATGATGATGAAGCTGCTGAAATTCTGAATAATTATTTCAGCTAAAGGTGTTTACATTGGAAGAAGTAGGGCATTTATGTGATGGAATAACTGAAAAGGCTAAAATATGCAGACAAATCCACATGCATATATACTAAATGTTGACATGCAGTGAGGAAAGAAATTGGAATCAGTTGATTCAATTGCTTGTCGGCTTGCTCAAGATTGAGCAAACACCCCCGAAACAAAACCCTCGACAAGGCCTTGTCATGCATGCATTTGGTGTCAATACGGCACGACGTGTTATTCCGAAAAGCCAGAACTTCTAGCCAACCTGCACAGATTTTGAGATAACTGGACTCGGGAAATTTAATATTACATATCCTTTAATGTTTTACTAGGCAGATATGCATGTTTCAATGTCTGAACGTGCAGGACAGACTACAGTCAAAAACTATCAGCCGCCGTTAGTCTTCGTGATTATAGTAGATTTTGAAATTAATAAAAATACCAACCTTCTTTGTAATCATTGGCGAGTCTGGATAGCAGTGCTCGCTGGTCATGATCGACGAGATAGGCAGATATGTTGACGTAGCTGCAAGGAGGCCAGTTCGCAACTCCTGTGGACTCGGGCAGCCATCCATCCTTTAGATGGTTTGGATCAGGTAGCGTGCAAGTCGCACCATTCCATTCAATCCTTAGGAGGGTCTGGTAGTCGACATCGACCTGTTCTAAACTGTCCACTTTCGAAGCAACAATCGGCAATTTTCGAAGCAACAATCGGCAATTGTTGCCGATGCAACGCAAATGCCACAGCAACGAGTTCACTTTTAAGTCGATAAGTCGTCTTGTGACCTCTTTCCTTTATAAATCTCTTCAAATCGCTTACTTTCCAACGATTAAAGTCATCCAATTTCAACGATTCGTTCATAACATCCGCCATTATCGACTATCTGCAGGAATGGTGACCTATGACCTTTCCCGTCACGTTTGGCCGGAAGTTCTAATGCTGAGATGGCTTATAGACCAGCATTTGCATCGTATATTGCTATTAATAGTACACCATAACAATTCTCTTTATAAAATAACCCAGAGTGAGAGTTGAGTTGCTGGGGACCATTTTTTAAAATATATTATTATTATAACTTTAATTATTTGTTATTTCCAGCCTGTTGCGACTTTTTCCGCGTAGTACATTGCAGTTCTTTTAATGCAACCCGGGTTCGAGATTAAGCCGTATAGTAAAAATGCCATTGATTTAATGCCCTCAAATTTCTCTAATAAAATGAGTTAGCAGGAGATCTCAGAGGCTCGGGCTCACTTTTTGGATATATTATTTTCTTATCTTTCATTATTTGTTATTTCCAGCTTGTAGCAAATTTTTTCCGGGCAGTACATTGCAGTTCTTTTAATGAATCCCGACTAATATGGCGGCTGCCGGAAACCGAAATTTGTAGTTTGTACCATAGAATTGAAAGTAACTGTAATTTGCTTATGGAGTTTATTGCTGCGAAAATGGCGGATGACAGTGGGTGGGGCTTTAAATCTCGTCACTTATTCTGACGACTGCGAGATCCGAAATCGACGTACTGTTAATTATTTATACTGTGGTAGCAACCATCCACCCCATATTAAGAGATCTATACCATTGAGTCAATTTTTGAGACTTAAAAGAATTGTTTCGGACCCCAATGACTTGATTTCTCGGGTCACTTTTTTGTTCAACCTTTTCCAGGCTAGGAGTTATCCAGATTGTGTTTTAAATGAGGCACTCTTTAGGTTAGATAATGTCCATAGAGACTCTCTTTTGAAATACAAAGTAAAAAACCAGAAAATGGAGAAACCTATCCTTATATTAATTTATGAAAACAAATTTGACAAGAAAAATGTTTTGAAAAAAGTAGTTCATAAACTTTGGCTAGAACTGATGAACGAGAACCCATATTTACAAAATATTTTCCCTGAAAACCCCTTGATAGCCTATAAGAACGGTAAAATTATTAAGAAGACACTAATAAGTTCTACATTTCCTGCACCTTGGCATGACGGTTTAAAGGTAAAACATAAAAAGGAGTGACAATGAAAACTTACATAATCTATTAGCGTTATTGCTTGAAAATGTTTAATTTTTAATGCAGAGGTTAGGTTTCCTAAATAGACTTATGCCTATTTTTCTACTATGTTATTCAGAGGTTAGGTGTCCTTAATAGACACTTAACTGTTGTCTATTTTTCTACCTTTTTTTTTTTTTTTTTTTAGTCATCCGGTCCGAAAAGTCTAAAAAAAATCTATTTTCGCCGACAAAAAAGTTGATGACCTTTTTTTTTTTTTTTTTAGTCATTCGGTCCGAAAAGTCAAAAAAAACCAGAAACCCAGACGAAAACGGAAAAAAACACAGATTTTCCCAAAAAACCCAGAAACCCAGACGAAAACGGAAAAAAACACAGATTTTCCCCAAAAAACACAGAAATCCAGACGAAAACGGAAAAAAACACAGATTTTCCCAAAAAAAACCCAGAAACACAGACGAAAGCAAAAAAACATAGATCTATGTGGAAAAACACAGCTGTGGCATCACTGCTTCCGCCCCAATTAGTCCGTTCTGTTAAAACCACCAAACTCTCTCATTGTGCGTTGACCACCTACAAGCATGAATATTTTTGTATGCGTTTCTTATTTTATGATTAAGCGAATAAATCACCGTCACATCTTGAATTGTACTCGTGAAAACAGAAATTTGATCATAAAACGGAAAAGTTTATTATGTCAATTTGGGCTATTTATTGGGCTACTTCCTGAAAATTAAACTGTTTTGCGCTATTTCGGGTAACTTCCGGTTAGAAATTTTCGGCCTTTTTTTAAGTTAAATGTTTACCACATAATTGTAAATTAATTTTTATTCAATATTTAAAGGGAATTTAGGGGTTTCGGTACGTTGGTAAGACTTTATCGTACTAGACCTAACCTATTACAGTCAATGATTCGAGTGCCAAGCGCTAATTCTTTGGATTGGACCCACTGCATTTTCTGTCAGAAAGTGACATGGGAAAACGTGTTATGTTGCCCAGGCAGGCCGCATGAGGTTCTGGTTTAGGCTCTAGAACTTTCTCTCAGACTGTAAGCGTGTATAAACTCGTACCGGGTTCGATTCCCGATGGCATTAATGCAAATTCATGGGTTGAAGGCGACGGTATCGCGAATACTGGCAATAGAAAGCATGCAGGCAACGTCTGCACACGGCCACATTTGGATGGATGTGAAAGCGATCGCATGCTCAAGTTTCAAAGGTGAATGACCATGAACTGCCCAATAACTGTTCACCTGATTTGAAACTCCCGAACGTGTATCGCGCTCGGTTCAGCGTCAGGTTTTAATTTAAGTCTTTTATTTATTTCAGGATTTTGTATGCTTAGCACCCCCCCCCCCTCCGCCCAAAGAAATGTACTCAGTCCAATCACGGCAATGCAAATTACCCAATTTCAGCAACTTGCATGAAAAAGTTTTATACATACGTATTTAGTTGTGTATATGGAATTGTTGGTTAATTGGCTTCTCACCTCAATCTAAGATGAGCTTAATTTGGGGCAGCCCATGCCCACCAACCCATCCATTACCCACCTTAAATTCTGATATTGAAAATGTTTGTTTGGGCTTTTTGTTCCAATCTTAGATGATCTTGATGTGAGCAGCTCAAGCCCATGAACTAGCCTGTCGACCAAATGTAATTTTATTCGAACAATGGGCTCGTCGTGCTGACAGTAAAAATAAATTCAAATCAGATGAAGAATTGTTGATTTTGTTTCTCTACACTGGTTCCAGTTTTCTTCAATAATGGATAACAGTACAAGCGTTTCCTCTACACCACATGACAGTTCTACCGGATGCCAGACTTCAACACATCACGGACCTTATCGACAAACTTCCTTCATGCCAGTTGGACAACATTTTTTCCTGTTGGAATTAATAACCGCAATCAGCCACCACCGTCACGAAAACACAGTGTTTTTCAACTACTCAGTTCTAACCTTCATAAGAACTCCAGAAAGTTTCCCCTCTCTTACCAGGCTCTTTGAAGGGAAATATTCTACACATCAATCAAAGCCTATCTTCCGCACCTAGTATGCTGTACAGTACATCAAGCCATTGGTGGAGGAGGAAACCATGCATCAATGATTCACCATTTGACATCACGACAAAGAGAAAATCTGCAAAATCATGTCTTCCATTATATCAGCTTCATAACACTAAGCCTAATAAGGAAACATGCAGCCTAAGCAGGTGCACAATGCACAAAACAATGCACATCCTCATTTCCATCTGACTGAATGAAGTTGCCAGCTATTACTTAATATGGCACAGGTTTTAATAACAGTGCATGCTGCACTGAAATAACCAAGCTAAATTTTGTCGGTGGTTTGGTTGTCCTATTTATATCCACAGTGATCTCTGCTGCTTGCCTGTTTGCTGTGTAGACTTCCAAAATCCGTTGATGATGTTAAAAAAGCAGAACAGTATTGAACTTTAATTCACAAAGTTTATTTAAAAAACTATTAATAAAGTTTAATTAAAATGCATTTACATGCATAATTATATATTCTTGTACAGGTTCAAGATGCATGTCAGTTGATCAAATGTGTCAGGTTCATCTTCAAAACTTGAAGCAGTAGCACTTTGGTAATTTTTATGATGCTAATGTTGTGATATGTTCTAATGCAATAAGTGATGTAGGATTCTCTGGGATTCATAGTTTAATGCAACTCTTGGCAGTGAATAATAACAATGACTGCAGTATGCATTTATAGTGAAGTGTGACACACTGAATTGAACACAATGAATACAAAGCATGAATGAGGCAGTTGCAGAAGTAAATGCAGGTCTCCCAAGTGGTTGATGACACAACTGAATATCAGATGTTAATTGCATATCTAGCTTGTGCAGCAGATATTGGACCGCAGAGCTCACATTTCGGTGTGACCCATAAGAAATAGGTCGGATGATTAGTACCAATAATTATAGGAGCCGGCCTTATCCTCAGAAAATGACTTACTTTGGACCCTCCCTCCCTTGTCTGCATCTAGTCTCCCCCCCACTTATCTCACCCACAATCTCATTGACCAAACTTAAACAGGATCCTAATAGTCATTTATAAACCATTTGTTCTATCTTAAAAGCATGCTATTTAAAATGTTCTATGCACTTGTATAATTGTCATACTCCTTTCATTACGTTTGTGTTAATAATAAGCGTTGCTATATAAATCTCCTAAATGAATGAATGAACCATCTGATTGAATGAAGTTGCCAGCTTTTGTTTTATATGGTGCAGGTTTTAAATAACATCTCGTGCTGCACTGAAATAATTGTGTACCAAATTCAGGTGTGGACGTCCCCACTGGTTGCAACCCCCACCCCTTGTTTGCATTTCGATGACCCCTCTCTTCTCATTGTGGACGTCCATTATGGAAGCCCCGTAGCCTAACTCAATAATTATAAAACCAATACAAGCATTATATCTTATTCTTATGTGCTGATAATGATGTCTGAAACCTTAAAGAGAATTGGCCTCTGTGCAAGACTGACCAAGTTCTATTTTAAGAACCAAAAATAACACCAATCAGATTCTTACATATTTGTAAAGAACACAATGAGCTGATTGCAAGCAATAAGTTTCAGTCCTCTGACCAATTTTGTTATCAAGATATAACTGTCCAAATGTGATGGGTCGTGCCATTTTCGCACAATCAGCTTTTTTGCTTATTAATTTCAAAAATTAATATCTCGGTCATATTTTGAGATATTTTGTTCAATTTTTCACTGATGGTGCCTATTGTGTATGTAGTTCATCACCAAAAAATTTCAGAAAAATTTAAGGGTGGGGAGTAGGCTTACACCTCTGGGCCGGTAGTTATGAGATAGAATAGCGTACGCTAGGCGAAAAGGCTGTTCACGGACTTTGTTATTCTCGTAACGGGTTTTACTCTTGTATGGAAGTCATATAGCAGGCGCAGACCATGGATTATCAATTCATCTCTCACTAAAGCGTGGTTATAGATACTATGTTATCGCGCATGCGCATAGCCTACTATATTTATATGCATCGTCTCCGACAAGAAGTAAGCAAGTAGATAGGCGGCCGCAAAGCAAAACGATTCGTATTTAATATAGTTTAAATTCCAAATCCAGAGACTTGACAAGAGAAAATAATAATTATGTGAGTGAAAGTTAGATGTATAGTAATAAAATTACATAGCGAGAAAGTGAAAAAGATTTTAAATAGAACGGTGATGTGTGGATAGAATATGATGAAACCGTAACCGGTTTCAGCTAGTGATCGCCGAATTAAAATTCTTAAAGGAGCTATTTCTTGTTAGTTTCTCGAACTGTCCAGTTTCACGTGGCATGCGTTTGATTTATTGTGGAGTTTAATATGCAAGCTGTCGCTAGAACAAACTAATTACAACAGATAAAAGGGCCGCTACGTTAGACGGGCCGCTTGTCACGTTAGGTAAGCGACCCACAAATATGTATTCATTCCACGCAGCGGCGCTTAGAATGCAATTTCCTAGGGTATTTGGCCAAATGTTAATATTTTGTGACAGCGAAAATAAAAGCCAATATAATGTTCGCCGTCGACGGAGGATACGAGTTTATTGCAGATGTTTTAAACACGTTTTGACATGTAAAGTGTGGTCGAATGCAGCGAGTTTCGAGTCACGTTAGGTAAGTGACCCACAAATTGGTATTCTTACCACGCAGCGGCGCTTCGAATGCAATTTCCTAGGGTATTTAGCCAAATTTAATTATTTTGTGACGGCGAAAATAAAAGCTAATATAATGTTGGCCGTCGACGAAGGATACGAGTTCATTGCAGATGTTTTAAACACGTTTTGACGTGTAAGGTGTCGTCGAATGCAGCGAGTTTCGAGACACAAACAGACGCCATCTTAGGGAGTAGAGACTTCTGGTCAGTGTTGCCACTGAGGTTTCAAAAAAAAACATAGATTTCCTATAAAAAAAAACACAGAAAAACACAGACGTCGCCCGGCCGAAAAGTAAAGAAAATTTTATATTTTCGCCGGCAAAAAAGTTGATGACCTTTTTTTTTTTTTTTTTTTTTTTTTTTTTTTTAGTCATCCGGTCCGAAAAGTCAAAAAAATTTCTATTTTCGCCGACAAAAAAGTTGATGACCTTTTTTTTTTTTTTTTTTTTTTTTTTTTTTTAGTCATCCGGTCCGAAAAGTCAAAAAAAAACCCAGAAACCCAGACGAAAACCGAAAAAAACACAGATTTTTCCCAAAAAAAACCAGAAACCCAGACGAAAACGGGAAAAAACACAGATTTTCCCAAAAAAAACACAGAAATCCAGACGAAAACGGAAAAAAACACAGATTTTCCCAAAAAAAACCCAGAAACACAGACGAAAGCAAAAAAACATAGATCTATGTGGAAAAACACAGCTGTGGCATCACTGCTTCTGGTCGAGAATGGGAGTACCGCTATTCAGAGAATACAGGTCTGCGCCTGCCTCGTGACTACCATTTTATATCGTTATTCGAGAGCAGGATAGATTTACGCCGAAAACGTCATGTACGCTCCGTATAAGAAAGCCCATAACTACCGGCCCTGGTTCATTTGACGTGAAATAACATTGGTTTGGCCTACTTTTACCCAAAAAAATGAAGAAAGTTTTTCCTCCAAGAAAAAAGTGACCATCTCCTATAATTATCAGAATTTTCAGCTGATTCCAAATATGTAATTTGTTTGCTTGTAGGTGAAAAATGCACAATGTTACAGTAACAAAACGCACTACTACGCGGATCTACGGACAAGAACCTGACCTAGATTTTTCTAATGAGGTCGTAGATCAGCGATGTGACGCCCAAACATAGTTAGCGCTGTGATCTAGCGCTGCTTCTTTAGCGGCCAACAACATCGACCAATCGCTGAAGCGCTTGCAATCAGCAGGCGCCCAACGAAGAAGAAGTTAACGTGTGTTTGCGTTCGAAGTAATAAATGCTTCCGCTTTCGACCATGTCGCGTTAAAATTCGACTTCACGAAAACGTTGATCTGTTCTAAATCGTGCCAAGGAATTTATTATGGAAATACTGGCCAGAAACCGATGAGAAAAGTGAAGCGAGCGTTCCGAAGTTCTTGTCATTCGACTCCCATGAAGCGAACGATGTTGCATGCAGGTTGGCTGACTAAATCGCCTCCCGAGAGGAAGGCATGGGGCATCATAAAACCGGTAAGGAACCCCCTCCTATAAACGATCAAAATACAACCAAACGCTAGAATAAGCACGGTGTGAGGCTTTTTGTATTAATTTCTATAAATTTGCACGATTGGTAGGGTAGCAAGTGACCATACCAAATGCCTCACCTATATTTGGAATCTCTGGTACTACCTACTGCTCTATATTTGGTCAAGATCTTTCACTGTTGATACAGCTGATCAATCATCTAATCCGCACACACTAAGTTGTGGTGTTTCTCAAGATTCTGGTCTTGGTCCTCTGTTGCTCATTTTTACACTTTGCTGCTCAGAAAACTTATTTCCTAGTCCTTCTGTTGAATATTGATCACCAAACTGCGCTGATGATTTCGCTAACATGTTTTGCCTAAACCCTTCAAAACATAATTCCTCATTATTGTGGTCTCTGCATGCAATCAAGCAAACTGTCCTTCTGGTCTTACTCCAACAGATCTCACTTCTCCCAGTTCATACTCTTCTCCTGTCTTCTGTCTTGCAATTGTTGTCGTTAAAAGTTAAAAACCTTGCCTAAAGTTGCCAACCTTTATCAACTACGCCCAATATATCATTGCAAGATTGATTGCAGAATACCCTGCTCAGTTGTTCATTCCAAGCTCGGGCTCTTTTCTAAAACATTGGCTCTTCTCAAAATAAATGCCTGCTGACGTTCCTCTACTACTCTACACTCGTGACTGGAAACCAAACTTTCACGCTATCATATCCTAATTCTACTCCTGTACCACCCCACAACCGCCATCATCACTGGATGTCACCTCCCTGGACTTTGACCTGGCACCAGAATGGATAATGCAGCATGGCTATTATAGGACTTGATTGAACATAGTGGCAATAGTTAAGCTGGTCTTCACGCATGCATGTATGTATGTACTTATATGGACATTTATATGGCACCTTACGATAACCTCACGAAATTGCTTAATGTTGCCAACTTGACGTTGCAAACCAACAATTCTAAACAAGTGTGACTAAAGTAACTTTGAGAATGTTTCATGATAATACATGTATCACGAATTGTAAATGGAAGACTGCTCCATTATGAATGTCCAATATTACGCAAGAAGTGGCTTTTGTGAGGTGCTGGAAAATTTTGAAGTTATGCCTACATTTGCTGTCTCAGTATTTGGACTTGATGAAGAAGAAATATAGCTTATCCAATGCCCCTAGATATGAATACAATGTTATAATCAGTTCTTTCCTGTTTTTTTGTCAGGCCAGCTAGTGATCGAAATAATTGGACTGTTGTTTATTTGCAATGCGAGAGACTGATTAAGATTTTCGTAAAATCATTGGAGCGTAATTGGTGGTGAAGCACTGGCGAGTGTATTTATAGGCTGGCAAATAGATAGTCCTGACTGAACTATATTTTATGCACTACTAATAGCATATATATAAAAAATTGAAAAGCATTTGTCTCAGTCTGTTATGTAAACAACTTCTGTGTTAAACAACAAATTCAAAGTGATTGACCTCGTTAGTTGTTAGAAGCATAGCCAGGAAAACATTTGGGATTTTTTGTGCAGATTTCTGTTGGATTTAATCATGTTTTCTACATTTTTAGTGCATAGTTTAACAGTGATGCATTTCTTTGAGGGTTTGAATAGATCTGTTAAACCCCCTAAATATGCCTATACGTGTCATGCAATTGGATTTTACCTGAATTTTAATTTAAAAAATTAAAATGCAGTCCTTGTCAAACTTTGAAATTCTGCCAAGTTGTGTTCGACAGGAAATGCAACAGATTAATAAAAATCATCAAAATACTAAAATTGGGGAAATGGAGATACAAGAACAGGCTTGTTTGTATCCCAACCTGCCACTGATTCGGATAAAGATGATCAAAATTCTTGACTATTCTACAGAAATAATCAATGAGCTCATAAGTCTGGATTATGGACTCTGTACTCTAGGCTGGTCCCATGTGAGGGCATGCTATTCATAAATTTACAGACTTGCCAAAATTCAGCAGCTTCAGTAAATACATGTATATTCACCCAAGTCCAGAGCAAGCCACAGAGTCAGATGCATGTAAAGTTGTAAACTTGCCGAATTCCAGGAAATTCCAACAGACACAGATATAGACCAAATGAATAAGTTTCCTAATTAGGGAAACTTTAGCCTTGATGTAAACAATTATTATTGTTTCTGCGGGACAAGTGTGAATGTATGCCATACTGGGTGCATGATTTTATTGCAAGAAGAGGAGCAAGCATATGATGCAGCTAATAATTTGTTAGAATCCGGTGTGTTCTTGTTTACATACTGGTAGGTAAACAACATGCAGATCTATTATTATTATTATGATTATTGTTGAGGCATTAGTTCTTATCTCAGAGTTGACATTAATGTTATTGCCAGTAAATATTATTCTTATTATTATTACTATTGATGTAATTATTCTCACATATTATTATCATTGTTACTATTATTTTTGATATTATTGTTAAGTTCTATATATTGTTATTGCTATTATTATTAGTAGTAGTATTATCATTAAATTTAATTTTATTATTGTTAAGGAAGTTTTATATAGCTCCCCTTCAAGGTAGAATACTCAAAGCACTTGCAGGGCAGCCGCAGCTAAAATTAGGACAGTTTAAGAGTATATTACTTTTAAATAGAAGACTTAATGCCACGAAAGCAAAGACATTCACATTACCACAGACACTATCATTTTTTCGTTAGGTATGTTACGATTGTTACGTAAGAAGTTTGCTGTACAACGTACTGAGTATTTAATGTTTCACTGTAAGCTGATCGAATTTAATCGGATTTACACAAGCCAGATATCAGATCACTTAAGTTTTAATCAATGACACATTTCTTTATAGCCATGGCTGAATTAATCGGATGACTACTTTTCAGATATAATATTATGCTGACTCGTACAGACATTTGCTGATTTGCATCTACTTACTATAGTTATTTCTGCTTTGACAGGAGACCATCATATCTAGCTTAGTGTTGCACGGGGTTAAGTTACAGAAACCCGGAACAGACTGGATGAAAATCTACATTTGTTTAACTAGCATCTGTTGCTAGGAATTGCCGCATGCTAATGCACCATGCAAGTGCATGGTGCAAAGTGCAATCCAAACCGTTCAACTTTCAGCGACCACAATACATTAAGTCAATTGGTTTTCCCTGAATTATCATTACTAAGCCTGATTGTATCTCTCTCTCTCTTTTTGGTGGTTGCCTTCAACTCGTACTGTGTTCCGGCTGTTCATTGTCTGACCTGGAATTTGGAGCTGTCCCCTATACTCTTACTCTGACCTAGCACCCACGTATCTTAGTGATCTCATTTGCCTGCATCCGACTTCAGCATCCTCTCTTCGTCCACTACATGCACTCAAGTTAAAGACATGATCTTCTTGTTCCACGAACAACGATTGCTTTGGCCAAAACTCTCGAAGCTTTTGCCCTCTTTGATTCTGCACTTTGGAGTCAGCTCTCTCCATTGACACATGTTCTTTGTTATTCTCGTTTCTCAAGCACTTCTCGAATTCATCTCAAGGTTCATATTGCTTTAATTTGCCAGTCTTGCTCTGGTCTAGCGCCCACGTACCTTAGTGATCTCATTCACCTGCATCCGACTTCAGCATCCTTTCTTCGTCCACTACATGCACTCAAGTTATAGACATCATCTCCTTGTCCCATGAACAACGACTGCTTTGGTCAAAGCTCGAGCTTTTGCCCTCTTTGATTCTGCACTTTGGAATCAGCTCTCTCTCCATTGACAGATTCTTTGTTATTAACTGGCACCCAAAACACATCTTTTCGCTGTCTCAGAATGACTTTCTTTTCTCTGGGTCTTACACACTGAGGGTGCCTCAGAATGGTGTGCACTGTGAAAGGCGCTTTATAAATTTATAAATACAATACCATCTGTCTCTGTGTGGTCGCGTAGAAGACTTCCTTCATTTTCAAATTGCTATTCCACCCTTCCTCGCTTTCTATAATGGCAGACTTTTCTTCTGGATTATGCCTTAGCTTTGGTGCACCAGTGGTTGATATCTTGCAGTGCATTAGACAAATTATTATTATTTTAAAATTCTAGCACCAAACTTGGCATCTTGAGCCCACAGGTGTAAAATTATTTAAGAAGCCAAAGGGAACATTAGTGCAGAAATTCTTAAATGCAAGAGTTGTAGACTCGTGGAATGGTCTGTCTGACGGTATTACCTCAATGGATACTGTCATTTTTATTGCCTTGCTAAGCAATTACTTCATACTTTCATGTTTGTTCAACTCATACGCTTTTATTATTATTGCTGTTGTTGTTATTGTATGTGGGTCATACTATCATCCTGCTGCAGGGGGTGGACAGTATACATGGCCCACATAATTATAAATTATATGACCTGCATAAATTATGTACAAATATTCAATATTATTGAGGTAATGTATACTTGATTCTTCATATTCGTGTGTGGGAAGTTGTCGGTTCTGTAATTTTCCCAGTTCTGCATTTAGTTTTCATTCCAAAGAATTTTATTTGCATTTGCCTGGCATGTTAAGTTTGTACACATGATAAGTAGTTGTTGGTCAAGATTGGGTCAAACTCCAGTAGACTCTTCGAAACTGGATGGCCCTGGTCTTCTGCAGCACTTCAATGTTCAAGGATATTTGCTGTTTGCCTGGCTTTTATCCTCCTAATCTGGTACAGTTCTATGGTTTCAAAGAAATGGAAAGACCTAGAAGATCTAGATCTTGTTTGTTAGCTCTTGACATGTGAGATTGTCTTTACCTCGGAATTTTAATCATGAGGCAAGGCGATCTCTGCCCACAGAAATGACCCATAGCCTTGAAGAGCCTTGAGGAAGACTGATTAATGTCATGTGGATCATGTGATGTTCTATGTGTACAATGGAAACCCATTATAACACTAGCTTTGTGAGCCATAACCAGACCTGCCATAATTATGAAATCTGAAACTGTGTGCATGTTAACTAATTACTTTGTTTCCTCAAACTACATGTAAGTTATGTCAGGATTCATCATTCATGTTATGATGAATCATGTTTCAATGACTTTATTTTCGGTATAAAAGTAGATACCGGTAAATCACGTTTGGATTCCATATCCTCGGTCGCATTTTATTAGAAGTTTAGTTTTTTTACAATGCTGTGGTCTATTGGTAACATGTCTGGTCACGAATTATGCTGTTACATGTTCAATTTCATGTTAATTCCTCTGACATCAGGCGGTATAATTTGGTGTACAGGCGTTAGGCTAGAATGAAAAGGTGGGTCCTCCAATGCACTGGCTTCCTGCCCAGGCTGCTGGAATTCGTTCATTCCATGAGTTGTTAATGAATGTCGTCCATAAGTCTCTCAAGTATTTTTTCTTTGGTTGTGGTTGGGCTTGGAGCGCCTCTGAGTAGTTTCTTGAAGGGGCGCTGTATAAATTCTCTGAATGAATGAATGAATGAATTAGTTATTTATGGAATTTTAGAGAGTTTCATCATCATCATCATCATGATCATCAGTTTATTACTGATACCAGCCATTTGGCGGTGATGGGTAGGAGCAAATGTTTGCCACTGTTCTCAATGTCATTTTTGGTAAGACCATTGCTTTCCTTAGTGTTAGTACAGGTTATCTTGTTACTTGTATTGATTGATTTATATTTTATTGATTGATTGATTGATTGATCTGTCCAGACTTGTCTTGGTCTGCCTTTGTATAGTACCAGTACTGTGTTTTTTCAATAAGTGATTTTTGGTGGCTGGGATCAGTGCCTCCCACCCTGTTATTTCATAATTGGTGTCATAACAGCTCTTCAAATGAGTCTCTTTTGTAGAGCAGGGGTGACATTCTAAGTAGGAAGATGGCAGCTGTGCTTTTAAATTCAGGCCTGTGTATATATATAAATAACTAAATATATGTGTATATATATATATATATATATATCAGGGATGGGCTAGATGGCAGCCTCAGACTGGTGTGTATGGTACCTAGGCCACTCTGTCACATGGATGTTTAGTCTATGATGGCTAGGCTCTTAGAAGGTTATCCATGGCATCCAATTCCAGATAATTATGCTATACATGTAATTGTCTAGAATTGCCTCTAGAGACTTCCTCTTTCCCACATGTTAAACTAACTACATCAATGTCCTGTACAACCTGTGATTCTCTTTTAAGTTGAAACAGTGTTCAGCAGATGGTAACGGCATACACAGTAGCAATCCAGGTTTCGATTACATACATGGACAAAGTGATCAGTAGACTTTTTGGAGTGTGCACTGTTTGGTATGAAGTTTTGAAACATATAGCTAAAGTCATGCACACTGCAGGGTTTAATTAGACCTAGTTTTAAAGAAAAGGTGTGTGCAATGTAGTCTGATGAGCATTTCAGGCACTGGTATACATGCAAGTGTGATTTTTTGAGTCGAATTACAAATTATTTTGATCTAATACCTAATTTTTACTTGATAGTGCAGGTACAGTTTGGTCATACATGAGGAAGTGTGTACCTCTAGCACTTCTGGGTATTTTATGCCCTCTAACAATCAGCATGGGGGGTTCTGGGCGTCTTTGGCTAGAGCAAGCGGTGCCTCTTCCTGCTTGTGATAGAAGCTTTGTCAAGAATCCATTGGACATCTATTTAAGGGTTGGTGCGTTTCGTCATAGTGGTTATTTTATGGGGTTTCTTTCGCATTGCCAACATACGCCCCAAAGGATTCCCACCCTTGCAGTGCTGCACGTGACTTAGCCGTGGACTTAAAGTTCTGTTGTAAGGGAAGGGAATTACCTATTTACATTTGAGGTTAAAGATAAAAGGGAAGGGGTGAGAAAATGGCTAATGAGAATAGGGCTCTGTAATCGATACTCTTACAGTTTTGAAATGGATTGCAGCTTGGCTCTGTTGTAAGAACACTGGTGAACATAGCCGAGTTGAACAATATGTTTTGTCTTGGACAGGTCTTTGTATTTTCCTCCAGCCTCTTCTCTTCATCGTGCTTCGTCTTCTTTGTCCTATTCTTATTCATCTTCTTGTTCTTCTTCATCCTGTTCTTGCCCTTCTGCCGCTGCTGCATCATCTTCTTTGTCCTGTCATTACATGCTTCTTCTACACATGTTTTATTTGTTTGTCTTTTCATCTTTTTGCTTCTATATAGTACTAATTGTTTGCCATTTTCATTTTCTCCTTCAATCGTTTCTCCTTCTTCTCCTTGTCCATGTTCTTCTCCTTCTCTATGTACTATTTCTTTTTGTTATTTTCCTACTCATGATGCTTCTTAATTTCTTTACACTGCTTATTCACCTCCTTTGTCTCTTCCTTCTCCTTCTTGTTCTGCTGGTTCTTTTCTCCATCTCCTGATCCCGTTTTTTCTCCTTGTCTTCGTTCCTTTCCTTCTTCTCATTCTCTGCCTCTCGTCCTCTTTCTCAGGACTTCCTCCTCCTCCTCCTCCTCCTCCTCCTTCTCCTCCTTCTCAGTTCTTTATGTGTGGCTGCTGATGTGTGTGTGTGTGTGTGTGTGTGTGTGTGTGTGTGTGTGTGTGTGTGTGTGCAGCATACTCAACTCTCATATTCCATTGTCCACTCATTAGAGTCTGTACATGTATATACTCATTAGGATTTCTTACTCATAAACAAATCAATGCCTCCTATTATTATACATCCAATGACACATCCGTTTTTCAAGGGACATGCTGCTTATTCAATAAAACCCATTGCCAGATTTAGTCACGAAATTATCCAAGGTTATGAATTGATTCAATGTAAACAGTTTCTTTTAGTGTTGCCTATTCTATTAATTGAAATCTACAGCTCACGAATTGCCGACGAATTGTACGTCTAATTATAATTCTAAATATAATTTACGCGGTGTACGTATATTAATTAGGCATTATGGGTGTTTATTAAGCATTGTGGGTGTATAGGCACTGTCGGTTTTTAGGTAGATCTTTCTAGGAGTGCCATGAATCACCAGTTCTTGCTTTCTTTTGTCTAGGTCTGTCAGGTCTGAAGTGGCATCTTATCTCTTGACTGCTCTCTAATATCAGCTGATAGCAGTCTGTGCTGAAGGCAATACGCTTATGTTGTAGTGTATTTGTCTGGGAAAATTTGGGGAAATAAACAGAAGGTGTCGGAGCGCCTCTGAGTAGGTACCTTGAAGGGGCGCTATATAAATATTGATTGATTGATTGAGGTAAGAGAGCCCTGCTATTATCCAATGGAACCAATCGCTGATCGAGAAAGAAAGGACCCACAATTATAGCAAAAGCACCACATCAGTCCTTGCCCGATCGGTATAGAAGGTGGGGTGGTGTGAGGTAAAGGAGGGAGGGACGAAGTGAGACAGTGGGGGTGCTATGTTGGTATGGTGGTACAGAGACTACTCACCTAGTTTTGTACCAAGGCCAAAGCATCATTGGAATGATGTAGACTGTACCCGGATACTTAATATCTTCTTTCTCTTTATCTGTACCAACTCTTTGTGTTTGATTTCTGACTATTTACACACAGGCAGTAATACATACATGCACATGCAGATATCTTTACAGTCTTTGCGTACATATAGGCCTACAAAAATTCATACAAACGTTAATGGTAATTCATATTTACATTCAGCAGCCAAATTTCACCAAAACATTTTTTGAAAACCCTTAGGGGCTACTTTTTTCGCCCACCCTGTACACATGCTTCTATTTATTTTGAAGCTATTTCCAGCCACAGAGAACTAATGCTGATAACAAAAAACGGCTGACGTTGTTCCGGGAGAGAACTGATTATTTCCAACTGGTCGGGTGTTGATTTTATCTGATATTATTATCTCCTGCGGGTTGAGCGGCACTGTGAAACGTAAACAGCGTCTGTTTGTGCACTCGTCATATTTCGTAAACAGAAAAAAATCGCTTAACAAAGCTTGCACACGATGAACAGAGAAACCCCAATGCTTTGATATGCATGCGACCAGAATATCTCATAAAACAACTGAATAGCGGTGGCGTAAACATGTCACCGTTTTTGATCTATCGTGTTGTGTATACGTGGTGTCTCTAATGCCTCGTGCTGAATATTATAACCCCGCATAATAATATCTCGTGCTACATCTCTTAATTTAGATCCCACAATCCACATGCCAATTCAACGCATCGATTCGCCGATGACTCATGCAACATCTTGTGATGATTATACATATCGCGTGATTGGTTATCTTGAAGGGAGGACGTATATAAAGTTTTTGTTGAGGGGAGAACCTGATGGAGACAGACGGTGCGCACTTCCTCACTTCCTGGGGAAGTCCATTCCACATTGTCACAGAGTCAATAACAACAGAGGAAGTGCCACATTAATTTGAGGAACAATAACAGAGAAATGGTCGATTGTATTGAAAACCGGAAATCTTGCAAATGCGTCATTCTTTGCACACTAGAGGCTAGTCAAGATCTTATCGTTTTTGACCTCTGAGTCAGACTGGAAGAGAGGTTGGAGAGAGTAGATAAGGAGTGGGACAAAGCCTCCCATTAAGGCAGTCGGTTGGAGCATGGAGAGTAGGGGTCTGTGAACCTCCTCCCCCTGAGACAGTTACTGTGTTGGAACCTCTGAGTAAGTCCTTCATTAACAGCCGCTGGAATAATGTTTACCTCGGGCGAGAAAAATAATGATAATAATCACGACAATTTACATGGCACCATTACAACACGGCCATATAAGGGCGCCTTACACTGAGCTTAAAGTGGGTGGGAAGGCGTGGTAACGGCGTTCCCAAGTTGCTCTTGAAATTGTTTACTTGCTGTCCTTCTGCTCACCATGCTAGAACCCTGGAAACCAATGCGCTCTAATAAAACCACTTTAGCCACTGGCTTTACAAAGCAGTTCCTTAAGCTTGCTCTGAGCCAGCCGTAGACCTGTATGAAGTGTTAGCGTCTTCATTTTCTTGGCATCGGCTTATGATGATGACAGTTGGCCAGTCCTCTCCCTCACCATCTCATCTTCCCACCAAAAGCAGAGTCCAGGCAGTGTACGTTTTGTAGCTGACATGGCTAGTGCTGAAGATGGAACAGAACTCTCTCCAGCCAGATTTCTTCCCGGGCGAGGATTTGAATCCCCAGCGTTACGATTGACCATCCAGCGCGCTATCCACATGACTGTCGAGCACATGAAACAACCTCCAGATTGCAGAGTCTTGGGTTGTGGCCTCTATGTCCTGATGAGTTGTCTTTGTTATGCTTATGAGTCATTGTATAAATCTAACTGGGATAATTATTTGACTCTTGCATAATGGGTAATTGCAGCAGGCAGACAATTAAACTGCTTTCCCTAGAGAAGATTTAGCCTGAGCTAGTAATTGCTTGTTTGACCACGTTTGGTCATGGGCAGATGTAATCTCGACTATTTAGTTATATTAAGTATTGTTTCACACATTCACACGCACACACACACACCTACAGACACATTATTATTATAATTATTATTATTATAATTTTTTGCCAAGATATTAGTGTAATCCCTCAGGCTCTATGAAACTGTTCGAAGAGCTGTGTTGTTCTGGAATTAATGGTCATCGTCACTGGTCGATTGTTCAAAAGTGCATCGCAAAGAAACAGTATTTTTTGCACCGATATATTTAGGATCATTCCGGGACTTCATTACTAACTACTGTTTAACACGTTGGCCGCGAGGGACGTGTTAACACGTCCCAAATTGAGTCATTTAACACAGCATATCAGCGGCCAACGTGTTAAAAACTAGTCCAGAATTGTCAGGCCTCATCTTCAGGATATGAAGAGAAACTCCCTTTAAAGGTGACAAGTGACAACGTTATCATTATTATTATATGGTTAATTTTTATTATTACTATTATTAATATTATTATTAGGCGTAAAAAAATTGTTGTGTTTCCGGTAACCCGACCGACCCATTTTTACGGCCGCGACTCAAATATTTAAAAAAAAAAATTTTATTAAAAATTTTTAAAAAATTTTAAAACTATTTTTTAACCATTTGTATTGACATAACATAAGAGACGTCAACAAAATGAAATTAATAGGACTGTTTCTAGAGCAGTTTTAGGTGCAGACAGTCGGGAAATAGGCAGTTTATACTTGCTTAGAACACGTACTTTGTTTCAGCGTGCAAAAAAGACTAGTAAATAATACTTTTTCGGATAGTCACTGCATAAAAATATTTTATAAAAATATAAATATTTTCCGACCTACCTACCCAATTTTTTTTAGCTCTGTTACCGGAAACACAACATTTTTTTTAGGCCTTATTAGACAGGCAGAAACAGAGAGACGTTATCATGTTGGGATGTGTTTAGATTGAGACAAACTACACCGTGTCTCAATAAAAAGTAAGCCAAATTGTTTTGCATATATCTCTAACACCTGATGACATATCATGCCAAAATTTTCCAAATATTTAGAGAAGTGAACCAAAAATATGATTCCAAAATTTCATGAAATAAAGTTGAACGGATAAAGAGCTATGAATATTTAAACTTCATATACCAAAATTGCAGTTTACAAGCAATTTTCTGTTAGATTCAATAAAAAGTAAGCCAAACTGTTTTTCTTACATCTCGGATGTCTGATGAGTAATCATAAAAACGTTTCCCCAATGTTTAGGGAATTGAACTAAGAATAAGATTCCAAAATATCATGTCATAAATTTGAAGAGATAGAAAGATATGGATATTTCAACTTCATCACCCGAAATTTCAGTTTTCAGCAAGTCTGCTATGGTGGCCGTTACGGTTTCGACGCTTGGCCATTCCCATTTTAGTCTTCATTGATCCTGGAGTAAAAATTAAAGGAGCCTATTAGATCGCGATGTTCTGCTGTCACAATATCTTCTATCTGTAATCAGAAATATAGTCCCAGAAGGCAGCTTTGTTTTTCTACAGAACAGCGCCAGCCCACAGAGCCAAGGAAACCATCGAAATGCTGACAAGAGAGACGCCAGGCTTCATTTCTCCCACATTATGATCTCCGAAAACCCCAGATTTGAATCCTGTCGACTATAAAAATGTAGAGCGTGATGCAAGACCGAGTCTACCAGACACCAATCCATGATATAAAAGATCTGAAGCAACGCTTGTTGGAAGTGTGGGATGGCCTGGAGTCCTGGACCAGAGGATAATTAATCGACGTTGCTGTTGCCATTGCAATGGCGCCAGCGCCTCCAGGCTTGCGTGCAAGCAGGAGTGGAAATTTTGACCATCTTATTTAATTAAATTATCAAACCATACTGCTGGGGTCATATTGTTAGTTCAATTCGCTACATATCTGGAAAATTTTAGAATGATTAATCATCAGGCATTGGAGATAATAAGGAAACATTTGATCGAATCTGACAGAAAATTGCTTGTAAACTGCAATTTCGGTATATGAAGTTTAAATATTCATATCTTTTTATCCGTTCAACTTTATTTCATGAAATTTCGGAATCATATTCTTGGTCCACTTCTCTAAATATTTGGAAAAGTTTAGCTTGATATGTCATCAGGTGTTAGAGATATATGCAAAACAATTTGGCTTACTTTTTATTGAGACACGGTGTATGTGAACGCTTTGAAGGGTTGCAAAACAGAGGTTCTGAAGTCCTGGACCAGGGTAGGGTCTAACCAGATCAACTTAGGTGAAGGACTGGGTAACCAATTTCGCGGCAGCCATTCTACCCAACCACAAAATCATACTACACCCCCCCCCCCAATCATTCTAGATCCTGTTTATCGTTCTGTTTCAGTTAAACCCTTATCTGCCAAAGCAAAGGATGATATCAGAAAGGCAGGGGCTGGCCTTTTGTTTATGACTACTAATGAATGCCTCTGTGCGTTGGTATGGCTGCGTTCTTCCAGTGCTTCTGTTCTACTGAGGCTGCAGGGCACGCTAGGGTATTAATGGACCCATGACTGGCTAGAGTTACTCACGCGGTTAATTAGCTCTCCTCTCTCACCGCTCTTCGCCCAGCTGTTCACAAGTCACCAGTGTTTGATAAAACAGTCCAGTTCACGAATTAGACCTCCTAACTGAGGATGTAAATATTAGTAGGTAAAAATATATGTGTGAATAGGTAGATAAGTATGTGGTACAGATGAGTGGGTGAGTGAGTAGGTAACAATAAGTAGATGATTATGTTGGTAAAAATAGGTTGGTAAGTAAATAGGTAAACACAAGTAAGTACAAATATTTGGGTAAGTAAGTAAGGAAATATGATTCGGTGAGTAAGTAGGTATGGGAGCCATGGCACCATTGATCCCCATGCACTCTTGATCCCTGTTTTTTGGAAGTGCTTACTCTTCTGACTATGTGAATACTAACACCGGAAATGCAAGTTATCAATATTTCACAGATCTGTTTTTTGCCTAAAAATGGTGGGAAAACAGACTATAACATTTTCAGCAGAATCTGAAGTTGAAGGTGGGAAGGTTTTGGTTGATCTGACATGGAACGATCGTACATAATGCATGTGTTAATAGAGGCAACCATGGGTATGAAGTGTTAAGGACTTCCTTTGTAACTTGGCATTGATTGATGATGAGGGTGGATGTCAGACTTGTCCTCTCTTGGACATCTGGTCTTGCCACTGTCAACAATCTGTGGTCAGTGTTCTTGTTATGGCTGAGATATTGGAAAAGGATGAAAGAAACTACATGTCTTGGTTACTTTACAGATACTCTACCAATGCCACTCTTTCTGACTTCCACCCATTTGATTGAATTGTTATGATTTTCGTTATCATTTCTTACTTGTAACTGGTAACTGGCTGCAGTGTGTCAGTGGCAACTCAATAAAACGAATATATGTATCATCATCATCATCATCATCATCATCATCATAGGGAGCAGTGATGGAGACGATATCTGAAAGTGCAATAAATTTCTTCAAGATTTTATTCTTCTTATTCCTCCATGCTTTTATTCTTCTTATTCCTCCGTGGTGGGATATGAACCCACCCACCCCATCCCGAACAGAACAGCATTTGAGTAGTTTGTGCTACATCAGATTCTGTTCGTTGTGTAGTTTGAAGTAGAACAAGGTCTTCCATATTATGGATTTGTCCATATATAGAAAGCACTGGATGTGTATTGCATGTATAGCTTGTTGCTGTTTAACGACACATAATAATAATAATAACAATAATAATAACAATAATAATAACAATAATAATAACAATAACAGGCACTTTCGCAAGCCGGACTGGTTTTATAGCAGTAGTTAGGCGATAAATCCCTGAGGGATCCTAGATACCTCGGGGCCAAAAAATAAAAATAATAATAAAAAATAACAATAATAATAATAGTAGTACCAGGTAGTAGTAGTAGTAGTAGTAATAATAACAATGATAATAATAATAATCTGTGGCGTAATAATAACACTATGTCATATCATGGATGATTAGGCCTTTTAAAAAAATGTTGTGTTTCCGGTAACAAAGCTAAAAAAATTGGGTAGGTAGGTCGGAAAATATTTTTTTTTGGTAAAATATTTTTATGCAGTGACTATCCGAAAAAGTATACCCCACTAGTCTTTTTTGCACGCTGAAATAAAGTACGTGTCTAAGCAAGTATAAAGTGCCTATTTCCCGACTGTCTGCACCTAAAACTGCTCTAGAAACAGTCCTATTAATTTCATTTTGTTGACGTCTCTTATGTCATGTCAATACAAATGTTAAAAAAATATTTTTTGAAAAAAAGTTAATTTTTTTTGAAAATGTTTTTTTAAAAAATTTTGAAATTTTTTGAAATTTTTTTTTTTGAAATCAATTTTAAAAAAATATTTGAGTCGCGGCCGTAAAAATGGGTCGGTCGGGTTACCGGAAACACAACAATTTTTTTTACGCCTTAGTGTTGCCCTCCTTCTTTTTCCAGACTTGGGACTGACACTGCCAAAGTAGGAATGTTTAGCCTTAGATGAATAGTTTATATGCTACCCCAGACTGCACAGAATATGTAGTCAAAGACTCAGAGGTATGGCAGCCCTGGTGTTGTCTGAGGACACTGTCTGCCGACCTCAGATACATTGGACTGGCATGAAAAGGCAAAGCTTCCGCTGAGGCACTAAGTGACCTTTTAAGTCTGTTGGTTGGTGACAATATGATGGTATCTTTGTAAAGTCTGCAAGCGTTGTGCATGACTGAGTAGGTCGAGAAGTTATTTATATATGTGAGGTGTTGAGCAATGAATGAAGTTTATGACTGTTTCGAATACTATTTAGTCTGGTGATCTACCTGTGAATTCATCACAGAGAGACTTTGGAGGTATATACATGGGTGAAGTTGAGGGATGACAATTACTAATTTGCTGCGCACTTCTTTCATAAATAACTAGGAATGTTAAATGTCGTGATCAATTAAATTGATATGCTTCGTGTGTTGCAAAAAACTGAATGTTCAAAGGATGAGTGTAGTGGCACATGATTGAAATGAATGGAGGAAGACAGTGGAAACATTAATTTTGATAAATGTGGTACATGTGACAAATATGATAAATGTGAGACGCGTGATAAATGTGAGACATGTGAGACATGTCATAAATGTGAGACATGTGATAAATGTGAGACATGTGATAAATGGCAATGATTTATCTGTGGACATTAAGATACGAAAAAAATGCTGCACTGTGACGAGGTTAGTTTAGATTACGCAATTGTAATGTAATTTGAAATTTATATAGAGCCACTCACAGCAGTGACCATTCAGTTGCGCTTCCACTGCGAGTATACATGATATTCTTATAAACTTGTGCTAATATTATAGAAGATATCATTAGCTTAGCAGCCTTAGCTGAATGGTTTTGACACAGTTTGAAGCTGACGACAAGACAATGGCCATTGTATTTGTACACTGGTAATTAATAAGATAACACAACTCAGGGGTCAAGCAACCTGACCTACAAAGACACCATAAAGCTACCTGTGTAGCAGCTGAGGTGGAGCTGTCATCATATAAGTTGCACCTATTGAGTATTGATAATTATAGATGGCTCTGTAGAGTTCCTATCAGACTTGGATGTGTCATTCACTGCATTTACAAAGTTATGGGTCTAAAGTCATGACTGTATGTTAAGTGCTTGATAAAAACACATAATTATGTGTGTATGAGTTACGTGTTTATTTATTTGGATGTCTGTCAATCAAAGCATGTTTTAGCAATTGGTTTATTTAAATAAAGAATATATTTGATTACTGTACTTCTAAATACTTTCATTATTATGCATTTGTAATTCTGTATGATGTACTATCTTCAGTATGTACATGCATAGGCTTCACACACATGCATACTCAATACTCATACACGTATGTAGGCATGTACGATGTATTTGTGAGCATGTGTACATTTGTGTATGCGTACATGTGTGTGTGTGCATGTGCATAGTGCGTGCATGTGTATGGTGTGTGCATGTGTGTGTGTGTGTGTGGGTGGGTGGGTGGGTGTGGGTGTGTGAGTGAGTGCGTGCATGTGTGTGTGCTGAAGCCAACAACCTGTTCAGTCTTTTATTATTTAATGAGCATTGGTTGTTTATTGTTTAATGAGCATTGCATGTTTGCTGACGAAGCTTTTTAGTGTAGACTTTGACGCCAATTAGTCCGCGCGTATATTCAGTGCATTCATCAGGGCCCGTAGTAATGGGCTTTTTTATACGGAGCGTACATGACGTTTTCGGCGTAAATCTATCCTGCCCTCGAATATCGATATAAAATGGTAGTCATGGAGCAGGCGCAGACCTGTACTCTCTGAATAGCGGTACTCCCATTCTCGACCAGCTATAAGTCTCTACTCCCTAAGATGGCGTCTGTTTATGACTCGAAACTCGCTGCATTCGACGACACCTTACACGTCAAAACGTGTTTAAAACATCTGCAATGAACTCGTACCCTTCGTCGACGGCGAACTTTATATTGGCTTTTATTTTGGCCGTCACAAAATATTAAAATTTGGCTAAATACACTAGGAAATTCCATTCGAAGCGCCGCTGTGTGGTATGAATACCAATTTGTGGGTCGCTTGCCTAGCGTGTCTAACGTGGCGGCCGTTCTATCTGTTGTAATTAGTTTGTTCTAGCGACAGCTTGCATATTAAACTCCACAATAAATCAAACGCATGCCATGTGAAACTGGACAGTTTGAGAAACTAACAAGAAATAGCTCCTTTAAGAATTTTAATTCGGCAACCACTAGCTGGAACCGGTTACGGTTTCATCATATTCTATCCACACATCACCGTTCTATTCAAAATCTTTTTCACTTTCTCGCTATGTAATTTTATTCCTATACATTTGCAACTAACTTTCTTTCACATAATTATTTTTTTCTCTTGTCAAATCTCATACTTTTGTATTTAGGCTATATTAAATATGAATGGTTTTTGCTTTGCGGCCGTCTATCTACTTCCTTACTTATCGTCGGAGACGACGCATATAAATATATTAGGCTATGCGCATGCGCTATAACCTATAAAGCTATAACCACAACTTAAGTGAGATGATTTGATAATCCAAGGTCTGCGCCTGCTATATGACTTCCATACAAGAGTAAAACCCGTTAAGAGAATAACAAAGCCCGTGAACAGCCTTTTCGCCCAGCGCACGCTATTCTATCTCATAACTACGGGCCCAGATGCTTAAGCAGAGAACACTCTAAGTGTCTTTAAAAGTGTCAAAACATTTAATTACTTACCCATATATTATGTCTAGCAAGCTGAGAGCAGACAGAATGCTTTAATATAGACATTTCTTAGAGTATATATCTAGGAAAGGGAATGAGAACAAGTCCATAGCCTAGCCTCCTAGAAATGCAGCAATGAGTATGAAGGTTAACCGCTTCATGTTTCACAGCCTCAGCATATGAAGGTGAATACCATACCTCTCAGCCAGATCCTCCCATTTGCAGCACTGTGCAGTCAGTGAACACATTACACTGGAGTTGGTTAAGGGGCTGGATTCGAATCTGGGACATTTCAGTTGATGGTCCGGCATGCTTGTCACTAGACTATCATGCGCCTCTCTGATATTCAATGCCATGTCTAGTAGCACCTTGAATAGTTATTCTGCGCAATACTCTGTATATGAATCTATATTCTAGACCATATGATATACGGCACAAGAATGGTGTTTGTTATTAAATATGGTCTGTTTAGTGCTTACTGACTAGAAATGTGACATATAATACGTAAATTGTTTAATTGTCTGTTATTTCGAAGTACTTCCGTTGTTGCATCCTGCCAGACATTATGTGGCTGTTAGCAGACATTGATGATTAGAGTGTACTGTGAAAAATCACGTGAAAAGCAGCCTCCATTTGAAACTAATACATGGATGATGGTGGATCATATTTAGTGATAATTATAAATTGTGTTTGCATCAAAACATGATAGCGGGTTCATAGCTGGGCGCGTAGTACTCCTATACATGTATGAAGTTGTATAATGTAGAATCTTGTAGATGTTACAGGCAAGCTGCAAAACCCAGGGATTTAGTAAATTGCCTGAAATTTTTAGAGAACTTGTTGGATTGTTATTTATTTTCATGCTGGTGAGAAGGAGGAGGAGGTGGTAGTGACACGGAAAATTGACACAGATTAATGTGTTGGCGAAAGCTGCAGTGATGATGATGATGACGACAGCGATTATGACGACTATTTAATGATGATGATGATGATGATGATGTGGGGATCTGATGACTTCAACAGTGATGATATTTCCTAGAGCTACCCTGCTCGAGTGTCCATTGTTCTTTGTGGTGTAACCATTAGGCGACCCCTCAAGAACAGCCGTCCTACTGAGTGCACGGCTAAAAAAATTGGACTTGATCTATGGCTTCTTCCCAGCACCACTCGCCTTCCAGTTGTCTAATGTCGATAAGCAATTCCAGTAACGGCAGATGGCAGGAAATATCCATCTTTAGAATTTATTATACCAATCTGGAAATGGTTTTTCCCTTGTAGCAGCAGCTGCAGTGTGAACCCAGATGTGGATCAGTGGGTGCCTGGTACAGGATGTGCTTGTAATTTAAGGGATGCCTGGAAAATGGTTTGCCTCACATATATCTTTCGTCAGGCAGAAATCTGAATGGAAAAATTTTTGCCTGAAAGAATGTATGATTAGAATATTAGAGCTTGCATGGAAAATTGTTTTAAATCGAGAATAGTTGTATATTTTAAGAGGTATTTACATAGATTGATTATTCTCCATATCCTGTTCTCTGTATTATGCAGAGTTGCACAGAATAACTAAATGGAGATAGCAGTCAGCCTATTTTTTCCTATTCTTATCTTTTTCTTATATGCTCAATTTTTTTTTCTCACACTTGCTTGTATTACGTGTGATATGTTTAATCTTATTGGATATTTGATGGCATTAACTTGCAGCTAAAGTCCTATTATTCCTTGTTTTTATTAGTTTGACATTGGTTAAGAGTTGGCCTATTCATTTGTTTGCATCTAGTTAAGGCTTATGTGTGTTTACAGTCTAGCCAAATCTAATATGAACATTATAAAGCGCTTCTCATAGTTAGAAGCGCTGTCAGCGTGACAGGCTGAAGAAAGAGAGGTCTTCAAGCTTCAAAAAGATGCAAGTGAATTCCTCACCAGAATCCTGCTACGAATTGAAGGGGAAGGTTATTCCACAATGAGGGACCCAAAATAGAGAAAGCCAGATTCTGGGTTAATGAGGTTTGTGACTAGATACAAACAGGTCAAGGTGGTCAGCCGAACGAAGAGGGCTTGAAGATGATGCAGAGAGCCGCATGCACATCAAGATAATTTAGTGTGGAGAAATGTAGCTGACTGAGTATTAATACATTGCGTCGTCCTTATTCGTCTTAGTCACTTTGATGTTTGTAATGTCCTGTAGGTGACCCTACGTAGTGGGACCTATTGTATTTTCTGGGTCAGCCTTTTGTTGAAAAACACGGAAAATTACTACATGTACAATACATGTTACTTTTGTTTATCAATGGCGTCAATTAAAAGGATTGATTGATTGAGTGATTGACCGATTGATTGATTGATTGATTTATTGATTGAATGTTATTTGGAGAATACAAGTTTGAGCATCAACTTGGGAGGTCACTGCATATGGATCTTGTGTTACAAGCAAGTCCTCAAGTTGGACAATGTTGCTCAGCAACATAAAAATTATGAACTGTCAGTCATGTAGTTTTTGAACATATAGGAGTGGATATACAAAATACAGTATTGCATCTATGGCCTAATTATAACAGTACAATATTACGAATACAGTATTAGATATTGCAGCACAATATTACATGTGCAGAATTGCTTATAATTTATAGTACAATATCACAAATGCGGTATTACATATTACAGTGCACTATTACAAATATACAGTATTTCATATTTCAGTAGTGTCAACCTGGTTAGCCTTGATGGTGCTTTGTTAATACAGTACAAATATTAGTAATACAGTATTACAATTTACTGTGCAATGACTTAGGCGTAAAAAAAAAATTGTTGTGTTTCCGGTAACGCGACCGACCCATTTTTAGGGCCGCGACCCAAATATTTTTGTAAAAAATTTTTATTAAAATTTTTTTCTTTTCCAAAAAAAATTTAATTTTTTTCAAAACTTTTTTTCCCACATTTGTACTGACATAACATAAGATACGTCAACAAAATGAAATTAATAGGACTGTTTCTAGAGCAGTTTTAGGTGCAGACAGTCGAGAAATAGGCAGTTTATACTTGCTTAGAACACGTACTTTGTTTCAGCGTGCAAAAAAGACTAGTGGGGTATACTTTTTCGGATAGTCACTGCATAAAAATATTTTACAAAATAAAAATATTTTCCGACCTACCTACCCAATTTTTTTTAGCTCTGTTACCGGAAACACAACATATTTTTTGGGGGGCCTTATCAGAGTCACTTTGCAATCGCATTAATCTTTCTTAGTTTGAAGAAGAGATCAGAGCTAACCACCTGGTCTTGGTCAATGCATTATTGAAATATTGTGACTCAATGTTTTGTCACCATTATTTAAAAATGACCTATCTAAGTAAAGTATGTTTATTTATGTTGCTAGTTAAGCTTGTCATAAATTTCCTCCTTCCGACATCAATATATATTAGTAAACTCAGTCGTTTGATCATATAAACAGTAGGCGGAAATACCTTTGAACTTAGCCGGACTTCAGCCATTTTTTAAAATTATTCAGTTTCCCCACTCAATGGTTAATATGCCAATTATGTGGACTGACCTTTTTATATTAGTAGTTTCACAATCGGGTGTAAATTTGAAGTCATTACAAGTGATCTATTTTCTTGAAAAAATTAAAGGGGTGGTGGTGGTGGTGGTGGTGGCGGCGGTGATGGTTATGGTGATGATGATGATCTTGATCACAATGATGAAAAATACACGATTCATTCTGCTCTTCAAACAGATTTGATTTTCTAGAACTTTCCTTATTCTAGAACAACTTTGTCTCAGTCCCGGTCCTTGGTCTCAATTGGTTCACCCTACTAGAGGCACTTTATAGATGCTTTAATATACAATGCAATGCGAGACAAAGTTGCATAAACTCTGTGCTCAGTGAAGAATGTGCCATCTCCTCAGCCATTTAAATCAAAACTCAAGTCCTATCTTTTTAGACAATTGTATCACTGCCATTAATTTTTTTAACTCATGAGCAATGCCCTTCCTTTGGTCTTGACTGAGCTATGGTGCAAAAAAATCATCTTGTTTAAATTATTGTTGTTATTATAATTGTTGTTATTGTTATTATTGTTGTTTTTGTTGTTGTTATTATTGTTGTTATTATTATCGTTATTATTATTATTATTTGTTGTTATTATATTGTTATTATTAATCATGGTCTTGTGTTGATGGTAGCAATGGCGAAGGCGATACTTTGTCCTATCTTCGAAGAACGCTTCCAACACTCTTCCGGGATCATGTCCCGCTGAGTTGGAGTACTTTGAGAACGAGAGACAGGTGAAACGCAAAGGTCGAATCAACCTTGACAACTGTGAGAAGGTCGTCATTCACATGGAATCGGAATACTACAAACACGTCTTGCTTATCAAGACGACTGACCGAGGAACGAACCGGACGTACTATCTGGCCGCTGATAACGAAATGGATATGGAGAGATGGGTGGAGCAGCTGAAGGGTGTTCTCAATCTTCATGATGAGGGTAAGCACTCCTTGCTGAGCTGGTGACTTAATATATTAAAAAAATTTAAAAAGGAAAAACGAGACAAAAAATAAAAAGAGAGAAAACATGATTTTCTTATTGGAATTAAAACGAATATAACGTCTTAAATTACAAAGTCTATGATTAATTCTGAATGATGTCATCCTCCAGGTCACGTCGTTTTTCAACCAAGCTCCCGATCGAACAACGTCCAACAACCGACGTCACCGCAAGATCTTCAACGCAATCAATCGTCGCTCACGCAATCTTTCGAGTCCGCCATGAGTCCCTCGTCGGGCGTCTCGAGCCTCTTCGGGTCCCCGCTCCCCAACGAAGACTACCTCCCCATCGACCAATGCCTCAGTGGCCCTCCCATCCTGACCCCTCGCCAGATGGCACCGGCGTCCGTCCGCATCGTCAACATCAAGTCACCGCCCCCATCCAGTCCCGGGTCAGTCTCCCTGTCACACGATAACGACAAATACTACAACCTAACGGGGGACAATCAAATGACAAACGACGATGTCTACAACTACCCGAAGCCCTACCCGCGAGACTCCGAGATCTACAAAGTCCCGACGGCGTCGCACGACAACAACTTCCACCGCGACCGCGACTCCGACGTCTACAAGATTCCGCCGTCGCGCAACGGTGGGTCCAGCGGCCACGACTTCGCCTACGACCAGCGTTCGTCGTCGCGCGAGGGGAGTCGCGACTCAAACTACGACTATCCGCCTCCGAGGGTGAGCGCAGCGTCGGACAGGGACTCGAACTACGACTATCCGCCCGGAGCCGTTCCCGTGCAGGACGACGACTGCGTCCGACCGATCTGGGAATGCGAGTCGAGGACTTTGTCGGATCTTCCGGGCGACACTTACGACATCGTTCCATCGCTCTCCCAACTTCAGAACGGCGCAAGCTTCTCCAGTCTTCCGCCAGCGCCGCGACCCCCTGCTGGTCTCGACGGCGTCTACGATATTCCCGGACGATCTGGATCCCAGATGGCGCCACCGAAAGGTCACCGGATGCCGACGAACGTGCATAGGTACATCAACGCCGCACCGACGCCAGTGAGGTCGCAGGGTAGAGATTCGGAGGCGGCGGACGAGAGTCTGTACCTGCCGATGGGGAGTGGCGAGGTGGCAGACGACGTCTATTTGCCGATGAATCAGATGGAGAAGGTGTATGCCACCCGGACTAGTAATCCAGCTAAGAGGAGTGTTTCGGGTCTGCCACCACCGCCGCCTGTTCCGGTTACTTTTGGGGGTCGAAGCAGCGGAGGAGACGGGGCGCAGAAGGTGCCGATGACGCTTCCGAGATCAATGGGTAAATAGTACGCTTAATACCAGATGCTGTGGTAGGATATAACATGGAAGCTGTGTTAAGGGATTTATCACCAGAATACCGTATAGATGACCTGTTTGACGCTAAAATTTCTGTCATCTCACTCCACTTCTGATTTAATTTTCAGTTTTCATTACCAGTTATTACTTTGATGCATGACAAAGTTCTATGTTTTGTTTTATGTCGCATTGTGCGTTCGCAAGTGGAGTAACACAGAATATACTTACTTACTTACCATCTTCTTCTTCTTTCTGTTCTCTTCCCATAGGCAGGTTCAAATGTTTGACTTACCATGAGCGTCTGCAAACTTTTTGCAGGATGGTCCAAACACATTGATCATCATGGTTAAGATTTTATCGTGAGCTTGACCAGGGCAGGAAATTAAGAACATCGATAATTGTTTTTGTTTTTCAAAGATTTTTCTGTATACTTGTAAATTTACCAGTTTCACTTTATGTATCATTAATTAGTGCTTTAGTGTGAAAATATATATTGAAAAAGTCTCAGAAGTAGCAGTTAAAAACATTGGTGTCCATTTTGCAATGGATATGGCAAGTGGGCAGGCGACCCTCTTGGCCCTATGTGCAGGCACCCATGTTACTTACTTACTACTTACTGCAGGACGAATGCCGTACTCTAATGCATGCAGCCGTATGTGGCTGCATGCATTAGAGTGCCTTGTGTTCGGTTTTGGGCAGTTTTTTCTAAGACGTACCTCTGACTGATTGCGTTTTTGTTTGTCGAGGCGCCCTTGTAACGGCATGTGCTGTGTTACGGCGCCATAGAAATTAACATCATCATTATTGTTATTATTATTATTTGGCTGTGTTGTGTTTTTTGTAGAGAGGACAAGCGATCAGTCTGACCATTTTGGTGGCGTCCACCAGCATCACTCTCTCATCCGAGGGACGCCAAGGACACGCAGCTTCAAACGAGACGTTCCTCCACCAAGGTTGATTTATTTACCATGTGTTGACTTATTGAGGAAATTTGTATAGCTCCACTTAACAGTATAGTCCGATTAGTAAGAACATCCTTGTAACATCGTAGGGCGGGGGTACACGTTTTTTTAAGACTTCCCCGGAGACTGTTATGGTGTAGGGACGTTGAGCAAGAAGTTGGTTCCATAATGTCATTTTATCCACTACAGTTGAGGTTTAATCGGTTTACGACTTTGACCGAGATTTCACTTGAACTGAATGTTGCTTTAATATGATTGCGGCACCGTAGAAGTTGATGGATGAGAGTACTCTAAAGAATGCAGTACTGCATCTTATTGTATATAATTTAATGTCACATTCATTCGAGATTTCTCCCTTCACGTTGTTTGTTAGGTTGATGTTCTCGTGTTTTCTTGTTGTAACCATGACTAAGCTTAATCAGCTTTTGTATAATGTATATTGTATAGTGTATTGTATATAGATCGAATCATACTGGTGCACAACTATTTGATGCAATAAATAGTTGGGGGATTTCCACCATTTTGGGTCTCCCATTGTGTGCACAAGTTTCCCTTAACTTCACACCTATCAAGCCACAGGCTAGCAGAAGAAAAGTGAAAATCATAAATCGTGCCTTATGAATACAATAATTATGTGAATCACCTAATGAAGTTATCAGATAAATTAATGTTCTAGTGACAATTGGTGATACTTGTAATGTTTACTGACATTTCTAATCTTTGTGTTTGCCTTTGTGTGCTTGCTGTTGCAAACACACTGGTCAGTAAAGTACTTATTTTTTTACATCTAGGGCATAATAAATTTATTGCGCATTTTCAATTGCGAGTTTATATCGGCTGAACCGAGATAGTGGGTTCAGTTGACTAGATTTTTACGTCCGATGTGAATACTGTAGCCAAGAATTCACTTCTTCAGTGTTTACTGGTGGCCATAGTGCAGCATACTTGGCATGCCTTCTTTAAATGTCTCATTTGAATATGAATGCTAATTGGTTTTAGGTACCTGGAGGTTAAGGTGCAAAAGCCCTGATTGGCAAGAATGCCTCTGAGAAACCAGCAAATTTCAGTGCAAGAGTTTATTAATCCAAAGATTAGTAATTTGTGGAATGCAATGCTTGCACGGATAAGCCTTAGTATTCTACTAATATTGATAACAATAATAATAATAATTGTAATAATAATAGTACTAATAACAATTATAATAGTTATCTGCACACAACGCTACAACGCTATAGCATTTAGAGGGACTTTTATTCACGACACCGGTGACATCAAGAACAATAGTATCAATTATCACTCTTCGGAGTTGATGTTAGAATAGGAAGTTGTCTGTTTTCTCAATAAATGAAGTTGTTGATAATAATAAAAAAAATTATAATAGTTATAATAATAAGTACTTCGTATTGTTTCATAGAACCTAGGAATCATTATGACCTTAAGCGAGGGAAAAATTATGATAAATCATTGCACTTGTATTTGTATGACTGCCACGACTATGTCATGGTTACACGAAATGCCTGGCAATGTGCATTGTTCGGTGAAAGATTGGGAAGCACTGGATTTGATGATTTAATGGAACATTGCATAACTTTCATTTCATGGCGCATTGTCTGCATTTGTTAGCAGCACCAACGATATATCTTTACCGATGAAGAAGAGCGGAAACGAAGATTCGAGTTCAGACGACGATGATGATGACGAAAGCGTGGGAAGCAGTCCGAAACAAGAATACATGAACCTAGGGGTGAGCAAAACTGGTTCCGTGTTATTAATACGAGATCGTGAATATAACGAGATCAACTTGGAAAAGTCAATGCACTCTTAAAATCGTTCTCTTTAGCCGATGTTGGGTAGGGAGTGCTCATGAGTAGTTTCCTTGAAGGGGTGCTATGTAATTCCTTGTCATGAATGAATGAATTAAAATACCAGTAGCAGAACTTGACTTTTAACAGTTTTTTCTTATTTTGCAGTCTGACATGGAATCGCCTCCAGTCTTGTCTCCACCGAAGCCAGCAGGAGTCCAGTACCTTGACCTTGACCTTGATGGAACATCACCCATGGTGACCAGCACGACCTCCACCTCCGACACCCAGAGCAAGATCGAATATAACGAGATCGACATGGAAAAGACACAAGCTCTGTTCGATGCGAAGCTCATGCTCGAGAAGGAGAGGAAGGGCAGCGAGAAGTCGGACTTGTGAAAGTCGGTTTCGTCAGTCTTTCTGCTGCTATCTTGGACTTCGTGTTGGCCGACTTGCTGGCTGTCCATCAGTGCTTTCGGTATCGAAAGTCACGGTGCCTTACGTGAAATTGGAAGTCGGTTGTTTGAGTCGGTTGTTCGAGCTGTTCCAAAGATTTGGTTACTGAGTGAAATGGATTGGAGTGGCGGTGCTTCGAGATGCCTTAGAGATCAACAGTGCCTTTGTCAGAATCATGATTACTGGTGTTACTTCTAACATTGTTAAGAACAAAATTTATTTAATAGTGCAGTGAAACTTTAATAAGGATGTGGCCTTGACAATATTTTCAAATTGTGTAGGTTCAGTGCATTGTTGTGAAACTGAATCAAGGACATGGCCTTCGTATATATATTTTTCAAGTTGTATAGGGCTATTGAATTGTTCTGAGACTGAAATAAGGTCAAGTCCTTTACACTGCTTTCAAATTTTATAAGGCTACTGCATTGTTTTGTAAAATTGAATGTCCTCGTGCCTTATCACATGTAAATAGCTCTGTATATCCGATGGCCTCTTTATTAGGCCACTAGTTTGAATCGCTCAATTTTCTTAATGATTTCTAATGCTTGATTTTTTTTACCAAGGAATTTTTCCAAATGTTTTCCAAGTAGTTTTTATATTTGCATTCTATGTCTATAATACCATAATGTTGTGTTAGGACTGCTGTGTGCACCGTAGTATTTCTATACTTAACCGAAATCTTTGAATGTCTGCTTTAATGTGTACTTTATAGAAATCACTAATTACATTACATTACATTACTTTATTTCTCTGTTTACCTAGAGCAGATGCATACGGGGTAGTTAATATTAATTATCGTTATTATAATTATTGTTATTATTTTTATTTTATACGGACTAAAGAAAATTAATTGGTCGTTTTTAGCATTTTTTTTACATTATTATTATTATCATCATTGTCAAAGCTCTTACTTAGAAAGTGCTTTTATAAGTAGTAAAATACAATAAAACATACAATAGAGTGATCATTATTTTGAATTTGTTAGGCGGTGCCACGCATCAATTGACGAGCATCTATGGTTTTTGCTCAATTCCATCTCAGGGAAGGAGACTTGAAATCATATTTCGCCTACGACCAACGCTCGTCGTCGCGCGAGGGGGTCCTTCAACCAATGAGCCATTGTGTCCATAGGTGCAATCACGTCCTAAAAGTTGGGGGGACCACAATGAATCACGTCCTAAAAGTTGGGGGGACCATAATAATAAAGTTAGGGGACCACTCAAAAGTTGGGGGGACACGTCCCGTGGGTCCCATAGGGTGGTTGCGCCTATGATTGTGTCCCAACTGTCCCATGTGTAGTATACTAGTATTGTGTACATATGTTTGCAATTTAACATTCGACACGATTTGCGATTTTAATGCTTAGGGGTCATTGCATAATTACGTAACGCCGAAAATGACCATTTTCAACCCACCCACCCACCCTGTAACGCTTCGTAACGTTTGCCTTGACCCACCCACCCACCCTCCCCAGCGTTACGTAACGATTGTTACAAATAATCAGTTAATATTTAGGTCTGTTGTTCCCTCAAAGTCCGATCCACACCTCAAAGCGGTGAGCTAAGTAGGGGATTGCCTGCGGGGGCATCAGTCCATGATGAAGGCCTCGGTCGAAGTACCACCTTGGGCGCTACGCGAGGTGGACAAGTCTAGCAGAAACCCCAAACAGCTGGCTAACGTGGACGGCAACTGTCTTGGGCTAGACATTAAATTGCATAGACCTATGGAGGTTTGGGCAGCAGCAAGATTCCTATCGTAAGTCGGCGGAAGAAACATCCAACGATGTTCAACGGCTATTTTCGACTCAAGGTGGTCGGCGTTCGTCGGGTCCCACTGCGAGTGCCATCAAAATAGGCCTATGCGTAAAAGTGTTTCTTCGATGTCAGGAATTCATGGGGAATTATAGGCCTACCACGTTGTTCCGTTGGTAAAACTATCACAGATCCAAACAATTCGAGCAGCGATTTCCGGTTTGCACAAACGGGAGAACAGAACTGACCTGGCATTTAACTGGTGTCTGCTGCTGTATCTTATTCAGAAAAAATAATAGACCTACATCGGTTAAGTTTTGAATCAATGACAAAAAGTTTAAACTTCGATCACATCATGTCCGAAGTGTCATTCCATGGTAATTTAATATTCATTAAAAAAAATTCAAGGCGTTACGTAACGTTCAGCTTCCCCCACCCACCCACCCCCATAACGTCTCGTAACGTTTTCAATGACCCCACCCACCCACCCTCGAGCGTTACGTAATTATGCAATGACCCCTTACATTTTGGGTAATTTAAATTTTGATACGTTTAGATTTAGGTTTTTGTTAGGTTTTTTATTGTTGCTAGTTTGGCTGAACGATATTTTACAAATTTGTGTTACGTTTTGATTAAACCAGAGGGTGGTTGCATTATATTCATTTCGTTGCACTTGTTTTGGTTACACGATCTAATGTAGTATGAAAACTAAAGGCAAAAATGTTGCATTACCTGTGGAATATATGACTATGTAATGCACTACGAGAGAATGGTATGCTGTAAAGAGGTTACATTACATTTGAGATATATTACATTTACGGTAGATTGCACTGTGGTTATGTTACAAGGATTGTGCATTATTATGACTTTTGGTTAAGTAAGATTTTGAGTGCATTGCATTTTGAGTTCATTTTCTAAATTTTGCTTAGATTCTAGTTATGCACGACCTTATCCAGAGCCAGTGTCTTTCGCATAAAAATGAATCCATTCTTTGAGCTGCATTTTTATTGTTGCAATTTGATACAAAATGCATGTTATGTATGCGTGTACCTGGTTTACGGTGTGCTAACTTGCTAAAAAAAATTGAGTTGACCTTCCAGCGTCATTTAGGCTAGCATAGAGAGCCTCCTCTCAACGTTTTTCATGTGGTGGTGCTATATATTTTTCTATATATTTTTCTAATGACAGAAATTGCATGAAAAAATATGAGGGACATGCTCACTGCCCGTTCCTTGGTGCAGTTGAGAAATATTGTCCTGCGTTCACCTTTGCCAAATAGATTTCATGATGGTTTTGATTGTTATTGTCGCTGTTTAATATTCACGTTGCTGCTGAATATACATGCAATAATTAATATTAATTGCGGCTCTGAATTCCAACAATGGCACATAAAGGGATTTTTCCATTTTTGCTTCCAATCTTGTGGTGAGGCTCAAGTTTACATTTGAAAGTAGAGGCAATTAAGTTAGAACAGCTTGACCTGGTTTCTCGTACAGCCTTTGATCAACTTGTATGTTTTAACATGATTATGTAAGTATGCATTGCATGTAAATTTGTTTGTATGTATGTATGTGGCATGTATAAATTTGTGTTGTATGTATGTTTTTATTTTGGTATGTGTGTACATGCATTTTTATGCATGTGTGTATGTACGTAATCTCTGTATTTTCTGTTTATACGTGGATATGTAATTATGTAAGCATGTATTAACATTTGTATGTTGGTATGTATGTATGTATCTAAACAACACAATGGTCTTTGCCATGTCCCTTTGTGTGTGTGTGTGTGTGTGGGTGCGCGCGGGTGTGTGTGTGAGTATGTAAAAGGATCAGTTGAAGCTGAATTTAGGTCCCAGATTCTGTTTTTAGTGTATGTGTTGTATATATTGGTTTTCCAAAGTAACAAGCATTGTATGGATACTGAACATTTTGAAGAAAAAAACAGACTTGAGAAGATCCCAGATTCTGCATAGGTCATTGGAAACATTTAAGTATACGTAGTTTGCTGTACATATAAAAGTTCTTCAGTTGTAGAGAGTCTTCGTTTTCGTAGGCTTAACACAAGAGATATTGTGGCCATGCCTCTCCCTTGCCAGTTGATCTTCCCATCCACCGATGATGACATGTAGGCTACAGTTGATGTACTCATTTTACGGCTGAGTTTACTCGGGAGCGCAAGAGGTGACGATGAAACATCTGTGTGAGATTTGATATATACAACCACTGCAGCTAGACTATTTGTTGTTTACTTCAAACCAGCGGATTCTGAAATTGAAAGTTTGTCTATAGGTTTCTGCTTTGTCCAATGCTACTAGCATTGTTAATAGCTGTTTCTTTGTGTACACGGTTACTTACATTGCATTTAATAAGTAAGTAAAGTTGTTGAGCACTGTTTACTTCATGTTGAATGATTTTGTAGAAATATTTGCGATGATAAGTAGTTTCAAAAATATATTTCTTTGCCTAATGATATTAATTAATAATTAATAAATCTCCATTGATGATTTTTTAATGCTGTCGAACGCTAGTGCCATCATGTCTATGCTTTGATCGAAAGATGTTGTTTAATATTCATGATTTTGTTCGATATTTATGTAAATAAATTGATGTTAATGTCATCGATAGTTATGTCAATGTGAAACATTTGCAATTGGTTGATTTTAATAACGTTAATTGCGTTGATATTCATTGCTAGACGTTTGCCCGCCCTAAAACGGTGGAAATTACATTCATAGCGGACCACCCTCTGTCTCATCTGCCTCTCCCATTCCCTACCTTATATGTCCTTTTTTTTTTTACACATCACTTGGGAACTGGTTGTTGCCCCTTGCATGAGCGAGCTGGCTTATAATTATAACCTTTAATTAAAGAATATCTTTCACTTAATTGTAAATAGTTTGCAGAATTATTCTCTGGTAATTGTAATTAATTCAGGACTGCTTTGCGAAAGAATCTGCCATCTTATTTCCAGCCAGTCCAATATTGTAAAAGTTTTGCTTTTTTCTAATTTATTATCAATATTTAAAAGTCAATGCAGTAGTGATTATTAAGCACATAGTTTTATCGTTTATATATAGCCTCTGTGGATCTTGTTTTAAGGTGTCTAAAAAGCACAAAGCTTTTTCCAAGATGATAAACTGAAAAAGGAATGGTTGAGTTTAGCTAACGATAAGTAGACATTATTATGGCAAAATTCAGTAGACGTCAGCAGAAATTACTTTTGAAAAGTTCTCACCATTTTGTTTCCATTTCATTGCTGTCAAATGTGATTCACTATAGTAGTGACAACAAATATCATTTGTGTCGCCCTCCTCCTTTACTCATGCTATGGACTGGCACTGACAGAGTACATGCAGGTGACGAGTTGGTAGGTCTATAGTTTAATGACAGTTCATGATAGGAAAGATAAAAAGCATTTCGTCGACCGAAATAATTTTGGTACATAATAAATAGTGATGATAGACCCGGTATTATTTTATTATTCAGCAGTTTAACGACATCTTATAGCTACAAAGGCTGTTGACGTCTTTAAAGTTTTCAACGTATTTCCGTTCACTTTTGTTGAACTGTTCAGCATGCAGGTTCTGTTATTTTTCTCTCTTTTTATTTCCTTTTTCCCCGGAATTTGACGGCAATATTATTATACATTTGCACATTTCATGATGTTCTCATAATACAACATCATCTAGGCTACTACTGAGTTAGTAACATCAAATATTTATTTCATGTTTACAAGCAATTTTGAACATTCATTGTCCAACAATAAAATTATTGGCGGATTAGATAATCAAAATTATATTGTAAATCAAAGTGCACGCATCGTAGATTCGGTATTTAACGATTTTCTCAATATAATAGCGTCGTAGAATCATGTTTTAAGGTGTCTAAGAAGAACTAATAATTATTAAAATCTCCATTAATGAACAATTATAATAATGAACAGGTAGATCTAAGAGAAATGAGATGATGGATTTAATCGATTCCAGAGTTTTTAAAACGGCGTCTTATGGGAAAACATTTCTAACCGTTTATTTGACCGTCTACAGCGTTATTATAATAGTAACGTTGTAGGCGACCAAAATTATAAGCGGTTAGAAATGTTTTTGCCATAAGACGCCATTTAAAAAACTCCGGAACCAATCAGTGCTTCTACTGTCTACAACTGCACAAATCCATTTAGAACTGCACATTCTGTGTACAACTGCACGTTTAAAAAGCCCTGTTTGTATGCCTCAATATTTACATCAGTCAAAGCAAATAGTCACATTTTAATGCAAATAAAATGACGTCACGTATATGTTACGCGTTTCATGACGTAGCATGCTATAATGATAACCGTAGCCTTGCGTCAGCCTATACCATGGGTCCTTTAGGTAATTTTAAAGCTGTTTTGGAGAGGAGCGTTGGGAGAATTCGCAGTTTTTAGGATCGTTTGTGTCGATATTTATTAAGAGTAAGACACTTTGATTAAAAGTCAGATTTGGATGAATATAATGCTTTGAGGTCAACGACACAAGAGAACTGGAGAAAGAAGAAGAGAAATTCAGGACTTTGAAACTCTTCGTGTACGTAAGCAATGATTTGATATTTCTACCTAGTATAAAGTGTAGGCCTACTTGCTAGTCCTACAGCGCCCCTTCCTGATACCTACTCAGAGGCGATCCCGACTACAGCGCGGACACTGAATAGGAGTTTAACGGTTAAACGCATGAGCAATTGCTACTGAAGTACTTGCTCAGGCTCCCTACGCGGCGTCTTGAGGTGGATTCGAACCAACAATCTTCCGGCTCCAAGGCACCGAACATTCGGAACATGCCCCTATGCTACCTTGTCCAACAATATTTTCAATGATAATGATGTAATCTTTGCAGGAGAAATTGATCATTCATTCATTCATTCCAGGATGTCTATATTCCTTCTTCAATGAGACCATTCAGAAGCGCTCCCAACTCCTGCACGGCATAAAGCAGAGTTTTAAGTTTGATTAAAAGAATAGGCCTACTTGAACACTAAGATCATCACGAAGCAGACGTAGCTTCTGTGTGAGCACATTCTAAGCCACTGGATCACAGAACTAGGCTGCATAAAATGGCGTAATTTCAGTATCGGGGTAGGCCTACGTGCATGAGTGCAGGCTGCAGGCCTATGCAGTATATTGTTGAACAGTATCTAATGACGACACTAACCATAACAATAACCTGGGAGTGCTCCTGAGTATGAAATCTTGATGGGGCGATATATCAAATTGCTAGCAAGTAAATAAATAAATAAATAATCGACCATCACGTCGCTAACCTGAACCTAACCGACCCTCATGACACCTGACCTGATCCTAACTCACGCACCCCGATACTGCAATTGTGCCGCATAAAATTGCGATTTATATACGAGGGTTGATAAAATTTAATATAAACTGCATTAAAATGGTTTAATAAATTATTGTCCTCCATCCGTATAGCGCGGGAAGTCGGAAGTGCATTAATTGGCGGTTGGCCTAAGCCTATAGACTACAGTACAGTGTGCCAGTACATTCATACGCATAGGCCCAATGGTAAAGATCGATATTATAGCGTTGAGGAACGATTAATATAATTAAATATCTAGCCTAATACAGACTTTGTATTATACGAGGCATGACCAGTAGCTTACTATTCAAATAGCTTACATGGACGACCTCTCTGATTTGACGCAGCGCGTGGGATAAGTGTGACTAGAATCGCTAGGTGACGCTGCTGTAATAGGCATACGAGATTAACATCTGGCTACAACACAATTTGCTTTTTGAGCCTTTTATAGACAGCCTAATTATAGATCACACCTCTCATTGCTAATATTAATCGCGATGCATACACTAGGCCTAGTAACAGCTGGAGTATTATTTTTTCAGGTATTCAGTCAGCCGTGTCTAAATATCGTCTGACGTCACTCAACCGTATACCATGACGGATTCCGAAACTGTTGGCTCAACCGACTGTGAACAGGTTGCTAAAACCGGTTCAATCTAGTTTCCAGCGTCTCAACTCATATAGCGCATTTAAATAATGGCGGCTAAGGAATCATTAGTAGTAGTAGCAGTAGGCCTAGTTTCAGTTTATCGACACTGTGTGATAACAATTAAGCATCAGTAGCGTCGCCCTCCTCCTTTATCTAGGCGTGGGGCTGGCACTGCCAGAGTTCAAGCAGGGTTGCCAGATTTCTGAAAAACTTTGGCGCGAGATTGCGAAAAAAAGTCGCGAAAATCGCGAGATCATCGAGCTTTTCTATTTTCGGTCGCGAAAATTTCTTTTGATAACTAAAAAAAGGTCGTCAAAATTTCTGACGACCGTTTTTTTAGTCTTTCGATCGAAATCTCGTGGGAAAATCTCCCTTTTTTGCTCAAGAAACCAAAAAAGTCGCCCAGAAACAGTCGCTGTCGCGACCGCGAGGCAATTCAAAAGTAGCCCAAAAAAGCGCGAGGTCTCGAGGACGAAAATTTTAGTCGCGAGCGCTTTCAAAAGTCGCCCAATTCGCGCTTTTCGCGACGACCTGGCAACTCTTGAGTTCAAGCAGTGGTGGATTCTCTAGAGTCTAGGGCATCAGTGATTGGTCGCCTCAATTGGATCTCTGAATGCTTTCGGTTGTATGGTAAGGGGCTTATTTAGATGGAAAGAGGAACAAATAATCGGCAAGTATACAATGCTCTACTTAGACACCTTTAAAACGTTTTTACAGCACTGATAAATGTTCGTCAACTGCATACAGTGGTCACTTTTGTACAAGAAACATTACATTATTATTATGATTATTGATGCACTTACATATTGAACTTTTGTAACAGGAACTGTTTACTGGAGTCACTAACGTAATTAGTTATATGAGACAATCAATGTACAATTTTAATATCTAATGTATGGATTTAAGATCTTTTTTCATAATGTGTAAACCTGAACGAGTGTCCGATGAACTACTTTATGTTGTCTACAAATTGAATGTAATTGAGATTGTACAGCTCCGTGCACCTCTTTGGTGTAGTTTGGAGGCTACATAAGTTTTTGTTTACTGCTCTGTACACTTATATTGTATTGTCGTCAACGGCCTTTGCTGCCATAGGATGACGTTAAACTGTGGAATAATAATAATAACAGTGGTCACTTCGGACACCAGAATTTTTCTTGTTATCACAAGTGTCGTATGAACTGAAACTATTGCTATTCAGTGGCCAGGTCTCTAAATAATTTCTATTGCATAATATAAATATAAATGAAGACGGCGACGACGACGACGACGACGACGACGACATGATGATGATTCCAAGGATATCTTGTGTCTCCTTTCACGTTCAGGCATATAAATTTTTGCAACTAGCACAAGACTTAGTGTACGAAAACAATTACATGAAGAAAGTCAATTTACAGAAAAAAATGATAAATGTCGGTAATATTCTTTTTGCAGAGTCTGGCCGTTCAGACTGATGAGAAAGTAAGCGAAGAACTAACTTCTGATGCGATGGGTAAGAAAACAATAACCAATAATATTTAAAATATATACAGGACGAGGTCTGGAGGCTGAGATGAGGGCTGAAAACTCTGTATTAACAGTTAGGCCTTTGTGCAATTGTGCATATTAATTTTACATGCAGTATATTTTTTATAATTAAGCTAAAAAATAGTACATATAAATAACACAGTGCCGGCGCTAGGGTACCGGGGGCCCCCCCCCCAAATAAAACTTGGGGCCCCATACCTTGAGCTGTCATCTCAGCAAAATATTTCATAATATAAGTGCTGAAAGACATAGTGTAAGACTTCAATAAATGTCCCCTCCCAATTGTTAGGCTAAATTTTTTGGAATTTCCACGCTGTAATTGTAGAATTTTAAGCTGTCATCTTTACAAAATTGCTCATTTTTAATGCTGTTAGTCGTGGTTTAGGACTTCAGAGTGTCCCCTCTCCATTGTGTAAATTTGTCCGATTTGCCCACTTTAATGGTAGCATTTATAGACTGTCATCTTTAAAAAAATGATTATTATTGATGGACAGTGGATGATACTTATGAGATATTTCTGAAATATTTGGGATACAAGGACTCCGTCCCAACCACAATTTGTGGGGCTATATGCCCCTGTCTACACCCCAAGTCTCTCCTTTGGTTGCGTAATATTATTTTGTATGCTTTGTGTGAAAACATAATTCGGTGCGTGGTTTCAGGATCGAACCGTCATGCAAGTATAATTACCAGCTACATTTGAGGCCCCTTGCAAACTTGAGATCAGACACGTACCATGGACATCTGGAACCCTACACAGGTTTTAATGTTTGGGCCTCACGCAGGTTTTATTTTGGAGCCTCATCCAATTAGCAATTACAATAAGTTACAATTTATAAATGTTGTGTTTGAGAAAGTGGACGAAACTGCCTGAGTTCGTTTAAATGGCTTTACTTACGTCCAAAATCAGTATGGCCGGTATGACGTTTGAATTAGGTCTGCTATGGCAGTGCCATATGGTTAGTTGAGGCATGCACCATGCAGACCGGATCGGGAGCCACAAATAATTGCGCCGGTTTAAGAAATATAGGCCTACAGTCACAAATAGGCATAATGACCAGCTAAATTTGGGGGCCCCTGGGGGCCCCTTCAAACTCGGGGCCCCCCAAATGGGGGGCATGGGGGGTGCTAGCGCCGGCACTGAAATAACATAATATGCATGTTCATTTCATACATATAATTATAGCCTACATACATACATACGACACCGGCGATAAAATATAGTGACCTTTTTCCTTTGTCAGAACTTCCCAAGTTTCCCCAGAAATGTTGCAAGTCGCCGCGTATAAAATCTCATGACCTTTCCTTAGTCATCCACTTTAAATTTGGCCTTCGTGCATATTTTTCACTGCACAGTGCACGCCCCCCCCCCCCCCCATCGTTCCATTTCGCTCTTCCGTGGCAAACCGGCTGCAGGTATCTTTTCTGATGATTAGGCCTATAACTGCTCATGATTGCTTTTACAACTGCATAAAATTCATTTAAAACTGCACATTTTGTGTAGAACTGCACGTTAAAAAACCCTACATGCATACATAGTAGGCCTACATACATGATATTTATATAGGCCTACATAATTGTGTAAACCTGCCTCCATACATAGGCCTACATGTACACTAACAAGCAAAACGAAACATGACTATTATAGCCTACATGCTGTGCCTGTAGCTAGGTATTGTTTTCACATTGATGAAAAAATTATGTTTTATGTAACTCTGTAGATTTCAAGAAGGAAGCCTCGCTTGTATTGAGGAACGCGTGTCAGGAGCAATCGAGGATGCAGGAGATGATGGAAGAGGAGGAAGAGAAGGAAGAGAAGGAAGAGAAGGATGAACGCAGTGACAGCGCAGAGTCTGAGGAAGAGAAATCCGCAGATGAAGATGAAGATGAGGAGGAAGAGGAGGAGGAGGAGGAGGAGAAGAGAATAATAGACAAGGATAGCAAAGAGGAGGAAGAGCGAGAGAAGGAGGAGAAGGATGGAGAAGAACTGGAAACTCGTCATAAAGAACCAGTGGAGGATGAAGATAAGGATAAGAAGGCTGAGAATGGAGAGCGTGAGGATGCGGATAAGGACGACGATAATGCTACGGACACAGAGGACAGCGCAGGCGATGATGGCGATAAAAATGAGGTCGAGAAAGGTAAAGATAAGATTGTTGTCGATAGCAAAGGTAACGATAATGTGGATGGTGGTAAGAGTCTTACTGATATGGAGAAGGAAGGCGGTGAGAGTAGGAAAAGGAAAGGAAAGCGAACTGGTGCAGTTAATTGTAGAAGCGATGCCAGCAAAATGGTGCCAGAGAAAGATGCCAGCAAAATGGCGTCAAGCAAAGATGTCGTCAAAATGGTGTCAGAAAAAGATGCCAGCAAACTGGTGACAAGTAAAGTCGCAGACAAAATTGTGTCAGGCAAAGGTGTCGTCAAAATGGTGTCAGAAAAACGTGCCAGCAAAATGGTATCAGATAAAGATGTCAGCAAAATGGTGTCAGATAAAATTGCCAGCAAAATCGTGTCAGATAAAGTTGCCACCAAAATGGTGTCGGATAAAGTTGCCAGCAAGATGGTGTCAGATAAAATTGCCAGAAAGATGGTGTCAGTTAAAGATGGCAACAAAATGGTATCAGTTAAAGATGGCAACAAAATGGCGTCAGTTAAAGATGGCAACAAAATGGTGTCAGGTAAAGCTCGTAAAGCAGTCATCAAAGCGGAAGTGGCAGACAGTGACTCTAGCAACTCTGACGATTCATCTTCGTTTTCTGGGTCAAAAGACGGTGGCCGTGTGGCCACTCCGAAGAGAGGAAGGAGCAGTGAGGAGCAGGAGCGAGGTGAACGAGGAACTCAGGAGACTGACTCTGAGGATGAAGATGGAAGTAGTTCGGAGGCTACTGATGATAGTGACGATGAAGCGGAGGATGCTGTGACTGCAGAGGATGCTGCAGAGAAGGTGGCGGATGACAAAGAGGATGACAAAGAAGATGGTGAGGCTGACGCGGGAGACTCTGATGAGAGTGAGGACAGCAGCGGTAGCGACGATGACCGGGTGCTTGTGGAAAGAGGCGGAAAGTTCAGCTTCCTCTCCGTCAAGGATCTGAATTCGCAGGAGAAGAAGCTCTACGGACTCATCCCGAGCGGTTCCAGTCCGGCACTGGCTTCCACGCCCAAACTGCAACCGGCGACCGGTCGGTCAGGAAAGAGACAGGCGCGTCTACCAATTCTGGGGACCAAGCGAGACGTGGTGCCGGTCGGCGCCCCCGGGGCAACGAGGTCGAGGGCAAGGTACAGGGCAACGGTGAGCGATACCACCGTCGCGCAGGCGAAGGGTGAGGTGACCTCGACCGCTGTAGGTGGAAGTATTTCCACCACCATCGCCACCTCGTCCACCACTCTCAGACCAGCTCCTCAGCGGCGTCGATCAGAGAAGACCCCCAGCTGCCCCACGGTGTCCTCCACCGACCGACGGAAAGCTGGACTGGCGTGGAAGCCAGCGGGACCGTCGAGGGCTCCCCCGGCGGCAGGCGGTAGAACCAAATCGCAGGAGCTGAAGGCTCGGTGTTCCCGAACGGCGAGCGGTGATGTTCCGCCACCCGGGGTTGATCCTGCGACGCTGTATCGGTCACCCTACGCATTCTCACCGGAGAGAAGGAGGGAGTTGTCGAGAAGACTGAGGGACCGTTTGGACGATGAGAAGAAGGCGGAGGAGACTAAGCGGCTGGAGGAGGAGAGTAGGAAGAAGGAGGCCGAGCAGGCGTTCAACGTTTGGGTGGAGAGCAAGAGACAACAGTCGATGCACCAGGACGACCTGGAGTTGAACCCGAAACTCAGCAAAAAACTCATCGATGCGACCGTAAGTGACTTCGAACAATATTCTTTAAACTCGTTTAATCAACAATTTTTATTTTATTCTGCGTTTTAATTTTAAGACGTTAACGAACTCATTTGTGTTGGCAATTAAACAGCAGCATTTAAACACCTTTTAAACGTTTTAGGTTTGAACGATTAATTAAGAATAATTGCTGCCAGTAATAAGTTAAATGCATCATTCGGATTGACAAGTTTGATCTACGTCACTACAGCAAGTAAAAGTAAACATGAAATGCGACCACGACCCTGACGCCAAAAGATGGTGTTAAGGCTAAGCAGACCGGAAGTAAAACATGCACGACACTTTCAAAACGTATTAATCAAGGCAATAAATTAAATTTACCTGCGTTGGCACCTGTTTGTTGCATTCTCCATTAATAATAAGGTCATCGTCGTAGGCCCTATTACATCAGAGGTACAGGACTACAGGGCCCTATAAAAGGGCCGCTTTCATACTGTTGAATTGTCGTTTTTCCTGTGCATTTTTTTTCTGGATCGAGCCTAGTAAAGATTACGTGGCAGTAATGTCCTTGGCCACGTATCTATAGACTTTGTGACGAAAAAAATCAGGATTCTAGTAACTAGTAGTAAGCTATTAGTGGCAGTGGCTGCGACACCTTTTTTGGACACCTCCAAGACGCTTAAAATCTCCCAGCAGTTCCTGTTGGCCTCATTTAAATCTATAGCGCAGGTCATTTCCAATTCATTTTATTTCTCTATTTGGTCGCCCCTGGATATAGTGCCTAATTTGGATACAGATACAGATGTGTTTTGTAGTAATTGGCTGTTTGTGGTTGCTTAGCAACGGGAAGCTGCGGAGTCTGCGTTCAACGACTGGCTGCTGATGAAGAGGAGACAGAGGATGGATGAGATGCGACGGAGGGAGGAGGAGAGGGAGAAGTACATGATGGCGCTGGAGAATACAATGGAAGACAGACGGAAGGCTGAAAAGGCATACAAAAGGTTATTATTGATATGAGATAATGTAACTGACTGAGATAACATCAGTCGGCTACCAGTCAGAGAATTAAAATGATGATGATGACGACGACGATGATGATGATGATTAATATGATGCTAATAATGCTAATGATGCTGATGATAATAACAATGATGATAAAAAAATGTACGAGCGGACAGACTAGCTGGCGGGTATGCAGGAGGCACTCAGACAGAAAGATAGATAGACGTACCAACCGATCAATAAATGGCACCATAATAAAATTGTCGGAGTCATCATCGTCATCGTCATGATCATCGTAATCATCATCATCATCAACAACAACAATGATATCATCATCATAATCGTCATCATCATCACCATCATCATCACCATCGTCTTCGTCATTGCCATCGTCATCATCATCATCATCATCACCATCGTCTTCGTCATCGCCATCGTCATCATCATCATCATCATCATCATCATCACCATCGTCATCGTCTTCGTCATCGCCATCGTCATCATCATCATCATCGTCATCGTGTTGTCTTAGTTATTTTCCATCATAATGCATTCTCATCAACAGGTGGTTCAAGAAGAAGCAGAAGCCAGTGCTGCTGAAGCGAAAGAGAATAGGCCTCGGCAACTCCGCTGGTTCCTACACACCCGGTCGGCGTCACGTGACGGCCAAGGGACAGAGGATGCTGGCGGGAGCGACGATGCGCAGGGAGCCAGCGCAGCGACCTTCCCGGACCATGGTCCGCAAGACGTCATCCAGTGTCAGCCAGCTCCCATCGGAACCGTTGTCCCTAGCAACCGCCGCCAACTACTTCCGCCTCTTGTATTGCATGTGATGCGTTCATAGGCGTTCTTGCTGTTCTTTCGGTTCTCCGATGCAGGTCGTTCTGCGTTCTCAAGAGAACACGTACAACTTTGTTCTTTGCCCCAGAGGTAAAGGAAACACTTGACTGAAAATATAGGAAAACGAATGGAGACTTAAAGTTCAGTTTATTTGTGGATTTCCCGAAGCCCAAGACGATATTATTTATAGCGTACAGATCGCTTAATTGTTCGATGGTAATTTCTCCAAAGAAAAAAAGTGTACGGTTTTCAATTTAGTTATTTTTTTATGTTTTTTGTTTTTGCAAAAAGAAAGCGTGAAATGAATTAAACGACTTTCTGTGATTGTTGAATTTTTTATTGTTGATTTATTATTTTAATCGGGTCTATTCATTTATTTATTTATCGAATTTGGTACAGCGCCCATTCAAGCTCTCTACTCGGAAGCGCTCCCGACTACAGCACGGACACTGCATCGGAGTTTCACGCCGAAACGCACGAGCAATTATTGCGAGTGAATGATTTGCTCAAGGTCCTTATACGCGGCGTCTTCAGGTGGATTCGAACCTGGAACCCTCCGGCTCCAAGGCACCGAAACCGCCACTACACCGTTGCGCCAAATATAATTATTATTGTTGTTCTATCATAAAGGAAGCCAACACTGTGAAGTGTCATCTCAGTGCAGCTAAGGGAGTGGTGGCTGTGTTCCGGAGAGACAGATGGCATTCCCCGTTGAAGAGCCACCGACATGCGCTGGAACAGGTTGGATGACTCCATTTGATCATTCTATTTTGATAGCTGCTAACACAGCCGCCTCGGAGTATCATTGCTCTTTCAAGGATAAGCTTATCCGTTTGAGTTTGATCCTTTAAGAAACATACTTTGGGGAAAAGCCTAATAGTTAATTAAATGATTCAGATAAATAATTATGTACAGGCCTACGCTACTGCTCGCCTTATTTTGATGATGTTGGAACGTATGGTGTCAATAAAATTATGACAATAATGGTAATTACGGCAAATACATCATTATATGGCAGTTTTCCAATTAGTTTTCCAATGGCAGTTAGTTTCATCTGTGCGTTTTATTGCGTCCTAATAAATTATTGTTATGCGTGGCGACGGTGGCGTTATGTAGGCCTATCTTTCGCGATTAGTTTCCGATTTTTTGGGGGGGGCCGTCCATAAAGTACGTCACGCTATTCTTGACCATTTTTTACCCCCTCCCCCTGTCACAAACTGTCACAAATCTCTGACCCCCCCTAAAGTACGCCACACTTTCTCGGACCCCCCCCCCCTAAAGTACGTCGCACTTTCGATTTTTTTAAAATTAACACCTTATTCAAATTTAATCTAAAACACACTTCACTATTAAACTGCAAAGTTTCCACTTAAAAGAACTATCACATTATTAAAATGACTTTAATAGTAGACTAGTTAATTGTCAACAGTTGTCACAGTTATTAATTGAAGCAGTAACTCAATGTAGATTGAATTTTTAAAAAATTGCAAAAATTAGACTAGACAATTATAATAGCCTAATACACATCATTTTAAAACAAAATGTTTTACGTCACACATGGCTTGACCCCTTCCCCCTGCCACAAACTGTCACACTTTCTTACACCCCTCCCCCCCCTCGAGCGTGACGTACTTTATGGACTGCCCCTTGAGGCGACAAAATTTTATCGTTAGTGACGTCATTCGTTAAGGCGCTGATTTGAATCATTTGATTATTCGAGTAATTTCTTAGAGTTTGTGCATTCTATTTAGCAAGATGTTCTCTTGCTATGCTTTCTGCGTGTGTTTTGCCTGCATCATAGCTGGTAAGTTAGACACTAGTTAGACAACCCATATTGCGAATACTGTAGCCTACTCCCTTCATGCTTAATGGGGAATTGCTAATTAAATTTTTACGAGCGAGAGAGGCTCTACTCTTAGATTTGAAAAACCTACAAACCAGAGGATTCTTCCCGCCACTCCCGTATAGGCCTACGTGCGTAAAATCTGACCGAACTCTATTTGCAACTATAAAAATTAGCCAATTCTGGGCATATTAATTGTCCATGGCTTATCCATCCAGTTCATGAATCACAAAAGTCTACTTTACGTCCACGTTCTCACATCCAGTGTCGTCTTATAACTGACAAGGAGAATATCCTCAACCCCAACCCTGGTCGACTTATAGTAACCTATTATAATAGCCTAATGCTCTTCATCGTGTTGGCTAATTTATAGTTAGCATAGTTAATGCTAATTTTAAATCTAAACATTTCATTATTGTTGTTACTGAGTGATTGTAGGCTACACAGGATTTCGGGTAAGGGTTGTGTATGGAGGAGGGCCTACGTTTGATCGATCATCGTCGATCTGTTGATATTTTAGTGGCACTATATAAATTGTTATAGTTTATATTTCGTTTGTTTTAGAAAGCTGTGCGATCCGTTTGTATCTCCATGTTCACCACGGCCAGACCTTCGATAGGTTGAAAGATAGTAAGTAGGCAGCTATATATTTGTGCCAATAATAATCTAAATTAAAACTTGTTTAGTATAGGCCATATATAGTCTATAGTTAGTCTAGCCTATCTTTAGCTAGTCGTGTGTGCTCATTCGAGTCTAATTAGTCAGTATAGGCCCATTACGCCTACTCTACTTGGAGTGCTATAGTTAGCACAATATAATAAAATTATAGGCTACTGTTACAGTAGTAATTAATTAATTCAATATAATATGTCTAATCTAATCTATGTAATCAATCTCTCTAAGTCTATTTCAATATAATCTTATTTATATGTCTGTGTATTTAATACATAAGCCTGCTTTCATCGTTTTTACTACAGACCTCGATGAACGAGAGGTGATCGATATCACTAACAATGATTTCGAGCTTCGACGACGCCGACGAAGGAGAAGGTCCTTGGACGCCCCGCAGTTCGTCCCCGTCAGCGCCGACGAGGCGAGGGCTGAGGCGGACCAGCGGCCGAGCGTCGCCGAGTTCCGTAAGGTGATCAGCGATGCTGGACTGGTTGGCGGTTGGACAGTGCAGGAAATGGGGGAGGCTCGCGTGTTCGAGGAGGAGGCGGAAAGCGTTGAGAAGAGGGATGATAGCGACGATCGGAGAGGTGCCGTTAAACTGCAGAGGGAAATGGAGTGGGACAAGGAGAGGACGAACAGAAAAGAGGAGAGGAAGAGACAGAAGGAGGAGGAAGCGAATAATCCGAAGAAGGGTCGGGTGTGGGCGCTCGGTCAACTCGTGTCCGGTCTTGTGTTCGGAAAGCGTGTTGCTCAAGCCAGACCGGTAAGACATCTGAGGAGCATTAATTATATATGTTCTCTTACATGTAGCAGTCTTACCTTGCTTAGAAAAGCCTAACTTAGGCTAATCATTATTATAGTCATCTGAACTGGTGGATGTTAGCTAACGAGATCTGAACTTGGAAGTTTATGTGAGTTTTCTAAATAAATGTAGTTATGCTCGAACATGGGCGCCCGCAGGATTTTTTGCAGGGGGGGTCAGTCAAGACCGTGAGACTTAAGTTTACCTAATTCATAAGTATCCGACTTTAGTCGTAGTCGGCCAGTAATAATTATGATATTTAATTGGCCCATACCTATAGTTAACGACTAAATCCCTTAATGACAATAATCTACCCTAATGTTTTCGAGTGTCAGTCGCTGAAAAGGAACTGTAATCGGCGTTCATCCCTTACAAAGATGTCGGTTACTTTCTCCATAAATTCAGTCTTGTTCCAAGGCACCAATCATACGTACGTAGCAGTGAGAATTGTGGAAAAATAACTGGGGGTTGGCCTATGATAAACTTGGAATTGGGGTATGAAAAACATACTTTAACATGGGGCTCTAAAAATGACTGGGGGTTGAACCCCCCCCAAAACCCCGGCAATTCTCACCCTGGTACGTAGGCCTATCCAATGGTATACATACACCACTGCACCCCACAAAATGCAGTCTCGACAGTTAAAGTAGTGTACACTTGCACTGGTAGCACTTACCTTCACACTTTCCAGCTGATGACTTTCAAACAACTGATAAGCTTGCCTTTAGTTTAGAATTTCAAAGACGCTACGCTATAGACACTGCAGCACACCATTCATTTCTCAATTTCAGGCCATTTCACAATTATTTATAATCCTCCACTGAGCTCCACTCGCATGTGCAACGGATCTCGAGATGAACTGATCTACATAGTCTGTGTTTTCTTTGACAAGTCCACAAGAATATACATGTACATATACACGTGTAGGGCATACATATATATTTATATATTATATACATATGTATACATAGTCGCCTTAATAAGCAGTTATATACTGTATTTTGTCTCTACATGTATGTCTGCTTGGATGATATAAATTATTGCACCTCCTCATTCCATTCCCCGATTTGGAGAAAATCTGTCAACGACCAGATTTGCAAATTGCACATGCTGTATAATATGCTAGTATTCAGAAGATTCGGGCTCAGAGTGCCAGCCTGCCAGGTCTCCAATCTCCACGATTCGTACAATATATCATCATACATCATGTCTTCGAGCCTGCTGACCCTTCCTTAATTAAGGTCAGGACCGGCTTTGAGTCTTTGATCGGCATAATATAATGTAAATAGGAGGAATAGAAACTGATGCACACCAGACGACTAATAATGCCTTCCACCTATACGGAGTGTCAGGCGAGGAGTTAAACAGAGAGCTAAGGTGGATGATGTTTTAAGTTGAAACGGCGTGGGAGGCAGAGGGAAGTGAAAATCACAACTACAAACGCTGGTGTCATCCATGAGTACAAGAATGTGTGCGGGAGACTCGTTTGATGAGACCATGATGCACTCGTGCTCTATATGGCTGGATGTATACCTTGGAAAGGGAATCATGAGACACAGGGTGTGTATGATATGCGGATGGGTGGGATCTGGGGTGGAGGCTATATTATACTTCGGCAGAAACAGAAAGCTTTACAGTTGACCTACATCACATAAAGGTTATCAGATTCCATCAATCTAACAATTGGGCCTTGACGGTGGCTGAAGAGCTGACTCTCTGTTCGTCTGTTCGTCTCCAGTTACATACGCATAGGCTCCATCTAGTGTTGCCCAGTATAGGCCTACGCAAGGGCTCCTATATCTTTAGCATCAATGTATCTAGATGTCTATGGCCTACGTAAAGCTAACCAGAAGATACACAACAAAAGTTGGTGAAGTAAAAGAACACAATGAATGGTGGGCATTATGTCCCTTTTTACCGCTATCATTTTTTACAGAAAGAGTGATTATCAATATTTTGTCATGATTTCCAGGGGGGGTCACGCGACCTCCCTTGACCTATGCTGCGGGCGCCCATGTGCTCGAATATAGAGGCTACTGAAGTTAGCGGATCTGTTCAGTGTGAGAATATTATTTTCAGTGGAGGGCTAAGGGAGTTCAGCCCCTGGTCCTTCTTTGCGCACCATAGCATATAATCTTCATTCTTCTTCTTCTTCTTTCCCTTCAGGCTAGAATTATTCCCTCTGGCGAGGGGTCAGCCACTCGGATCCTTCTCCTCCACTTGTCTCTGTTTCCAGTGTCTTCCTTCTTCATTTTGAGCAGCTTCAGGTCCTGTTGTATGACGTCCTCCCATCTTTTCTTCTGTCGTCCCCGACTTAGTCGACCATATACCTCCGCCTGCATGATTCTTTTTACACAGCTATTCTCCTCTTTTCTCATCACGTGTCCATACCACCTCAGCCTGATCTCTCGTGCCTTGTCAGTGATGCACGCCACGCCGAGCTTCTTCCTGATGTCGTCACTTCGCTTCCTGTCTTTCAGTGACATTCCAAGCATCCATCGCAGCATATAATCTTCATTCCTCACCTCAATTTCACATAAAATTTAATCATTAGGGGAGGGGTCCGGCAAAATGGCCGAGAAATACACGGAATTACACAGAATTAGTTTCAACATCGGAAATCGTTCATTTCGAGAGTGTTATTTTGCAGACCACTCCCACCCACTAAAATACTCCCATGTCGTTTATTATCCTCCGGAAAGACGCCTCTGTAGAGCTCCCTAAAATTCGCTAGTACGAGTATAGGCCTACGTACATGTTCATGTGTTTGTGCGTGTGTGTGCGTGCTTGTGTGTGTTTGTGTGTGCGTGCGTGTGTGTGTGTTGCGCGTGTGTGCTCATCAGCAGCGACTAATAATATTTACTAACAGAGATGTCTGTTTTGCGTGTGACGTAGGGTGCGTACGCCAGATTTGCGTCGCGGTACGGGTTGTACTTGTTCCTGCCCATCATGATCATTCTCACGGTTGCACATCTTCTCCTCTGGTACATCTGGTTCGCGAAGAAGTCAAACCCACTGAACAACCAACCAAGGAAGACTCTTGTGGGTAGGGTGAAAACTAAGTTAACAGGTGAATGAAAAGAGCTGAGAAGACACATTGAACTGCAACACCATCGTCGTCTGTTCAGTTATTAGCTGTTCAAATGCACAATATTGTACTCAGCCATTCTGCTGTTCAGTTGGCATGAACTGTCAAAATATAATTGTAGCAATATTGTATTGTTCTGCTCTGTGAACTGTTTCTGATGTACAATAATATTATTGTATTAGACTAAGCATGGTCAATAAGCAGTATTGTCTTGGTATAATATTTTAGTTGGTTGAAGTGAACTTTTTAAAGGCTTAACACTGTTTTGATATTGTTGTTCAAATGTAAAATATTGCGACAAAAATTAATGTGCTGTTTATTTACTGTAAACTCAATTATAGCCTACGGATGTTCAACTGGTGGTGGTGATTGTGGTGGTGGTGGCGGAGGTGGCGGTGGTGGTGTTGGTTGCTTGCAAGTCGATTGAGTCGACGATTGTTTGATGATTCCAATTGGCCGAGTTAGGCTCAATAGATCAACTCGATCGATGACTATGCTGCTTATGGGTTAAACTTATGTGGGGTGAAGAAGTTTTGCAGTAGGCCTAGGCGGCTATATATAATATATATGTAGGGGCCGCCTATTGTTGACATATTATGTGAACAATAGGCGGCCCCATACATATACGAACGCCGAGCTCACAGCTAGCGATGAATTGCCAACATCGGCCCTGTAGACGCCGACGCTGGTAACAATGAATGGTAGCCCGCACTCATACACCGGATCGGCAGATTACCCCATAGGCGCAGCCTGTGAACCGCGCGCGGTTTAATGAGGCGATGAATATATCGTTGGCCATGTGGCGACGTCGTCTTCTCATAATACACACTGGGGTTATTGTAGTCAGTGGGCCCCAAATCCTCTTCTGACCGCAGTTCAGTTTGACCTGTTTGCCAGTCCCTGCCGTTGATCCACATGGGATTCTTCCGCCATGGCCGTATCTCCACACCGCTGCTGCCCAGTGTTCCTGTTGACGGCAGACTTTAAGCGGTCTGTGTTCGCTTGACATGGTCTCGTCTTTGGGCTTTCCAGGGCACTTTTTAGGGAATGTGAGCGTCACCTCACATCCCACCCTGACCCTGGTGAGAGCCACCGCTGTTTGGTCCGGGACTGCTTATTCGTCAGGCAAGCCTGCTTATTTCGCAGCTGACCATCACTGATGGCTTTCCGCTATCCGCCACCTGCGACCCGCTGTGTAGCAGTTACAGCTCTGCCCACAGAACAAATGAATCTATACTGGAAGAGATACAGCCGGAACGGCGCCTGCTGGAGGTGGTGAAAGCAAGGAAGCTGAACTACTTCGGACATATGATCCGAGCAGACAAGCTGCCGGCATTCATATGTCAGGGCTATGTGGATGGAAAAAGGGCCCGAGGAAGGCCGAGAAGAAGATGGATGGATGACGTGGAGGAGTGGACGGGGATGGCGATGGTGGACTGCGTGAGGACCGCGAGGAACAGAGAGCAATGGAGGAGGATGACGTCGTCGACTCTGATCCCCGATCCGCAGCAATGAGGATGGGCACGACGACGACGACGACATGTGGCGACAAGATCATCCGTGCCATCAGAGGATTGCGAAAGTTGGCCTGTAAAGACCAATAATTAGCACTCGCCATATCTGCGAGATGAAGTTAGAACACATCTCTAAGATTTGGGCTAACTATATCGGCATGGCACGGGCCCTGCGATTTAATTCTGGCTGTCTGGGTAGGGCCTATATGAGAGTTGTAGCCCATAGACACTAATAATAATTATTATTAGCCTACAAACAGGACTATTGTGTCTTAAGACTTTTCTTTTTCCATGAATTCTTCGCACTGGGAGCGCCTCTGATTAGGTTGTACTGTGAGAGGTGCTTTATAAATCCCAAAATATAATAGAATATAATAGGTCTACTGAACTGATGCATGGGTGCATGATGACGTCCATGATAGATGCATCCTACAAATTAAGAGAATGAACTGCGATAAAAAAAATGACTGCAGCTAAGAACGTTGAAATAAAGCTACTGGGAGAGTAAGTCCTAATGAATGAATTTAATATGTCTGCGAGAAACCTTGTACTTAGCGTTTAAGTAAGTAAATGAGCAAGTAAGTGAATAAATAGGTAAGTAAGTAGCCTATACTCTCTAAACAATTTTATATATGTAGCACTATGGAGCTGTGGTGTTTATGATAAAGATAAGTCTCATCAAATCACCAATAAAACATTTTGAATCAACGAAGCGCCTTGGTCTACAGTCAATCGCTGGGTTGTGATGATAATTATCTATTATAGGCGTCAGTTTGTTAATTGCTGCGTTTTGACAGCGAATTTCCTAGCCAATAATAAAAGTGTAGAATCCGTTGCTATATAATTCGGATATTACGACTTCCGGCCTGACGACGAGCGAGGAAGACTTACTTGTTTTGCCGTTCATTTACTTATTTAAAATTTAAATAATTCAAAATCATCGCAGCATCCTCCACTTTTTTGTATCGCATTTTGTTTCAGCCAAAAGTAGGCGTTAGGCAGGTTAGTTAAATTTATTATATTGGTTTGCAAGATTATTTTTCACGTTTCAGCGCGCGAGCGAAATGATAGCCCCTTCGCCGAATTTCCGACCCAGATGATATTTAGCAGGTTTTTGCGTCTACTATAGTTCATATATTATGCAATAGATATTTGGATGATTACAGAGTAGTGGTGGTAATTAATAAGGCGATGTTGGTTTTTATGTTGAAGCTATGGAGTTTGATATATTAAGGATCATTTGGTGATAGGCGCTATATAAGATAAGTTATGCGTAGTTTTAAAAATCCTGTCAAGTATTGTAGTTCGTGTTGCACGAAATCATTAGCTTTATTTAAAACGGTCAAAGCGTAATTATGTTCAAATATGCCATTTCAGGTATATAGAATTGTCACCGAGAGCAATTATGCACGTTTTTTTACTTTGTAGACATTGTTGAGCGTGTAACATTTTACTGTTATATGCACAAGTGGCAGCAGAATAGTGTCAGGCAAAGGTATTTTGATATCCATTGATGCTAAACTGAACCAAGTGTTATCCTACCTTAATAGTGTAGGCTACAGATTAGTACAGAAACTTATTTCCAGATGGCTATGCAAAATATGAAATTTGGTATTTTATCTTTAATTTGTATGAACTGATTGCGCTGTGCCAATCAGAGACGTCTTTTTTCAATATTAACCTGTGTTTGTGTTTTTCAAGGTTGCTAAGGTTTGATCTGCCATTGCAATGGCCGTCAATGTCTACAGTAACAGTGGCGATAACCTGAGTCGGCATGAGGCTTTAGCGTGGGTCAACGATGTCTTACAATCCAACTTCACCAAAATAGAGGAGTTATGTTCAGGTTGGTGCAATGATAGTCAGGAATTTTACTAGCCGATTTTTCGTGAATTGAATGTGATGCCTGAGCATTTAAATGAGTAAAATTCTTTCTGAGTTGGTTTTGCTGAAGACATATCCGTGAAAGCTGAAGTTTTAATTTTAATTGTTGTGTGAAATTTTACATTCCAAATAATATCTCATGGCAGATCTAAATTGAACACCAATTGTTTTTTCAAGCAAAATATACATGCGAAATACTATGCACATATAACCAATTAATTTGACCAAACACTTATAAATTCTGGGAATCTGGGTCTCGTCATTTTATTATTATTTTTATTATGTTATTAATAGGTGATGAATTTCATCTAGATGGCAGATCTCCAATCAAATTTGCTCTGATTGAGTTGTAGTGTCTGGCTAAATTTGATTATGCGCTCTAAAGTCCTGTATCAGCTCTTGTTGTTTTTGCTTACCTTTGTACGGTATTTGTGTTTCAGGTGCTGCATATTGCCAATTCATGGATGCACTCTTTCCAGGTATGTGCAAGTTGAGAAAGTGTAATTCAGTTTCTGTTTGTAATATTAGTGCAAAGCATAGTCTATTTGTAATGCATTCGACCAATAATTAGGCTGTTGCAGGCTCCATGTAACGACCCCAGTGTTTTCCTTAAAAACTTTTGCTGTCACAAAGCAGTGCTATTTGGAAGGAAACAACAAAGGGATTCTAAAATTGCAGGTTACTCTAAATGTCTAAAGCACTACTCTAAAGCATAACACAGGGCTCCATCGTATTCACAAGTGCTGCGTCATATCAGATGGATTATCCAGCAATGTATTGCACTGTCATTGGTCCAGGACCGTGCGATTTTTTCTGTCGGCCTGACAATCTTTGAAAAGGAAGTGAGCTGCTCCATTTAGTTCCACCGTGGGACACAGTACTACTGTTACTTTCTTTTGGAAGTTGCTTTAAAAAACTGTAGGATCTAATGTTATGGTGATTGTGAACTTTCATTAATTTTGTAATGTGCCGTATGACTGATTGAAATTTATAAGCTGGAGTGTTTAGGTTTGAACTTCTACTTAAATGTGGCAAAAAATTTAGAATATAATCGACTGTAAACTTTTTGTTTATGTGAAATGGAGTAAAGAAAAATGAGATTTCTTTTTGTAGGATTTCATGAAGTTCTTGTTCGACGTTTCAAGTGTTTTGCTTTTAGTTTCAAAAGCTGTCTACGTTTTTAAAGAAAATAATTATGTACCTCCTTTTGCAATACGGAACATCTTCAGATTAATTTACTTCTCTGTTCCAATGTTTTTATTTGACAACACACAAAAGTTGTAGGCAAATTTGAGCTGGATCATATCATTGAAAGAATTTTTTTAAATGTAGTTTTAATTCAGCAGTTATGAGATTGAAATTTTTAACTACAGTTGCACAATTTATGACCATGGTGGCTGATACTATTAGATTCATGATGTTTCAATGAGTGTGCCTGTGAAGTGCAAGGCAGCCTACATCAACTGCAGGTTGAACAGTATTGTATTGTATTGTATTGTATTGTATTTAAACATTTATAAAGCGCCTCTAGTAGGGTGAACCGTTCAGAGGCGCTCCCAGTGCGCAAGGCCCCTCGAGAAGAAACAAGTTTTGAGAAGAGACAAAGCAGAGGAGAGACTACCAGAGAGAAGTGTAGAGCGAACAGAAGGAGAAAGGGCATTCCAAAGAGAAGGACCAATTGAGACAAATGATCGAGACTGAGCCATAGCAGTTCTAGACCGAGGAACCAAGAGGTCAAATCTGGTGGATGAGCGAAGTGGACGGTGGGAGGAAGCCGAGTGAGGACAAAGTAAAATATTAGTCAGATATTTTGGGGCAAGACCCCGTTGAGCCTTAATGATCAGAGTGAGGATCTTAAATTGTGTGCGAGCACAGAGAGGAAGCCAGTGAAGTTCATGAAACATAAAGGCAGAAATGTGAGAGTACTTGGGAAGGCGGGCAATCAATCTAGCAGCTGAGTTGAGAACCGACTGAATCGGTGAAAGACGAACTTTAGGAAGACCAACGAGGAGAGCATTGCAATAGTCAATTCGTGAACATATAAAAGCATGAATTAAGGTAGTGAATATGGAGGAGGAGACAGAGCGACGAATGACTCTGAGACGTCTTAAATGAAAATAAGACGAGCGTGTAACATTGGAAATATGCTCAGTAAAGGTAAGTGAGCTATCAAGTACAACACCCAGATCCCGCACACTTGAAGAGAAGGAAAACAGCGGGAATTTTTCAGAGAGCAGAATGAAATTAAGCTTCTGGAGCTGCTGGGGAGTACCTAGCCAGATGAATTGAGTCTTTGAAGTATTGAGTGAAAGGCGATTAAAAGACATCCATGAGTGGAGATGATTAGTAAGGGATTCAATAAGCGCGACTAACAGCAGCTGGGAAGATGAGGGACCATGGACAAAAGCCTGAACATCATCAGCAAATAGATGGCCAGCAGCACTACAAATCCGAAAAAGAGAAGAGATGTCAGCCGTGTAAAGAATAAATAGAAGAGGTCCAAGAACAGAACCTTGAGGAACACCCAGATTAACATGAACCCATTGGGTTCGAGAGTCACCAGATATAATCATTTGAGTTCTTTCAGAAAGGTACGACTGGAACCAAGATAGGGGAACATCCTTAACACCATAGGAGGTTTCAAGACGCTTGAGTAGGATATCGTGATCGACCATGTCAAAAGCTGAAGAGACGTCATAGAGGGCCAAAAGAGTGACCTCAGACTTATCAATAGCAGAATAGATTTCAGATAATAGAGAAAGGAGAGCTGTCTCGGTGGAATGATGAGCCCTAAAACCAGATTGATTTGCAGGAAGGAGACCAGATTGCTCAAGGTAAGGTAGAAACTGTAGAGAGACAAGACGTTCCAGTGTCTTAGAAAGAAAGGATAGATTTGAGATAGGCCGATAATTTTGGCAAAGGTTGGTGTCAAGGTTAGGCTTTTTGAGGGAAGGAAAGACAAGGGCCCGTTTCTGTGAGGGAGGGATGCAACCTTCAGAGAGGGACCTATTAAACAGGTAGACTAAAAAGGGGCTAAAGTCATCCAAAATGTCATTGATTACAAATGGGGGTAGGGGGTCAAGTTCACATGAGTTTAAATTTGCAGTTGTAAAAGCTAGCCGAAGGTCAAACTCAGTGATAGGTTTAAATTCATCAAAAACAGTTGAAGTTGTGGTAAACTTTGGAGGGGGTGCGTCAGCCGTTGACACACGAAGGCGGTCAATCTTTGTTGACAGTGCCTCCAGAAATTCACTAGCAGTGAATGCAGGTATTTCAGAGGAGCGAGATGTCTTGCCAAGAAGCCCCGAGATCGACGACCACAGACGTCTGGGATTCTTGGCGTTGCGCGAGACCAGCTTTTCCCAGTGAGCTGCCTATGAGTTGTCTGAATAAATGCATGCACCGTAAACTGATGTGTTACTTTTGCATTTGGCAGAACTTTTGATTTTGCGGTGGTATATTCTTTGTGCATTTATGTCAGTTTGCTTTTGAATCTCAGGAAGCCTCAATCTAAAGAAAGTGAAGTTCAACACAAATCTCGAACATGAATATATCAATAACTTCAAACTCGTCCAGAGCTCCTTCCAGAAAATGCAGGTTGACAAGGTGAGAGAAATTGACTTCATTTAGTTTGCGTCTCTGTTAGGCACCTACCCCCCATCTTGCTATATGACTATGAACATATAACCTCTGTCTAGATCTTTGCACTTCCTGTTAAGCAAATATCTCACATCAAGGCACATAGTTTGTAAAATACTGGATGCTGGCAAACCACAATATATAAATACAGCTTCGTTATCTCATTATCCTTCTCTGTTTAAATGTCTAAAACGAGACATTATCTTGTTGAGCAAGCTTTTCAGTTGCTGGATTTAGATTTGAAATGCTGTCTCTGTCCATTCTGCCTGAAAGCTTTTGTGGTTTTTGTTAAGTTGAGACTTGCACTTAAGTTAAGACTAATTAAGCTCTTATGGTTTTATCGTCTCATGGATTGCATCTAGGCTAAGATTACATGATATTGTGAGGTCTACACTTGTGGCTGTTTTGCTTTACTCGTCGTCTTCATGGTGGGAATTTGTTGGTGCTGGTGGCCAAAGAAAGCTTTGTCAGATGAAATATGTCTCTGAGGAAACCCCATCTTTTGAGCAGCATCTTCTATTGTCTGACTATCCGTTCCTCAAATTTGCATTTAAGTGTGACCATTAATAAACAGGACCAGAGGAGTCTTTTTCACACCATAGGATAAACAGGACAACAGCAGTGCTTATTCTTGCCATAGTATATATAAGCAGGTCCTCTGGAATGTTTATTCACACAATGGCATTACTGTGTGACTTTATGTAGCCTTGTGTACACTGTACAATGTTTCTGAGAGGTACTTCAGAGACCCTCAATGCAAACCGATACATATACGGTAGATATATGATGCATAACTAATTGGAGACGTGTGATTATGAAACATTTTAAAGCACAGGTCTTTTAGAAATCTTTTATGACATTTTCTGTCCATGGCTCTTGGTAAAGTAGGAATTCTGGAAGATGATTACTGATTAAAATCACAGCACAGACACAAGCTGCTATTGTATTATCATGTTAGCCTGCGATTGTTTCATGACTTTAATGAGCTGTAGAAAATATAATTTACAGCTTTGAGATCCACTTGAAGACCTCAAGATATTTGTCTTTATATTGGATCTGACACGAGATGTATTTATTTAAGATCTCAAGAGGTGCTACTTAAAGCTTTGCTGAGTATGATGCTCAAGATGTGTTAAGTCAAACAGTACATATTTCTCGGTGTTTATAAGCCTGCTGCATGATCTCCAGGAGGGTCATTCCACGTCAGATCAACCAGACCCTCCCACCTTCAACTTTAGATTTTGCTGAAAATTTTATCATTTGTTTGCCCACCAATTCTGAGCTCAAATCCAAAATTTTAGTAAGATATTTTAAAATTTGACCGAGATATGTCGTTTTAAAGTGAGGTGGGGTAGGCGAAAATTTGCGTTCGATTTCGCGAAACGTTCTCTGCGGCTATATTCAACATGAAATATCTTGAGAAGTAGTGCAGGTAGAGACATAAGGTTTTCACTGCTGTATTCAGCAAGTTGGTGGTGACACAATGAGCTTATTACACTGACTGTGTCTTGTGTAGGGACTATACAGGACAGCTGCCAATATGCCATCTCAGAACTCGAGAACTGCATTTTCTTGAATTTGCCTGACCCATATGAGAAAATATAAGTGCAAGAAATATATAATCTGTCCATATTCTGATTTAGCCAGTAATTGGCTCCTACTGGATGTACTTTGTTGTGGTCTTTGATTGCAATTTTTTCATACTGACGTGCTAATCTTTGTCGAACTGACGAACGGGGGTCAACTTCACACAGCAATATTGGAAAAATGGACAACTGGAATTTATCTTAACTTCATATTTATGAAAAGTGCATGCCATAAGCATTCTGGTGATATAAAAATCATCTTGGGGCTCAGAAGCATTCCGGAGTATTGCCCTGTTGAATAATACGAAAATTTGTATCCGATTTCGCGAAATGTTCTCTGCGGCTACACTCAACATGAAATATCTCGAGAAGTAGTGCAGGTAGAGGCATAAGGTTTTCACTGCTGTATTCAGCAAGTTGGTGGTGACACAATGAGCTTATCATACTGACTGTGTCTTGTGTAGGGACTATACAGGACAGCTGCCAATATGCCATCTCAGAACCTGCAAGCTGAATTTTCTTGAATTTTCATGACCGATATGAGAAAATGTAGGTGCAAGAAATTTAAAATCTGTTCATATTCTGATTCAGCCAGTAATTGGCTCCTACTGGATGTACTTTTTTATGGTATTTTATTGCCTATTTTTTCATACTAACATGCTAATCTTTGTCGAACTGACAAACAAGGAATGTCGGGGATCAACTTCACACGGCAATATTGGGAAAATGGACAACTGGAATTTATCTTAACTTCATATTTATGAAAAGTGCATGTCACAAGCATTCTGGTGATATAAAAATCATCTTGGTGCTCGGAAGCATTCCGGAGTATTGCCCTGTTGAATATTAGCTATATTTTCCATGTCGCGATTCGCCAGAATGCATGTTTATTTGTGGCTGTTGCCTTTTGACCAATCACTTTTCACTGTTAGGTGCACCTATATAAAATTTGCTATATTTGTTTACATTGGGAAAGGTTTTAAAATCAAAGTGAGCAATAAAATGACCAGAATATCTATTTTTTATAATTTATTCAGTGACCTGCTCAAGATGTTTTGTGCAGTTCTTGGTTTAATATTTTTATGCTTGCTGTGAGTTTATAGGTTTGGTTTTTAAGACAGGACATACATGTATATGGTCAGACAGTCCATTCAAACATTATGGTTAATGAGATCATAATTTTGTTGAACAAATCCAGTTACTTATAAAATTAACAATTACAATAATTTTGAGAACTGAAATATTTATGGTAGGCATATAACATTGTGGTCCTGTTTTGTGTCATTATCTAAATTACTTTTTGGGAGTGTTTTTGCATCTGTGGGACTGTTATGTCTCCCACAATACAGGGTCTTGGGCAGACTCAGAGCTTGCTTAACCATGTTACCAGATACACTTCAAATTCTGCCATAGTTCCTTCATTAGTCCAGTGAAATGTTAAAACCATTTTTCTTAGATTCCATGCAAGACTTTTTCATCTTCAATTCACTCACAAGCTGCTGTAATTATCTGCTTGTGCTAGTAGCACATGAAACATAATAATCTACAGGTTCTTTTATTTATTCTGCTTTTCTCGTTGCACACCCATTTATCTCAGCTGTTAATTTTTTATTGATTTTAGCAGAAAAAACCCAGCATCAGTCAAAAGCTCTGTTCACAGTATCAAGTTTGGCTTCTTTCATACTCTACAACTGGTGCTTCTTGGTCTTCTGATATATTTGTTTCCTAAGTATGCAGCTCTATTTCAGAATCTGATTCTTCTCCTTTAGCAATAGCCTGCTTTTGACAAACAGGGTTCAACTTTTGGTATGGAACATCCTATCTTGAAAGCTTCATGGCTTTGTCTTCATTTGTAACATCCATGGGCAAACAGCTCTCCTTCGTCTGAAACCAGGATTAATTTAAAATGGAGCTACGGAATTAGGTCACCTAACCCTAACTCTAAATAGGCACTCATTCTGGCGAATCGCGACATGGAAAATATAGCTAATATTCAACAGGGCAATACTCCGGAATGCTTCCGAGCACCAAGATGATTTTTATATCACCAGAATGCTTGTGACATGCACTTTTCATAAATATGAAGTTAAGATAAATTCCAGTTGTCCATTTTCCCAATATTGCCGTGTGAAGTTGATCCCCGACATTCCTTGTTTGTCAGTTCGACAAAGATTAGCATGTTAGTATGAAAAAATATGCAATCAAATACCATAAAAAAGTACATCCAGTAGGAGCCAATTACTGGCTGAATCAGAATATGAACAGATTTTAAATTTCTTGCACCTACATTTTCTCATATCGGTCATGAAAATTCAAGAAAATTCAGCTTGCGGGTTCTGAGATGGCATATTGGCAGCTGTCCTGTATAGTCCCTACACAAGACACAGTCAGTGTGATAAGCTCATTGTGTCACCACCAACTTGCTGAATACAGCAGTGAAAACCTTATGCCTCTACCTGCACTACTTCTCGAGATATTTCATGTTGAGTGTAGCCGCAGAGAACATTTCGCGAAATCGAATACAAATTTTCGTATTATTCAACAGGGCAATACTCCGGAATGCTTCTGAGCCCCAAGATGATTTTTATATCACCAGAATGCTTATGGCATGCACTTTTCATAAATATGAAGTTAAGATAAATTCCAGTTGTCCATTTTTCCAATATTGCTGTGTGAAGTTGACCCCCGTTCGTCAGTTCGACAAAGATTAGCACGTCAGTATGAAAAAATTGCAATTAAAGACCACAACAAAGTACATCCAGTAGGAGCCAATTACTGGCTAAATCAGAATATGGACAGATTATATATTTCTTGCACTTATATTTTCTCATATGGGTCAGGCAAATTCAAGAAAATGCAGTTCTCGAGTTCTGAGATGGCATATTGGCAGCTGTCCTGTATAGTCCCTACACAAGACACAGTCAGTGTAATAAGCTCATTGTGTCACCACCAACTTGCTGAATAAAGCAGTGAAAACCTTATGTTTCTACCTGCACTACTTCTCAAGATATTTCATGTTGAATATAGCCGCAGAGAACGTTTCGCGAAATCGAATGCAAATTTTCGCCTACCCCACCTCACTTTAAAACGACATATCTCGGTCAAATTTTAAAATATCTTACTAAAATTTTGGATTTGAGCTCAGAATTGGTGGGCAAACAAATGATAAAATTTTCAGCAAAATCTAAAGTTGAAGGTGGGAAAATGTTAAAAAATTGGTTGATTTGACACGGAATGACCCAGGATGGAAGGTCCATGATAGCTTCCTGTTGCATTCTGTGCTATCCACATCCCATGATACGGTATTCATACATTACAAGGATCTATATAGTGCACCAACAAGTTGACTACTCAGAAGCGCTCCCAATCCCAATATGTCTAAAAAGGACAGTTGTGAATAGACAGATATTATTTTTCTTGTGCAACAGATAATTCCGGTTGAGAAGTTGGCGAAGGGTCGTTTTCAGGACAATTTCGAGTTTGTTCAGTGGTTTAAAAAGTTCTTTGATGCCAACTACGACATGCACGAATATGACCCGTACACGGCCCGGGGTGGAGAACCGCTCGGCGGCTCCTCGGTCAACTTAGCTGCCCCCAAGAGAACGGCACAAAAGGCATTACCTGTAAAGACGGCTGTTCACACACCTAAGGCAGCTTCCGCTCCTGCAAAGACGGGTAAGGTTATTGTATTGATTTGTCTGTCATTTTTGTAGGGAGTCGCAATAGTCTAGTGTTATGCTGCTGGACTGATATCTGAGAGGTTAGGGTTCTAGAACCTGCCGGGGTGGAAATTCATTTAGAGAATTCTGCTCCGTCTGTGACCCTAGCCAACTCAGCTAAAATTTATGAGTACACCAACTGTACACTGTTGTTAGGATGAGATCAGACAGCGAGGGAGAGGCCTGACCACATAATATGTGGCAGCTATACATACATGTAGGTCTGAAGGATCAGAAACTTCATATTTGCCATAATATGCCAAGGTTAAGGTAAATGAAGTTTCTGATGCTTCAGACCTACATGTATAGCTGCCTTTCATGCTAGCTTAAAATGCAGCTCTAGCTCTCTGTGTTTCTTATTTGTTTCTTTATTGAGCTTATTTTGTGCATAGGGTCATAAATCCTTGTAGTCTTGGACTTGAATGAGTGTGCACAAAGCGCTTGTTGCGGGTCATTGCACGCTGTTCCAGTCTACTGAGCAGGGCGGAACCTGTAATTGTTGGTTGACGCAACTTGTGCCCTGCAGAATAGAGCACTCTCTGTCAGCTCTGTCATTTGAGCTGATAGGATGATTGTTTGAAGAGCTGTGGTGATAAGTTTATTGTTTTATGTTTAGTTTTTTTTATATATGTGCTCACTGTCTTAAGGCATGTCAGCCATCAATGAGTCATCAATGGGTGTCGCGAGAGGCTGTAGGCCATACCTTAAATTGCACTCAACATAATTTATTTCTGGAGTGTGCGATAGTGTGGTGGTTATGCTGTTGGACTGATATATGCGAGAGGTTGGGGTTCTAGAACCTGCCCGGGTAGTAATTCAGTTAGAGAATTCTGCTCCAACTCTATGTGCCTAGCCAACTCAGTTTTATAGTGAGTACACTCACTGTAAATTGTTGCAAAAGCCGTAACACTTTTTACCTGATGATTTGATGCTGGATGTTGCATAGTTTCAGGTTCTGAATAAGCAGATTCCTTCCCACTTAAGTTTTAACAAAAATTGGGTTAAGCAAAACTCCTGACCTAGACCACATGTAAGTATGATTATTCAGCATTGTTAACCTTGTTTCAAACAGCATGCTATTTGCAACAGGCAAAGTACACATGCTTGCCGTCAATGCTCTATTAATTTGGTCCTAAATTGGTCTGGGTGTTATGGGACTTAAATTAAAACCTCTAAAGTATCTATCAAAGTCCCTATTGTGCCTCACAAAGCCTATCAAGTATAAAACTTTAGTCATTCCAGAGATGCATGTTTTTAAAGGGTTTCGGAAAATTGTAGTTGAAAAGATATAAAATTATGTATTTGTTCTTAGAAGTTTCGCATATCTCGACCTTCCAGTAGGTATGGTACAATAAAGTCATTGAGGTTGAAGAAACTATGGTCAATTGTGCAAGTGGTTGCCATTTTCTTTTGTTTACCAATATGTGTGATGTCAGAAGTTATGCACGGTGAAATGCATTCATTAAGAAATGTTGTTGATTCCTTGAGCTGCAAGCACATTTCCTTTGCAACAAGACCAGAGTTGATTGACTGAATACGATTTGGTGACATTGCTTTTTGGACAGCTCCTCGTGCCGCTGTTCCTGCGCAGAGAGTCGCCCTTCAGACTGGTGCCAGCAGGGGTCCATCTGCACGGACACCGGCTATTCACGGAGGGGACAACCAGGCAAGATTAGATGAAGCAACAGGACAGGTTCACATTAATTCAATGCTTTAGTCATTGCAAGTTAAGGCTTCTTGGATTATGGTACTTGCAAGTTTAGGTTAATTCGATTTTAGTAATTGCCAGTTAAGTTTAATCCGATTTTAGTATAGTCTGCAAGTTAACCCGTTCCCGCCGGATGGGGTCACGGGTGACCCCATTAACAGGATAGGTGTCAAAACAATTCCGGCTGGAAAGAATTAATGGGGAATCTGATTCTAGTGCTTGCAAGTTAAAAGTTTATATGATTTTAATACTTGCAACTTAAGGCTAACAGATACGTGATAATAATAATTATTTAGTGCTCTCAAGTTATAAAAGTACGAAGAGTGTTGTTTAAGCTGTAAAGACTTAGCGATATTTCGCCTTTAACTTAACAGCATAATCAAAACTCTGCTGCATATTTTTAAGTGACAGTTTAGAAGAGCGCTTTGTCGAGCTTGAGACAGTCTCGCATGAAAGGTAAACATGATCTCTAAAGGACTTCAAAATTAACTATAAAAACAGATTTGTCTGGAATAGACCCTATTATTATTTTTTTAAATATTATTATTATCATCACCATCATCATTAAACAGGTATTTTAATTAATTATAGTTAAAGAAATGGTATTAGAGAGCTCTCAAGACTCCCATAAAGTTAGTTCAACTCCTGTTGTTAATGATTTAACATCGGGATGTGCAAATATAGGTGTGCACTGTGTAGCCTATACAAGTTTTGCAAAAGTAGGTCTTTGAGTGGTAATTATAGTGCCGATGATCTCGATAATTGTTTTGTGTCCTTGTTGTGAGCTGGCAATATTTAAGAAAATATCAGAGCTTTCATTTCATTTACAGTTATACGCTTAAATCTACTTTTGTGGCAAACACGTATGAAGTAGAGATCCTTGGTTTTTAAAAAAGTTTTCCCGTTTTTTCCCCACCCTTGTCGTAAATATGAATGTTTATGATATATCTGATTTCTTTTCGTTGTTTAGCTGCAGGAAATGAAGCTGACGGTTGATGCGCTGGAAAAAGAGCGTGACTTCTACTTTGGAAAGCTGCGGGACATCGAAGTTTTGTGCCAGGAGCACGAGACCGATGGTTTGCCCATGTTAACACAGATCATGGATATACTCTACGCAACGGAAGTGAGCTATTCAAATGTACTTGCATATTTACTAGTTTCACGTTCAGTAAATGTAAAAATTTTGTTAACCCTTTAATGCCGGAGGGTATAGGATTTCCCATACATTTTACTACACTCGGCATTAAAGGGTTAAGTTGACTTGTGGAGCTCAGTTTCTTATTTTATCCTTTTACAGAACAGGACTTGTAGCATTAGTTAATGGTTGCCACAATGCAACGTTTTTGTGCTAGCCGAAATCTATGAGGCTGAGTAAGGCTCTCAGGGCGAGTGGGTGTCCAAACTTCTGGTCTTCATGCCCTCATTTTACTCTTCAACCATTGTCTACTGCCCATTAAATTGGCGGTAGTATTACAATGTTTTATTTACATAATTACTGTTATTAACGCAGTTACAACGCAAACAAAAGCTAATTGAATCAGTAATCGGCTATCAAGACACCAAAAGAAATGTGTGTGTGACATTGTATATATATGCATGAAAATACTTTTAACACGTTGGCCGCGAGGGACGTGTTAACACGTCCCCCATTGAGTCATTTAACACAGCAAATCAGCGGCCAACGTGTTAAGTAGGTCACAAAGTGTGTGATTTTACAGTACATGTACAAAGTGTCTTGGTGTTGTAGGAGGGCTTTGCTCCTCCCGAAGACAACGGCGTTGAAGGCGGAAGCCAGAACGAAGAGGAATACTAACGTCATTCAATCCGAACGTTGTTTAGTGTAAGAAAATTGCCAACAGAAACGTGTGACCTCGCCAGCGTGAAACGCAATTGGCTCCAAAGTCTTTGATACGAAACTGGTGCCCTGATGTTCTGGTCTCTTGTTTTAAAATGTTAATGTTGAAGTTCTACTGTTTTGATTAAATTAATTATTGCATTAGATTCTATTTGGGAGACGGCCCGAGTGTTTTTGCGACGCGTTCTCGTCCGCACTGCGATTGTTCAACTGACTTGTTAAGGCGGCCATCTTTGTGAAATGGGGAATCCACACTCACCCAGGCATGTGACGAAGGTGACAAGAGGAGAAGTTGGGGATTGGTAACTAAGTACTAGTTAAACAACTGCTTAAACGTAAGTTGTATTTGTATCGCAATTGCACTTGCCAACTCAATTAGTTGTATAGTAAAAGTTGACTCTTTCTATAATTTATACTTGATACATTCTTGTTGCCGAGTTGTCTGATCTCTGTAACACTGTACTTTCTTTCCTTAATACTTTTACTGCACACAGTACTTGTACTTGTTAGTGTTTCTTGCAGATTTATTAGGTTAGAAAATGTGTCCTTAATATTTTATTGTCTGCTAGTTTTAGTACTCAAAATACTTGTCGCTTCAAGTCCACATACATCTACTTCTTTCCTGTAGTGCTGAAAGTTTTTAGCACTTTCGATGAATACTTTTATTGCATATCTTGGTACTGAAATTATATATTGTTATTATATATATAATTTCATTGCTAAATACTTCTTTGTCTTAGTTTTATTATGGCTTTCTACTTAATGTATTTTTTGCTTTATTTATGTTTCCTGGCACCAAGGCAGACTTGAGTGTTGGAGGATACACTAAGGGGTGAAAACAGAATTGCTATTATGCTTCCAGGAAATCGCCTGTACAAGAAAACTTGCATGACATGCCACATATATCATAGTTTGAGATAAGTGGTGCTGTGCTTGAATGCTTTGATTTTTATCTGCAAAATAGGTGTATAGTGTCAGTGTCTTTTAAGGTTATTTTGTGTTGGAGTAGCGAGCAGATTCTACTTCTAGTGCCAACAGTTGTGTTTTCTACTTGTAGATAATAATTTTAGAAAATACGGACTTTACGTTAATGTTATGTTGCCCTTTGCAGATACTCGGTTGTTCCACGATGCTTTAGTTCTTTGTTATTTTCTGTTGTGCTGCCTCGCTTAACACTATTGCTAAATGTTCTCTGTCTTGCCTACTGGTGCTCTGCAATTCTTTGTTTAGAACTGGTCATTTTATTTAAAATTATTAAAATTTTTGGGCGCGTACAATCATTTCTTTGCTTGTAGCCTGGTTGGGTTAGCGTGCTTTTTCGGTGAGAGGGCATGAACTGGATTTTCAGCAGCCCTTTGGTGAATGAGGTTTTTGTTTGTGATGCTATTCAGGATAAAGATGGCAGATGTACAGTGAAGTGTAATGTTGCTGAGCATTTTATATGCCGCTACTTGAGCAATTCTTCCAAATAAACGTTTGTGTCTATTTTTCTGAGGGATTTGTGACATTGGCAATTTGTGAATAGTCTTTGATGTTCTCACATCTCGAAGTCTGACTTTGCTCGTCCAAAGTGACGTTACACTTTAATCTCGCTGTCACGTGGCGCATGGTTCTGTCCACTGCAGTAAACGAGCCGCTCGAAAAATTGCCTTAAAATGTACGACACTGTTTTATATGATAAGCGAAAAGTTGTGAGCGTAGCGAAGAGTTGGAAGGCCTGGTGAGAATGTGAATTTTCTCGTTTCAGGTGAGCGTACTTGTAAGATCTGCTTAATAAAAATTGTCTTTGCTACTGTTGTTACTCATTTGCATTCTATGAGTTCAAGGCCAGCCTTTGTAATCCCTCCCATGTTTTTTTGACAAGTGTAAATGTAATCACAAATGGAAGTAAGCATATTCTTTACTAATCCAACTGCAAAACCACACATTGGTTTACATCAAATTGAGCATCATGATAAAGCATTTTTATTAAAAACGTTTTTCTCATTAAGTTGTCTGCCCGTGGGACAATTCAGTCATGTGGTCTGGGGCGCATGGAAATGGGGAGTGTCATTATAAAAGAGAGGAGTGGGTTTAGAACATGGCCCAGTCCATCTAGTCTGCGGTGAAGAGGCTCCTAACCTATCTGCATTTCTACACAGCTGTTCCAATGTTGGGTTATCCTCTGGAATGTATAGCGCTGATTGAAAAGAAACTTTTGGCTGCATGCACTAGGCATAAAACCCTTTGCTCTCATAACTTACCCTAATCGAGGTGACCCCTTCTTCTCATCTTTATCAATGTCCTTTGTGGCTAACCCCCAAGTTGGATAGCAATTAATTAGGCAGCCTAGGCTACACGTTTTTATATATTTTTACACCGCTTTTGGTTAAACCGTAGTTTACGTTGTTTAATTATTTTCATTATCGATATCCCGTAGTTTACGTTGTTTAATTAATAAAGGCCTAAAATCATGAATGTAACGCGCCATAAAACGCGCTATTCCAATTTCTGAACATTCGCAACCGGAAGTAGCAATATAAACCGAAAACGCGAGAAGATGGAAGCTGGATTGACGAAAAAACGGTACTTTTTTATCCGACAACCAATTTCTTACATTCGATGACAAATATTTAGTGACGAAATAGAAGCGGGATTTTACGCATGAGGGTCGGTTAGGGTTCAGGTTAGGCGTCGTGAGGGTCGGTTAGGGTTAGTTTTAGGGTTAGTGTAGTCATTCTGCTGAAAATGAAGCTGGATTGATGAAAAACGCTTGAGAAGTAGAACCTGGATAAAGGCATTTTATACCTGAAATGGAAGCTGGATAAAGGCATATTTATAGTTGAAATGGAAGCTGGATTGAACCTGGCGATCCAGAAATTACTTGTATATCATTTATACACATGCAAATAATTTAACAACGTCACTTTTGGCCAAATAATTAAACAACGTAAACTACGGTTTAACCCAGCTTTTAAGTGCTTTTCGAAGTCACTCATGCGTGACAGCCTGACTAGTCGCCGGAGATGATCTTTTAAGAACTGTATTCTTGCTGATCTCTCTTGCTTCTAGCACAGTAATAACAAACGGTAGACTATGTCGACTCCGGGCCTCTGTTGTAGTCAGAATATGTGACTGATTTCAAACTTTGAAGTGAGGCTTGCCCATCCGCCATTTGCAGAGAGAGCCATGCCGACCAATCACAGGCGTTCTCGTAAGAACACACGCAGACGATTTCTCACACCGACCAATCACAGGCCAGCTTCTGTCGAAGGATAGCCTACTCTCAACAGCGTTGCCAATCCTTGGGTTGTTTCACAAGATCTTGGGTTTTTCGATCAGAACTTGGGAAATGGGGTTTTTCGGGAAGAAACTTAGGTTTTATCGACTAAGAAAATTGGGAAATTGTGGATATTTGGAAAAAGGTCATCAAAATATTCGGACGAGAAATTGAAAGATTTTTTGGTCCGGATGATTAAAAAAAGGTCATCAGAATATTCGGACGGAAAATTGTGTACATTTTCGATGATTTGGATAAATTGGGTTTTCTTGGGTGTTTTACCCCCAACTTAGGTTTTTACATTTGTTAGGCTGGTAACGCTGCTTTTAAAAATGGCGTTGTTGATCAACATGCTGCAATGAGGTTTCAGAAACAAGGCCCAGATTTAGGTATGAAAAATACCCAGATATAAAAGCGATACGGGTAGATTAGAGCTACAATAATATTTGTCTTAATTAAAATAATTGAACTCTAAGTCTGCAAAATATGGCAAATTTAGGTGCAAGTAAAAGAATGTAGGCTATGCAGAATACTTAAATGAACAAAATGTTAGTTTATTAATTGTAATAGGCCGCTTATAGGCGAAAATTATCACTAGTCTTGTCAATGTTTTCAAGGATTATATTGGTATCGATATTGACCGCTTCTGCTTCTCAAGATCAAATGCAGGAATTAACAACATAGGGAATCTTGAATCTTGGTTGTAGGCCTACAGACGTTTACGGCCAAACAACGCATCTTTAATGCCCACCATAGGCCTAATTCTTATCGTAGGCTTATTCATTTTGCTCAGCGTTTAAGCCTTCAGTAAATAGCTTTACTTAAGGCTTAGACGTCTAGGTTTATCGTACAAATCTAATATCTATGCTGTCATCGCCATCCACAGCAGATGTTTCTTTCCTGCTATAGGCTATGCGATTCTCCGATGTATCATAGAAAATGGCTAACGTTCGACTTGTTGACTTAAGTATAGCGCTATAAAACGGCTCATTCTCTAGGTGTGCGCCGTCGGCAACGTTTGTCGAACGTGACTTTGGTGCAGCGCCGCCTGTGCCTTGGCACGAGCGCCTGAAATATTAATCGGCTTCTGCAAAGGGAGAGCATTCGAGTCGATGGCCGAAGAAAAAGTCGAAAACCTCTGGAACCGTTTGAAGTGCATTGGCGACGAGACATTTATAGCATCGGGTCTTTGTGAAAGACGGACGCGCATAGCCTGCACTCCGCGGAAAGCAGCCATGCAACAATAGGCTTATAGGCCTAGGCTATGCGTGTGCATTTCAACAGACAGACGCAGACAGACATACAGAAAGGCTGAACCTGCGAGACAGACAGATGTTAGCCTACAGTCGTTAAAGAACAGGTTCTCTCAATTTTAAAGACAACTGTTGGCTTACATAAATTTTTGTCAAACAGTTGATAAAACACGTGGGCAACCATGAATGTTCATTGAAATAAATGTTCATAGGCCTATGTCTTTACGCTACAGGTCTATAGACCTAGCCCCAAGCGATAAAACGCAATTTCGACACGGTCTACGCTTAGGCGCAAGGCAAGTTTACATGACACTATGCTGGAGAGCTATTCTGACACTGTGTTCCTTGAATGCCAATTAGGCCTATATAATTATATATTCTTTTGCTATCTCATTCGATCACTCACTCTCAATCGAAAGCTCACTTCCTTACTTATTTTCAATTATCTAAGGTCTCATAGTGGTAGACTATATAGCCTATGACAAAGCCTATAGTAGCCAATCCGTAGACTCTGTAGGGCCTAGGCCTACTCTGCACCTCATGTTACGTCATGTAGCTTTCTCTGCAACTGCATCTATAGCCAGTTATCTGAAGCGTGAGATCAAAGAGCCGCTTGCACTCGTTGAACCGAAAATTTCGCATCTGCATGGCTTCGACGGATTGTGTCGAGAAAATGCATTCAGCTGGAAAGATGCGCCGACAGACACCGCATTGTGTTCGCCTCAGCAGCAGCCAGCGCCGACTGCTTTGGTGGAATCCCAAAAGCTCCGTCCGTCTGGTGTCAGAACTCAGAACAGTAATTAATTATCGAGAGTTTATATGGTGCGAAACAGCAAAGCGATACCCACATGCACATACAATAGCCTACGAACACATATAAAGTATGAAACACAAGAATGATTATAATATACGCTATAGGCAGAACATTTGTGTCGCAACTTTTAGAAGTCCCCACTTAATCAATTTAACGTAATTATTACCGCAAATCTAGCTACGACTTAAAACCAGCACTTAGAAGATGCCACGGTGTCGTCTGAAATCCACCGCGTCCATGAGCGATAATAAAAGAATCCGGTAAAAATAAATCAGAGTAATGATCCAAGCCGTCGCACAACGCACGCGTGCTTGATGCTCATGTAGGCATACGCACACGTAGTTGATAAAATATTCATGCAAATCGATACGATTGACATGAAATAAAAGTTACCGATGAATGAAAGCGAATGCTAAACTATATTTGATGGCGCGTCGGAAGTGACGGCAACAGTGGTAAAATATGGACATCGAACAGACGTACGTAGACGCCGTTACAACACCAAATCGTAATAATTGCAGCGTCATACTTATGCGGCAAAATATTGCGAATAATCACCCTGATGCGGTAAGAATACTTACTAATAAAGAGTTATTGTAAATGGAGCAAGGCAGAAAAATCAAAATTGGCGTAGTCTACTCTGTGACATGCGAATTTGTCATTATTTTCTCTGACTGCTTTCGAGATAACCAGGTCAGCCACGGAAAAAGTCGAGAATTGGTTTCATACGACAAAGTCTTATATAGGCCTATAGACCTATTCTAGTCTGTAGGTTATAATAGGCCTTTATTATTGTTATTAGGCCATATTGTCATTAAATTGTCATTTCTAAGGCTCCTAAACAAAAGAGAATCTTGCACGAAAGTAGGCCTATATAGGCCTAGGCCTGCTCATAATAAATCTTAAACAAATAGGCCTAAGTCTTACGGTTTTTTTCTTAAGAGCAATAACGAAGGTGATTGGCGAATAAAGTCTGGAGAGTTATTCCATTCGGTTGTGTTCGCGTTCTGCGTCCTGCTAATAGCCTAGACCTACTGTAACAATAGACTACTATTAGAAAAATTGTAACGCGCGCACGGTAATAGAATCTGAGGCGAATTATGCCCCTATAGCTATAGGCCTAGATGCAATACATTACCACAAGAGGAATTGAATCATATGCAATCACGTAGGCTACAGACCTACCTACTGCTCTGTTGTGCCTATCCTTCTACGAATTGGTCATCACAAAGTACAAACAGACTCGATTGCCAATTCGTTTTCTGCATGACGATCACTTGTTACCACAGCTTGTTACATGCCGTTGTTTGACTCTTCTCTTGGCCCTCTGTCGAATATCCGTCCATAATGTTATTGTCACAGATTCACACCGTTCCATTCAAAGTATGAAATTTCGTACCATCTGATTGCCCGCGGATTTTGACCAGGGATCGGACCTGACCTTGGGATCGGACCTGACCTTAGGATCGGACCTGACCTTGGGATCGGACCTGACCTTGGGATCGGACCTGACCTATCTTCCCTTTGTATTCAAATAACTAAATCTTTGAAAAGTAAGCTGATTTCTTTTGAATTACGTTTCTCTGCATGAACGCTGGCAGTAATTAGTGACATCGACGTTTACCATAACGATAATAGGCCTATTTTGTTTCATTACCATCACGATTATTTATTTTTATCATCACGATATCCTAATTAATTCTTGTTGCTATCACGATTATTTATTTTAAAACGTGTAGGCCTATAGGGGTCATTGCATAATTACGTAACGCCGAAAATGGCCGTTTTTGACCCACCCACCCACCCTGTAACGCTTCGTAACGTTTGCCTTGACCCACCCACCCACCCTCCCCAGCGTTACGTAACGATTGCTACGAAAAATCAGTTGATATTTAGGTTTATTATTGGCTTATGTGAGCGCGTAATTATAATTCATATTTTTATATCGAATTTAATATAGTTTTAGCGTACATGTTAATTAGAATTTGACAGTGTATTAAGCTTAAAATATAAGCTTTCACGGTGTTTTATTTGTATAAATAACATTCATGCGTGAACTGCAATTTTCTTAAATTTTACCGCAAGAATAAAATTTTACACTGCTGAAAAGTTTCATGAACTAAATGGCTCATTAACAATTAATCAAAATTAAGAGGAGCTAGGCCTATTTATTTTCTTAGTGTGGGCACCCCACTTACTAATATAAATATTGCGGAGTTTTGTTGAGCATAAATTTTAAATGTTTAGGGCCTAGATCGTGTCCACTAGGTAAAACGTGCTTCAAAGTGGTTCTTCGATGCCGTGAATTCATTGGGAATTAGGCCTACAACGTACGTTGTTCCGTTGAAAAAACTGTCCAAACAATTCGAATAGGGGTTTCCTTTCGCACAAACGGGAAAACAGAACTGACCTGGCATGTAACTGGTGTCTACTGCCGGATCTTATTCAGATAAATAGCTTTACTTTGATTAAGTTTTAAATCAATGTCACGAAGTTTAAACTTCGATCACATCACGTCTGAAGTGTCATTCGATGGCAATTTAATATTCGTTAATAAAAAAAATTCAAGGCGTTACGTAACGTTCAGCTACCCCCACCCACCCACCCCCGTAACGTTTCGTAACGTTTTCAATGACCCCACCCACCCACCCTCGAGCGTTACGTAATTATGCAATGACCCCATACGCCGTTCAGTCCACCAGAGTTGACGACCGCCATCTTGTCCCTTTGAAGCATTATTCCTTGCTACCTTATTGAAATAATTATGTCTAGATGCGTCTGCTGCAATGTATTAAAATTGTTGAATTTGATTTCCATGCTACCAGATAGCACTGCTGCAATGTATAGGCTAATTCTATTTTTTAGCTGCGGCTGGGCTGCTGGGCTGTGAACACTTCTGAGTAGGTCTCTTGAAGAGGTATTATATGTAGGCCTATTATATAAATTCTAGGAATGAATGAATGAATGATTTTTGACCAAAGTAGCTAATTTTCTTATTTTTCTGGAGGGGATAAGAAAAGGTAGAACAACAATGAATAATAAGTGTTGACTCAGTGAGTGCGACCATTCGAGGAAAATATTCGTTTGTCCCGCAGAAGCTTTGATTGAACTGCATCATCTGCATTCCAGTCAGCTCCTTAATAGAAATTCCTGGATGGCTTAGGCTACAGGTCGACATTGATAAGAGCTTTACCCGCCTCTCAAACGCCTCTGTGTAAGAGAGAACGTGCAGACCGTGCTTCGCTTCCCAAGGGACTTACATTCAGAGATCTGAATCTCGGGCTAACACGGTCCTTGCACGGAGACCTTAACTAGACGGAGTCGTGGTGAAGGACCCCACCCGATAAATTCATGAGAAATGAGCACTGCAGGGTCAAGGCCATAATTTATGCGGTCGCTATAATTACAAAAGCGAGTAGACCCACAGTAGACCTAATATTTGCACTTACACAGCAGCAACGCGTAGGCCTTATAGCCTACGTATGCCTTAAAGAACTATATGTAGATCTACTAACAATTATAAGCTGCCTTATAACACCAAATGTAGCAACAATGAGCAATCCTATGAAAACCAAAGGTGATAACACTAAGCCACCTTATCAAAAGCAAAGGTATACCTAACTCTAAGCTATTGTATGAAAATACAGACCTAAAGGAAAGGTGCTAACACTAAGATACCTTATGAAAACTAATAATACTCAAACTAAACTATAGCCTATTATACTTTAACAAGACCTAACTATAATAATAATTATTGACGCCGGTTATACAATTTCAGCAGGTCGCGACAGGGTCATTGAGCTATTCGGCAATCAGAAGGTCGAAGAAAATAATATTTCAAAGAATTTTTGGCAGGTCATACCATGGCAGGTCAAGAGTAAAATAGGCATGTCAATTGTTGAACTGTCACGACCAATGACTGGCAATTTTTAGGCAATGTTATCAAAACCAAGGTGCTGTGGTAATATTATGTAAGTCCGTTATCTGACCAGATGGCAATGGCATCAGTGACGATATACATGTATCATGCTTACAATAATTAGCCTATGCAGTATATTATAATTGTGTATTAGGCCTACAATAATTATAATATATAATATACAACCATCAGGATTATTTGTATCTTTACCATCAGGATAATAATACTTATATAAGCTTAATGCCTCGAATCCTGAATTTCTGTCGTGGTCGATCGCACTGGGAGCGCTTCTGAAAGGCTTTTGGTGGGAGAAGCACTTTTATATACAGGGTCATATACAATGCAATACAATACAATATATACAATGCAGTATACAATACAATGCAATACAATACAATACAATGCAACACTGCATATAGCATACACATCAGTCAACGCAGGATGTTATAATAATTATTATTGTGTGATGGTCCAGCAAATCGTCATTCAAGCGACGGTGACTGAGATTTGTTTGCTCCTGTAGTGTCCTGGAATGTTCTCCAACCACATGGGAAGTGCGTCCAATGAAGTCTGGTGTCATTCCGAAACTGAGAATACCTTCTACCTCACCAGCAGCAGGTACAACACCACGAACACCAACAACGAGATGCTGTTTAACGGCCATCAAGTCAACGTTCAACACCCCTTCACCACTTTTACCACCACAATGGACTACCACCGTCAGCAAACGGAAGAAATTATTCACGACCCAATGGAGCTGAGCTTTCTTGCAACTGAACCGTCGCGTCCTTCTTTCGAAAGTACCGCAGAAGCTAACAAAGAGTACATATGGAACTTCGTACCAAATTGTGATCCTGAAAGCATTGACTGCAAACATTCCGAGATACTAGATACACGATATCAAAATAGGTCTATCCGTGTCGATGATGATGATGTAGCGACTTCGTTGCCTGATTTCGTATCCACTTTTTCCGAGTGCCTGAGGAGTGGCAACATGTTCTGCCACTCTGGTTCTTCTCCAGCCGATCTAATCAACAGGTATTACCTAACTGTACCATCTCCCTGTGACGATGACAACAACGCATTCGTGTCGGACATTGATAGGTTTCCAGCAGAGAGATCCATCAATGAACCGATTCACAATAATTATCACGGTCATCACGACGATGATGAGCCGTCAGTTGGAATGTTCTTTCAGCAAGAAGCACGTATGCAGCTGCACAGTGCAACAAGTTCGCTCCAACGAGGTGACTGCCCGCAACACCCTGGACTGCAGACCTGCCAACCTTTCTTCAGTCGATCCATTCTTCAGCAGTTCACCGTGGAAACCCCGCCCCAACAGACGATGACGTCACCGTACGATATGACGTCATCAGGCATGACGTCATATTTCGAACAGTCCATCCAGATGACGCCGCCCTCTTCGCCGCGCACTTCGTCACTTCCGCCGCCGTGCGTCATCACCACGCCCTCTGTCGTCGAGTTTCGGTCGGCCTGCTCCGAAGGTCAGGGATTCTTCGGAAAGAAGGATTGGTGGAAGCCAGTGCAAGAGAAAAGCGTTGCGAGTCATAAGTGAGTAAATCTGGTCAGCAATCCTGAAGTCCAACATGTTTTTAATAATAGGTCTACTCTAGAGGAAAAAATAGTAGAGCTGTTGTTCGATTAAAAATTTTAATCGAAATTAATCGTGCGATTAATTTTTTTAATCGCAATTAACGCCAAATTAATCGCAATGCATTTCCGTCAAAAATATTAATCTTTTATTATTTACTAACTAAGGACCCCTTAGCCTAAGCATATAGTTTTAATGACTGAATGCATTATTTCTATTGCAAACATATTCAATAACCTTTGGCTTAGTAGGCTTAGGCCTAGATTTAATCTGCATTTAGTTTATTGAATAGTTTTGCATGACAGACAGAATTGAATTGAAACACTGTTCAAATCAGTCAAAACCTCAAAATCCCGTTATTTATTCATTTGAAACGATAGACCTGAATGAAAATTAAACAACCTTTTCTGACTGTCAAAATTATTTATTTATTCAGCCAATTGTATATGCAGACCAGTTTATTTACATTGGTCGGTTCAAGGGATGCTCTTATTAATTAACAATAGTAGGTCTACAAGATCTATAGTGAACCTCATTATTTAGTCACAATTTTTCACAAGAGGTTGCGATTCTTGCAAACCTCGTCTCAGTTGTCCTGTAACATTTGTCATTTGAAACCTGGATCCAGTGGTCTTGCCATCTCCTGGAGTTCAACCAATGTAGTCTGACGGGGTGAGGAAACAACTTTAGTGGACGATGATGCTATAGGCGATAGGCCTAATTGAGCAAAGAATTGCTACGATAATAGCCCACTCAAATTATATTTTGGAATATTTGCCAAAGAATATATCTGTCGTATCCCGTGTAAAAGGGCACTTTATTATCCTAGTGGTTAATCGGTTGGGTTTAACTTATTCAAGAAATTCTTCCAAATTCAACAAACTCCCAGTTCTTATGAAATATATATAATATAAAGTTATTCAATATCATTCATATGCACAAACAAATAACAATCCTATTTACCTAGTGTGGCGAGTTACTTAGGAAATATTATATTTGCGCTTATCTGTCGAGTTGTATGAACTCGAATGTCTTCGGCTCTCTCCGTCGTCCAATCGTCGCAGTCAAGAATGTTGATCAGACGGTTGAAATGCAGTCATGGAAGCAACCACACCAAACGTCTTACTCGTATCTTGCCGTGAATCAGTTGCACACGAGATGAATTGTCGCATTCACCTCACAGCTCTTCTCCAGTTGACCAAACGTCCTTCGTACTTCACACGCCGATCAGCTGTTCGCTAGCCGATTCAAATTACACGACTCTTCAGTCTGTTGCCTAAGAGTTCGTCTTCTTCGCAAGTGTCTCACACTTCACACGATGATTATTATGCACTAACGCAAATTTCTCATTTAAATTGCGTTGCACTTAATGCACAATACTTTGAACTATCGGTTGATCGTCCGAACAGTTCAATTACCTTCGTCTCTACTCTGAAAATCACAACTTTGGATTGATCACCGCAGCGAAACAACCACCATTTCCAGATATACCTGTAGAGAGTCAAAAACTTAACGTCCACTTCGCTGACGTCATTTTTAACTCGTCACGTCATTCGCTTCCAGTTTGCACCAATCACGAATAGGATTAGCGTCCTTTGTTGTCATGGTAATCTTGACCACTCGTTATTACGCTTAGCTGCAGTCATTGGTTTTATGTATTAATATTTTATATGTTGCCACACATATTACCTAAACTCGCCAATTAAATTGCCTAGCTTAACCTCTACTTATAATTAATAATTATACATGCATAGCAAGTGTTTAATTTGATAATCATTTAATATAACCACGACAAATACCCTTTCTTCAAAAGTCTGTACACAGGCTTTATCAACTTATCTAATTATCAAATTACAATAACTGCTTATGCCTATGCTTATACTACTTTACACAACATCACAACCTAACACAACTACTTCTTATCTACCTATAGTATCACCATTGATTTACTTAAATCTTAGGTCAATCCTCTACTTAAATAATCGGACATTACATTATTACATCCCTTAATGTAACGTATTGTAAAACAATAATTTTGAAGGGCGAGGCTCCACCTCATGACTCTTGCATTCTTCATCCTCCCTTCCTTCATGTACTGTAGTCCACAATGGTCAGTCTCGATCACAAACTCTCTTCCACACAAATATCGATCAAATCTACTGATTCCCCACATTATGGCTAAACATTCTCTTTCCTCAACTGAATATCGCATCTCTCTTTCCAACAATTTTCTACTCGCATATGCAATCGGGTGGTTTATTCCTTCATACTGCTGAATAAGAACACAACCTATCCCTTTTCCTGATGCATCTGTCTGTATTATAAATTCTTTCTCCAAGTCTGGTAACCTAAGGATTGGTGTCTTAGCTAGTGCTTCTTTCAACTGCTTAAAACTTTCACCTAACTCTTGGTTCCATTCAATATTGTTAGGAGCTAACTTTTTAGTCAAGTCACTCAACGGTGCCATCAATTCTGCACAATGTGGAATAAACTTTCGATAGTAATTTATCGCTCCTAAAAAGCTTCTCACTTGCTTCTTCGTCTTAGGCTGTGGCATTTCCACAATCTTGTCAATAGATTCTCCCTTAGGGCTTATATCGTCGTTGTTCAATGTATGGCCTAGGAAATCTATCTTGCCATATCCTAGTGAACATTTCTTCGGTTTCAATGTCAAATGAGCTTTTCTCACTCTTGTGAAAAACTCTCTTAACGTCTTCATGTGTTCGTTCCATCCTTTCGTATGAGCAAGAATATCGTCGACATAACTTTCTAGATTTTCAGTTCCATGTAATATTTTCCGTATCAAGCGATTATAACTGGATGCGCTATTGACTAGTCCAAATGGTAACACATTGAACTTATATAATCCGCTTGCACAGATGAATGTGGTTAAGTCTTTTGATTCTTCGCTCATTGGTATCTGCCAATACCCTTTACAGAAATCGAACTTGCTATAGATTTTACTTCCACTGAGTTTATTGAAAATATCCTCATTCGACATCATCGGTTCTGGATCGAATACTGTCACTTTGTTGAGTTGTTTATAATTACAGCAAAGTCTGTTACTTCCATCTGACTTTTTAACAACTACAAGCGGCGCTGCATACGCTGCTTCCGATCTTTCTATAATTCCATTATCTAGCATCGTCTCTAATTCTTTGTTTATCTCCGCTTGAAGATGATATGGCGTTGGATAAGCTCGTAACCGAATTGGCTCATCACTCGTCAGATGAATCTCATGCTTTACCATATCTGTCCTTCCTGGCTTATCACTGAATATGTCCTCATGTTCTCTCAGTAGTTCCCTTAATTCTCTTTTCTGTTTTTCCGTCAATTTAGGATTGATATCCACATCTTTGTAAGTCTCCGTTTGTTTACTTACATATAAGCTCAATATCTCTTCTTCTTCATCTTCACCATCTTTACCATCATGTACTATCGCCGATATGTATGCTGACGTTTCTACATCATTACCTTCTCCATTTCTCTCGTAGTACTTCTTTAGTATATTGATGTGATATGTTTTGAGTTTTCCACCATCAATTTCCACCTTGTAATCATAATCTCCTATTTTGCCTCTGACCACAAATGGTCCTTGCCATTTTACAAGCATCTTATTGTTACAACTGGGTAACAGTAATAAAACTTTATCTCCTATCTTCAACTCTCTGTAACGTGCTTTCTTATCATAATACTTCTTGTTCTTTTCATTTGCTTTATGTATGGCCTTCTGTGCCATATCACATGTTTCTTCTATTCTTTCTCTCAAATCGGTCATGTATGTATAAACATCTTTTACTTCATCTTCCACTTTCTCATTTGTCCAGAGTTCCTTCAATATCTGTATTGGTCCTCTGCATGACCTTCCAAAAATTAATTCAAAGGGTGTGAACCCATGACTTTCGTGTACAGTGTCTCGTAACGCGAACAATAATGGTGCTAAGAACCTGTCCCATTCCTTGACCTGTTCTCCTATTAGCTTCCTCAACGTTGCTTTTATTGTTCCGTTAAGTCTCTCCACACATCCATTTCCCATAGCATGGTAAGGACTAGTGAAAGTGTGCTTGATCAACAACATCTTGTTAACATCAGCCATCAGTTCTGAAGTGAATTGGCTCCCTCTGTCAGTATGGATTTTCTGAGGAACACCCATGCGACAATAAAAATTGAACAAGGCTTCCGCCACCTCCTCTGTAGTTATTCCTTTCAGTGGAATCGCTTCTGGGTATCTGGTACTCAAATCCACTATCGTTAATATATAGCGATAACCTCTTGATGACATAGGTTCTATCACTCCGATAATGTCTACACAGACATGTTTGAATGGTACATCCAGTACCGGAAGATGTCCCATCGGTGCTCTGTGGCTCACCTTTTTATCCACCGACTTTTGGCATACATCACAACTCAGGACATACCTTTTAATTTCTTGTCCTATCGATGGCCAATAAAATTCATTCACAATTTTATCATGGGTCTTCTTCATACCCAAATGTGCTGACAATAGCGAGTTATGGGCCACGGCTAATACTTTACCTCTAAGTTCCTTCGGGACCATTAACTGCCACTTCGCATCATCTTCCGTTGTCTCCATGAATCTCCTATACAAAAATCCGTTCTTCTTCACATAAAGAACTTTCTCTGTTACACTGTCATCACCACTCCAATCAATTGCTTTATCCCAAAACTTCTTCAAAGTCTCATCTTTGCTTTGTAACTCTTTAATTTCTTTTGTTGATACATTTAAATCCGGCATCTCAGTAACTTTCAACTGTTTGTATTTTGTTACTTTCTTTGATTCCGCTCTGGTTTCAACTGCTGCTGTCGTTTGGCACACATCATTCTCGATGACGTCATCCGTTACATCATCATTTAATTCACTTGTGATTTCACTCGCAAAATGAACTTTCTTTTTGTCACTTTGTCCTTGTGACTCAACACTTAAAGATTTCTGAATCTTTTTCAATCTATCCTCTCTATTCTCGTTATCATCTGTATCACTCCGATCACAGTTTATCATGTTATCTGTAGTTTCTTTCACTACCAGATATTTTAGTCCCTTCATCCTACCGATAATTACTGGTTTCACCGGTTCTTCCATCACCATTGCTTCAACGTTTCCTGTAAAATACTCACTTTCAATATTAACCTTTGCTGTCGGAAAATTTCTCAATGTCCCATCGATTAATATGCATTGGGCTTCTCTTCCCGTGAAATCAACATCATTTACCAGCGATCTCTTGACAATACATGTGCTTGATCCAGAATCATATAGACAACTGGCAATCACACCGTTCACCTTTAGCTGACCTTCATTTTTATTCTCAAGGTCATCGCCATCATCTCTCCGATCAGTAACCATTGTACTTGCTGCCAACTGTATCGGTAATTCCTTCTTACGTTCTTCCTCTTTTTCAACTTCATTTAGTTTCAACTCTTCATTTGCTTGCGCTATCTTGTACGCCCTATTCTCATATACTTGTATAGCCGCCGCAGTATGTTTAACAACTCCTTTTTGTTTGTGTGAACAATCATATGACTTGTGTCCGGTTCGGCCACATGAGAAACAAGTTATCTTATGTTCAGCCGCCTGTTCTCTTTCTCTACTAAATCCTCTATTCATACTTCCATTATGATTCGTCTCCCTGTTCTGTTTCATGTCTCCTCGTCCTCTATTTATGTTTCCATTAAACCTCTCTCTTGATTTATCGTCGAACGGTTTCACATTCGGCCTTTCGTTACTGAATTTCACTGGAGGCCTTAGATTACTTTCTGTGTATTTATATCCGTGCGCCTCGATATAAGACTCGGCACAGTTTAATGTGTCCTCTAGACTCATCTTGCCTCTTTCTTTGAGGAACATCTTAAGTTCATTGCTACACGTAAGGTAGAACTGATCTCTTAATAATAAGTTCTCCATTCCTTCGTAGGTTTTCTCGAATCCAGCTTGAAGTAGCCACTGCTGCATATATCTCCTCAATCTATGCACAAAATCTGTAGGTGTTTCACCTGACTCCATTTTACTCATCTTGAATTTGTTACGATATCCACCCTCTGTTAATTGAAACCTTTTTAACAGATGTCTTTTCAAACACTCGTAATCTTGTGTCTCCTCAGATGACATTCTTTGATATACCTCTAAGGCTTTTCCTTCGAGATGCTTGGCTAGCATCAGAGACCAATTCTCTGTTGCTATCTCGTATGCCGTGCATGTCCTTTCAAATCTTAATAAATATGCATCCAAGCAATCTTTATTCTCATTGAATACAGGGAATTTTATATCTTTCATTCCTCTGTTATGGTTACTGTTTCCTTGATATGAACCATCACCAACCATTGTGAATGTGGCCTCACCACGATTCTGATTATTCCGAGAATCAATTTCTCTCATCCTCAATTCACACTCAAGCTTCTTGACCTCAAGATCCATTTCTCTCCTAGCTTGACATTCGGCCACTTCACGAACTAATCTCGCATCATTCGATTCTCGTTCTCGTTCAAGCCTAGCATCAGCTATTCTTGCTAACTCTAATTCTTGTGCTCTGGCTGCTTTAATTTCTGCAGCCGCGGCCTCATCTTTAAGCCTTCGATCTTCTCGGTCCCGCAGTCTGTCGTCTCTTGCTTCCTGCTGTCTATCACGCACAAACGTCTTCAACTCATCACCATCCATCCCCATCTCTTTAGCGAGTTTAACGCACTGTTCATGTTCTCCAAGTGACATGGTCTACTTACTTGTTTACTTAGTTAACAAGTATTTCAAATAGCTTTCGCTATATAAGAATTAAATTCTTCAAAAGATAATCTTTAAAATAAGACTAATAAAATGTCTCCTCTTGAGATGCGTACTCTATGGTTACGCGAGGTTAATCGTACTAAACAATTCGCATCGAGTAAACGCTTATTAATAAAGTCGTTCTTTCGCAATCGCAAAAGCGATAACTTTAAAACTATACATTTTCAATACTTGAGATTATTGTTCGTTGATATTTCGAGTGTTAGTTAAAATCCAGTTTTAATATTCCGGAACGTAGGACCCCATAGTTGTCGTATCCCGTGTAAAAGGGCACTTTATTATCCTAGTGGTTAATCGGTTGGGTTTAACTTATTCAAGAAATTCTTCCAAATTCAACAAACTCCCAGTTCTTATGAAATATATATAATATAAAGTTATTCAATATCATTCATATGCACAAACAAATAACAATCCTATTTACCTAGTGTGGCGAGTTACTTAGGAAATATTATATTTGCGCTTATCTGTCGAGTTGTATGAACTCGAATGTCTTCGGCTCTCTCCGTCGTCCAATCGTCGCAGTCAAGAATGTTGATCAGACGGTTGAAATGCAGTCATGGAAGCAACCACACCAAACGTCTTACTCGTATCTTGCCGTGAATCAGTTGCACACGAGATGAATTGTCGCATTCACCTCACAGCTCTTCTCCAGTTGACCAAACGTCCTTCGTACTTCACACGCCGATCAGCTGTTCGCTAGCCGATTCAAATTACACGACTCTTCAGTCTGTTGCCTAAGAGTTCGTCTTCTTCGCAAGTGTCTCACACTTCACACGATGATTATTATGCACTAACGCAAATTTCTCATTTAAATTGCGTTGCACTTAATGCACAATACTTTGAACTATCGGTTGATCGTCCGAACAGTTCAATTACCTTCGTCTCTACTCTGAAAATCACAACTTTGGATTGATCACCGCAGCGAAACAACCACCATTTCCAGATATACCTGTAGAGAGTCAAAAAACTTAACGTCCACTTCGCTGACGTCATTTTTAACTCGTCACGTCATTCGCTTCCAGTTTGCACCAATCACGAATAGGATTAGCGTCCTTTGTTGTCATGGTAATCTTGACCACTCGTTATTACGCTTAGCTGCAGTCATTGGTTTTATGTATTAATATTTTATATGTTGCCACACATATTACCTAAACTCGCCAATTAAATTGCCTAGCTTAACCTCTACTTATAATTAATAATTATACATGCATAGCAAGTGTTTAATTTGATAATCATTTAATATAACCACGACAATATCACTAGTTTTAAGGATGAGCCTTCCATTTAAAACGAGTTTTTCTGCCTCTGATTACATTTTAATCAGATCTAATTAACGCGTACGATGAATGCGTTAAAATTTTTAATCGCAAAATTTTTTAACGCGTTAATCGCACGCGTTAACGCGATTAAATCAACAGCCCTCTTTCCCGGGCCAATTTTATGTAGTGATTTTATAAATCAGACAATAGCATCATAAATCATAGAAAAATAAGAAGATTAAAAAATTTTTTTTTTTAATTATCGGGAAAAAAATTTTTCCACTCACTTTTCCAGTGTAAATCTCAATGGAAAACACGCGAATTGTCGCGTCGCATCAGGGTTTGAATCCACTCTTGTCCGTTTTCATAGGCCTGTATTGTTTTAGTGAAGAAACAATATCCAAGCCTTGAGATCTTCAGTAGTAAATGATTGTCCATTCCACTCACTTTTCCAGTTTTCCAGTGTAGATATCAATGGAGAACACGCGAGTTGTCGCGTCGCATCAGGGGGACACCAGACTTTGTATCCCGTCTTGGCCGGTATAGAATTTTCCATCCTAAAACAAAAAGCTGCTGATAAAGTTTGAACACACAGAAGTCTGAGACACAATCATATCAGACAGATCCTGTTAGCTTTTGATGTTGCCATCCTAAAACAAAAAAGCTGCTGATAAAGTTTGAACACACAGTAATCATATCACTGATTGCCTCTCCCACTTGACCTGGGTCCGGTTGCGAGCTTGTAGGGTCGCTATATAAATTTTTATTTATTGATTTGACAGAAGTAATGAAGGGAGGGATCATGACAATAACGCCGACATTGATGAACTAATAAAATACTAGCGTGATAATAAATTACAGGTCTAGGAGTATTCACTCTACTCCCGAAATTTAGTTGATTGATTGATTGATTGAAATGCTGGGATTACGCTTGGTGTCTGTGCGATTCACTCAGATAGATATACTACACGTTAGCATCGACGAAAACTACATCTAGGTTGCTAAAACCTGTCAAAAGAAGCGATAAAATCACTAGAAGAGAACAATCAATAACTAATTATTTACAACATACGTTGTCACGGAAACAGCTGATTTTGGACAAAAAAGGGCGAAGTTTACGATGATAAGCGATAACACTCTACAGTCTACACTCATAATAACGCTCACACTTTCGTTTTCTATTTTTATTGGCATAGATATATATGTTAGAGTTCAAACACCAAAATTTTAGAGTAATCGCTAAGTGGGAAGTATACTTCCCACCGCCCGGGAAGCGACAGGGAAAAGTGGGAAGTTTCTAACCCAGCGCCCGGGAAAGGGTAATTAAATCAACAGCCCTAAAAAATAGAATTGAAGAGAATAGTGTTACAACATGTTTTTAATGATAGGCTACTCTAGAGAAAATAATAGATTTGAAGAGAATAGTGTTACAAAATGTTTTTAATGATACTCTAGAGAAAATAATAGAAGTGAAGAGAATAGTGATAAAAAATGTGTTGGCACTTTAAGATAAAAAAAGATAAAGATAAAATTGAATAGAATAGGATAATGCATGTCGAATGACTAGACAAGGGAGGGGAGAGGGATACTGATCGTCTTTGTTAAGATCCAGTTTAACTAAGCAACAGCTCCAACAACGTTCGTGTTTGTTTGTGTGAACATCATCATCAGGTGTGGCTATCCAGGTTGCAGTCGATCTTACACGAAGAGTTCGCACCTGAAGGCGCATGTCAGGGTCCACACCGGAGAGAAGCCCTACTTCTGCCACTGGTCCGGATGCGGATGGAGGTTCTCAAGGTCCGACGAACTGACTCGCCACTTCCGGACCCACACCGGCGACAGACCCTTCCGGTGTCGCGTCTGTGACCGGACGTTTGCGAGGAGTGACCACCTCTCCCTTCACGTCAAGAGACATAACCTCTAGGTCAATCACCTCAGCGGTTGTCACGGCATACAGCAGCGTGACAGCGCATATTGTCACGGCGATTCTCTTCATCATTGTGTCAGCCATGGATAAAACGAAGCCGTCTTGAGCAGTGCAGAGACACACAGACAGGCAGACGGAGACAGAGTGACGCAGACCGTAGGGAAGACGGAAAAAGTGAAACATAGACAGACTGACATACGGATATACGGTGGGGACGTGAAAGGACATGCATGGACGTAAAAGAAATTCGCACAAACAAACAAACAGACAGATATTCATACATTTATAAGAACAGACATTCGTACATTATAACAACATACTTTCGTACATTATAACAACAACAGACATTCATGCATTAGATCTATAATTATTAACAACAGTTGCACTCTTAAGCCTTTTCGTATGGCCTTTTTGAAAAGATAATAAGGTAGTGGCGTAGGCCTAGATGTGTTTTTCGTAACCGAATTGAATGTCTGCGATGCATTGCAGTAGGACCATGAGCAATAAAGAAACAATACTATTAACTGGAGATGGTTTACCGTTGACAACCAAAGACAATATTAGCCTACAACTACGGTAACTTAGAGCAAACAATAGCCTTCGTCTATTTTTGCCGCTGGTATTTATTGTGCATAATTATCAGGTAATTATTCTTATCTCCATAAGTCAGTATCTTCTTAATAATACTCTAAATTTTAAAAGTAAAACCTCGCGTAGACAATCAAGAAAACAGGTAATAATTTGTGATAGTCCTATCGCAATGTTAATTAATAGCCTATTTCGGATCCTCGGAACTTTCGTAACCTTTCCCAAAGAAACTAAATAATTGTTGCTGCGAGTTTTCAAAGGTCGAAGAATATCGCTGTGAAAGAAAAAAAAAATAAAAGAACAACTAATTTTTCGACTCTCACAAGTTTACCAACTAAAAGGAGACCACATCGATCTTCATTTAATTTAATAATTCTGTCTCTCTCTCTCTGTCGTATTCAGAGTCTTTAAAACCTATTTCTACTCACGTGATTGTGATATTCGCACGGGGAACGCTACTAGTAGGCCTAATCTTGTTTTGTTAAATAGGCTATACAAATCCTGTTTGCCCAATACACCCAATGACATTCTGAAGCTTATTAAATAAAATTAAAATAAATACATAATTAATAATTTATTAATTAATTAACTAATTACTGAATGATCACGACTAGTCCTGGGAGTCGACCCCAATAAGTCGACCCCAGTTGACTTGGTCATCCCAAGTCGGGTCGGGTCGTTTCTGGTCACCGCAACTGATCCCAAGTTCAATTTAGTAGAGAAGTCACTTGAAGTTGCTTTTCCACAAGTCGACTTTAAAAACCGACTTGAGACACAAACAAACCTCAATATGTATCACTTCAAACCATGCAGTGTTCGCGAGAACAGGACAACATGTAGGCCTAAGCAGGCTTTGATTTCTGTAGCGTGTTTACACTTTTGTAGTGCGTTTACACTTTTGTAGTGCGTTTACAGAAAAGAACAGCCTGCCAGGTTTAACTTTTAAGCGTACGAAAGCTGCGAAATTATTTTCTATTATCGAGGTTGGCTTTGCTTAACATCATTCTACGTTTAGGCCGACAGTATTTTATCGGTAGCCGTCCGCCGATACATTTTTATAATGTATGTTAAAACGTCACACGTTGGTACGTTTAATAGAAAATAAGGTGTTATAAGCAGGTATTTCTTATCAAGAATAATAATTTTATACCGAAAAATGCTCGTGCATCCAGAAGTCTCGCTCGATTTAAATCCCAAATCCTTGCACACACATAAAAAATGCAAAATGAACAGCCCATTTAATCTGTGGTTTATTTTTTCTCAATCTTTCTTTTCTTCTTAAGTTGAGCAGAGGGATGGTATCCCACGTACTGCTACTATATTTACTTGATTCCAAAAATACTGCCATTTCCATCTGTTTCCTGATCTATTATCATTTATCATATTATAGTGAAGAATTTTTATTTGGTAAATAGGCCCCAAAAGCGGGATCATTCCTTTCGGGTACAGGGCCGGATTAAGCAATGTGGGGGCCCTGTTCGGGAAATTTTTGCCGGATATTGTTATTGATTTTTTTTAGTCATCTGTCGAAATTTTCGGGAAAATCATACCATTTTAGGCTATTCGCCAAAAAAGTTGATGACCTTTTTTTTAGTCATCTAGCGAAATTTGCTCGAAATACACAAATTCTCCAGAAAAATTTTTCCCGCAGTTTGTGGGCCCCCTAAAGTGTGGGGGCCCCTGTTCGGCCGAACATGTTGAACATGCCTTAATCCGGCTCTGTTCGAGTAGCCTATTACTCCCTGCATTTCACAGTAATGATTGTACACTAAGCTTTACCATCGCACTTGTTAACTGCAATTGATCACTTTGTGTACTATTAAGAATGCATAATAATTGTCTGTTTGATATTTTTTGGTATCAATAAACAAGTTGAAGTTGAAGTTGAAGACAATAACGTGAGCAAATCAAACGAACTTCTAGTGGTCAGTGAATTCGACGTAAAGATAACTGAATCTGGCACAAATGAATCGATAGATTAGCGCTACTTTGGCGCACCTCATTTTCATTTATTAGCCCTAGGTCTAAGTGTTGGCCGTTGGGGTCTCGCTGCTCTTCGGAGTAAGATATTAATGCTTGCAAGGCAAAATGGCTTGACTTTTGGCATTATTGGAAGTACGTATAATAAGCTTAGGCCTTTGCTAAGGGGTCATTGCATAATTACGTAACGCCGAAAATGACCGTTTTCGACCCACCCACCCACCCTGTAGCGCTTCGTAACGTTGCCCTTGACCCACCCACTCACCCTCCTCAGCGTTACGTAACGATTGTCTCAATAAATCTAGGTCTATTATTGGCTTATGTGAGTGCGTAATTATCATTCATATTTTCATAGAGAATTTTTTATAGCATAGTATGTGAATTATAGGCTAATTTGACAGTAGACTAAGCTTTATATATTATAGCCTACACAATGTTTTATTTATATAAATGAGTCATGCGTGAACTGCAATTTTCTTAAATTTTATCGCAAAAAATTAAATTTTACACCACTGAAAAATTTCATGGGCAATTAGGGCTAATCAAAATTAAGATGAACTAATTATTTGCATAGTTGTGGCACTTCGAGGCTAGTATTAATAGAAATGTTGCCGAGTTTTGTAACTTTTGTTAAGCATTCACTTTAAATGTCGGTGACACCCCCGTAACGTTTCGTAACGTTTTCAGTGACCCCACCCACCCACCCTCGAGCGTTACGTAATTATGCAATGACCCCTAATGGTTATTATTATGTTAGAAGTCGACTTCAAGTCGGAAGTCGGTTGTTTTTCTGCCAAGTCGGGTCAAGTCGTTTTGGTTTCAAGTCGTCGACTTCAAGCCGACCCCATCAGCCCACATTGGGATCAAGTGGCATGCGGGGTCAGATTGGTTGACCAAAGTCACACCCAGGTCTAATCAAGGCGGCGTGTGGCGCCAAGGAAATTACTAACTACATCAGGCTACATTATTCACGCGCACCATTACCGCAAGTATAATAATATTGGTAACTAAAATTTCCACGAAGCTCAAAGGACGCATAAAAATTTGTTTGATCGATATTATTTTGAGAAGCTATATGCAGGAGTCGAATTACTGGTGACAGTAGGCCTACTGTTGCCGGTGGTTTCGGTCCTTTCGGAGATCGGAGCAGCTCTTAATAGAACGCAAAAGTCTCAATGCATCATAGATTTCAACACCGTCATTTTAACGCAGCCACAGAAACCGAGGGTTGCCATGGAAATTTTGCATGTTTCACAATCATAGAATAGGCCTAGCACACGATGAAACCATCCACTCACCTTGTATGTATTTTTCTGAAGGTCGACGTTGCTCAATGGGCCTGCTTTATGGTTATCTTGTCATTTGGGGCCGTGCTTAAAATTCACAAATGCATGTTGAGCTGCATTCTTAGGAGGTGGATTGTTCCAATCGTTCATACTTGATAGTGCCCGCCGTCCAATACCGTGGTCGCTCAGTTTCTTCTCTGTCCTGTAATAATTGTATGGTAGTCGACAAAACATTATCGTGACAAAATGGTTTTAGAGGCGAGGGTTTCATGCCGACAAGCTTAAGTTCGAGATCAAGATGATGACAATGCGACTACAATCTAGGATTTAAAGTTAGTTTATGACATTATGTGCATGAACATTGAACGTTGTACATTGTATAGTTATGTGACTTCTGTGAGTTATTTACATTGACAATGAAATCTAATGAATATGAGATAATAATATTATAAATTATGTAAACTTAGGCCTACAATATGCCTATATAATGCATAGGCCTATTATGTAGGCCTAAATAAATTATGTGTGTGCAAACTGTGCATATTAGATGTACAATACACCGTGAGTAAAAAAAACTAAGCCAATTTATTTTTCATATATCTCTAATGCCTGATAACATATCACGCTAAAAATTTCCAAATATTTACAAAATTGGACCAAGAATATGATTCCAAAATTTAATGAGATAAAGTGGAACGGATAAAATGATATAAATATTTAAACTTCATATGCCGAAATTTCCGTTTACAAGCAATTTCTGACAGAATCAATGAAATTTTTCTTTATATCTCTAATGCCTGATGATTAATCTTTATAAAAATTTTCCAGATATGTAGAGAATTGAACTAACAATATAGCCCCAACAGTATTGTTTGATTATTTAATTAAACAACATGCTCAAAATGTCCTCCTGCTTGCACGCAAACCTGGAGGCGATGTCGCCATTAGGCAAAAGCATGCGTCGTCGATTATCCTCTGGTCCAAGCAATCAAACACTTCCAACAAGCGTTGCTTCAGATCGTTTATATCATGGATTATTGTCTGGTAGACTCGGTCTTGCATCACGTTCGACACTGCCTTTATAGTCGACAGGATTCAAATCTGGGCTGTTCGGAGGCCATAATGTGGGAGAAACGAAGTCTGACGTCTCATGCGCCAGCATTTCGATGGTTTCCTTGGCTCTGTGGGCTGGCGCTGTTCTGTTGAAAACGAAAACAGCCTTCTGGGGCTATAAATTTCTGATAACAGGTGGAAGATGTTGTGACAGCAGAACGTTGCGATAATATACTTCGTTAATTTTACTCCAGGATCACTGAAGACCAAATTTGGGAACTATCAAGCATCGAAACCGCAACGAACTTACTGAAAGCTGACATTTCTGGAGAGGAAGTTTAAATATTCATATCTTTCTATCCGTTCAAATGTTTTACATGATACTTTGTATTCTTATTCTTGGTTTAATTCTCTAAATATATCGGAAAATGTTAGTATGATCAATCATCAGGCATTGGAGATATATGAAAAACAGTTTGGCTTACTTTTCATTGAATCTGACATAAAATTTCTTGTAAACTAAAATTTCGGCATATGAAGTTTAAATATTCATATCTTTTTATCCGTTCAACGTTATCTCATGAAAATCTGGAATCATATTCTTGGTTCAATTTTCTAAATATTTGGAAAAATTTAGCGTGATATGTTGTCAGGCATTAGAGATATATGAAAAACAATTTGGCTTAGTTTTTTTACTCACGGTGTATTAAGTTATTATATACAGGGTGGGCCAAAACAAAGTAATCCCTTACGGTTTTTTGTCAGTATCTTGGCCAAAAATAAGAATTGTTCAAATCCAGTCTTACAGGCCTGAAGGTAATTCATATCTACGTACAATAGCCATATTTCACCGCCATATGTGAAACAGAACAAAAGTTATATCACTTTTAGTGAGGCCACCCACCGTTTTTGACGATTCAAAAACGCGACGCAAAAAAAAGTTGCAAAAAATCTAATTATTCTGGCCAATATCTTGGTCAGAAGTAAAAATATCGAAATGAAATTTGACAAGGCTTAAAGACAATTCATATCTACACATGATGGCAAGATTTTATCAAAATATTTCAAGCACAACAAAAGTTATATCACTTTTAGTGAGGCCACCCCCCATTTTTTGACGATTCAGTAGGGTAACGCAACAAAAAGTCGCAAACACGCAATTTTATTAGGTCTCATCTAAAATATTTGTTATCAAATAGCCTTTTTATTGCCAGATGATCATTATTGTTACTATTTAAAAAAGAAACAGGGTACCCGCGTAGCTGCACGTCACTAAGAAGTCATTTAGCAAGATGACAATCAAATTGGTACATAAGGAATCTGTCAGATTAATCAACAAGTCCATCAAGAACTTTGCAAAGAGACTCAAAAGAAGTTTTGGCACTGGTGGTGGGCACATTGAACACAAGTTGTGAAGCACTACCAAGTTCATTTGGCAACAGTATTTGAGATGAGACTTAATAAAATCGTGTTTTTGTTCCTTTTTGTTGCGTTTCGTTTTTGAATCGTCAAAAATGGTGGGTGGCCTCACTACAAGTGATATAACTTTTGTTCTGTTTAAAAAAAATTTATGAAATCTGGCCATCATGTGTAGGCCTAATTATAAATTGTCTTTAAGACTATAAAATTTCATTTCGAAATTCTTACTTCTGGTCAAGATATTAGCAAACAACGTAGGGGATTACTTTTTCATGGCCCACCCTGTATATACAGACTATATATATTATATTGATAACTTTATTTATCCTCTGCTTTAGAGGTTGGAAATATTTTACCTGAGTTGGACCACGTCAAAAGGAAGTGAAAACACTTCGTCAGTAAACAGAGAGAAGCAGGCGACCAACAGCAGAGCAACAGAAACTTTCATCTGGAATAGAAAAATAAATATTGAATTTGTCACAAACGATTCGTTAATAGGCCTAATGATGACGAAACCGACGATTTATAGAGTGCCGTAACATGGACATCTCTCTGAGCGCCTCTGAGTAGTCCTCTTGAAGAGGCGCTGTACAAATGAACTGAATGAATGAGTGAATGAATGAGTGAATGAATGATTGAATGAGTGAATTATGTTACAAGAGCGCTGTGCCAAATTCAAATCACAGTCGGGGATGCGCTTTTGAGAAATAGTAGGCCTATGTGTGGAGAAAAATGTGCACTTGACAACAGGTTGACCACTTGAACTGCCTGAGAGGAATTGGGACGTCTTTTAAATGGTCACACAATTCATCTTGAAGTCGTGTGTGCTCGTTGGCACTTGGCAGTCCCATGTTTCAATCTGACAAACCTGAGAAATACTAACCATTTTTTATATTCCCTTTGCCCGCACTAATACAAAGCTTAAATGATTAAATCTATAAAATGTATTGGACCAAGAACATGGAATAGTATTCCTCTTGATATTCGCTCCCTGCAGTCTCTTCGTCTGTTCAAACGAGAGTTTTCTGCCTACATCCAACAAGGAATGTCAACCTCTAACAATCTGGGGAAATACTGTTAATTCACCTTCTTATGGGAGTGTGCACTTGTTTTTCGTGTATATGACTGCACTGACTTTATTCCACTTTCCTAACTCACCTTTTGTTTTTGTATATAGTATGCTAGTTAAGAATTTATTTTTCATGAAGGTGCTTTATTTTCCAGTCGGCCGTGCTGCATTTTCTAATCCAATTCTCTCAGGTGGCCCTGGCTAGCGGGACCTTTGGTCCATTTTGGGTCCCCTGGGCAAGCCGACATGTTAGATAACTGCTGTATAATTACACTATGTGTAATGAATGAGTTGGTTGCCGAATAAAAATGTTATGTTATGTTATGTTACGTTCTAATGGGCAATGGAGGTGAATGATATAACTAGATTACATCATTGGTATAAATGAATAGGCATATAGAAACATGGCTAGGCATCGAGGTGATACGTCAAGAAAAGCAGGTTTATTGAGTTTTCTGAATGGTCTGGTTTGCATAGAAGTAGCCTGCTTTCATTCATTCACCCTGAGCATTTTTAAATGCCTTATGGCCCTAGAGGAATCTACTCAGGAGCACAATAAATTATTGTGAGTTAAGTCACGGACACATTGTCAAGTCTTTAGATGCGAAAGTCTCGATTAGCAAAATTTCAGCGACATGGTGTAAAAATCAATATGAAACATTTTGGCCAACAGTTTTCCCCCGTTCATATGACACAATCAGTCTAGGTCCATGATAATGCTAATCTTGTAATCTACCTATCAACTTGCTCATCATGGATCGAATTTGCACATCTCATGAACAGTCTAATTTTTATCGGATTAAAGTAAGCCTAAACACCGTATTTAAAAACTTACTGTTTTCTTGTCAAATTCGAGGAACGAATCTGTTGGAAAATGTCTCTTGCGCTCAGCTTCTGTTCAAGACTTCAGATCGACACGCATCCATTTGCAGTCGGCTTTTATTGCTTACCAAGTCTTGGCTAAACCGATCTATTACGCAAACGTGACATTTAAAAGTACACAATTAAATTGCTTGTTATCTTTCCATTAGGGTAGTTCCGGTGCGTTTGCGTGCATTTACTCGGCTCAGCATCACCCGTTTAAAAAAATAGGCCTAAACCCACTGAAAATTTATCGTTTTGACCATTGACATGAACCTGTTCAACGCCATTTTTCCTTTTTTGTTATTGACGGTTTCCGACAATATCGCCCATTTTTAGTGCAAGACTTGAGTTTTATAATTCAACAGCTAGACAGTCATAACATTGTGTTGGAGATTTTTAATAAGCTAAATTAAAGCGGTACTTATTCAAATAGGCTAGTGAGATATGCAGACACATATACGGCGCTCCCTTCGGGCCATCGATAAAAAAATTAAAAAGTCGTTTTAGGTACTTTAAAAGTCGATAAAATAACGACTTGTTACATTTTTTTACTCGATGGCCCTAACGGAGCTCCGTACGCACACGCTACTACCAAGTGTAGACCGATCCACTGCGCCTAACAGTCATTATTTTCTCATCGTACAATATTGCAGGAGATAGAAGGCCGTATCTATCGCCAGAAGTTTATTTCGGGCAGTGCATTTTTCCCGACTTTTTCATTTGGTCGAAAGTTTTTGACGACCTTTTTAAAGCCATCGTCTGCTTTTCTTACCTTTTTTGGCTCGTAATACATTCACCGATTCACGACAGTCCAAAAATACTATTTTCCGCGATTTTACATTAGCCTACACACTGTAGTTCTTACATCATGTGCTAGTAAATGCATTATTTAATTTTTTCAATATTTAATTTCGGGGGGTGTTCAAACACCCAAAACGCTCCCTGGCTACGGCCTTGTTGGAGATACATAGACGGAGTGTGGGCTTACACTTCATATTCTTCATGCGCTAGAATTTTCCTCTGTCGGTATAGTGTTGCTATAGATTATAGAATCGTACTCTGCATTGCACCTTGACGATTTTCTACGGATCCGTATACGAACGATATGCTTGGATCTTGTTAAAGATTATATAGGCCTACATGTAGGATACATAAAAGACGTCAAACTTGCAACGTTCCACTTTAACATTAAATAAAAGAAAATTACAAGCTAATTATTCCCTGCGTCAATGACATCTTATCAAGGCATTAAATAATTAACGCATTGCTCGGTTTAAGCCGGTCAAGCGGGTCAACAACTTTTACATAGACATGACCTCTACTTTCCTTTTCATCAATAATTTATGAAATTCTATAATACACCGCGATCAACACCATTATTTCTGTCCTTATATGTTCCGATTCAACCATGAGGTTGCATGCAGCCATAAACTGCAAACATCATAACAATAAGTCACCATAAACCACTGAACCCGCAGAACGGCTGCAGTCATACTCTCGTAAAACGCATGGTTTCATTCCTTGCACCAAGTGTAGCGAACCGTTGGAAGTATAATATCGGAGAAAATGTTACGACTGAAATTCTGGCAGTAAAGTGAACGGACGACCATAATGCTTTCAAAGGCCGTCAGCCTCTAGTAACCTATAGGCTACGTATATTACATTTCAATAGAACGCACGACCCCATTTATGGCGCCAAACTTCGGCTGCTGTTGTAAATTCAGCATCGGTATATCAGAAGCGAAATATTCTTCATGAGTAGTCTATACGTAACAGAGGATATAAAAGTATGCACGTATACGCGCTCATACACGCACACGCACATCATATATATATATATATATATATATATAAATATAAATATAATAAAACTTACATTCACAAAACGCGGAATGATAAATAAGCTTATAATATATATGTTGTAATGTAATAGGCCTATATATTTAGGACCATGTTTCAAGTGCTTATATGCCTATTTCTGGCTGAGATGTCTGTCAACCTGCTTTTTATGCCTCGGTTTTTATATGTATCATATGAAGCTCATTTATGCTTATATAAAACAATATTATGTGCTGTCGCTTTGCTGGGTTCCAGGAAATGTGTTTTATAGAACAGATTTCCTCGAACTACGCAAATATAATAGCACATAATATTATATAACATTTCAGAATGTATTTTACGCGTTTATGGAGTTGTATATATATATAATATAATATATATAATATATATAATATATATAATATATATAATATATATAATGTATATAATATATATAATAGAACGGTTATGGCTCAGTCTCGTTCCTTTACATCAATTGCCCCTCTCTTTGGAATAGGCTTACGTTTGTCTCCATCTACTCGATCCCAACTTCTGACTGCAGTAATCCCTCCTCCTCATCATTTTCTTTTCTCAAAACCTATTTCTTCTCTCGTGGCTTTGCACGCTGGGAGCACCTCTGAACGGTTCCCCCTAGTAGAGGCGGTTTATAGGCTAAATGTTTTTATACAATATAACACAATACAACACAATACAATATTGTACAAATTATATGCGCGCGCACAATTTTTCATACCTAATGGGCTATCAAATTCTTGTACCAAATGTTGAACGCAACGTTATATAACCACTGTTTAATCTAGACACCTTCAGGAGGAAAGTTCCCCTAACCCTGAGTTCCCCTAACCAGTTCTCCTAACCACTCTGTATTCGTTTACCCCAAGAAAAATTTGACAGCCTCAGTTTACATGTATATTGCATTACCCGAACTGTTATTATTGTCAGAATAAAGGTTGTTGGAAAACAAGAAATAAATATCGCATTAGGGAAGAAACATTGTTGCAACAGTAAAATAATAACACTAAGCGAAAAATAGTAATGAGAAACCGAAACTCCCTTCCTCTGTCATCACTATGCGCCTCAGCGGTTGCTGTCCGCCGAATGATCGTTTGTCCCTCCCCCACCCAGACACCTGAATTCAACCCCCCCCCCTAAAAAATAGCAGGGGACTAGATTAGAGACTGCGTCACAACAATATTTCCGCGATGGTCACTTAGAGCGATCAACAGTCTGGTTGACGTCTGCACGGCAGACATCAGACCGGGGCTCTGCTCAACTGGTCAAGCAACTTGACCACTGACCACTGACCATGCACTGACCACTGACCAGTGAGTGATGGGCATCAGATCGATCGAACGACTGCTGCAGTGAAGGCAACGAACGAACGACCCTTCACTCGACGAGATTTCTCTCTCCAGTTTCAGCCATACATCTTTAAGCGGTCGGTCGGCCGGTCGGTCGGGGAGCTAAGTACAGTCCCCCCCCTCTCGAGGTGCTGTGATTGCGGTCATGACCCTGGCACTGAACGGATGGGGCGATAAGGACCCGTCAGTCGAGGCTTTCGTCGGTGGTGGTGCTATCAGATGAAGTCCTTTTTGTCCTGAAATTATTGCACGCCACACGACGCATTTCGAACCAGCAGCCGTGTGACCTGATTGGCTGGCACAATAAATCCACTAGCCAATCAGCTCGTATCGGACCTCGCGGACGGTGGAAAGATGGCCGTAAAAGCTACAATAAAGTCGTGGATAAAAGCTTATTAAATCAGCGATGTATAAAACTGCGGCCGATATAGCCTATATTTCTACGAAACGCGTTTAATCAATAAAGTCGCCATGTTGCAGCAGGCGCCGGGCTCCAGTCATCATAAAGCAATGAACAGGCTGTCGGAAAAGAGTGTGGAATTCTTCTTGTATATACGAAGAAATGTCCAGCTTATAGTCTACCGGTTGATCTAATATCTGCTATTATAATTGTAAATTCGCGGTAATGAAAGAAAATTTACATCGCGCTTCCTTTCAAATTGTCGTCTGCTCCGTCGGTTGAAAGTGTCGATAAGTCAGAGCCGCAAGTCGTGACTTGGGAATTTTTCGTGGGGCTAATTCTTATTCAGTGTTGTGCAGTGGCTGTGCATTATAAGCACTGCATTAGCATTCAGCTGCATGGCGAAGGGAATTGCCATGGTACACGGTCAAAGAGCGAGAATCACTGATCATAACGAAGACGCTTACGTGACGGAACGGGTTGCAAACACCCTCTGTAGGCTAAAGGAACAGATAAATATCGAAGTCGAGATAAAGGTTAAGATATGAATTCAGACGAAGTTGAAGATAAAGGAGTGGTAAGATGGTGCACACAAAGATAAAACGTAAGATATAAGGATAAATATGACGATAAAAGGATAGGAAATGACAGAGGTAAGGATGTAAAAGTGAAGATGAAGATAAAGTTGAAGGCAAAGGAAACGACAGAGACGAAGATAAAAAAAAGTGGACAAAGATAAAGATAATGGTATAGAGGCAAGTGTGCAGCAACTTACTGTAAACAAGCAGACATCGTTTAGATATATTCGTCTAAGAATAGAATAGCATATGGTTTGACTTTCAGACTTCAGAGCATCCAACGGGTGTCACGCTCAGTCATGACCTCAGCCATCCACTTCAAGGACACCACATGAACTTACCGTCGCAACTGAATTAAGACAGTGCATTGCATCCCGCTTAGGCATCGTGTATGCATTGCATAAGGAAATTATAGTCGTTTCAACGTCAAGCCGTGATATGCAGACTAGAATCGCAGTCCGCTGTCAATATCTGTTCGATTGTGCATGGATAGGTTACTTCATGTTCGAAACGCTTATCTTAACTTGATAACTGAATGATAAAATTGCATATAGACTGATCGAACAAACACAGATAATTATAAACAAATTTAGGCTTAGCATGCAGAAGCAGCAAACGGAAAAGAACAGTTTTAAAAGATAGTATACAATATTTAAAAACAAGATAGGGGCCTACTGTAACAATCCCGAGTGTAGGACATTAGCCCCCTGGACATTAGCCCCCCCGGACATAGCCCCCCCGGACATTAGCCCCCCGGACATTAGCCCCCCCGATTTTTGCTAGGACATTAGCCCCCCCGGACATTAGCCCCCCCTTCTTGTGCAAATCATTGAATAGTGCCGTAACTGATAAATTGGGATGTAGGACATTTCCCCCCTGGACATATTTCTCCCGGACATATTCTCCCCAGACATTTACCCCCCGGACGTTCCCCCCCGACCTAGGACATTTCCCCCCCCATAAGGTCCCTATTTTTGAATGACTGCACTAACCCTACCACTAACCCTAACCGACCCTCACGATGCCTAACCTGACCCTAACCGACCCTCACGATGTCTAACTTATGTTAATGAATTACTGCACTAACCCTACCACTAACCCTAACCGACCCTCACGATGCCTAACCTGACCCTAACCGACCCTCACGATGCCTAACCTGACCTTAACCGACCCTCACGATGCCAAAGGGAAATGAATGACTGCAGGGATCGTATACAGTAACTAGGCCTACTTGTTAGTGTCAGCTTTTGCTACAACGAAGGTTTGTTAACGTCAGTTAACTACGTCTGAGCTTGACTGGGGGGGGGGGCTAATGTCCTACCTCGGGGGGGGGGCTATTGTCCGGGGGGGCTAATGTCCGGGGGGCTAATGTCCGGGGGGGCTAATGTCCAGGGGGGCTAATGTCCGTTCCCCAACAATCCCTACATAGGCCTTGCAAGTATTATGTGCATAGGGCCAACGTACATGTATAAGGACCGAGTTGTTGGACCCAAGAGATACATCCAGTCACTCATCCATGTTGCAGGCGGACAGACACAAATACAAAAATAACATATTGACTGAGAAAGAAGACAGGCAAAGAAACAAATGAATACGCATATACTCCTACACTTGTTTTGATTTAATGATCTGATTCAATATGTCTGCAGGGACGAGATACTGATTTCGAGTGTTGTGGTTGAGAAAGAGTTCCGCGCTGACAACGAACAACAATAATTATTTAGAGTGAATTCTTTCTCAAGCTGGAGCTCAAAGCACGTGGTGTATTGGGCATAAAAAGTGTCCTGCATGGGGTGAATTGCACGAAACATAAAATCATATTATATTGGGGTCGAGTTAAATCGGGAACAATCACTCGCATTGCCTATAATACTGTAAATTCGAGCATAAAATCTGGAATCAGATTGGATCCTGTGTACTTCAACAGCTTGTCCACAAATTAATTTTAACTCATTCAATCACAATTCGTAAAGCAATTCAGCTTTGCACTGAATGCCCTCAACAACAAAACCAGTTTACAGATCGACTGAAGCTAAATCGGATTATTGCGTTGCAACCGACAGACAGACAAACAAACAGGCAGATAAGCAGACAGACAGACTGAACAGACTGAACAAACAGACAGACTGAACAAACAGACAGATAGGCAGATAGACAGACTGAACAAACAGACAGACAAACCGATTGGACTGACAGACAAACAGACAGACACACTGGGCAGACAGACAGACTGAACCGTGGCAAAACCTTTTCTAAGACCTCAAACGTTTGTAAGTCGCATCTGATTTCTTGCCCACGTTGTAATTGCATAAACATTTAAACGATCCTTTTTGAACATTGGCCAACAGTTTGTTTTACTGTCGCAAGCTAACTTTGAAATGTCCATAGCCTATCTGATTATTAGAAGCGGCGATCAAGGTGAACCTGTGAGACTTGGGTGATTCTAATTTCTAGCGCGTATTCCAGAAGATGTCATTGACCGTGTTATTGAGCTTGAATGACCTTTGAGGCCCTACATGACAGTATTGAAATGCAATATTAATATCGCTCTTATTATTATTATTATTATTATTATTATTACTATAGTAGTAGTGATAGTAGTAAAAATAATAGTAGTAGAACTAGTAGTTGTTGTTGTAGTAGTAGCTATAGCAGCAGCATTATGGAAGTAGTAGCAGCAGCAGTAGCCAGTAGCAGTAGTAATAAGTAACACATAGAATACAACGCTGAAGTTGAATGGATGAAGAATCAGCCGATTGCGCTCCAATGCCAAGACTTAGTGACAATCAGGATATAGCATCTCAAAGATTTTTCATAAAATGAGATTGTGGAAACTTGCTTGTCGTAACGTGCAGCGTCATCCAAACGTGCACTAACATCCAAACGTGCACTAACACAGCTCGTGTTGCTTAACTCGAATACAATTGCTTGCGCTGTGTCAACAACGGGAATGGCCTGCAACGCTGCTGTCGAATGTTTTGAAGAACTAGAAGATTATAATTATTGCCTTTTTATGGCTGCGCGACATGCTTTCAACTCTGGTATTATAACGATGTAAAAGCATATGGCTTCGTCCCACAGTTGTTCATTTTCATGGCCAGCTGCATCACGCATCCATACTTTCACGCTACTGTACTTCGCTGCTCTAAAAACAGAACCTAAAGAAGACATTCCGTTTAATGGATCCCATCAAAAGATGGCGGCGGGTGAGAGCCATAAAGTGGAGGGGGCCCCGTTCCGGGATGATGCGGATGTCGTTTACCAGTCGGAGAACAAAGAGATCATTGAATTGAATCGTGGAATAAAAGTGGAACAACGGAGATAAGTTGCATGGTAAACAATCGGGTCATCTCGGTTCGTTTTCCAACGCTCTCCCTCCTGTTTCTATGATCATTGTGTCATCACGATAAATGGACATTGAACATCGGACACTTCTGATGACGATGGTTGAGTTGTTTTGATCAGTGCGGTCACGTCTATTGCAACAGACAGGCAGACAGACAGACAGACAGACAGACAGACAGACAGACAGACAGACAGACAGACAGACAGACAGACAGACAGACAGACAGACAGACAGACAGACACAGACACAGACAGACAGGTATATAGATAGATATATAGATGGATAGACAGTAGCCTACGTAGTAGGCCTACCTCGGGGGAAAAATAATAATAAAATAAATAAATTAATAGTAGGCCACAATAGTAACAGTGATAAAATTTTGTTTACAAGGTGAATTTGATTCGTACGGCTTAATTATTGAATGCTCATTTAATTTTAAACTTCGTGTAAATATCACACTCAGGGCTATCAGCCAATCTTCGATCTAGTTAAATGCAGTTGACGAGTCAATATAATTATATCACATGATACAACGTTTTAAAAGGTGTCCAAAGAACTCCATTGCAATATTCCAGTGTTTAGCGACATCTAGTGGCATAAAGGACTCGGACGTCAAGATGAAGCTGTTATAGACCCAATACAGTTTTCACCATATAGGCCCTAATTATGTTAGCTACCAGTTGTATTTCTTGTTTAACGCCAATGTGTCACAACAATGATCACCTTTCTTCTTTTATCTGACCTTGGGACGGGCACCCATTCAAAACGACAGTGACGGAGTTAGGATTTCTGTTTTATGGATTTTTTTGCAGTCTTTGTTTTGAACGATTGTTTATCGACAGCTTATGACAACAATGGCCGTTGCCGTCGACTTTTTGATATTTTACATATCACATCTCATTGTGGATCATCAAATTTTTATAGTAATAATTTCAGTAGTTTTAACGACACTGTGTGATAACAACGTTCATAAGTGTCGCCCTCCTCAATTATCCAGGCATTGGACTTGCATGTCATAGTATAGTGGCAGAATTTTAAACTTTGAAAGTGATTGAACTACTGTAGGCGATCGTAGGCTACTTGTCAGGGAAATTGAATTTTGAACGTGATTGAGAAACTATGAATCGACAATTCACTGTTCTTTAAAGGTGTCCAAATAGGCCTGTTTCGTATTATGTTTAATGATTGTGTAAAGTGTCGCGTTGGATATCATGGTGGTGTACGTCATGGTAAAACTATCATGATATCAATAATCTGCTGGACATTTAACTCAATCGAATGCAAATATAGGCAGCATTGATATAGACAAAACACTTTGACAACCGATGCGTTCTAACAACGAAACAGTTAACAGCTTATTAGATCTTTCGATTGTCAACATTCTAATATTCAACAGATAAATCAGATGATTTCTTTTTCAAGCAAGAGTCAATAAATACAGTCAATTAATCAATAATCGTTCAAGACGACGAATATCACATGACTTCAACGGTACAACATGTGAATATATCACATGACTTCAACGGTACAACATGTGAATATACATAACAATAACATAGATGTAGGCCTAGACAGATTCGCTCAATTCGGAACTAAAGCAAATCACCTATACTGTCAGACTGAAAGCTGATCAAGTTACGCAATCATCTACAATTCTACATCAATTATATTGGTGTTGATTATAATCGGTAATCGATTAAGATACTTAATCGGTTAAGATACTTCCACTCCCCTCCCACCCTCCTGCCGAAAGTGACCTCACGCAGTGCCACTCAATGTGCAAATTATTCAGATTTTGACAGAAAGATTTTTTAAACACTTTCGCTAAAGCAGAAATTAGATAGACCACCCTAAACTTCCGTTCAAACTCGTTAGTTGAATCGAATTAAAGGTTCTCCCCTTCAACCAGCCTGAACGTATTGTTCAACTCATGAAATGACCCAAAATTTTTAAATAAATTAGTTACAACGATGCTGAATCTAAATTTATATAAAGTTTATGGAATGTAAAATAAAGGTGTTGAAAGTGAACAATCAATGGCGCTCCCTTTTTCGTATTTGGTGGATTAAATCTACAACTATATCAAATAAATACTTCTCCTCAACAATTCAACAAAACAGTTTTTACTTCTTTTCGACCCTGACGTCAGTCTTATCGGCGCCAACGGATGTGGCGCGCATCCGGTAGAGCCGCGTCTCTGCCTCGACCGTATCACTTCGCTCCCTCGCTCCCTCAATGGACCCACCTCCTCCAGCCATCCTACATATGAACCAGAGTCTCCGTCGAAACCTCTGACTCGTCAAAACGTAGATGACGAAATTAACGGATGAATTAAGGATGGCCAGGGCGTCTCCCACAGCCGTGTAGTAGTAATGCCAGTGTCCACAGGACCTCTCATCATCGTCGACGAAGGTCCAGAGAACGTGGTCGATCAACGTCGGGGTCTGGCAGACAATGAAGACGCAGATGACGACGATGAGGACCAGGGTGATGTCCCTCTGCGCGCGGCCTGGCTTCCTCATCTCGGCGCGCTTCCTCTGACGCGCCCTCAGCGCCTGCACGAGCTTGTAATTGAAGAAGGCGAGGCTGAGGAGTGGTCCTCCGTGAAGGACGACGAAGTAGAGAACGTTGGTGTAGATGATTCGGTAAAAGATGTTGTCACCGAAGGCACTCAGTTCGAAGACCGTCTGCGAGGTGTTGAAGCCGGTGCATTGTTCGGTCATTTCGTACTCGAAGAATCGTGGAATGTTGTAGATGAGAGAGAAGATGGAGATGAGGAGGACGAGAATTCGAATGCGACGACGAGAAAGAAATGTTGAAGACTTCAGAGGTCGACAGACGGCTATGTATCTGGAAAAGAAAGGATGAGGTCTTATGCAACGCCAGGGTATTAGGCCTTTTGATATAATTATTATTTATTATTTTTGTTGTTGTTATTATTATTATTATTATTATTATTATTATTCTTCTTATTATTTTTTTTTTACCCGAGGTACCTAGGATCCCTCGGGATTTCAAAAAATTGTCCGGAGACTGTTAGACTTAATATTATTATTATTATTATTATTATTATTATTATTATTATTATTATTATTATTATTATTATTATTATTATTATTATTATTATTATTATTATTATTATTATTATTATTATTATTATTATTATTATTATTATTATTATTATTATTATTATTATTATTATTATTATTATTATTATTATTATTATTATTATTATTATTATTAATGTCGTTGTTGTTGTTGTTATTATTTTTTTCATGCCCCGAGGTGAACATGATCCCTTAGGGATTTCATCACTATCGATAAGATCAGATTTGTCATGAATTAATATTATTACTATTATTATAATTTTTTTCATTTTTTTCTTCTTTTTTAATTTAATTTTAATTTTTTTAGCGCCCGAGATAGTAAAGATTCCTTAGGCTAAAAGTGTAAAAAAATTTATTATCATTATTATTATTAGTTTTATTATGCCCTCATTATTAATTATGTATTTCTTGCGCTACAACTTCTCTTCTGTGTCTAATGACCATGCTCTTATCATTGGCACTCAACAATTATTATTTATTATTAACGAGAAGCGACAGCAGGAAGATGAGAGGTGGCTGAGGTGCGGGGTTAGGACTGGATGCAAGAAGGAGAGGAAAGGTTAATTATAGAGAAGAGACGGAAGAAGCAAAACAAAGGAGAGACAATAAGAAAGATAAAATGACATAATAAATCTAAAATGATTATAAAAAATTACGTGACAAGACACTAGGGCCTACACTAGAAGATGCTCTCGAACGATCAGATAACAAGAGATTAATAACGTGGCGCCTTATGTTTCTCGTTCTCCGCATTTCCTTTTCCTAGAACACGTCACGTGATCACGGTACCATTCTGTTTATTATAATCCCAACACTTCAAGCCAGGTCCAGAGATGAAAACTGGTTATGGCATTCTTAAGTTTTTATTTGTACAGCTTTTGGCATTCACCTTTTCCACAGCGTATGTCTTAGAAAGACAAAACACTTGTCAGGTCAGTAACCTGGATCAAAGAAAACAAACTGGAACGAACACGGTCGCTCTTGTGGCGCTATAGTATTTGCGCCTATAGTTTTTTAATACATCATGGTAGAAGACAGAAACTGCGAAGGCGAGGAAGAGAAAGAAGGAGAGAGTGAGAGTGAGAGAGTAGCTCTTACACTTGATTTGAGACTTTATTTAGATGTTAATGTTATCGATGACTTAATGTGGTTATACCACTTCGTTTTAAAGAGTTAAAATCTCCATTGTGATGATTAGACTATTAATAGACAGCTAGTTCTATGACGTCATCCCGACGAGTCACCGCGTAGTGTTTACGTCTTTGTACAAGCATTGATAACGTGCCAGCTTCTCGGAGACTATTTGACACGCAGTGATGACGTGCTTTGGTTTTTGTTGGATTAATCATAGAGATCTGGATACATTGCATCTAGATACATTGCATCTGAATTCATCCATATCAGTGGACCGACGAATATCCTGCGGCAATGGCATGATGTCAAGGCATCGTATTTAATGCAAAGACGTCTTGATAAAGAAAACGCACGTTGGGATGCTGCAAATGCCGTTGATTGACGTGCGTTAGTGCAGAATTTTAGGCTGAACTTACTCTGAAGCATTCTGACTTTAAACGTCTGATAATTAATTAACTGTTTGTTAATGGTTAATATCTAAGCTTACACGTGACCATAATATCAACTGCGTGCGTAATAATCGCATTGCCCGATTTGCAACCCTGCACGGTGTGTACTAAGTTCCAAGTAATTAAGTGATTTACCTTGACTTTAATGAAATGCCATAGAATGCATAGATGGATGTATGGATGGATGGATGAATGGGTGAGTGGATGGATTGATGAGTGGATGGACTGAGACAGTGAGAGAGAGAACGCGCAAGGGAAGTAAGAGAAACAGGGTGATAGAGCGACAGGCAGACGGACAGACAGACAGACATGGACAGACAGACAGAGACAGACAGAGACTGACAGACATGGACAGGCAGACAGATACAGACAGAGACTGGCAGACATGGACAGACAGACAGATACAGACAGAGACGGACAGACATACAGAGACAGACAGAGACAGACATACAGAGACTGACTGACCGACAGACAGAGACAGATAGAGCCTGACTGACAGACGGAGAACCAGAGAGCGTGTGGAGGAGGCATGCAAGCGGACTAGCGGAGAGAGAATGATAGAGTATCCAGTGAGAGAGATATAAAAAATAATAGGCTAACACGTTGGCCTACAGCTAATGGCAACGGAAAAAGGACAGAGACATAAAATGCTAGATGTGATGCCATCATTTGTATTATCCATCTGACTCTACACATAGTACACTGGCTGAGAAATATCTTTACAAATATAACACAAATAAACAGGCATACATACAGACAAACCGACAGACAAACAGACCAGACAGACCAGACAGACCTACAGACACACAGACAGACCAGATTGACCAGACAAACAGACCAGACAGACCAGACAGACGGACAGATAGACAGACAGACAGAGGTAATATGACAGACAGCAAGACGCTGGCATGCACACAAAGACAGAAGCAGTCATGTCGAGTTATCGCGATGAAGCGCTTGTTTTGGCTAGCTGTACAGTTGTCTACATCTGAAGTCGTCATCTTTATTGGCATCTCGAGGTCCAGCGACTGCTACATGATGCAGTCTCTTCCCATTTGTCTGTCTGACACTGTCAAAGGCACCTTCGATACTCATCGCCATCGGACTTTAATATAAAATCACGACGAAAACATCCCAGCAGTGGGTGTTATGCTACTTCTCGCTCAAATCCTCCATCCTTATACAGTATACACCCAGGCCCCCTACCCCCTCTCGGCGGGTCTGCTTACACCGCGCTTTCTCCTCTTATAACTGTTGTATAGGCCTATGTAGACCATAAGTAACTACGTATACTGAACTTTTTAAGCGCATAACACAAATATAATTTTTACCAAAGTAGTATACCTTTCGCAAATAAAATGTTCCATCACATACAATGGCCATTTTCATATGCATTACCGGTACTCATTCATTTGCATTAGGAATTGGATGGTATTATAATGGGCAATAATTTAATAGTCTTCTCATGCAGTAGCCCTTCACATAATAATAATTCCCTTAATATAAATGCTATTTCACTTACGATGCCCTATGCATTATACATGTAGATCTAAATGCCCATTCACATCGGCGAAAATCGTCCTAATTTACTTGCAATACCATGTCCCACCACATATACAGTAGCCATTTTCATATGCATTAACGATTCATATGCATAGACTCTATAAGCCTACATGTAAGCTGTCAGTGTAAATATTCTGAGGATGATAAATGTTCGCAATCAAACATTCTATAAACAGCAATGAAAAACAAGACGTCAATTATTCATTCATTCAAATAATTATATGTTGATTTATTCATTCATTAAAATCACACAGTATTGCTGTACATGTAGCTTCTCCTCAATACACTCAGAATGTTGCGCTGCTTCTTATATACATATCATATACATACACATATGAAAATAATATAGTATATAGATCTATATTGCATATTACCATTTTTGTAAAGCCTTTCAGAAGCGCTCCATGTGCGATCGACCCCCATCTATAGAAAAGGCAGAAATTGAGGTGAGAGAAAGATAAAAAAAGACTACCAAGCAGGATGACAAAGTCGATTCCTCACTAAGTAGGCCCTATTCTTATGTGTCTATGGAAGGCAAAGCATCTGGATTTTGAGCCATGGTTGTCCTGATGCGCGCGAAACAAAGATACCATAAAGAGCGGCACATATACACACACACACACACACATCTACTCAAACGCACTCATATGCATATAATATACACACATAATTATATACATATAATATATTCACACATAATTATATAGCCTACATAATAATTATATTCACACATAATACGGTGACCTTACATCGAAGCACTATAACTGACCTCGGTGAACCTTATCGTTCAGCCTGATTAACAAGTCGTCAACAATTATTATTATCTTCCTTTGCTTCACTTCACTCGACATCATTATTATGTACATATATATATATATATATATATATATATATTTATATATATATAAATGTAGAGCTATATATATATATATATATATATATGGCTCTACATTAAATAAAAACATCGACAAGGTAATATGCATGGACTGCGTTGGATTTCTACCGGGCTTCTCTGATTAATTTTATTTATCATGAAGATTTTTTTTTACTATGGCCTCAGTTTGGGTAAACATCGATCGTCTTGTGCTCTGTGTGACCCTTGTGCACTCTCCTTAAATGGCGCTAGATGAATAATAATTACATCATATAATTATATGATTGTGAGATGTTAACGACATTCAATGTGTCATTCAAGGTGTCAAATCATCCGAGTTAACCGGTTTTTTTGTATCGCAGCTTTTGCCCAAGGTAAGACACACACCCGCACGCACGCACGCACGCACACACGCGCACACGCGCACACGCACCCACATACACGGACACACCCACGCACACCGAGACACACGCACGACGCACATGCGAGCGCAGTGTTTAGTTTCGTTGAGTGCAATTATATTATTATTACTTAGGAAAGGTGTCACGCAGTGAAATCTCCTTCCGATATCAACATAAAATGCTCAATATATTATTATATAAACTCAGTGGCGTAGCCAGGGGGTGGTTTAGGGAGTTAAACTCCCCACTGTCTTAGGAAAACGTTTTAAAAGGTTATTTATCCACTTAAATAAGAACAAACAAAACAATTGTTCGTAGTAACAATTTTTTCTTCCCTTTGTTACCTTAATCCTTGTTTAATATTTAATTTATTTACTGTAGGCTAATACTGTTGGGCTGGTGTCAGGAAGGGCATTTCGTCATAAACCCCCAGCCATCATAATTTCCTGGCTACGCCACTGCATAAACTTGTCTGTTGAATTTGTAACTGAAACCTTCAACAACAAAATCTTATTAGATTATTTTTATACACTGGAAAAGCTCTAAATAAACCTTAAATCATGTTTTGTGTGATTGTCTTGCGCTATTGTATGGCGTGGAAAGCTGATGCAGTCCGTTGTGTTGCGCTGTTAGAGGTTAAAAAAATGCTGTTTCAATGTAAAGCTCCGAAAGTCTTACTCTTCTGCTTCTTACCAGAATGATGTGCTACTCTATATGGCACGGGGAATCTGTGTCGAGCTGTATAATTACAGTGTAAAGTACATGTATGTTTTACAGTATACATACATGTATGTGGGTCATTTTGTCATTTTGTTCAGTCGTATTGTCACGTTTTATGGCTCGTCGTGGCCTTTGTACTTTAGTCCACGACTGTTGCTCATAATCGACATTTTATCATTATTGTCTGCAGCCACAATTCGACGAAGGCATAATTAGGCCTACTATCTTAACCCTCGTAGTATGTCGCTAAACTGGTCACACTCAGGGTGTTGGGGTCCATATGGACCCCAATGTTAATATTAACTGCTTTTTGATAAAGAGTGGTGCAGAAACAATTGCACAAGCGGCCCTTAGCTCCCGGACAATTCGGAGCCGAACATTTCGGAACCGGACAATTCGGAGCTGGACAATTCGGAGCTGGAAATTTGGGAAGGCACAATTAATCCGTAGCGACCAATTCGAATAGGTCATTTCGAGCAAAATTCTGGCGTGGACAATTTGAACCAGAACAATTCGGAGTGGACAATTCGGAGTGGACAATTTGTAGCGGAAATTCGGAGCTGGGCAATTCGAAGCCGGATAATTCTGATCAGGCCATTTCGGATGGCACAACTCGTAGTGCCAAATTGAAGACAGTCATTTTGGGTAAAATTATGGCGTGGACAGTAATTGTACCTGAACAATTCAGAGCGTGCAATTCGGAGCGTGCAATTCGGAGCGGAAATTTGGAGCTGGACAATTCAGTACCGGATAATTCTGATCTGGAAATTTCGGATAGCACAATTCGTAGCTGCCAAAATTGGTAATGGGCTTGCACTTTTAAGCCAAATTTTCATACCCATCTCCATCACCCAGATGTATCATTATGTTGAATTATCCGGCTCCGAATTGTCCGGCCACCTGGACAGAGATTGTTGCTTTGCTTTCTAACAAAAAAATCACAGTTCCTGTGGCTTTGTTGAAAGTTACAATGAGGTCAAAATTTTATTGTCCTTACTATTTCTACAAACATCAATTTCTTCCACAACAGGCCTAATAATTGTCGTGCTATCAGCTAGAGGGACTGTGTGAAGAAGTTGTCAAAAGCACATTATACGCCACGTGGGATATGTGACATCAACTAGATCGCGGATAATTCTTTCACCTGGTTGATTGCAAACTTTACAAGTGTAGTCTATACTTGAATATTGAGTAATAACTTGTAGATGAGTGACAAGGCACCCATACTTTCAACCCATGCTTGGCAAGTCTAGACTTCATATACTGACGAAATGAGTGCGTGCATTCTTGTCATCAAAGCAATGATTTCAAGAATGTATATCCTTTTCCACTCGGATAAAATATTGGTATCGTTCTCCCCAGATCGGAATATGTTTTACACGGTAAACCCTAAAAGTATAGGTTGGCAGTATACATTGTATATAAAAGTTATTTCAGTCAGTATATATTTATTCAACCAGTTAATATGTTCAAATATACCTTTCAATTGAGAGCACTTGCCCATTTTATGTATATTTGGACTTTGTTTAGTACTTTTTGAAATCTACAAACACAGATATACATACATGCAAGCATACATATATCCACACATACATACATACTTACATACATATATACATACATATATACATACTTACATACATGCATACATACATGCGTACATACATGCACACATACATGCATACATACATGCATACAATCATACATACATACATACAAACATATATACACACATACATAGAGTCATACGTACAGTCATGCATTATCTGCTTCTGCATACATACCTTGTCTATTAGCCATTTTTTTTTATAGAAACCACTTGTTTCCGGTTCGTCGGTGTGTTTTATTCAAGTCGCCTTTATTTGATAGCGTTATGTCCCTCTCCGTAGGCCTTACGAGTCTCAAACTTGTATCCTACTCATATGTCGAGTGGAATGAGAAAATTCAAATGTCCCACCCAGTGGGACAGTCGAGTGGAAAAGGATATAATTATAGCGAGAGAAAACGATTCAATAAGCCGTAATGAGTGTTGTCATTACGTGCAGCAATAATACAACTGGACCAGCAAGTTATTTCAGCACATTTTGAAAGCCCTGTCTTCCCATAGCATACTTATACGTACATATGCATACAATTGACAATAATAAAACTATAGGGTGTCTCGATAGGTCGTGAACGATTTTGAATGCAGAAAAAAATATGTTATACACAATATAATGTGGAAAGTTTTATACTGGCGGATAGGTTATTCAAATGAAAATGTTAAAATAAAAAAATTAGATCCCTAGCTCACTTAATAAAATTGTAGCGCCAATATCCGTGACGTCATCAAATTCGTGCCAAATAAACGTCAAGTTAAGTCGCAAACAATACTGTACGACCCTCATTGTTAATCCACACATAATTAATTCATACAAATTATCATTTAGTATTTAATAATGTTTCCTTTACTCTTTATTACAGCCTCAAGTCGATAGTCATCGAGCAAATAGATTTTTCAGAGTTGTCAGAGGTAGGCCTATCGATGTCCATGCCATACAAAGCCGACGTTTTAAGGTCGTTTAATTGGGGTTCGGTATCGGCATAAACAGTTGCGCCATAATACTCCAAACATTTTCCATATGATTGGTGAGAAATCCGGCAAATTAGGCGACCAGTCCCTCGGTGAGATGTAGGCTATCCATTGATATTCTTGTTCAACCATTCGACTGAGGCCTTTGATGTGTGTGCACGTGTACCGTCTTGTTGAAACAATCCATCGCCGTTATTACGAAACATTTTTGTGACTGTGAACTGAGCGCATAGGCTACTGCACTTCGCTGGAATGCGGGTTTGACCTCTTTCTCCTGTATCTCATTGATGTAATAAGTCGAAGTGACTGAACTTTTATTTTGAATGATATGAAGTTTTGTTAATCCAACTGTTTATGTCGAACCCGAACCCCAGACACTGAACACCTTAAAACGTCGGCTTTGTATGGCATGGACATCGATAGGCCTACCTCTGACAACTTTGAAAAATCTATTTGCTCGATGACTATCGACTTGAGGCTGTAATAAAGAGTAGAAGAAACATTATTAAATACTAAATGATAATTTGTATGAATTAATTATGTGTGGATTAACAATGAGGGTCGTACAGTATTGTTTGCGACTTAACTTGACGTTTATTTGGCACGAATTTGATGACGTCACGGATATTGGCGCTACAATTTTATTAAATGAGCTAGGGATCTAATTTTTTTATATTAACATTTTCATTTGAATAACCTATCCGCCAGTATAAAACTTTCCACATTATATTGTGTATAACGTATTTTTTTCTGCATTCAAAATCGTTCACGACCTATCGAGACACCCTATATATTCAGAGCTTAAAGTGTGGGAAAATAAGTGCTTGGACGCCTCTTACCTTTCCAAAAGAAGTGCCTGGACGCCCCTTACATTTCCAGACTGTGCTGACCAATAAGGGGCAGGACAGCGCTCAGATTTTAAAATAAGTGCATGGACGCCGTCCATGACCGTCCAGGCACACTTTAAGCCCTGAATATAGTCTTATAAAACATGACATAAATTGAACCAACGACACTGCAATGTAAGATATCACAAATTAAGTTGCAAAATAGAACTTTGCGCAGTATCCAATTGCATTATTACCATTGGGGTCCATATGGACCCCAAACCCCCCTATGTGTATAATTGTCTAATATCTGGCCCCACAAGTGGTGTGGAAATTAATTATTTGCAGGAATTACTACTCGCCATATATGATGAAAAGTCATAAAATTTCAGCTTCTTAAGTGCATGTCTTCATCGAATTTTATTCATTTGAAAACACGCTTGGGGTCCATATGGACCCCAACATACTACGAGGGTTAACCAGGGTGAGAATTGCCGAGGGTTGTGGTTTCAACCCCATAGTCTTTTCGCACACTGATCTTGAAACACTGCACAATAGGATATGTTGCTCTTCGACATGACCTGTCTTCTCATTGATTATTGACCTGATTACAGCCTGGTTTGGAGTGCCATCGTCTGATGCTTTTTTATGGGACGCGGTGGTGTAGTGATGACGTCGTTGCCTTGGAGCCGGAAGGTTGGAGGTTCGAATCCACCCTCAAGCCACCGCGTAGGGACATTGCTCAGCGCTTCGGCGTGAAATTCCGATGCAGTGTCTGCTCTGCATTCGAGAGCGCCTCTGAGTAAAGATAGTGAGCTTGAATGGGCGCTATAACAAGTGCACATGCAAACAAACAAACAATAGAGCAGCAATCATCATAAGATATGGTACTGCATTGAGTCATGAAGTTCTGAAATATTGTAGGCTACATCTAAAGTTAGCACTAACACTGATGATGTGTTACCTGTCAAGGGAAACAAGAACGGTGAGAAAGACTGCTCCAGTAAACGGCACCAGATAGACCGGCCACAGGAATGGCATTATTTCGATATACAGCGTGTAGTATTCCTCAAGATATCCCGCATGGGGGTAGACGGCGGGTAGCACGTACAGTGGTACGGCGGCAAGAAGAACGAGGGTATCAGCGGCGGCCAGAGCCCTGAGCAGGAAGGTCGTGACGGACTGGTTACCGGTGTCCTTCCGTAGCACGACGAAGGAGAGGGCGTTACCGACGACCCCCATGAGACACAGCGATCCGACGAAGACTGTGTAGAGGGTGAAATCGAAGAGTGCACAGCTGTTCGTGATGTTGTATCTACCGGATGCGTACGTTTCATTGTCAGTTACGTTCGAACAGTCGATCATGACGACGCACGTGTTGGAGTTGACGAAACTTGCGGCGTGCACGGTCAGCTTTGAGACTCGTTTCTTGACCTGGTGTTGATACGGTGTGTGTATC